>OX465110.1:9029862-10229862 GCA_949987565.1 Luidia sarsii
GTTTGGTAGCTCATAGTGGTAAGAGCGCTGTTACGCAGAACTAGAGGTCTCGGTTCAAGTCCCCGCTCCATCGGTCAAATTGTTCTTTCCCAATTGTTCGCAATTGTTCAAAAGTTCCAGTCATTTTTGTTTTCCACTGATATGTTTGATGGTGATTAGCCCTGGATCTACCCATATCAACTCTACTGCCTGCTAAAGACAGGTGTCAAGTTTAAAAATCCTGCTAAATTTGGCCATTTTTTCCTGACGTTTGGAGTACAGCACTGCACCGTTCACTTGACAATTAGAGTTAATAGTGTATGTGACGTGCGGGGGGGTCTTGTTGGTGATTTGATACGGTATTAAGGAACGTCGAGGCTCGATTCAGCCCAGGGTGACTGTTTTGGTATAACTCTTCTTCTTTTTTCCCCTCCTTTCATTTCCTTGAGCCCTTCGTCTTCCGTCTTCTGGCACCCTCCAAACCCTTAATACACGAGCACCCGGACCTCAGCTATGATACCGGGAGAATGCCATGCCAAGAATAACGCGCGCACCGTCCACTCCAAGCCCACACAATAACACGCCCGATCTCGCAAATCCTGGACTTGAACAAAACACAAAGGAAAGCCTATCCCGAACTGAAGATTACAAAAACAGATCTCGAGCGAAAGAAATAACAACAGAAGAGTTTCTGAACCAAAAAAAGCAAAGATAGAATAGATATGTTCGTTGGCTTTTCCTTCAACCGGCCTCGACCGTCTCTTCCATTCTACCCCATCCATGCCCTGCTTTGCAATAGCTTCATGGGTTCAGGGCAATTGTATATCTCTCGTATGGGGGAATCCAGTATAATCGGTTTCCGTGGTCTCGTGTTCGGTTGAAGAGCTTGTGTTCCCTTATCTGATAGATATTGGGTGTTTTTTTTTATTCGCTAGCCTATTTTTGGTTTTAAATGTCCGGGTCCCGGTAAGGGTATGACTGTGACATTTACTCGTGCGATGTCTCGCCGTTGATTTTACTGCGTTTTTCCTCTTTCATGTTCTTGGTGTACATGGAAGATTTTCAGTCTTTTTTCCCTCTTTTTGGAGGGGGACAAGTTTTTAATGAAGACGCCAAAAACAAAAAACAAAAACCATCCGGAAAAGAGTGGGCGGGATGGGAAATATGATGATCACTCGGCCTCCGGCTTAGGATATCGGGCCATGATCACCAGGGGGGTTCGAATCAATCACTAAAGTCGCGTGTTTTTTTTTTTTAAGTTTAGTTTTTCCTCTTCCGTAGCCCTTGGCGGCTCTGAGAGGGACTGGGTAAAGTTTTCGAGAAGTAAAAGCAAAGTTAATCAAAGCTGCAAACCCGGAATAATAGTGGGTGGCATGGGAAATACCAGGGTCATGTCTCCGGGTTGACAGAGAGGCCATTATATATCATTATAGTTCGATTAAAAAGTACTTGAAGATCCAAGTTGAGTAGAGCGTCGGGTAACGAAAGCACCCATTATCTCGTGTGGGCACTTCTCGTGTACAGTGCATGCAGGCGATGTGGGAATGTTGCAAACATGGGTATGTGAAGTTTGTGAACGTCTACAGACTCGGTAGCTCAATGAAAAAAGGCAATTGACTGTTTCGGGAAAGCTGTCACCTTACTCACCTATAATAAGGGCTGGATGGCTTAGGTGCAACCGGGAACATCTGTTGTTGACCTCAATTGTTGCTGTTGTTGTTTTCAAAAATGTTTTAAAAGTCAAACAGTTAATGGAAAGACCGACTGGGAATCTTAAACAATTGTGAACAATTTTGAACTTAAAGGCCCAATACAACATTGGGAAGATCGGAAAAACATCGATGTCCACAGATTTCCTTCTAATTCACACAGTTTGTAGATGGTCATGATAGAATCCTCATGTTGAAATCTTACGGTCTGGGATGCTGTACTTCTCGAGAAATCTTTACTCAAACATCGACAAATAGTTATTACTCGCGAGTAAAAAAAAACTATTTCTTACACTACAGAACGGTGCGAAAACCGTGACGGATTTTTGCCTTTTTCTACTTTCTGAGATGACCATTTGAGCTAAAACCTTCGCAGGATTTCTTTTTGGGAAGGTTTCATGGTTTAACACACAAACTGTGGCAATCTTTTGACCTTTACCAATGTTGTATAGGGTCTTTAAAGTGACACCCCATCCCCGGCAAAGACTAGTTGTATATTTTGCTAAGGCCACCATCTATGGGCTACATAGCTCAGGTGTTAAGAGCGCCGATAGGCAAAAACAGAGGTCTCGGGTTCATGTCCCGGTCTACTCAAAGTGCCATATTTCAAATTGTTAAAAAAGATCCCAGTCGGTTGATTGAATTTTGAACAATCTTAACAATTATGAGGGCCTGACCTTTCGATCCCATAGCAAGATGTTTCTCAAAGTCAGTTTTGAAAAACGGGAAAGAAAACTGTGAGTGGACTGGGAGATCTCTAACCACTTGAGCTACTCAGCCCGTAGATGGCGGGCTTCTCAAACAGCCCAAAACAAGTTTTGAAAGTTACGTCCACTCTGTATGTGTGGTACCCGAGCCGCATCTGCCAGGCGTTTGCATCTGAATACGGGCGATTCACAGTAGTGCGCCCTCTAGAGTTTGCAAGGCGTTGGCCAATCACAATGCGCGGAATCTGTTGACCCTTTCCGGTCGATTTTTTGTTTTTCGTCTAGGTAAGCGAGTCACCATTTTTTCATGATTTTACATTGATAATTCATGAATTTCTCATTTTCCTCCCCAGACTTAATGACAATAATTCATGAGGAAATCATAAAGAATTCTTCGCTTTAAGAAAGAAAGAAAAAAAACCCTGTACGTGCAAGCTAAGAAGTACGAGAAGGGAAGTGAACATGTACATGTACACGCATGCGAGGGACAGGCACGGCAAGACATGGGCTGCCGCGCACCAACGCAAAACACAGGGTACCAGCCAGTAGGCTGACGTCAGCACGGCAATTAGACTTTAAGACACACTTAAATGGTTAAGCTTTCACCAATTACTAATTGAATCCAGCCGATTTGTACAATTAATCCCGCCAGGTCGTGATTGATAGGCGGCGGGGGCGGGGAGGGGGGGGGCAACGGCAAAAGAGAGAAAGAGAGCAACGAAAGGACAAGAAAAAAAATAATAAATCCACCGTCATCTTTTTATTGAAGGGGCGGCATTGGAAGGGCCGGGGTCTTGGGTCTAGGAGCGGGAGTAGGGGGAAATTTTTACTCCCTATCTTGCCCGGGAAATTCGCGGTAATCTTTCGTCAATTAGGACGTAGATCCAGTGGACTCACGCAAAGGAATCTCGGGAAAGGTAAGGAGGAGGAGGAGGAGGCGAGTCGAGGTTCGTGGGGGACCGACTTCCACGGCACCGTTGATAGACATGCGGCCAATGCAAGCTATCACGCACCGCTCACGGCCCTGGTGACTCACAGAATCTCCCAGATACAATATCATACGTCGTACCGGTACGTACATTATAAATAGTAGTCCGCGCACTTTCTATTCGGTTACAATATTGCTTTCCCCCATGCGTCGATGTGTGTATTTGAACTTAATCCCCTGGCCTTGGTTGTTCGGTTCGGGTTCGCCCGTGGCTGGGTAGTTATGGCGCCAAGCTTACCGTCTGGTTCCCCGACGTAAATCGCGTGGACGGGGGGGGGGGGAGATTGGGAGATTAGGCGGACGGCAAACTGGAGACGTCGTCTGCTTCCGTTGATGCGGCCAGATCAGAGACTGGGCCCCTCAGAAACTTTGCGCCTAAACGAGAAGCAAAACCCGTGTTCGCATTGGACTTTTTCTTCCGCGGCCATGCGGTAACTTACCGCGACATTCCTTAAGGTGATTCTACCTTGCGTCCGCACTTGGATTTATCTTCCGCGGCGGTATGAGAAATTCACTGTGTGAGGCTGGCAGAATGTCGCCTATTATGGCCCTGTCAAGTTACCGTGGCTGAGCGGAAAGTTTCTGCGACGTCTCTCGCCCTGTTAGTTTTACATCACGCTCGCGGTAACTTGACAGGGAGGGTAGTTTTCCGCGTGTCCGCATTGGATTTATTTTTGTCATTCTTCCGCTCTGCCGCGGTAGTTTGACAAATTTAAGTCCAATGCGAACACGGCTAGTCGTTTGTCCAACTCTTAGTCTGGGTGGATCCGAACGGTTGGTACAGTAGTTCGTCATGTTGACCCACACAATCTGAATAGTGTTGCTAATTGTAATATTTTGATCAGAGTTTACCAAAATGATGCTTGAATGTTCCCAGGTTATTTTTCCATATAATGTTCCACCCTTTAAATTTAAAACAAATATGAATAAGTGGCACTCTCCGATAAACCGAACATCGGGGAAGAAATATGTACAAGTAGGCCTACAACAGTGTACATTGGACAATATATAAAATACATTGGGCAACATCTTCGACCATTGTTGTCAAAGTATCAACAGACGACATTCATTCTCAAAGAAAAAAAAGAGGGACATTGAAGTTTCGATCCTAGTATTTCAGGCCCTTTCTGAAAAGGAAGACCATTCTCAAAAGCTTTCCTCTCTGTTTCTTCAGGAAAGGGCCAGATGGGATCCTAACGTCAGGCCCGCGACATATTTTGACATTTTGCATTTTGGACCATTTTCAGTCGGTAAGCGGTTTTCAACATCCTTGCACGTCACTCCGAGGGACATCTGTTGATCGATCGAAAGGTCAAAGGTTTCGGATTATGCTGTTGCGTTCTGGAGTTTGGTTGATCGAACTCAACCCCAACTAGTCCAAGCGCTTCTCAGACAACCAAATCGTGATTACCAAACGATATTTCCCGACATTATTTTTATATTCGCGGAGGACAGTTTACACAGAAATGCCTGCATATCCCTGGTCACGAATGAATTCAACTTATCTTCCAAATGCAATCTGAAACGTTTAAGCATTCATAAAAAATAGGCTCATTTTTATTTATAGGTCATTATAACTGATTTCAAAAGCACTCGTTTTCCGTTTACCGTGACACTCCCTGTCCAGTTTCGGCCAAAAAGAAGAAGACACATTCACTACAACAAAAATGTCAGATCAAAAATCATTCACATATCAAAATCTTATAGGACACGACCTTTCAATCCTGGCCGGAACAATCTCAAAGGTTCTGACTTTGGCAAAGTTCCGGCACGGGTCGGCCCTCCATGGGCCTATTTTAATTTTCGAGACGGCCGTCAGTTGTCGTACAATGATCGGGAGAGAAGTAGACGCGTGAATGAGGCCAGGGGACTTCTCGTTCCTTCCTTCATGCTTCAATTCTCGCCGCTGCCTTTGTGTTTTGTATTGGCCTCTCCTGTGGTGATCCCCACTCGCCTCCTCCGAAATTGGGTTGTCGCTCTGCCGCGTGCGGTCACGTGAGCGGGCACTCCTTGGAGAGATTGCCCCAATCGGGACTTGATAGCTTGTTTGGATCCGTACTCCCGACAGCCGACAGCTCCCCCTGTTCTCCCAGCACACCCCCAACAAAAAACTCTACACCCCTCCCCCTTCCCCTCCAACCATCCCTCCCTGGCCCCTTCTATTAAAATGTCACAACATTCCGTCAAATCTAATTTCCCCTTTTCCCCCTGTAGAGTGCCCGACCGCGGCCTCTGGACACGTCGGTAAGGGGAGCCAGCTGGACCCATGTGGTTTGGGCTTCAGAGAGATTCTTAGTGGAGAGATAGAGAGACGGGGGGGGCAGAGAGAAAGAGGGAGAGAGAGAGTGGGAGAAAGAGAACAAGAGAGAGATAGTGGAGGAGAGAGAGATGGGAGAGAGAGAGTGAGAGAGAGAGAGAGTGAGAGAGAGAGAGAGAGAGAAAGAGAGAGAAAGGGAGAGAGGGGTGAGAGAGGGGTGTGAGAGAGAGGGGGAAAGAGAGGGGGAGAGAGAGGGGGGTACCGGAGAGGGAGAGAGAGGGGAGAGAGGGGGAGGGGTGAGAGAGAGGGGGAGACAGGGGACAGGAATGGAGAGAGGGTGAGAGGGATAGAGATGGAGAGAGAAGGGGAGAGAGGGGGAGATACAAGGAGAGAGACAAGGGTAAGGGGGTAAGAGGGGTAGGGCGAGGAAGGGGGAGAGAGGGAGAGAGGGGAGAGGGGAGAGAGGGGTGGCAGGGAGAGGCAGGGAGAGAGAGGGGAGATGGAGAGAGGTGGAGTTCGAGGGGAGGGGTGAGAGAAAGGGAGAGAGAGAGGGAAGAGAAAGGGAGAGAGAGGGGGAGAGGGAGAGAGGGGAGATACAGGGAGAGAGACGGGGGAAAGGGGGTAAGAGGGGGTGGGGCGAGGAAGGGGGAGAGAGATGGAGAGAGGGGGAGAGAGAGGGGGAGCGGGGTGAGAGAAAGGGAGAGAGAGAGGGGGAAGAAAAAGGAGAGAGAGGGGGAGAGAGACAGGGGCCGGTAAGGGGGTAAGAGGGGGTAGGGCGAGGAAGGGGGAGAGAGAGGGAGAGAGGAATGGAAGAAGAGAAGAAGGAAGAGGCAGGGAGGGAGCAGACAATGGGAGGGGGAGAGTGGGAGGGAGAGAGTCGTTTGCACCTATAGCCCCAAGTGATCAGAGATGGTCAGTGTCGTGAAAGGGGAAAACAGGGGAGTTCGCTGGGGGTCACACTTTCTTGTGCTGAAAAGTCAAGTGCCTTCATGGCGTGATGGTGATATTATAATGTATGCGCCCTACATTGCAGTCTCCCTCGTTGCAACAGAGTGTTGGTTTAAGAAGCGGTGTGGCACTCTGCAGGAGAAAAGGGAAGACCACTCGTCATGGGCGCACCGTGGCCCAAGACTGGCTTGCTATAACGGTAGCCTAAGATAGTTGAGACGGTTGACATCGTTGCGGTCACATCCAAACGTGTTTCCCGCACAAGTCACGGTTAAAGGCTAGCTCTGCCCACGGTGTGCCCTGGCTGAGATCATGGAGCTCCGATATAGTCAGCGTGCATTGGGGATGGGGGCGCATCGCTATGCCTGTGAAGGACTGCCCCACTGTATTGGTAGACCCTAAAGGAGGCCAAGTAAAATGCCATACGTCACAAGTGAATATTCATGAGTTAATCTCTCGACTGAGGAAGGTCAATGGGTCCCGAAATTAATTTATGCTAAGCAGCCATGAATACATTTGACGTACGGCATTCTACTTGGCCGCCTTTTTGGGTCTATCCACTTTATTTGCATAGCTCGGTGTTTATGTCACGTGAATGGGCGCTTCAACGACTGACTGGATCGCTTGGAGTTGGTTGATCCCGAGCCATAAGCCACTCTCTTTACTCAGGAATTCTCCCCCGGTGCATCGGGTCGTCCGTCTTCTGGTATATGCAGAGGCCTCTTGGGGTGGCATTCAACAGCACGGGGGGCTCTCAAACCTAAAACACGCCGTCAACCCTTGGCCATCAAGCGGTGACGGTTACACAGGATACGCCGATTGAGTGTTTGTCACGAATGTGGCCCACTCTCTCTCTCTCCCCCTCTACCTCCCTCATCCTCCTCCAACTCCTACTCTCCGCTCCATCACAACAAGCTATCGTTAGCACGGTCCGAGGTCAGACCCGATTAACACCCGTCACTTCCCAGGGTCGGCCGTCCACACGGGAGCCCACACCAGACGGCCGCGACCGAGCCCCAGCTTCGGGTTTCTTCCCTTACCGCCACCCCACCGGGAGGGCCCGGCCCGACCCGGTAATAGATCCCCAGTCGGGCCCTGCAGCGCCGTCAATGGCCGGGCCTGTTCCAGTCGGCTGGCCGGGGAACCGAGAGAAAGAGAGAGAGAGAGGGTGAGGGAGATAGAGAAAGAGAGAGAGAGAGAGAGAGAGAGGGTGAGGGAGAGAGAGAGAGAGAGGGTGAGGGAGATAGAGAAAGAGGGGGAGAGAGAGAGAGAGAGGGGGAGAGAGAGAGAGATAGAGAGAGAGAGAGAGGGGGAGGGGGGGAGAGAGCGAGAGAGAGGGGGGAAGGGAGAGAGAGGAGATAGAGAAAGAGAGACAGAGAGGGAGACAGGGAGAGAGAGAGATAGAGAGAGTGAGAGAGAGTGAGAGAGAGAGGGATAGGGGAGAATGAGTGATAGAGGAAGAGAGAGGGGTAGAGAGAAGGATAAAGAGAGGTTGAGAGAGATGGAGAGAGAGGGGAGAGAAGGAGAATGCAAAATAGAGGGAGAAAGAGGGGAGAGAGATGGAGAGAGAGAAAGGTTGAAAGAGATATGGAGAGAGAAGTTGAGAGAGATGGAGAGAGAGCGAGAACGAGGTGGGGGAGAGGGGAGAAAGATGAGGGAAAGAGGAGGGAGAGGGAGGGTGAGACAGGGGAGAGAGAAGAGTGAGTGGTGGAGCGAGTGGGAGAGAAGGAGAGAGAGAGGGGAGAGTGAAGAGATAGAGAGAGGGAGAGAGGTGTAGAGAGAGGGGAAAGAGGGTATAGGGGGAAGAGGTTGAGAGAGGTTGGGCCCACACAACTTCATTTCACACAGCGAGTCCGGGGTCCGGCCCCGCCCGAGGGCCATTGAAAGGGAAACCCGGGGTATTGCCCTCCCCTGCCTACCCACACGCACACCACCCCCACGACCCCCACGACCCCCACGACCCCCAAGCCCCGTACCTGCGGTGTCATCCTAGCCCGGCGTGGAAGCCGGCTTGGGTTCGCCTAATTAAACACCCTGCGACACATTGGACTCATTAGTGGCGCACACGGACGCCCTGCGGAAAAAAAGGGGGAAAGAACGAAAGTCGACCAAAAAAAACCATACGGGACGCGGGGGTGGTAACTCGAGCCCCCACCGGTGCTTTTGGGGAGAAAACAACTTACATCATCATGGTGGCCGTTAATAAATGCATTAATGTCTCTCCGCATCCAAGGACAACCTACTAACGAATCGGTGCACCCGCAAACCCAAAGATCATCCCAACATCTCTGCAAGTTCATTTCAAAAGTTTCAGAATAAAGTCGCTACTTTTATAAGGTTCGTCTCCAGTCGATTGTGGTTCATTCTTCAGTGGCCAACTTACTCGGGTTGCACTTCAAATCTCCATTCCTGCGTGGTTTGCCTGATTGCTATCAGGGGGACTTGGGGGCGAGGAGTAAGCGAGAAACCTCGGTCGTTGACTGGTACTAAACGGTCAATCGCTTTTCAAATTACACGCGTGGACGTTGCCGTGTCGCTTGGTTTGACGAGTTCCTGACGGTGTTCGGAATTAAATAGCGCCCCCTGTTGATTAGAAAAAAACAGCACCCCTCCCTGGAATGGCCGCGAAATGCAGCTCGCTGTTTTGATCCCAGAGTGGGTATTTCAAAGGAAGAAAGGTCCTATCAGGATCGAATAGAAGACCCTGTATCATTTAGACATTTTAATGAATATATCAACGTGATATACTTGCCAAAAGATACATTTTACTCGATGAGAAAAATCTTTTTCTTCACAGTGAAAGATAGGAGTTAAAACTGATCTCTTTCTCAATGGGCGCACGTCCATTAACCATTATATGATTGCTAAGATTTTGCAAGAACCGCCGAGAACAAAAGTTCATTTCCCTTCGTCCGCCCAGCTCGGAAGACAGCCAGACTACGAGTGGGCCAACACTTGCCACCCCATGCCGACTTCCCGATGACAACCGTTGCCGTGACGACCGTTGTCAAGCGATGACCGTTTCTGAGTCCCCCCCCCGCCGCCCTGGTGGACGAAGAGTATTTTGCACACCCTGATCGGTTTTTAAACTCCGCATCGTGCACGGGGAAATTGACTTGTGGGCGAGAAATATTTTTTTGTCTCCAGTGACGCACCAGAGCGATTGGTTTGCGCTGTGGAACTCTGACTGAGACCTCCGCGGAGAAGTGGATGGTAACCCAATCCATTGGCCCGGCATGGCTGGAGTCCTTCCGCGATTTGCTCAGGTCAGGGGTCAATTGGACGAACGGGAATTGCCTGCGGGACAGAGCCCGCGTGCACATCAATCACCGTACAAATTATTCACAGTGACGCCATCTTGTTGCAAGTGGACCCATCCATAACGTTTCCATTTCCGAAACCATGGTTCTGCAAAAACTTTTTTAAGCGTCGCTGTCGGTATGTCAACGGCAAAAACCACCAAGATGTCGGCGACAGAACTACTGTGTGTCTCGGTCCATGTGCTAAGCATCGCGCACACACTCACAGACAACGCAGGACAGCAACTTCTCGCGCCTGACACTGAGCACGCCGGGTGATGGCGCTATTCATGTTTCACGGTGGAACTGTGCCTTGCTGGATGCTCGTGGAAATCCCGTTTGACAGTATTTCGAGTACAACATCGATATGCTGCACATTAGGCCTGTACTTATTGGTTGTGGTAGAAAGACATGCAATACAAATTCAGGAATGAGTTTTAAGTTGTCATGTTGTAGATGTTTTTATTTTCACCCACGTGAAAATGTGCTATCAGCTCACACATTGTGACACTTGAAAACGGGCGCTTTTCATGCCCAACGGAAGGGTGCAAAGCCATTATACCTATAGTGTGACATCACCTATCAGGACACCGTAATGCCACGGGGACCCAACTGACGTTGGTTTGTACATATGGGACGTGACGCGCGTTCAACTTTGCCCATGATTTGTAACGCCATGCCGCCACAGTGCGCTGAACATTTGCCTACGGTTTTCAAAACATGCGGGCTTTCATGAACTTACCTGGCGCCCTCTGTTGCCCGTCTACATGTATACGTTATTTACGAAAGCCAACGTTTCCCTCCTGTTAACTTTCAAGGGCGCCCTCATTGTTAATTTTGCATATAACGAGTTCATTTTTGTTTGCTACTCACGTAGTTTGCGGTAAGGTGGTTGACATTTACACACAAAATAAATGCAGAAGTTGGGGTTGGAATCCTACCCAAGCTGCCGGTATTTACGTTGCAGACAATCGAGCAATGCACTGAGCACACACTGCTGGTTGTACAGTCATGATACTTGATAGTGTGCAGGATATGGTCTACTCGACGCACTGATTCAATCCAAGATGGCTCCGCCGAGCTGGTTATCATAGAGTGTGGGCCCACAACTTGTTTTATTGAGGGGTCTTTGGAGGCTAATCAACTGATAAATTGTAGAATAAGTGAAGCGTAAGACAACCTGTGGGTTCACTCACCTATTTCGTGTGTAATTTGGAAAAATATCTGGCTTTAAACGCGGCCCTATTTTGTTGTAAAAGTGGAGGGGTCCATCCCAAAATTCTTGCAGAAATTCGGCTTGGATTGCTACACATTTGGGGGGGGGGTGGTCAGTAAACGAATCTGAGAGATGAAGGTTCAAACTACAATTTTCAGTTTTCCTATACGCATACAATAACTGAGAAAAATTAGGGTGTGGAATAATTGGCTTTGAGAGTGAGTATTTTTGTACAACGCTCAATGGGAGCTCGATTTAGTGTTCTGCAACCTTATTGAAAAAGCATGAGGGTGCAGCACACAATATCCATCCAAGATGATTCCGCCGAGCTGATTATCATAAAATTTGGACCCACAACTTCTTTTTAATAAGGGGACTTTGGAGGCTAATTAATACATTGTAGAATAAGTGACACTTAAGACAACCTGGGGTTCACTCTTCAATTTGGTATGTCATTTGGACCATATCCGGCTTTAAATGTGGCCCTATTTGGCTGTAGAAGTGGAGGGGTCCATTCCAAAATCTTTGCAGAAATTTGGCTTGGACGGCTACACATTTTGGGGTGTTTTTTCTAGGGGTAAATAGCAAAAAATCCAATCGGCTAAGGGCACTAAAATTAAAAAGAATCTGAGAGATGAAGGTCCAAACTACAATTTTCAGTAAAGCTACAAGAACTGAGAGACTTTTGGGTGTGGGATATTTGGCTTTGAAAGTGAGTGTTTTTGTACAGTGTTCAATGGGAGCTCGAATTAGTGTTCTGCACCCAAGAATAAAGTAGCACGCCCTCTGTCGCCCTGAAATCGGAACAACTTCCCCTTCGCGTCACAAAGACCATTATTTGTACATCACGCCCTCTGTTGGTGAGTCAATCCTACTTGGATGCACTGTTCATGTACTATTAGTCGTCTCGGCATTTTCAAATTAAACTAAATGTGGATTTTACACCTCGGTCTATTTGTAGTTATTTTTCACCTATTCTAGTCCATTACTTTTGTTTCTATTAAATATCACCCGAACACGAACTACCTCTTTAATACGGAAACATAATTATATAATTTTCTGTTCCCCGAAGAAATGAATTCCAATTGCTCTTATAAAATTCGAATTAGGCCTAGTTTTAAAAAACAACAATGTTTAAACAGACTTTACGACGAGGTTATTCATTTTTTTCAAAGTTTTTATTTTGTCTATAAAAGGTATATAATTGTAGTTATTTTAACCCAAAATTCTAATCAGGATAAGAGCAGTGCTACACATAGACCGTCTCCATAGTTGAAAGGTCTCTGGCACTCTCTTCAATCATTCGTTTCCCCCCCCCACAGAAAAAGAAAACATTATTGATGTCTTGTAAAAAAAAAAAATGACGCGTGCTGGCCGGGATAGCATGTCGCAGGGCAAACAAACAGAGGTATGAATTCCAAATGAGCAAAGACGGCATTGCAATACCCTCCTCCTTCCCACACCCCACCCTCACCATCGCCTTACTGTGCGACATGCACCCCCACACCCTCATACACCCCCACACACACCCCCACCAACCCCCCTTCCCGAAACACACACACCCTACACACCCCCTCCTTCACATCCCCCACACACACCCTCACATATCGTCTCGATGTTTACTCCAAGTTTCGTTTATATTGCTGCCTGTACTAACCACCTAGTGCCGCTGCTCTGGAAGTGTGGAGGACCGATGCTTGTGGTTGGGGGAGAGAACATACAGAAAGAAGTTGACAGCTGTTATCTTGTTTACTCGCATGGAAAATATACACAATGACTAATAAAACATCCCAAGTACACTAACAAGAGCGCCCAGAAAAGACAAATACCGAGCAAATAGTCCGCATTCGCTGCATCTTGACCAGACAAGGTGGTTGCTGGCTCCTGTCCTTTGTGCCCTGCCAAAATTCTGGGATTTTGTTTTTGTATCTTCGGATCTATTTGGCCCTCAATATCCTTCCTTAATTTCAGGACGATTCCGAGTAAAACAAAATGCATTCGCATCTCGTGGAGGCTCGACGTCGTTTGGTGAGTATAATCTGCTTTCACCATCCTCCCATTATCAAGTTGTCTTGCTTTCAAAAAGTATCCCAGAATTTGCAGAATGTTTAAGGGCAAAATCGTAATGCATTCCATGTATCAGTAAGTTTGCTTCGTTCCTTTGTCTGGTCCAATTGAGCGCAATGTTTTCAGGAAGCCAGACTTGAAAGGCTAATTGTCTGTAGCGCCACCAACGATGCGACTAAGATGCTTTGCCAGTGAACGATGAATGTGCAGAGTTTGGCCTACACAAAGAACCCACCACCTCCTACAGTTTCCATTCATCTTTCAGGGGAATGTCGTTTATTTTTCAGCATAGGAAACGCCTACCGATTTGGGTCGTTCAATTCTCGTTCGTACTTGATTCAGCCTTTGGAGCATCAATGGCTCTAACAACAACAACCATTGTGGCGTTGGATTTAATTGTAGTTCCGTAGCCTTGTACCCTTCCTGTGTGTCCCAGTTCTTCCGTGCACCATTCACGTTATAGTAAATCGCTTCTTACCTCTCTTCAATAAATGGGAATATCCCGTTGCCTTTTCACGTCTAAGAACTTGTCAGGAAGTCCCATAATGGGGCATCTGTCGTCATCAACCGAGCACAGTTATACCCAAACCGGGTTAGTGTTTGGTTTTGTCGTTGCATCAAAACCGAATCCTTGAGAAAGAAAACAAAAAATTGCCCAGGAGAAACTGGACGCGAGTTGGGAATACTGATTCAAGGCTAAGGTGAATTAGGTGCGTGGTAGATGAAGACTCGTCCCATTCCTCGGGTGGAAGTTGTGAAGTGGGGCTTTCGAAGAATCGGAGCCGTTAGAACGAGTGCCAATCACACACAAACATTGTCAATGATATAGCTCTTGCGGTCAGGCAGTTGAATAAATCGCTTCGAGGGAAAAAAGAGGGAAAACTGCGCGTGCTCCTATGTTCGTTTCAGCCAACCATATCGATTCGGACAACAACTTCGCACCCTTAAATTCCCCAAAGCTCGAAAATGATTCTATATACAACGGGCAATAGTTTACCCAAATTCTGAGCGACGCTGGTCCAAATACCAGCTAGTTACATTATTGGACCAATAAAGGACAAATGGTTTCATTTTGTAGGTCGAAACCAATCACATATCCGAAACTTGGTGTCTCAGCGAACCTTCCACTTGGCGGACAATTTCATCCAGTACCTCTTTCTTTTTTTCACCAAAGCCTATCGCAGATTCGCAGAAAAGAGACTACAGTACTACAGTATACCTCGTATTTAAAATGAAAGGAGACACAGATATTCCATCAACCAATGGCTCGGACCCTTTCCCTCATTCGAAATGTATTAAGTCATCCTTGCATGTCTTCTTTAAACCAAGTGATCAGTCTGTTCCATGCTCTCTGGTATAAGAGAAATTGCGCTAGCAATCTGCAAGACCAACTTCATAGTTTAGAAAGGGTTTGCGGTGACACCGTGTTTTATCATCTCTTGGGAGAAGGAGTGTGACTCTGAAACGAGCCGGTAACTCGGATACATGCAGGCTCTTTCTATGGGGCCACGCTCCTTCTCACAGGAGATGATGTACACGGTGTCACCGCAATGTACTTCTACCATGCAAACCTTATAATCCTATCTAACAATGGCCGTTTACGAAATGAAGGTTTAGGGTAGGGCTTTGGTTTCGGTCATATTGATCTTACTCTATATAATATCACAGGCATCTATAAACACAAACTCTCAAGCCAACAAACCTTCAAATTGGGAAACAAGCCACAACCTGGATGTTCAGGTTTTGTCAGACGGAGACGAAGCCTGGGCCCGAGCCTAAGCCTTCATTTCGTAAACGGCCTATAATTATCATATAATTTAAAAAATAAAGTTCGTTTGAAGATCCTTCTTCCTCTTAATCGGACCGTCATCGGATGAAGGCCATTAGGTATCGACTCTGGAAATTTGTCCGAGCGGTGCAAGGTCAAAACATTTGTTATCGAGTAGCCTGCATACATACACCCCAGAACAAAGGTTATTCTTATTTGAATCACATCCTCGCTTGGTTATCAAAAGATATCATTCAGAGACATAAAACAAGCAATATCTTGAAGATGTTTCGTTTTTATCGGGTAGCCCCCTATATTTGTACTTTCATAAAAGATGGGCGTTTGGAGTCGGTTTCTATTTCTCCGCATGAAATGAAACGCGTGTGCTTCTGTCCCCTCTCCGTGATCCGACCAGAAGTGTTTCTCAAAGAAGCGATATGAGTTCAATTTCATAGAGTTGTCTATAATCAAGCGTGGAGATCTGTTCAGTGGAAAAAGAAATATCCCTTCCGATAAACAGGCTAAACAGGAACACCTTCAGTTGAGATGGTTTATATATTTCTGACAAATTTGACCATTGTTTTGCTCCAAAAAAACATCAAATACCGGGACCTCTTCGTAGCTATAGAGCTTTAAGAGATGGTGTCACCGCAAACTTTCCGCACCTCGTGATTCCACCGTTAAATCCGTCAAGTTGCTGTGCTGAGCGTTGCTTCGGCGGCGTTCAAGCAGCCCTCTATTTGAAGCCTGATTGAAGTGTCCCCTGGTATAGCGTATACTGGTGTTCACGGTTGCAGTAGCAGCGGTCTTTCGGGGTCCGGTCCGCGCCATCGATGACCGTGTTCACGGGATCCGTTCGGCGGTGGACGCACGGGCGAGCGGGGCCGGTCTGCCACGCTACCGGCTGCGCGTACCTTGACGAAATCCAGTGCCACTACATGAGAACTAATTGCTTATTTATGGAATGACAGGGCATTGATGAACCATCCAACCTCCAAACCGCTGTTTTATGTATTGCCGCATAAACCCCCTACACAACATTGGTAAGATCGAAAAACAGAAATGTTCACAGATTTACATGAAACTCTTTGATCTTTACCCCTGTTCTCACTAATCCCTACCCTACTCCTTACACTTCCCTTTGATCTCTCCCTACCAGCTTCACTCTTTGTCCTTTGTTTCTCATCCGTGTCCTATTCACTCTCTCTCCCCTTCCTTCGTGTACATGTATCTGTTTTGTCCTTGTCACTCTGCCTTTGAGAAAGGTCCTGCTAGGATCGAAACGTCAGGCCCACTAAATTTTAAGATTTACATTTGGGTATTTTAGTCAGTAAGCAGTTTGCAACATTTTTGTATATCACCTTGAAACTTACCGGTATACAGTTTTAATATGGTTATATAGGCCTTGTAGAAACCTCTCACTGAAATATTTCTGCCTAAAATACTGTATTTTTTTAGAAAATAGTAAAGAAAACATTTGCGTCAGCCCTAGATCTAAACGATTCGGTTTTCATTATTTTCTCGAGACTCAGTTGGCGGATTGAGCTGAAATAGTGTGCTATTTCATGCATTTGTTGGATCAGACAACGTATGGATGCTATTCTTTGACCTCGACCAATGTTGTGTTATCCCTTTAACATTTCTGAATACAGCGTGGCAATTTTTGTAGAGAAAGCTTTAATTTTTATCAATCAGAAACAAGCAAAAACAAAAATCAAGCAAAAACAAAATGACGCCTGCCTTATCAACCTAAGTTATAAAGTTAGTATATTTTGTGTTTAAGGCCCTGCACCGTAAAATATCTTGGCCAATATTTCACACAGATTTTAGTTGATATTGGTCTAAATATCAACGGGTACCTTTGTTTGTCATACCATCCTTTCGAATAATTCCAGACCGAATGCAGTTGATTCTACCCAGCGTTGTTCCGACCACTGGCATTGCACGATTCTGCCTTATTTATATCGACGTGGGTTTTTTTAATCGTTTGTGTTAGGTGCCATTTATTGGTCATTGTTTTTCTTCACGGTGTCCTTTCCTGCGAACCGCTGTCGCCGCCGAGTAGGAGACGGCGTTGCTCGGCCGTGCTAGCGCGCCGTTCGCCCGTTGTTGCCTTCCGCTCGCGCCCGCTGCGACGCTACCTCGCGAATTCCAATGCATGGTGTATCATAGGGCTCACCCAAGTGAACGGATCGTATGTGTTTCTGCCGATTATATTGTCTAAATGTAAAGGAGTCTCATTGAAAAATATGTGCAAACAAATTTGCAATTAGCCTATTCCCTTTCTCATCTTGTGTGTCCCATTATTGTAATATTAATAATTTAACAAAGAGGTATAAGAACAGCTTCTTCCCTCGTTCAGCCTCTCTCTTGAATTCCCTTAAAATGTGTTCCCCCAGCCTACGATCTTGCCCTTTTTAAGAGAAATGTCAATTCCTATATCCAACCTTCCTGAGTCCCTTTCTATCTCCTTCTTTCCTTAGCCCTCAACCAACCTTGAATGGCTTTATAGCCTTGTTTTGATCTAATATCCATGAATTTGCATTGAAGCTAACTTAAATGTCGAAAAGTCATCGCAACTGACTCATCCTGTTTGTTTTTCTTCTCAAAATTCCGTTCCATTAAATGATGCAACTATACCGGGGACCAATTTCATAAGAACACCAACTTGCAAAAACAAAAAGTCTGCCTTACAGAGTGAGGTTGCTCTCTAGGACCTATGCTTTCCGCGGATGGAAGCATAGAGCATGGGTTACCTTGCTGCATGGTAGACGCCGAGATCTAGCAGTGTCTTGTCGACCTAATGCGATCATTGCACAGAGTACGATCTGGAAAAATCGCGTACAACTATGGTCGCAGCTCTGTTTGCCCGTAGTCGCCGCGGGTAAAATCCATGTGACCTACCCCATTATTTTCTGTGTACGCTCTATGTTCGATGTTATCTCGTATGACCTTCGATGCTCTACATAAATGTACTCTATACCTGCATCTATTCACTCGATCTGTCGCGATCTTAACACGACCGAAGCTCGTTCTGTCCGGTCAATCAGTTCTCGCTCGAGAAGACTGAGCCTCGCTCATCCGCGCTCTAGCCTCGATTGTCCCTCGACCAATGCGTCCCTCCCTCGACCTTGCTTGCTCTTACGACGCTCCCTGTGCCACTTTTAGGTCGAGGCTCATTTTTTTTGACATGTCAAAAACACCGAGCCACGATCTCTCTTTTTTCAGGGAGACCATTCCTCAACCATGTGCAACCACGGGAGACCAAGGCGTGACCATCCCTCGGTCAACCGTCCACTATACGTGCATGCCGCTCTGCAGTTACCAACCCTCGCTCGGAGATCGCAGATCTTCCGGGAAGATTTCTCGGTGAAAATGAGCGTATGATGTTCGCTATCTCGTCTCAGGATCTCTACATGAAATCAGCCCCTGGTCAAAGGGAATTGAATTGTTTGGCACTGTCCCAATAATCAGACAAGCCCCAACGAGAATGCACGGCCTCGAATTAGTGCCAACGGTAATTTCGTTGTCGCCGAATGGCCATTACAAGCAGGGGGAGAGTGGGAGGTAAGGCAAGTCAAAGCGCTGTTTATTTTCTTGGCTTTTGTTTACCCGGGATGAAATCCTCCCCAACCCTCCCCGAAGAGGTCAGATAAACTTCACTTTTTAGTGACAATAAGGACCTAGATTTGTTCCCATGGCAATCTTGATACACGATACTTTTTTTATGTCTCCAAGTAAAAAAGAAACACCCGAAGCAGTTGTAGTCTAAAACTGCTGCATTCCTAGAGAAAGACTAGAAGTGTGGAAATGATTGCAAAGGAAGGTTAGCGGGCCGTGTCTTCCATTATCATACGATCGTTCTCAAAGGCCTTCGATTGTAGTGACGGTCCTGCTAGTTCTAAGATCGACTTTGTAAAGACCTAACAGGATTGTGTGGTTTTTGTCAATCACAATGATGAGCTATTGTATGAGATTAGACTTGTTAACTTTGATGAGATTTGGTAACTTTGATGAGATTTGGTAACTTTGGCGAGATTTGGTAACTTTGATGAGATTTGGTAACTTTGACGAGATTTGGTAACTTTGGATGAGATTTAGTAACTTTGATGAGGGATTTACTAGTAGCTTTGATAAGCTTTATTTGTAACTTTGATGAGCATTGGTAACTTTATTGAATATTGGTAACTATGGCGAGATTTGGTAATTTTCGGCAACTTTGGTAACTTTAATGAGATTTGGTAACTTCGATGACGAGATTTGGTAACTTTGACGAGCTTTGGTAACTTTGACGAGCTTTGGTAACTTTGACGAGCTTTGGTAACTTTTATGAGATTTGGTAACTTTGACGAGCTTTGGTAACTTTTATGAGATTTGGTAACTTCGATGAGGTGTGGTATAACTTTGGAGTTTGGTGATGTTGATGAGGTTTGCTTTCTTTGAGTTTGGCGTACCAATATTGGTGAGGTTTGCCTCTTTGTATGAGGTGTGGTGTTTTTGGTGACAAAGTACCTCTGACGAGGTTTTGGTCTTCTGACGAGGTTTCACTCTTCTGACGAGGTTTTGGTCTTCTGACGAGGTTTTGGTCTTCTGACGAGGTTTTGGTCTTCTGACGAGGTTTTGGTCTTCTGACGAGGTTTTGGTCTTCTGACGAGGTTTTGGTCTTCTGACGAGGTTTTGCTCTTCTGACGAGGTTTTGCTCTTCTGACGAGGTTTTGCTCTTCTGACGAGGTTTTGCTCTTCTGACGAGGTTTCACTCTTCTGACGAGGTTTTGCTATTGTGACGAGGTTTCACTCTTCTGACGAGGTTTTGCTCTTCTGACGAGGTTTCACTCTTCTGACGAGGTTTTGCTCTTCTGACGAGGTTTCACTCTTCTGACGAGGTTTTGCTCTTCTGACGAGGTTTTGCTCTTCTGACGAGGTTTCACAAAGGTGAATCTCAAAGGTCTTCCGCTCCACTGGTGAGGTTTCGCTCCTCTGGTGAGGTTTTGCTCCTCTGGCGAGGCTTTGCCTTCAATGAGTTGACCGGTTCTTGGATAGTTTTCGATGGTGTGCATTTTTACGGATCCCCCCATCTACAATTCATCCAACAATCTTCAGTAAAATATCTCACCATATTATTGGTCCCTTTCAAACGGTATGGTAATCAGCCCTGTTGATAAATTACCAGTATTATCTTATTCTGTTTCATTTGTCACTACCCGAGTCCGTGGCTATTTCCTTGTGAACCCTCGGGGGACGCAAAACTCACATTACCAGATTTGTATTCATGAGTGAGTACACGTTGTGCTTTTATAAATAGTAGTAGAGTTTTTCATTACATCGGTTTCGTTCCTTGATAGGTTACGGGTGCCGGGGCAAAGCAGTCGGTTTTTTCCCCACCCCCCCCCCCCCCGGCCCCCGCCCGCCTCGCTCGTTACCAATAGTCCGTGCCTCTACGGTCGCAAATGGAAATTCAACGCCCGAACGGATTGAGAATGAGTGGGGCCAACCGCTGTCTGAATATCGGGCGAGACGCCGCGTGAAATATGGCCCAATATATTGTTGTGTTTCTGTGGCTCTGTATACAACAGTTTGTCAGATTAATTTTTATTTACGATAGAGAGAATGGGGGAGGGGAAGGGACAATCGCTTCAGGTTTTTTATTTTTTTCATAAAATGATAATTGAGTCAGGAACTTCAAGGAATAACCGAGTTTCTCTAGTCGCGGGACGAAAGAGATTGTCACGCACGAGGCGTCCGTCACTCTGTTTTTTCCCCCAGACGAAACTTTCTGTTTGCGCGTATGCCGAAAGAAATTAAGAAATAGTTGAAATATCCGTTTGATTTCTACGGGCATCGAAGTCTTCGTGTAGAATCCTGGGAATGTCAGCCCGTTTCTCAGCTCGGCTATAGTGACGGAGCCGGCCACTTAGATCAATAAACAGATTGGTAAAAACAAGAAGGGTGGATGGTAAAAAAAAGAAAGAAAAGGAAATAGAAATGTGTAGATTGTCGTGGCGTGGACGGAACGGTTTACTAGGAGGGGAAAGAGGATCTGGCTCCAGTTGATCCCACCAGGCGAGGAGTACTGTGGTGTTAATAGGGGGACCGGGACGAAACACGAGAAGGCGTCGCATCAGCGGGCAGACCGACGGATGAACCCGGGGGCTGTGAGGCGACTCTGCCCGCGGGGTGTGGTGAGCCGGGCCCGCTTCGCTTACAACACCACTTGACACCGTGGTGTGCTGAGCTCGGCTCGGGGAGAGAAGTCGAGGGAGGGGCGGGGAGGGGAGAACAAAGACATGGGAACAAAGCAGGATTTGAACCCTCGACCTCGGCGCTATGCCTTCCAGTAACTGAGCCCCTCAACCCTGGCCTAAACCCTCATGATTTTTCTGTTCAAACATCCTCAGATAACGACCGTAAGCTATAAATGAAATGTGTTTGTTCCTTGCCATACGAAATGTAAACATATTAATTGAAAACGAGCATGTAATATTTGCAAATAATGCAATTCGACTGACCATTGTTCAAGACGCTCAAAGACAAGGCCTTATATTAATTTGTCAAACAAATAATGGAAAACCTGCCAAAACCTGCCAAAATTTAAAACAATTTTGAAACATGGCAAAGAAAACTGTTACTGGACCGGGACCCCTGGTATACCAGCGCTCTTACCATCTGAGCTATCCAGCCCTTGAATAGATTGTGGTCTTCACAAATAGTCAACGTTTTTATTTCATTAAGTGTGTTTTTCGCCGCATACCCGGTAGCGATTGATTGTTTTGTTGTTGTTTTTCTGCTTCCTTTTCGTTCGGTATTTCAAAGGTCTTCCCCGATACACTCTCCTCGATTCTCGGGAAATGCAAATGTTTTGGAGTTCGATCTTTCGTCTCAGTTGCAACCAACCCTGGTATCACGTTCTATATATCTGGCAACCAGTTCGAGAAATCGACTGGCGATGTTCGCGAGTGTTTCGATCGTCTCGCGACTGTTTCTCTTTTGTTCGATTTCAGGAATCTAAGGTAACCGCTTTCCCAAAAGAATAAGTAGATAGATAAATAACAACGAAATGTATCATATCCGGGGACAATTCTATGTGAGTTTGAGGTCAAAGTATCCGGTGACGTCGTAAGATGTACTCGAAGGCTTACCCAAACGAATCGGTTATTGCCCTAAAATAATGCACATCTAACATCGTCCCAAATAGAAACGCCACTTCGATCGGTTGAGAGCGATTGATTGATGGACTTTGAGCAAAAATACAATCACACCAATGAGCGAAATTCTCCTTTTCGCCTGTGGTTTTTCGTTTGGGCGTTCGTGCTAAGTCAAAGTGCAGTTCAAGATCTGAGGGAAATGGGCACCGACTCTGCCTACTCCCCTACCCCCAATCCTTCTCTGTCCTTCTCATCCGTTTTATTCCTCCCAACATCATCGTTGACAATCGTAAATTAGCCGCGGCTTCATCTGGGTCTGACACCCAGCGACGCCATACTGGCTCGCTCTTGTTTTCTTTTAATTAATGATTTTTTTTTTTACTTCTCCTCGCTCCCTCTCCTCCTCGTCCTCCTCCTCCTCTGGACGTCACAGCCCGCGGACTCGTCCCCCGCACTCCGCTTGACGAGACCGCCGAATAGATCGTCTGCCACCGCCACCAAATTAGGTAAGATCTCGTTGTTTTCTTAAGAGACGGGGAGAGAGAGGGGGGTATACAGACAGACACACAGCCAGAGAGACAGAGAGAGACAGAGACATAGAGAGAGGGAAGAGAGAGAGGGGGAGAGAGAGGGAGCGAGAGACGGACTGACAGACAGAGAGACGGAGAGAGGAGAGAAAGAGAAAGAGGTGCAGAGAGGAGAGAGGTTGAGTATATGGGAGCGAGAGAGACAGATAGAGAGACAGAGAGAAGAGGAAGGGGAGCGAGAGACAAAAAGACAGTTGGAGAGACAGATGAGGAATAGGAGCGAGACCCGGACAAACAGACAGACAGACAGAAAAGAGAAATAGAGGTGTACATAGAGGAGAGAGAGGAGAGAGGACGAAGAGAGGTATAGAGAGAGAGGATGGGAGAGGGAGAGAGAGGAGGTGGGGAGGGAAATGACTAGGAGGGGTGGGTCACGGCGAAGGGGATGACGGGACTGTTGGTGATAGCATCCATCACAGGTCGATCTCGTGCGGTCGAACGACGCGGGCGGCCCGGCCGGCACCCCCGGACTGGCCCGCTGATCCACGGAAATCGTGCCGACATAAATCAGGTCTTTCTCCGGTCTCCTCTCTCCCTCCCTCTCTAGCCAGGGTGGGTTCAGCCAATTAGACGCTAGTGTATAGCCTAGCCTGGGCTACATGTTCCTCCCTACCCCCGTGGACGAAGACCCAGCACCAAAGCTCATGAATCATGAATACACGGATATACAATTCAAAAGGAATAGATAAGATTTGAAGGTTTGCATTGTGAAAGTATACCAAGTAGAAGGTTTGCGGTGACACCATGTAAAGCATCTCTATTGAGACGGACTGTGGGTCTGAAAAGAGCCGGTAACTCAACGTTTCGGGCACTGTATACTCTGCCGTCTCCAGCAGTCTCCTGACAACGGGCAGAGTACACACTGCCCGAAACATTGAGTTACCGTACCGGCTCTGTTCAGACCCACAGCCGGTCTCAAAAGAGAAAAAGAGATGTTACATTACATTACATTAAATTACATGTACACATTTTATTTCAATGGTGTCATTATGTATGTAACCATGCATGTACAGATTACAAGAACATATAATTAGCCATTGAGTAAAGCATAAAATAGTAGTACACATTTTGATAACTTAGTATTGTACATTTTTTTTTAAGATTAAATGACAACATGTTAGAGATGGTGTCACCGCAATCCTTCCGATTCATGACCACAAAACCCTCCGACCGTAAAATCAAAAACGTAGATTATACTCAAGAAAAATAATATCGAGCGAGATTGTGCCTCCTCGCAAGCGTCTCATCAGCAACCACGTCAACTTTATACGACGAGACGATAATCATCGTTGGAGTGATACACACGGAAATGTTTTGGGGGGTTTTCTCCGTTGGAGTCAAAACAAACAATCACATATTTTTCTTGGCATGAAAAGTAACTGAGCTGTCCATTATCTGGTCCTCGTGCAAAATACGTAGTCAGTGTTTTTCCATGAAAGCACTTCACCGATAAACTGTGTATGTTGCCCAAAAAAAATACATGTATAATTTATCTTCAAAATTGCTCTGTAAGATATTGTTGAATTCAAATTGTCATACGGTTTTCATTTTCTCACTGTACAGTTTCACATGTTTTTGTTTTCACTGTACAGTTTCTTATTGTGATTACACAAGAGTACTAAGTTATCATAGTCGTGTTCAGCTTTAGTAGACTGGACCCGTACAGGTACATCTAATTCGAGATGAATGCTGATATATCAGTGTTAAAAAGTAGACCATCAAAATATGAAGGGTTAACCAGCGGTTCAGGGTTCCAGTCCCGGCTTCCGTCAGACCATCTTGTTTTATAAAATAATTTCATGACCCACTTGTTTTACTTTCTGGTCAGTCCCGTCCATCTGTCTGTTTGAAAATAAACAGAAAGCATCCACTCGGTGCGATCCCCCGAACTGCTGCAGCCAGGTTTAAGAAAGACCGCTGGTTTACTTTCTGAGTGGGAGTCAGGCTGTGAATGGAGATATACGGCACTTAACGATATTATGGCTCTTCAAAGTCTTTACAGGCGGTCAAAGCAGTTAATTAATGGCAGTTAATGGGTAATAATTAATGCCTCTGACCCCCTCCGCGTCAGCAAAGATATTTGCATGGATTTGGATGAGACTCAATCTTTAAGGGGCCGAATATCCCAAGTGGTAAGAGAACGAGCACGTCACACCAGACCCCACGGTTCGAATGCCGATCCGGCTATTGAAATGCGATTCACCAAGAAATATTTGTAGACCTCTGGGAAGTGGCACCCGGTGACTTCCCACTAAAATAATAGCTAGGCCGAAGAATTACAAGCACCCGTGGGAGAAAGATTGGCCCAAAACGATCTCCGATTGACAGGGGCCAATGAAATCACACTCCCGTTCCGACTGAAAAGATCTATACCTTTCTTCTTCTGTTTGCAACTGTTGGAAGTCGGTGTTTGTGTTTGCATTTCTCCGTGGACAGTATCATCCCTTCCCTCCTGCCCCTCCTCCTCCTCCTGCTCCTGCTCCTGCTGCTCCTCCTCCTCCTCATGTTCTTCCTCCTCCCCCTCCTCCTCCTCCTGCTACTCTTCCTCCTCATCTTCCTCCTCCTCCCCCTCCTCCTCCTGTGACCCCCCCTCCTCCTCCACCTTCCCCATCATCCCCACCCTATACCCCCTCCTCCTCCCTCCCTCCCTCCTCCTCCCTCCGTCCCTCCTACTCCTACCTCCCTAATCCTCTTCCTCCCTTAACACAAGGTCTCTTAAAAGTAAAACGGCTGACTTTGTTACGCACGCCATTAAAACCAAAACCGATCTCTTTGCCGTAACCGAGACACGGTTCACTGAAATGGATTTTGCCCACAAAGTTGAAGCTACTCCTCCTCCTCCTCCCCATCTCCAGGCCTCCTCCTCCTCCTCCTCCTCCCAATCTTCAGGCCTCCTCCTCCTCCTCCTCCTCCCAATCCTTAGGCCTCCTCCTCCTCCTCCCCATCTCCAGGCCTCCTCCTCCTCCTCCTCCTCCCAATCCTTAGGCCTCCTCCTCCTCCTCCTCCTCCCCATCCTCAGGCCTCCTCCTCCTCCTCCTCCCCATCCTCAGGCCTCCTCCTCCTCCTCCTCCTCCCAATCCTCAGGCCTCCTCCTCATCCTCCTCCTCCCCATCTTCAGGCCTCCTTCTCCTCCTCCTCCTCCCAATCCTTAGGCCTCCTCCTCCTCCTCCTCCTCCTCCCCATCCTTAGGCCTCCTTCTCCTCCTCCTCCTCCCCATCCTTAGGCCTCCTCCTCCTCCTCCTCCTCCCCATCCTTAGGCCTCCTCCTTCTCCTCCCCATCCTCAGGTCTCCTCCTCCTCCTCCTCCTCCTCCTCCTCCCCATCCTCAAGCCTCCTCCTCCTCCTCCTCCTCCCAATCCTCAGGCCTCCTCCTCATCCTCCTCCCCATCTTCAGGCCTCCTCCTCCTCCTCCTCCTCCCCATCCTCAGGCCTCCTCCTCCTCCTAATTCTCAGGTCTCCTCATCCTCCTCCTCCTCCTTCCCATCCTCAGGCCTCCTCCTCCTCCTTCTCCTCCTCCTCCCCATCCACAGGCCTCCTCCTCCTCCTCCTCCCCATCTTCAGGCCTCCTCCTCCTCCTCCTCCTCCTCCCAATCCTTAGGCCTCCTCCTCCTCCTCCTCCTCCCCATCCTTAGGCCTCCTCCTCCTCCTCCTCCCTATCCTTAGGCCTCCTCCTCCTCCTCCTCCTCCCCATCTTCAGGCCTCCTCCTCCTCCTCCCCATCCTCAGGCCTCCTCCTCCTCCTAATTCTCAGGCTTCCTCCTCCTCCTAATTCTCAGGTCTCCTCCTCCTCCTCCTCCTCCCAAACCTCAGGCATCCTCCTCCTCCTCCTCCCCATCCTCGGGCCTCCTCCTCCTCCTCCTCCCCATCCTCAGGCCTCCTCCTCCTCCTTCTCCTCCCCATCCTCAGGCCTCCTCCTCCTCCTCCCCATCCTCAGGTCTCCTCCTCCTCCTCCTCCCAATCCTCAGGCCTCCTCCTCTTCCTCCTCCTCCCCATCCTCAGGTCTCCTCCTCCTTCTCCTCCCCATCCTCAGGCCTCCTCCTCTTCCTCCTCCTCCCCATCCTCAGGCATCCTCCTCCTCCTCGAAATCTCGAAATCGAAACCCTCTTTAGAGCGCGCACTATCGCGCGTCACTACCAGAGGAAGGAAACATCACCTCGATTGAACCGTCATGGATTTGAATTTTCCAGTGACGTTTTATTTGTCTTTCTCCGTACGCCACCCGAGGTCGCTCGCACTGTTTATGTTTGTCAAAGGGAGCGGCGAAATCCCCCCTCCCTTCCTCCCTCCCTCCCTTCCTCCCTCCCTCCCTCCCTCCCTTGCCTGACCCTCTCTTTCCCGATGGCGAATTAATTCGTGGCCTCTCCGCCTCCGTCGCCGGCCTCACCGACAAGGGTTGCCTGCACACTTCCCTCGCCGACTACGGAGCGGGCCGATCGCAAGCCTGTCAGCGCCCGATACTCCCGGTCCCGTAAACAAGCAGGATTGATAGCGACGAGAGTCCGGGCGGAGGGTTCCAGGACGGGACTTGATACGGGCGTCGTGGGGGTTGAGACCGCGGTCGATAATGGGCGACCGGACAAAAACCATGCGGACTTCGCTCGGACAGTCATCCGAGTTACAGACCAATGGAAATAGTGCAGTTGTCTCCGCAAGGGTGTACCGTGGCTTTTGTGTGATTGGCGTCATCATGATGACACCCCCCCCCCTTCTCCCCACAATAAAGTGGAAGTCTCTTCGATGTTGGGTAATGACAGAGCTCTGTCCGTTTTAATTTGGCCACGTTATCAAAGAGCATTCTTCACGGAAGATGATGAATATGACACCTGTATATTATTCCGTGCACGCGCATTTCCAACAGACGAACGTTTTTGGACAATACTTATAACTAATTTGAGTATAGAGGGCGCTATTGCTTTCGCTTTTGTTCACTGCAGGTTGCAGCACTTGCAGGTGACTAAATCGAGCTCCCATAGAACGCAGTACAAAATACCTCACTCTCGAGGCGAACATTTCCACACCAACCGGTTTCTCAGTTCTTGTCGCTGTACTGAAAATTGTAGTTTGGACCTTCATTTCTCAGATTCTTTTAAAACAAATTCTTAGCGTATTGGATTTTCTGATAATTACCAGGTAGAAAAAAAACATCCCTAGAATATGTAGCCGTCTAATTCAAATTACTC
Source organism: Luidia sarsii (assembly GCA_949987565.1). Classification (NCBI taxonomy): domain Eukaryota; kingdom Metazoa; phylum Echinodermata; class Asteroidea; order Paxillosida; family Luidiidae; genus Luidia; species Luidia sarsii. The sequence goes on from OX465110.1 coordinate 9,057,708, forward strand.
CAAGTATTTTGCGAACCACCCCTCCTCTTATACAGCTGATATAAGGCCGCATTTAAAGCCCAGTATGGTCTGAATTAACACCAAAGATTAAACATTGAACCCCTGGTTGTCTGAAAAGCATCGCTTATTCTACTATATAGCCTTGAATTAGCCTCAAAAGACCACTTACTGGAAAGGTTGTTGGTCCACACTATATGATATTCAGCACAGTGGAGCCGTCTTGGCTAATATTAGTGTGCTGCACATTGCGATCCAATAAAATCGTGTGTATTATCGATAGTATCTATGGGCAGTTATTTTCATAGACTAGCTCGAAAGGAAACTACGGGCGTTTCTGGCCTGATGAGAAACCCGAAACTCGGGGCATTTTGCACAAATACAGAGAGCCACTCACTGTCTGCTAGTGGCATAACTATAAACCCATTTGCACCTCGCCGCTTCGCATTTTTGGAGGTGTTTTCCCTCGCAAAAAAAACTTCCACGGGGGAGTCGCTGCTGTCCGGTGTTTTCATTTCCGTTGCGCGTCAATGTCAGATTTCGGCCTTCACAAACAACAACCCTCTGGCATACCCCACCTGGTGATCCAACTCCTCCCCACTAATTGCTGATGTGGGCTGCCCTCGTACCTCGGAAACCGACAAAACAGCCTTCAGAACGGACGATAAATGTCTTTCCCTCTCACGCCCCGCCCATTGTCTTTGTAATATAAAAAAACAACCACCTTTTAACCAACAAATATTATCGGTGGTTTCAAGTTCAATCTTGAGGCTATAAACTGCCTTCCTTCTTTTCTCCCCACCCCTTCCACTTTTGTAGCGAGCGTGAACAAAATAGAGAGGTTTTATGGGCATTACCTGGGTCGGTGAAGTGCTGTTAATGCCTCCTAAAGTATAGGCACCGAGGTGACTGATTGACGCTAAGCATCCAGGCGGCTCGACTGACACAGAGCCAGGGGCCTAGGGGCTGGGATTGGATCATGGGGGGAAGGGGCAGGCGAGGACGGGAACGGAGACAAGAAACAGAACGGTCGGATTTCTAGGGCAGAAAGGACAAAAAACTGCATCTTAGGTTGGGGGTCCTGAAAAAACCACTGACATCGAAGAGCCATATCGTTTGAACCAAATATGTTATAGCGATCATCCCTATCATCAGACATTGCCATCATCGCCACCAACACCAACACCAACACCACACCAACACCAACACCAGCACCAACACCACCACCAACACCACCACCAACACCAACACCAACACCAACACCAACACCAACACCAACACCAACACAACACCAACACCAACACCAACACCAACACCAACACCAACACCAACACCAACACCAACACCAACACCAACACCAACACCAGCACCAACACCAACACCAACACCAACACCAACACCAACACCAACACCAAAACCAACACCTACACCAATACCAACACCAGCACCAACACCACCACCAACACCAACACCAACACCAATACCAGCACCAACACCAACACCAATACCAATACCAACACCAACACTAACACTAACACTAACACCACCACCAACACCAGCACCAACACCAACATCAATACCAACACCAACACCAACACCAACACCAACACCAAAACCAACACCTACACCAATACCAACACCAGCACCAACACCACCACCAACACCAACACCAACACCAATACCAGCACCAACACCAACACCAATACCAATACCAACACCAACACTAACACTAACACTAACACCACCAACACCACCACCACTAACACCAACACCGAAGACAATGTGCCTGAATCGGGATTTGAAACAGCGCCTAAGATTTCAGGGCTTTACCACCCAGGCTATCCGGCCCTTGGGTTTTGGTCTCACTAAAAAAATCAACCAACTTTGGTATGATTGGGGAAGGGGGTTCGATGGCTAGGAAGTTGAAAGTCTAAACTACTACTCAAGATTTCTCCCATCTTTGGCTGGTTGACTCAACTTCTCTTCTTGGCTTGTTACTTTCCAGTTGATTAGTCCAAGCTTGTCCCGTACAAACTCCATCTCGGCGACAGTTATGTACAATGTGGCTGAACACGAATCAAACGAAACAGACGCAACTGTGTGAAACTCAAAGAAAGAGTGTTTTCTGTGATCCTAATTGTCGTGCCAAAGACGTCGGACGAAATAATGACAATAACCACTTAGGCCCTGTACAACATTGGGAAGATCGGAAAACATCGATATCAACAGATTTCCCTCTAATTTACACAGTATGTAGATAATCATGATGGAATCCTCATGTTGAGGACAAGGATGCTGTACTTAAGAAATCTTCACTCAAACATCGACAAATGGTGAAATACTCGCGAGTAATAAACTATTTCTTACACTACAGGACGTGCATAAACCGTGAGGGTGTTTTGCATTTTTCTACTTTCTCAGATTACCATTTGCAGTATTGCTTTTTTCGGAATGTTTAATGGTTTAACACACAAACTGTGGCAATATGCTGCCTACATTCACCAATTTTTCTCCCACTAAAAGATCATTTAATTAGTTGAATACTACACGAACTGTATATTAAGCAAAATAATGTTTTCATTTACATCTATAACACTATAGGGAATTATGACTTGTCTCAGGTCCTGTGCGTGTCCTTGTCAAGTGCAAACATTTTGGGGAAATGGTCGGACAGGCATTTCAGTGTTTACTGCCAACAACGAGTAGGCCTAATCGAAATCTGGGACAGGCCGGTCAAAACAGACCTTACACTCACTCCCCCTGCCTTGAAGCCGATGAGATGTACAACCCATGCACCCACACGAAACCCATGCCCCCCTGTCCTGCAAACCCCAACCCCAAAGCTCGCACCCCTCCCTAACCCCCCCCCCCCCCTCTCCCCACAGAAGCCAGCCAATTCGCCTGCCTCATTAATCATCCTACCGCACCGAGAGCGGACGGGTGACGGGGGACAAACAAGTCGCGGCACGGTAGGCCCTTGCTCGGCTGTCGCGCTGTCCCGAGCACGGTGGGCATTCCACGGAGACAGGACGAGTCAGCGGATTGTTGTCTTTCTCTCCCCCAACAAGGCCATCATTAAGAAGAAAAACAAATCATGAAATGCCCGCTGGGGTCTCTGGGTAGACCATACCATGGATCTGCATGACTATACAATCCGATGCTGTCTGGCTTGTGGTTCAACACCGGCAAACGGCATCCTTAAAATAAGTCCAGTAAAATGGATTAAAGCCCCTACACAACATTGGTCGAGGTTGAAGAATAGCATCCATACGTTATCTGATCCAACATATGCAAGAAATAGCACACCTGTGAAAATTTCAGCTCAATCCGCCAACCGAGTCTCGAGAAAATCGTGAAAACCGCTGCATTTGTTTCGCGAAAATGCAGCATTTAACGCCGTACTGATCCGAAAAATAGTTTAGATCTCGGTAAGACGTAAACGATTTATTTTAATCTTTTCTCCCAAAATACAACATTTTAGGCAGAAATATTTCAGTGCGGAGTTTCTACAATAACCATCTTCAAACTGTATAAGTTTCATGTAAATCTGGAAAATTTCTGTTTTCCGATCTTACCGATGTTGTGTAGGGGCTTTAAATCAATGGTGAAATTTCCTCTATTTGTGATTATGATGATTTTAAGGAAGAAAAAACTGAAACGATGACCTTTTTTATAATAAAAACTAGCCCTTTTATCGGGTAGTAGGCATAGGTGGCCTGTATTTAGCTCCGGTCTTAGTCTACTAGTCGGTCAAACGGGGCCAGGTGATTGGAGGTGAAGTGTGCTGCAATTCTCAGATAATGATACCGCATGCCCGGCATCGCTACACTGGAACGACTTTGCCGAAGCAGATATAGCAGTTGAAGAGTGTTATAGATACTAGATAGCTATTGCACGAACAGTCAGCCCCTAAAATGTGGCCCAATGACTTTCACTTAATAACTGGGAAATTTTTCATCTCCGCCCAGCAAACAAACACACCCAGCCAAAGATTAGTGTCATTCGGCAGAGTCGCGAATTAAAAAAAAAAGAAAAAAAAAAGTATCTCTCGCGTATCGATATTATAGCACTACCTTCCTCATAATTTATGCAGAATCGAATCACACACCGCACAGATACACTGTAAACTTATTGGCCAAAATATCTTCATGGTCGCATTGGGAGTTGACTTTTTGAGCAATACTACCTAACCGGGCCTTTTATCGAACAACGAGGTTAGTCAAATTGTAGCCAGATGTTGTTTTACGGTGAACTTAACATGCAAAGACAACCTCTTATAGATGTAACGAGTGCTTGCCAAAGAGGCGGCATGGTGCAAGCCCTAGGCCTAAACCTGCTATTATATGCCCCCTCTATCCGTTTACTTTTCACCGCTGGAACGATATTGTGGCGTACTGAGATTAGCGCTGACTATTATGCTGTGACGGAATGCAGTTCAAACCAAAAAACCATCCGAAACCGCCATGAGCTGGGCGGGACCCCTCCTCCCCCCCCCCTCCCCCCCCCCCCTCCCCCCCCTCCCCCCCCCCTCCCCTCCCCTCCCCTCCATACCAGATTCACGTCCTTATTTGGACATTTGAGTCGAAGTTGGCTCGCACATATACCACGGTGCTCTTCAAATCACACCCCTGCAAGCCACATCCTACACTCTTAATACCAGCCACGTTATATATTAAAAAAATTAAATTTTCTGAACAAAAACTAGTTCTTAAATTGAGAAAAATTGCAAAGAAAACTTTGACTGGACAGGGACTTGAACCCGAGACCTCGTGTTTAACGTACCAGTGCTCTTCCACCTGAGCTCTTCAGCCCTTAGATTGTGGCCTCCCAAATAGTCAACTTATAGTCTTTGCCAGGGTGGGGCCACCAGTCAGAAGCAATTCAACCATTAAGTGCCATACATCTACAGGGATAAAACTTCCGCTTTCATTCAGATGCAAACAACCAGTTGTTTCATACATGGCTACAGCAGCTCAGGGATCACACAAAGTGGATGCAGCTTTTTTTAATTCAAGTCAAACAAACAAAGGAAGAACTGACTTGGAACAAATTTAAAAATTGGCAAAGAAAAAATGGAAAAGAAAACTTTCATCAGCATCGCCACATTTTTCATTTGTATTATTTCGTGCAAGGACTAGTTTGAACACAGCGTGAAGACTTTCAAATGCCCAAGGAAAAGGAAAATCGACTGAGAAATCTACTCAACTAGTAGGCCCCCTATGGAAAATTTGACTGCAACCGAGGCAGGAGCCCATCCCTCTCAGTTTAGCGTGCCAGCGCTCTGTCCAACCAACTGAGCTATCACGTATACCCAAGTGACGGCCTTAGGCCTTCATCCATTTATCAGGGACACTGGGAGATACTCTTGGCATCTCGCCTTCCTCCCGGTTATGCTACTGAATCAGACAACCCTCTCCACAAATCAAAATGTTCGCAAATCCGTTCAGCCATTGTCTTTGGGGCTGTTAACAAAAAGTGATATAAACACTACTTTGTGATTAAAATGACCAATGTAAATGTTCACAAGAATTCTGTCTGGAGTATTAAAATACAAACTGTTGCAAACTGCTCACTGACTAAGATGTCCTGCAATACACAAGTCTCAAAAGTTAGAGGGCCAGACGTTTCGATCCTAGCAGGACCTTTCTCAAAGACAAATAATTCATTCTGCCTTTAACAAAAGGTCCAGCTGTGATCCAAACCACAGAGCATCTACGTTTTTGCAGACCTGACTGTAACAATTTGGATCAGATCAGAAGTACACGTAGGCCTATATACAGTAGTTTCGATCAGGACTTCTAACCGAGAATCATTCTGGAGTGAAGTAGAAATATTTTCTTTTCAATTTCTTTTTCTTGTCACCAGTGTCGACCAGAAAATGACCAATACCGACCATTGCCATCCTCTCCACGAAGGAGATGGGGGTACGATAGTCGACTGACCGCGAACATCGAGTGGGTACACATGGCGCCGACGAACCATGGATACACGTCACTCGTCGTGTGATGGCAGCGACGACGAAAGTGACACTGACGGCTACGGGTAAGACGACAACTTGCCAGCTTGAGATATCGAGTGAACGCATAAAGAAGTCCCTACATCTGGCTTTTCAGTGGGCCACGTTAGCATATGGGCTTTTCGCCTTGGACTAACTGGCTAAAGAGGCTGACTGCTGAGAACATCTGGTAAAAAAAACACCGAGAATATTCACCAAGAAAACCAGAGTTAAGGTAACCGGGACACTGCCGGCTTTCAGCATCTTGCTATTCTGAAACCTAAGGAACTCTCTCCAATTCTGTTTGGTGCCTGGACTGCTGAAGCCAAGTTTAAAGCCTATTGTATTAATAACGAAAATAGGGGGTGATATGCATGGAGGTATACGGTTGTAGATCACTAAATCGAGCTCCCATAGAACGCAGTACAAAAACTCTCACTTTCGAATTCGAGGCAAAACAAATCCACAGGTCTTTTAAATATACTCCACATTTATATAGTTTGGACCTTTATCTCTCGGTACTTGTCAATTATGTTGTTCTTTGCAGACTTTATTTTCTGCTAATTATCCCAGGAAAAAAAACTCCCCCAAAATGTGCAGTCGTCCAAGCCGTATTTCTGCAAGGATTGTGTATCCCTCCACCTCCACAGCCAAATAGTATTATAGCACCATGGAACTCGACATCCTATCTTAAGTGCAACTTGAGATGCCACTTGTACGCGTTTGGTGCCGGGCACAGTGGCGACAATTTGAAATGGCCAAGGACCAACTTGAACCCATGGCTTCCCCCTATCTCACAATTACCGCTCAGAACTCCCCACTTCCGATTTGGCTTGAGACCCCCCCCCAAAAAAAAAAAAAAAAAAAAAAAAAAGTAAAAAAAATCAACAAATAAAAAAATAATATCAAATAAAAACATAAATAAAAAAAGGAATGAATAAATGGATACAATTTTGAACAATTGCCGGTATCTCTAGCGTTCGATTTTTCACCAACTGCGTTCAGGTAACCCTGCAAGGGGCTGAAGTTTTCGACCTACCCGCGTTGAGTCCTGGTTAAAGGGCTGCTGCAATATACATTTTTATCACTTAATCCAGGCTACAAAACTGTTTTGCAATGTTGCACTCATGCTGGGTGTATTTGCAAGTTTTCTGTTTTCATGCTAATGAGAATTTCAATATTCATGAGCAAATTTGTGATGTCATCACAGGATCATGCAACAGAAACCCATTTTGGTTGTATACAAAGGTTTTGAAAATTTATGTTGTTTTTTTCCTGCAGGCCTATCCCTAAACCTGTTGATTTACTTCCAAAACGTATGCTTCATAATCATTATTTTAGTGAAGGAGTTTCTCATCAAACATTTCATCAGTTTAAACAGTTAATGTTTTTTCTTATGTTTTTCAAACTAGGTTCCTGACATAACCTTACAATAGCGCCCTCAATTTTATAAGGTTTTTTAAGGAAAAAACAAAAAACAAATTTCTGACTCCACTGAGAAAAAAAGCTTGCCAATATATAATATTTGTACGCTCCAGATCCCTAGATGACAGCAGAAAATATGCTTGACTGTGATATTTATTGCAGACACCCTCTAACTGATCCGTCAGGCGAACGACAGCAACCACAGAGTGACAAACAGCAGCAACAGCAGCAGTCTCGTACGCAAGAAGAAGAAGAAGAAGAAGAAGAAGAAGAAGCAATTTTTCATCCCTAAAAAGGCCACCAGTTGTCGTCGCCAGCAGCACAGGTCGTGTGGAATCTGTTCATTGTACGTTACACCTCCCGGCGCTGCATTTCCTTTGGAGGACAACTTTGTGCTTTGTGCCATTTTCTGGCCCGCTTATTGACCTCCTGGGAGTCGCGTTGTCAGGGTACGTGAGGCGGGTACTTTGGGCGACTTGACCACCCTATCCCCATACCTCACCGAAACCCATTATATGGCCAGTGAAAAGTAGAAAACATTTTTTTTAGGGGGTGGGAAGACTTGGTTCCAACTTTGTTTTTCGGTGGAAGGCGAGTGGCGGTCCAATTAGTGTCACCAGCACATTAAAGCTGCCCCCAGCCTAACCCTCATCCCCCCCACACACACACACACATACACCATTGCGGCTTGTGTGGGCTTCATTCCTCCACCCTCCCCGACAGATCGCCACACGCTACGCCGAGTGAGTCTCGAGCGTGGGTACCAGGCGATACCAGCGGAGCCCTTCCGCATCGCGGTATAAGGTGGAGCGCGGTGATTCAAGCACCGTGCGTTTCGGTACATAAGCCGTTTTCGAAATGAAGGCTTAGGCTCGGGCTCAGGCTTCGTCTCCGTCTGATGAATCCTGAAAATCGAAAGTTAGTTTTTACGAATTTGAAGGTTTGTTGGCTTGATAGGTACAGAAACTGAGACCAAACGCTTTGTTTTAGATGCCTGTGATATTAAATAAAGTAAGATGAATATGACCGAAGCCTAAGGCCAAGCCTAAGCCTTTATTTCGAAAACGGCCACGCATAGACCATGGAGGTAGCATAGACAGAGCAAGGCAAGAACAAGTCGAGAACAATGCGAGCATTTGACTGGACGGGGACTCGCACCCGAGACCTCTGGTTTACCGTAACAGCGCTCTTACCACCTGAGCTATCCGGCTCCCTGTATATAGCGGCATTTCCAAATTGCCATCTATCGCTGCTATTGGTAGGGGCACCAAGTAAAGAATAAAGTAATACAAATAAGTTACACATTTGCCTGCTGACCAAAAATTAATCAGATCCCAAACGCAGAATGTGGCCAAGAATAGACAGGAATAGTTTGCAGTGACATCGTTTGCAATTTATCTTCCTTTTCCGAGTTTGTGCGGCTCTGAGAAGAACTCGGAAACTAAACGTTTCAGAAACAGTGGGCTCTTTCCGTCGTCAGAAGTCCGCCTCCTGATAACGGGCAGAGCATGCTATTTCCGGGTCTTCTCGGACCTATACAAGTGTTCATGATTGTAAAGAAGAGATTAACACGAGATGTCACCGCAATCCATTTATAAATTCACCATGAATAGCTCCAAACTCCACACGAAAATCAAATTCCAGTCGATTACATTGTCCTGCTTCTTGTCGTTTAAATAAGACTTAAGGCTTTGCATGGTGGGTGAAACAATATAGGAGGGTTTGCGATGACACCATGTAGGCTATAAGGTTTTTACAAAGCCGTTTAACAATAGTTTAACAATAGACATCGGAAAGAAGTGAATGTTTGGCTGTCTCCTGACGAACGGCAGAGTACACACTACCCTAAACGTTGAGTTACCGGCTCTTTTCAGCGCTGCTCTCCATATCGCAAGAGATGATGCACATGGTGTCATAGCAAACCTTCCACCATGCAAACCTTCGAATCTTATCAGACATCGGAATGGATCAGAATTGTTTGCATATGAATTGAGCGATTTCTTTTCATAATGGTTCTGGCGTGGTAAGTATCATTTGAAATAGGCCCAGGCCTGATATTGATTCTTCCGCTTAATTATAATGGACTGCAAATGTAAGATTTCGGGGAATGTACTAGCGCTACTATATAATAATGCTGTACGGTGCGAATATAAATCAACGTGCATAATCGACCATGCTGCTCACTTTTCATGTATTTATTTATCTACAGCGAAAGAACCGCTAATTACAGGAATAGGATAATTAAACATAAGATTCCTAATCTGTACACAAATGATTTAAAACAAGAATAAATAACAAGCAAAACTTTAAAAATGAGATACAAGAGTAAAATCATAACATTGTAACATTTTGATAACAAAAGAAGAATTCTAAACGAAATTGCACACATTTGATTGTTGTTTGCAACATTTTTGAATATCACATTATTTTGATTGTAAGTAGAACATTAAAAAGGAAAAAGTTCCTAGTTATCGGAGAACTTTAAGCTGTCCCCAATATGAACACCTAGGTTGGTGTATACCGAGCAGCACGCGTCTGCATGGTGCAGCCGCTCAAGTGCATCAAAACACTCGGAGCAAGTAGACTTGTTTTCGCCAGAGATTGGCCGGGAAATCCCAAGGATTTGACCCAGGGAAAAAGCCAGCCATTCAGCTGTTGCCGAAACGCGTTTAAATGCCATTATAGTAATTCAATATTTCGCGCTCGCGGAAATGATCAAAAAAAAAAGGGACGATGGCCTGAAACTAAGACATCAGTCATCGGGGTGCGAACCCTGTTGTCAGAGCCACAAGCGAGATGGAAAGGAGGGGGAGTTTTATGAGAACTTGAAAGACGTCGACATTTTGGGGTAACTCTTAAAAGACTACAGGCCTACACTCCACTCTTCGACACAGGCCTCGGGACACGGTAAAAACAACAAACATTGGCCTACAGTACTGCAATCAGTCTTGCTGTGACACTGCGCGCATTGCATAGGACCCTCGCCCAATCAACCGAACCTTCAAAGAAATAGCTTTTGGATTGTTGTTGTTTTTTACCATAGTTCCTTGCGCTTTGTTTTTACATCCTGCACGGATTTTTTTTCTTTCTTCGTTCTCCTCAAAATCGGTGCTGACATCACCGATTCCCTCGCTTTGGATACCATAAAACATGGCGGTTGCGGCCCCTTGCACGCAGAGTTCACGGGTAGACTAAACATGCGATTGTAAAGAAAATACAGCACTTGCATGGCAAGACGAAGCACATTATAAGAAAAAAACACCGGTCGATAGAGGGCGTACTAATCTGAAGGAGTGATAACCATACGATTGCAGAACACTAAATCGAGCTTCCATTCGACACTGTACAAAAACACTCACTTTCAAAGCCAATTATACCACACCCAAACGTTTCTCAGTTCTTGTAGCTATATTGAAAATTGGAGTTTGGACCTTCATCTCTCAGATTCTTTTCAATTCTTGAAAAATCGCCCCCAGAAATACACCCCGAAAATGTGTAGCCATCCAAGCCGAATTTCGGCAAGGATTTCCACTTCTACAGCCAAATAGGGCCACATTTAAAGCCAGCTATTTTCCAAATTACACACGAAATTGAAGAGTGAACCCACAGGTTGTCTTAAGTTTCACCAATTCATCAATACATCAGTTAATCACTTAAATTAGCCTCCAAAGACCCCTTATTAAACAAGTTGTGAGTCCACACTATGATATTCAGCTCGGCGGAGCCATCTTGGATTAATTTAGTGTGCTGCAACCGTACTAACGGGAGTACCCCAATTCGTTTAAAACACACACATTGTTTGGAGCGCTATCTTGGGACCAATCACCATTGAAAAGAAAGGGCTAATCTACGGGCAAACCATAACGAATTTTTCTGAGTTTTTTTCTGCTGCGATGCCTGTAATAGGCCTATAGCCTCTGCCCTGCCACCCCCCTAAGACGTCGTTAAGGAAATCGAGAGCGAGTCATCCACACCGACCGGGCCCCGGGTATATCAGCCGGCGGCCAGCGGGCCCTGAAGCGAAGCGAGACGGCGGGCAGAGGCGAAGCCGGCTCGGCTTACCCTCATCGCCCCTCCTCCTCTGCCCGGTCCGTCTGGCAGTCCACCGCTGTATCCACTATCATCGCAACCAGTTGGGCGGAAACAAATCCCTCGCCTTGACTCCCTTCCTTCCCATCCCCCTTTCCCTGATTGGTGCGTTTTGAAAGTGAGGCACCGAGATTCACCATCGCTCAGTGAGTGGAGAAACTTATGTGCTCGAACTTAATGACGGGATTTTTTCCCCGAGTTTGTGAATCGCCGACGGAGCGGCCGGGCAGAGCCACCCCGAGACCGGCTGCTGACTCCACACCCTTCCCTTTCGTCAATCATCCCTCTGCCGTCCAGCTCCTACGGGGGACAGGGACAATTTGAGCGCCGCCTTACCCTCCCCCCCCCCATCTCCCCTCTCCCTCATCTTCCCCCAGAGAGGTGGAAGAGGAGGGACTGTTGGCTGACTGCTGTCCGCAACTTGTCAGGTTTTCCGTTCAGTCTACTCCATCCCCGATCTCAAACCACTAACCCCCCCCCCACCCCCACACACACCCTCCCACTCTCTCCCCCTCTCAATCTCTCCCTCCATCCACACATAAACCGTAACAGCATCTTTCTGGCCCCAGTGGGAAACTGATGCCGTGAAAATAGCCGGCTATTACGGCCGCACGCCACTCAACCTACCAGTATTCCCGCACCCTTCCTCCCTGCCCCCCCCCCCCCCAAAGTAAGTGCTCTCACATCCACCTGTCACGCTCTCTCTCCAATGCGTCTCCCAAACCTCCATCTTGTGGCACCGGATACTGTTTCACTCTCCTGGCCCCTCTCTCTCTCTCTCTCGCTCTCTCTCTTTCTCCCACCGTTGCCTTTGTTGTTGTTCCGGGTGTGTTCTCCCCGGCTGGCCCGGTCACGATGCAACCGTATACTATAGCCGCGTCCATTCCTGGCGGACCCAAGAGCTACAGGCCCCTCAAACCATGTAGCTACTCAAACCGACTTTTGAACGGTGCGACCCAAACTCGATAGAGTATCCACACGCACACTCACAGAAATACCAGAAACCTCTGTCATGCGCCCGTGGCTGGAGGTATAGTCCGTGGGCTTGCGAGAGAAACAATTTCGAGAGAAAGAGGCTAGGACGAGATCGGCAGTGCGTCTCTGACGCCCATGGGATGAAAACTGTCAAAGCCCACTTAGCGACCGGCAATCCAGTTTCAGATGCTTTCATAAACATCAATCGGCTATGAGCGTATCGCTTACAGGCCACGATATCGCTGCACCCTCTGGATTATTATTGACATGTAATGATTTTGGGCGCAGTGTCAGCACGCGTGAACGTGCGCATTCTTGTGTGTATATCTAAATATGGTTCCTTTATAATTGTGTATACACTTCATAAAAAAATGTTGGTCAAGCCCGTGCGCTCGATTAGTTCAGATATCAACTGTAGAAATGACTGCTTACATGTTGCCATATACGGCTGAGGACTAACCCATTGTAGGGACTTGCTGTCTCAATTCTGGGCTGCTCCATATTGGACATAGTTTACACGGTCATTTACACGGCTGGTATCGGAGAAAGTCTGATTAAATTATTATTTCGTTTGCAATGGATTTGTGTCTATGGTGTAATTTACGATGGCATTGCAGTCAAATTTTACTTGCATTTATTGAAAACAAATCCGTTCAAACAAACAACGTTTGATATACCTTAAAACTGTATAGGCCCATGATAAGCGTATTATGCTTCCATATGGACTAGAATGAGGGTGCCGTTCAGTGTTCACGCCATAAGTTATTAAAGGAGCTGAAATAGCGATTCGTCAACATTGCTTCCTATTTGGTCGATTTAAAGCGTAATGATATTTGAAGTGAGATTTCAGGCTATTCAAGGTGGGACACCAAGTCAAGGATGATCTGAGGTGACCACTGATATTATAATGTCTCTTTATATATGGATGTGTGCGGTTCTGAAGAGAACCGATGTAGTCAACGTTTCGAACAGTTTCCTCCGTCCTCTGTCAGTCTCCTGACGACGTATAGAGCTATAACACTGGGTCAATCAGAACCGCACATACTCAAACGAGATATTCTCACATTGTATCACCGCAAACCACCATTCACTTGAATACTTGAACTGACACAAAGTACCAACTGCTGGCTGACAATAGGGACTTTACAATCGCTTGGACGGGCACCATTGACACGTCGTCTCAGTTGTACTCCACTCTTGGTCGACTCTTCCCGTTGACTATCGTATAGATACCCTTTCAATTTCGCACGACATCGCGAGCGCTTGTCCACTGATAAGTGACGTCATGCCTATGACGTAATGATGCCTCAAATTCAGCTCACGAGTAGTTCGTGATTTATTATAATGCAAAAGAGCTATAAAAAAAGTCAAATTGTTGGTATAATTATATACATTTACATTATAAGAAACAGTAAAAGGTGTTCTTTACAACTACACATGTTCATTGCTACACTCTAATTACAGAACAGCTGCGATTGGATCCATGCCGATAATTTTCTCCAATTCAAAGTAAGGCGAAAGTCGATTAGCGTGCAGAAAATGTGGAACCTGCCTCGTAGATTGAGAACGAGTGAAAAACGGGGTGCACGCGTTCTACATTTCTGGGTAGAACGCGTTGACCGTCGAGGCGCTTGCGCACAGCTTCAAAATGACGTCACAAGTCCTAGTCGACTATGTGGATGATGAGCAAAATGGAAAAGTATCTAATATACCAATCTTAACAAGTTCTAGATCCCGTCGATCGTAACGCGACCACCTAAGAGGTCCTGCTCTGTCGATATCATCGGCACCAAACCCATCGTAACTTACGATCAATCGCAAGACGATGAGCAACGCACAGAAACCATACGGTATATCACAACTTACGACGGGTTATCTATCGTAAGTTGAGTTACGATGCATTGTAAGGCTTTGTGAAATCCAGCCCTGCTCAGATTGAAGCCTCTGTCCCCGCCTCCTTCTTAAAGAAATAGCCGATATAATATACAAACAACAAACCCCCATCTCCACCAATGACTATAGATTCGTGGTGGTTTAATCTTTGCTAGTTTTTTTTTCATTTGCTCTTGAAACTGCATCTTTTGCTTCAGCTTTAAGTGCACAATATCCCCTTCACTGCGAACATGATTCGAAAAATGAAATCACAGTGAAATGCTTACTGCAGCAGCGTAGCAGATGCTTCGACTGTTGTTCCCCAACTGTATATCCATGTATGAGATTCGCCACAGTGCAGTTGACGTAAGTTGACAAAAGTGAAAATCACGAGGGGAAACACGAGGGGAAACATAGGAAAACAGAGGTATTGACGAGTTCAAAGGGGCGCTATTCGCTTTGCAACGGGTGTAGGTCATTAAATCGAACTTCCATAGACCGTAGTAGTAGTACAAAAACCCTCACTTTCGAGGAGAAAAGGTCTATAACAGAAAGTCTCTCAGTACTTGTGGCTATGCTGAAGTTTGGATTGTCATCACTCAAGAGTCCAATTTGTGTGACCTTAGCCGAATGCGTTTTCAGTCCAAACTTCGGTGCCAGTCTAGCCGCCCTGCTTCGAACAAGTCCGCCAACGTTCGGTCCATATAAATGAGACGACAGATTTCAGTTTTAGGATGGGGTGCACTAACAGTGCATCGCGCACGCCCATTTTGTTAATAACAGATAACCCAATTGTGGGATTGTGAAGTGTTTGTCATCTAGCTGAGTGCGCGCAGGCCACGTTTTCGTAGCTCACTCTGCGATCCTTTTAGGAATTTCTGGGAGGCCCTACCTTCACCTCTTTCCAAGAACCTGGCTCGGGCGAGCGACTAGGAGGAGAAGGGGGAAAGGTCTTATCTGTCATCTCAAGTGCACATCCCTGCCTCCATACATCGCTAAGATATCGTCAATAGCCGGGAGGGAAGCGATGGCGAAGGATATGGCGGGGTTATGAGAAGGGGAAAGGCTTTGGGGAAAGGGAGACACTGGAAGACAGACAGAGACAGACCCAGAGACAAAGAAACAGAAAGACAGAGAAATAGAGAGAGACGGAGAAACTGAAAGACCGGGAAACAGAGAGGCAGAGAGACGGAGCAAGTGAGAGACACAGAGAGGCAGAAAGATGGAGAAGCAGAGAGACACAGAGTCATATAGAGACAGATAGGTGATATAGAAAGGTAGATAGAGTTAGATAGGGAGACAAAGATCGAGATGAAGTGAGTCAGAGAAAGACAGAGAAAGACAGAGAGAGGCGGAAAGACAGTCAGGGGCAAATAGTCAGAGAGACAGAGAGCGACAGAGAAACAGAGAGACAGAGAGACAAGGAGACAATGAGACAGAAAGAGAGACAGAGAAAGGGGAAAAGGGAAAGATAAGAAAGAGAAATACGTCGACTCAAAGACAGACAAACAGACAGGGGACTAGGACAGAGACGGACAGACAGAGAGCGGGACGGGCGAGCGCTTGAGCTTGACACGCTGCCCTGCACCTGACCCTGTGACCTTTGCTCCCGAGGCGTCGGTGCGAGTTGACGGATCCCTTCGGAAAGGGAAAAAAAGCAACCCTCCACACGCAGTAACCCCCTCCCCACCCGACACACACACATCCACCCCATCATCCCTCCGCCGTAAAACACGACCCCACAGCCGGCCCCGGGCCCACGGCACCAAGCCTTGGACAAACAACGCCGTGGGCCGATGTCGATCATCGCCGCTGCGGTCCTGGTGCCCGGCCATCAATTATAAATACCTTTGCGCTGACTTCTACGGTCTGGCCGCGGCCTCCCCCCCCCCCCTATTCCCCGCTCGCACCCGTCCGCCCCGCGTCCCATGGTGTCTTTCCGACCAACTCTCGCCTCAATCTACCTAAAGAACCCACCGTAGGGTGATCTTTTTAGAAAGAGAAAGGGAGATATATAGAGAGAGGTTGACAGAATGACGGAAGTTATTGATGCAGTAAGTCCAGGGCCCAATATTAAAGTGCCGTGCCAGTCCGAAAGTTCGGAGACAATGGTTACTAAAGCCGCGTCCGCACTGGACTTAAAATGGGTAAACTAACCGAGCAAATGGGTAAATTGACCATTTTAAGTCTATTGCGGACAGCCAGAAAGTTTTCCTCCCAGGTAACTTACCCGACTCCAGTGGGTAGTTTAACCGACCAACTTCTGCCCGGTTAAATTGACCAGGTCAGTTTAACCGAGCCGAAAAGTCCAATCCGGACACGACGTCTCGGTAAACGACTCGGTAAAAAACCACATCCGGCGCCCCGCATTGCCAGAGGCCCTAAATACCACGTGACGTGCCATGGTCCCAATACAACAATGTTGTTTACTTTTCGAGCAGGGTCGACGTGTCGTAGTTTTATGGTATTTACATCCGGTGAAAGGTCACCACCATAGCGCCCTTTTGCGTTTATACGCGCCAGTCGGTTAGTTTTACTGTGTCGTCTCGGTTAGTTTACCCGAGTCGAAAGTCCAAGTGCGGACGCCGGGAAGATTTACCCATTGGAATGTTACCCACGGGCTCGGTAAAAAATAAGTCCAGTGCGGACGCGGCTTTACCCGACTCGAATGGGTAGTTTAACCGACCAACTTCTGCCCGGTTAAATTGACCAGGTCAGTTTAAAACCGAGCCGAAAAGTCCAATCCGGACACGACGTCTCGGTAAACGACTCGGTAAAAAACCACATCCGGTCCAGTGGAAACGGCCCAGTTACGTTAATTCAACCGAGCCGAATGGTTACTTTTACCATAGAACAAGGATGCTTTTACCGGCCAACCTCTGCCCAGTAAAAGTGACCAGCAAAGTTTAACCGAGCCGATTAGTCAAGTGGAAACGCACCACTCGGTAAAACGCGACTCGGTAAAAAAAAATCAAGCGCGTTAAATGGGCATTTACGTTGACCTACCCGGCTGACACTTGACTCGGTTACCATGGAGACTCCATGCTTTAACCATCGTCTTGGTTAAATTGACCGACTCAAAAGTCCAAGTGGGAACGACGGTCAAATTTGACCATTCAAAATCTAACCATCGTCTCGGTTAAATTTCAGTCCAGTGGAAACGCGGCTAAAGTACGAGTTATGGTACGAGCAAGGAATGCAATGTTCATATGCTCTCAAGAGGAGAGACTTCAAATATACCGAGAGTGCTACGTGATACCAGCAGCATCCCTTTGCCTGGTATATGATGAGAAGACACAACCAGCAGACTTTGCCTTACTCGTGTTTCCCATGATGATATCCGCGAAATTTCCCCCGCCCAACCCATACGTCAGTCGGTAATTCCTGGTACAGATTGGAACAGAATCAAGAGGCGTAGGAAAACCGCTGAGCGGAAGTGGTTTATGGCACAGGAACCTATTCTTCTACGTTTGAAGGAAGCATGTGGGATAGGTCCTCGGCCTATTTTCATCCTCTGTTGAAATTTAGATATAGCAACCGAATAAATACAACAATTGCCACACGTCTGACCTTTGTCCATTACAGATTCCTTCTTTTCCTTTCAAACCTACCCACAGTATATTGAGCTTAAATTTACTACCATCACATTTTTGTATAACATTACTTTATGAAATGTTCAAGAAATTAATAGGAACTGTGCTCAAACCGAAGCTCTTTTATCTTGGAAAGTCGAATTCCCAGGAATGCCAGTAAGGCTATCTTCAACATTATAAAACCTGTACGCACGGAATATGCAGAGATATTTTTCCTCGTCACGCACGCAGGCACCGTGTCATCCTCCGACGTGTAGGCCGTCGCCGACGCTCGATGTACGGTCGACCGGCCGGTCTGTGCACGCTGCAAGCTGTCCCGATAATCTCGTGAGTCGGAGCACAACAGGCATCACAGGCATGGCAGTGCATGAGGCTTTAAATGAAAAGAGACGGCCGTCGGTTTGTATTTTTCAGTGACCATTTGAAAACTCGTGGCAAGCGATAACCAATGTAACAACGCCAGCAGGGACGGCCATTGGACAATGACGTCAACACTCAACACTAAACAAAATGTCATCCATATAAATCTCTGTTCAGTCATTATATGAGGACACAGGTGTCTTTTCTTTTCCAATTCACAATCATTAAAACAAGATTTCCGGCAATTCATGGTGGAGGTAGAGCGTCAAGGATGGTTTGCGGTGAAACCATGCGAAGATATCGTTTTTGTGAGTATGTGCGGTCCTGACAAAAAAAAGACAAAAGAAAAGATGAGAGGACAACATAATGTGAATGGAAAAAAACAACGCGAGAGGTTGAGGAGAGAGAGGGATGGAGGAGACTGGCTGCAAAATCTTCTGTGACGCCCCCAACGGTCACCCAGACTCAGGGATACGTAAGACGTAAGACGTAAACGGTCCTGACGACAAACGTAGCATACTGCTTGAAACATTGAGTCCATCGTTTCCATTCGGAAGAACACAAACATGTACTCACAAAAGAGATATTTCCAAGTGGTGCTACCGCAAACCACCCTTGACTTGCTGAAAAAAAAAATGATCGGTTCCGGACCTCGAACCTCTGCATTTAGGAAACAATTTATACGACCTTAGCTATCCAGCCTCACAGTTGGAACCCTCCCAATATAAGTCCGGCATATTTCTAATTCTAAGGGAACCGTCGACTGAAATCAAATAACAATAAGTTGCGTGTAATAAATACAAAACACTGTTGCAAACTGCTCACTAACTAAAATGACCTGCAATGCATGAATCTCACAAGTTAGACATTTCGATCCTAGCAGGACCTTTCTCAAAGGCAAAGTCAATTATCATTTGCAGTTTATCCCCATGGATACACAATAAACATTGTATATGTAAGAATCGTATCTTTAAAACGGGACATGTGGATTTGGACGGTGCATAGAGGTTCTAAACAACATGACACGATAAGTGCCCTGTGACGTCACTACCGGACGTCTCCTTCCATTACTCACTGGGTGTTCCATGTTACAGACACAGAGGAGGGGCAAGCTAAGGCAGGTTTTCGAAAATAAATCGATCACTGAAGCGCCCCGACCGAATGAAAACTCCCAGGACCAGAGTAGAGCCTAACATCCATCGATGTAGCCTAGCGTACATGCATCGAAGCCAGACGTACAAGGGTCAGCCACATCTGGGCCGTTGGAATATGATTATTACGTGTTGTGTAAGACCCAGAGCCCTATTATCGTCCGATAAGCTCGCTTGCTTTTGCGTCTCTTCTGACACCCCCACCCCCATCCCACCCCTCAAAAATAACCCCTCCCATCCCCTGCATCGCTACGGCACAATGGCAGAATAAATATACAAGACACGGACCGCAGAGCGATCGGCAGAATATTGGAAGGGAGGGAGAGAGAGTTAGTGGAGAGGACTGGGGTGGTCACAACCTATGGTTGCTCGGTTAACGACGGCTTGCCCGTGTAAGTTGAAGCCCGTCTCGTCGTGGGTGGGACGAGGAGAGAGCCGACACTAGAAACCAGCTTGATGCTGTTTTGTTTCAACGCTGCACAGCATCAATAAAAGTGGCACCTTGCTACATCAATACGGGGACCGGTGTACGGTACGGAGGGGACCGGGGTGCGGACGGGACCAGGATGCGGAAGGGTCCGGGATGGAGAGGGGTCTTGGGTTCGGAGGGGACCGGGGTTCGGAGGGGTCCGAGATGCGGAGAGGACCAGGATGCGAGGGGACCAGAGTAATAAGGAGGGGTCTGTGGTGCGGAGGGAACCGGAGTGCGGCAGGGACAGGGGTACGGGGTGCGGAGGGGTCCGGGGTGCGGAGAGGACTGGAGTACGGCGGGGACCGGGGTACGGAGGGGTCCGAGATGCGGGGAGGACCGGCGTACGGAGGGGTCTGGGGTGCGGAGGGAACCGGAGTGCGGTGGGGACTGGGGTACGGTACGAAGGGGTCCGGGGTGCGGAGGAGTCCGGCGTGCGGAGGGGTTTAGGGTTCGGAGGGAACCGGAGTGCGGCGGGGATCAGGGTACGGGGTGCGGAGGGGTCCGGGGTGCGGAGGGGACCGGCGTGCGGAGGGGTCTGGGGTAGGCTGCACTGATTCGATTCTACACTAATGCACGTGCAGCAACTTTACAGATGTACCTAGGATGTGTTTCCTCGATAGATGAATTATTTTGGCCGTAGCCGATGCTGACCTGGAGCAAATTCCAGCTGGAGTTCTGCTAAAGACGAGAAGTCTTCCGCTAAGCACGGGAAGTCTTGCTCTATGCACGAAAGCTCTTCCGCTAAGCACGGGAGGTCTTGCGCTATGCACGGGAGCTCTTCCGCTAAGCACGGGAAGTCTTCCTCTAAGCACGGGAGCTCTTCCGCTAAGCACGGGAAGTCTTCCTCTAAGCACGGGAGGTCTTGCGCTAAGCACGGGAGGTCTTCCGCTAAGCACGGGAAGTCTTCCTCTAAGCACGGGAGGTCTTGCGCTAAGCACGGGAGCTCTTCCGCTAAGCACGGGAAGTCTTCCTCTAAGCACGGGAGGTCTTGCGCTAAGCTCGGGAGCTCTTCCGCTAAGCACGGGAGGTCTTGCGCTAAGCACGGGAGTTCTTCCGCTAAGCACGGGAAGTCTTCCTCTAAGCACGGGAGCTCATTCAACAAAAGTTGTATTGAATGTTATTGTATACATCATGCAAGGTTTATTGCCCCCCAAGCATGATTGGCATGAAATTCCTTTCTCCGTGGATTTAGGTGCCTATGAGTTTATCAAGAGAACCAACAGCTGCATCTGCTTGAATGGGTCAAATAGCTCAGTGGTTCTGAAATAGCTTCGTGGTTTTGAGACCAGTAATCATTGCAAAGATTGCGTATATGAGCGCATCTCACCAGAACACAAATCGCCTCTGGCATCCCATCCCAATCATGTTCAGTGCTCTAACCATCGGAGCCTCCCACCCCTCAACTCTACCACCAACCCCTGTAAAGGTCATCCGCCGGCCACCCACGGCCCCGGACCGCTGACCATGCAAGGGAGGGGGTGGGCCTAGAGTTCGCCCCTGGACAGCACGGTGCTTTGCCGGTCAACGTGCCAAGAGGAATCCGAGGGGGTGATCTAATTGATGGCTGGAGTCCGAGGTCCGAGGTGGCCCGTCCCCCCCCCCCTCACACACACACACACACGCCGGTAGCTTCACCGCTGGAGCGTCCGCCCACTCTCTTGGCTCCATTAACCAGCGACCACCGCCGCCAACTGTCAGCCGTCTCGCACGGGTCATCGGAGATGTATGATCCGCTCTGGGTGAAAAAAAACACTGCGACTGTAACGACTCTCCGCGTGACAAACAAGTCGAGCCTTGCAGCCCCAACGACGAAAACAAAATAATTTCTGTCGTATTTGTTTGTTCGTTCGTTATTGTTTGTCGGTGTTTAGTTCCATCGCTGGTTGTTGTTGTTGTTGTTGTTGTTGTTGCTGTTGCTGTTGTTGTTGTTGTTGTTGCTGTTGTTGTTGCTGTTGTTGTTGTTGTTGTTGTTGTCGGTTTATATTTGTTTGCCTTTCAGAGGGGAGTGGGAAAAGTATTGCTCAGAATCCTCAGGAATAATGCGAGTCGATGATTGTCTGGAGACTCTGCCTTGTTATTTACACAAAAATAGAATTATTAATTCTAAATGCGTTGTTTTACCAGTAAAGGTTTGTCAGAGTACTGCGGCGTATTAAAGGCCCTATACTACATTGGTAAAAGGTAAAGGTCAAAAGATTGCCACAGTTAGTGTGTTAAACCATTAAACATTCCAAAAAAATCCTGCGAAGGTTTTAGCTCAAATGGTAATCTGAGAAAGCAGAAAAGGGCAAAAAAGCGTCATGGTTTTCGCACCGTTCTGTACCGTAGCGTAAGAAATAGTTTATTACTCGCGAGTAATAAACTATTTGTCGATGTTTCAGTGAAGATTTCTCGAGAAGTACTGCATCCCAGACTTATAAGATTTCAACATGAGGATTCTATCAAGTATCATGACCATCTACAAACTGGGTAAATTAGAAGGAAATCTGTGGACATTGATGTTTTCAGATCTTCCTAATGTTGTATTGGTCCTTTAGTTAGATCGTATAGTTTATGGTGAAAAATAACAAAGGGAGAGTTGTGCATTTATTTCCTTTGCCGCGGCTGATTGTAAATTTCCATGCACTGGCGTGTGTTTCATGCGATGCATATACAGCGACTGCAGTGTTGTGCAACCCCCGGGGTTTTTCATTGTTTCGGTGGTCGACCGGGTCGGTAATGGACGGGAAGTGTCCCGAATTCTGGTATGACTTCCCTGGCCTGTCGTTTGCTGGAAGGAAGACAAGGGGAAAATGGCGCCAAAACGGAGAGGCAAACGAGGTCTCTTATCTCTCCCCAACCCTTCGATGAACCTCGTTCACCAGCCAAAGTGGCTCGGATTCGCAGACGCCCTTCCTCCGTATTCCAACCCCCCCCCCCCCACACACACACCAACTAAAAAAAATGCCCGCAAACACCATTCATAATGTCTCTTTCCTTTTAGACAACTGCAGTCGGGAAACGGGGCTATTTCCAACCAGCGTCTCTCGCCAAAGTCGTCAGCATTCTGGCCGCCCGTTCAGTAACCTCATGGGGTTCGGCCACCACGTCTCTTTTAACATGGCTCCATGCTTCTAATCACTCTGTCCCTTTCCAGTGCGACGATTCTTAAGGATTTTTTCTTTCCCAACCTGAGAGAAACTGAAAAAGGGGGCTTTCAGAGGATATGACAAGTATTTTTGTGTGGACTGATGGACAGAGACAAACAAAAATCTGCCACTGCAGCAACTCCACATCCTGTTCCTGCAAGTGCAAGTGAGAGGGATCACAAAGGTTAGCGCAATGCTCCAATATCTGCCGATATCCTGAACCATTAAAGCAAGTGACATCAACAACAACTTACTGCGATATCAACTTCGAACCATATTGAAACCCGATGTAAATCTATCGAAAATGTCCGTTCACATGGTTGCTGTGGGTTTTTTGGAGGGGTTGGGAAGTTTAGGGAAATAGTCTCAGATTTCGAACTCTTGTGGTTCTTTCAGTGAATGGGTGACACCAAAGGCAACGGTGTCGAACCAGACCTGGATAACATCGACGAAAATGACCATGCTGAATTTCATGGTCACTGGGTGATTAGGGCGAGACTACGCAACCGTCCTGCCTCGCTATAGTCCTGTCTTTTGTTTTCTTGCTCTCCCACTCTTTCTCTCGTTCTCTCATTATATCTCACTCCCTCCCTCCCCCTCTCCCCCTCCCCCTCTCTCTCTCTCTCCCTCCATCTCTCTCTCCCTCCTTCTCTCTCCTCTCCATGCTCTCTCTCTCCCTCCCTCCCCTCTGCCCTTTCTCTCTCTCTCTCTCTCTCCCTCTCTCTCCCTCCATCTCCCCATGCTCTCTCTCTCTCTATCGGTAGCTTCGGCTGTCTTGTTAGTGGCTCGAGCCGCGAGGACCACCGTGCTAGCTAGCGACTGATCGGCAAGGTTGTGTACGTGTGGTCTTCGGAGTCTCATTCCGCGCATTCATGCGGGTAATCTCGCCCGTCATATCACCCTGGATCTTCGTCTCTCTCCCTTTCTAGCTCTCACTCTCTCTCTCTTTCTACTCCCTCTCCCTCTGCCTCTCTCTCTCCCCCTGTACTCTATCTCTCTCTGTCTCTCTCTCTGTCTCTGACTCTGTTTCTCTGCATATCTCTGTATATCTCTTTCTTTCCCCTACTCCTTGCGTATCTCTCATTTCTCTGTCTTTCTTCCATGTTTTTGCCTCTCTCCTCTGTTTGTCTTTCCCTGTCTCTCCCTGTTTGTCTATCTTTGTCTCTCCTCGTCCCTGTCTCTATCTCTCTATTTCTCTTTCTCTTTGTGGTCTCTGCATAGACTAGAGCAAATTTGTTTTCTAAAGACCCATAGATCTATAACCTCTGTCCATCTGTCTCTGACTTCCACTGTCTCTGTCTCTGTCTCTGTCTTTGTCCATCTTATCGTCATGTCTCTTGCTCGGCCTGTCTTCACCCGCTCGTCTCCCGCATCGAGTGTACGATTACGGGCTCGTACGACACAAACACGAAGAACTAAACCCCCAAAGAATTTACACAAGAAAATTACTGCCGCACTCGATCAAGGCCGACTCAGGCCCAGTACACGCTCCTATCACGGATGGTGGTTCTGTGGCGCCTTTGGTCGCTAGACAACGTCAAGTCAGACTCGATTGGTCGACGACATTGCTCTCAAATTGTTTATTCCACGATCTGTGGTACCCACTTAATAACCTATCGCGCTATGCATGAACGAGAACTTCCTCAACAGTACAATGGCAAGTGGTAATCGTTTTTTCTTCAACCTGGAACGCTTCTTCCGCTGTAGATTAAGCTATGCCATTCACCATTTCCCCAATTCTGTTGACCCCCTTTTTTAGGGGGGGGGGGGCTCCGTCATTTGAGAGAAGCCCGCATTGCTCATCCATGATACCCTTCTAGCTCGAAATGTTCCCTTCAAAATGGACTTCACTCTGACAGGTTGAACTTGAAACTTGAAATCAATGTGCTCGCAATTGAAAGCGTTCCTCCGTTTGGGCTCACTTAGAGCTGTGCTGTATTTCATTCCATTCGTTGGATTTCGTTACTTCGTGCATCACTGGAGCAAAGGTTATCCGCCCGCACTCACAAGTCCTCCGAATGGTCGACTTTAGACGCGGTGACGCAGAATGAAACAAACAATGTTTTGAAACCAAAAAACAGTCGTTTTGGGGCGTGAGACGCCGACGTGATCGTGCTTCACTGCGGGGAAAAGGTACGCAGCAGTACCAAAGGTGTCGTGGGTCCAATTGTGTCCACTTATCACGACCGCCAATTGGTCTATTCGGCCAGGGAATCGGGCGTACTGGTGGCTCTTAACTCGAGAAGTAATGCGCCCATCGCCCGACCTTCACCAAATGATACGCGGTCGACTCATGCTATTATATGATTGTGACGTCAAAGTATGCAGGTGAAAGTTGGCGGCATACAATTTCCGTTTCATTTACTCCGCAATAGTTTCTCTTTTCATTTTTGAATGAGGCACATTGCTCCGCAGGATTGCACGTCCACCACAGAATATATTTTCGTTCCTTCGGCGATGGGACCATAACGCTGAGAGGCAATGGACGAGGTCTCCTGACTCTTTGCTGTAATTACTCCCATGACGAAGGGGCTAACTTTTCATTCATTCAACATTGTGGAAAACCCAGACAAACCCCCTTTCCCAAACCCGGGAACAGCCCAATATGCATTTCAACAGGTGATAAGGTTTTATGTTCGGGTTTTCTCGATACGATTTTGAACCAACAACCCAACGTCTGCGCATAACCAACTTCACACTGGTCAGATGATGACATTTGGTAGAAACTGTTAAGAAAAATAATAAATATTTCTACTAACACAAATTTCCGTGGTTTCAAACTTTTCAACAGTTCCATGCTTTAACCGTGCGCAGTGTATGTTTTACTGAACTGGTCGAAAGATGTGTTTGGTTCACGAATGCATCGTGTACAGGTCGGCACGATATTCTGGTTCGTGGGGTAAAATGCACAATGTACAGTGTGGATTAGTGGTAGAAAGCCAAGCAATGGGGTTGTGCTCTCTGGGCTTGTGCAAGTGGATATTCCGGCACTTTGAGGACAGCGACAAGGTCAGTCTGTTGACACGGAACTCGGACTCACGAGAGAGAGAGAGGGAGACAGACAGACAGACAGAGACAGATATACATAGAGAGAGGGAGAGAGAAAGATAGAGAGAGAGGGGGAGACAGACAGAAAGACAGACAGAGACAAATATACATAGAGAGATAGAGAGAGAGAGAGGAAGAGAGGGGGAGAGAGGGGGAGAGGGAGAGAGGGGGAGAGAGAGAGACGGAGAGCGAGAGAGAGGGGGAGAGAGGGAAAGACAGGGAGAGAGAGACAGGGAGAGAGGGAGAGAGAGAGACAGGGAGGGAGAGAGGAGAAATAGGAAAGAAAAATTAATGATAGTAAGGGAGAGGAGTGAGCCATTTGCGCATGCGCTGTACCCGCTGGCTCGTTCACGTCTTTGTTTATTGGGCGGCCGATGTAGTCGCATCGCGCGTGTGGCCCATGCCAAAGTGTTTCCCTTTTCCTTTTTTTTTCTTCTCTCTCTCGCTCTCTCCTTGGCTCGACGTGGGGGGCGGTACCGATGCCGTTTTCCCCTCGACCGGTGCACCGACGCGTTCGCGGGGCTGGCACTGGCAGGCGGTGACGCAGCGATTAGCCAAGCCGCTCGCTCTCCACAAAGTCCCAGTCCAGGGCACTCCAAGCCCAGCACTTCGCCTTGCTGGACAGCGCCGACTCCTCTCCCCGGCCTCGGACCGCCTCGACGCACCGCTAGCTCCGCGCCCCCGACGCCCGTCTCCCAAGCAGTCATCCAATCTCACGAGTCCTGCGGGGGTCTTTCGCCAGTGACCTTACCGGCCTTTTTTGTTTTTAGACTTCTTGCGGCAAAAGTCCGGCTGTCACACAGCCAGTAGTCCTAAGCGCTTTCTCTTTTTCGTGGGAGGGAGGGAGACAAACGTACTAAGCGCCGTTGACATTTCACCACAGAAACCCGATAGTTACAGAGGTTTCCTTCCTTTGCTAGTGGATAATTGCGTCCACTATTCGTTCTCGATTGTGTAACTTCAGTTTCCCAACTAACCCCGCTAGACTTGGTTTTTTTTTTGCTTTTGCCTTTAGAGGGGGTTAATTTGTACAAAGTTCCTCTGTCTTTATGCTGCCAGCACATGAACGGGACGTGACCCGTACGATTTAGCCATTTCATCGCTGTGGAATTTCCTACACGTGGTCGTGCATAAACACACCCCCACCCGAAGGGAACCGTGCGTCCGAAGTCGGTCGTGAGTGTGCGGGTGCGTGAGTTGTGTAGTTGTGTTTTATCCCGCTGAGTTGTGGCTGCGAGGCTGTGTGTGTGCGCGACGCGGCCGTTCCCCGATGACCCATCTGGATAGCATGGCGGCGGCCATGTCCTCGTCTCCGCCGATCCACCACGGCCAGAACGGCGGCGGACAGCACCCCCAGCACCCCCAGCACCCGCAGCCTCCGCCACCGCCCCACCACCACCACGCCGTACCGCCCAGCCAACCCCGGCCGGCCGGCCCGCGGGCCCACCCTTCCCCGGCGCCGCCGCCGCCGCCGTCCCGCCAGGTGCAGGAGCCGCCGCCCTTGCCGTCGCTGACGGGGCCGCACGCCCGCCCGGACCTCCCGTCCGCCGAGCCCACCTCCACCACCAGCAGCCGAGCTGGCTCCGGGAGCGGCGGCGGTGGCGGCGTTGTGGCCGGCGACACCCAGCTCGTCATGGACACGCAGTCGCCCGGCCTCAACAACAACAGCAGCAGCGGCAGCAGCAGTCACCCGAGCGACCCGGAGAAGTCGCCGGCCAAGAAGAACGGGGCGGGCATCAGGCGGCACGAGAAGCCCCCGTACTCGTACATCGCCCTCATCGTCATGGCCATCCAGAGCTCGCCCACCAAGCGCCTGACCCTGAGCGAGATCTACCAGTTCCTCATGCAGCGGTTTCCCTTCTTCCGCGGCCCGTACCAAGGCTGGAAGAACTCGGTCCGCCATAACCTGTCCCTGAACGAGTGTTTCATCAAGCTGCCCAAGGGGCTGGGCCGGCCGGGCAAGGGCCACTACTGGACCATCGACCCGGCCAGCGAGTTCATGTTCGAGGAGGGGTCATTCCGGCGGCGGCCGCGGGGCTTCCGGCGCAAATGCCAGGCCCTGAGGCCGCCCTACGCCATGATGAACAACATGAGTGTGCCGGGGATGCTGGGCGGCTCCCACCTGGACATGTTCCCCCAGGGCTCGCCCGGCGGCTACCCGGGCCATCCCGCTGCCACCGCCGCCGCCGCCGCCGCCGCCGGCATGCAGTGCGGCATGGGCAACGTCAACGCGGCGACCGGCATGATGGAGACGGGCGGCGTGAACATGGGCATGATGATGCCACAGGCCTCGGCCCAGCTCCCCGGCAACCTGGCCAGCTCCTGCTCGGTGAACTCGGCCGGCTACATGGCCAACTGCTCGGCCGACTACGGCCCGGTGGTGACCACCACGTCCTCACCGACCCCGGTCAGTATGTACATGAACACGGTGGTGGACAATCTCTCCTACTCCACTTGGGGGCCGGCGCCCAACGGCCGATACATCAAGCAACAACTCGCCGACTGCGACGGGGGAGAAACGACACCTGGTCAGGGCATGCAGCATCAACAACAACAACAGCAGCAGCAACAGCAACAGCAGCAACAGCAGCAGCAGCAAGTCACGACAGGAGAGCACAACCAGTACATGACGCCTCACCATCCCGTGCAAGAATCCGTGGAAATGCAACATGGTAAGTGTCAGAAATGACGAAGCAAGACACAACCCCCACCCCAAAAAAAATAATAATAATAATGATAACTTATTCATGAATTATTAATCATTATATACTTGAATTCCGTTGATCATCACATTCAAAGCTGCTCTAAATTGATGTGAAAGTAATGTTAAACAGTGGTGATCCCCTTATGGAAATTTGTACAGTTCATGCGCGCCTCAAACTCCTGAATTGGAAAAGTCACAAATCACAATAATTTCGAATGACGCATGTTCGGCTTTTCAGTCAATCCCACTGACACTGGTCACTATATACAATTATAAACTAGGCAGGTTTGTTCGATTGTCTTAAGGGAGAAATTTCATCGAGGAAACCTCACCAAAATGGTCTCCCATATCAATAAAGAGAAGGACCATAATGATGAGGACAGAAACAAAAATGTCCACGATTTCGTTCTCATTCTCCTCTCCTAAACGCGAAATCGTCAACATCTCGTGACCTTGGGAAAAAGAAAATAGTCGGTTCGGTTAATCTACCCAATCAGACCCCCCCCCCCCACGCCATTTACAAACCCCACCGTGTGTGGTGTTGCTCCCTTCTCGTGGACCACACTGCCCACAGACGCCCGAAGAGGTCCTTTTAGCAAGTTATAAAGCGCAAGAATCCGGTGCAACGGGTGGGGGTTGGAGGTGGAGATGCCGCCTAACTGAATTACCAATGCCTGAATTAACTTCGAGTATACAGACCCGTTGCTGTGATAAGGGACCGGTTGGAAGCGGGCAAATCCTTTTGTCCCAGAAGCAGAACTGATCCTCTCGAAGTGCTCCAACACCTACAAAAGATTTGAAGTCTGATAACAACACGCGTGACGATTTTGAAAATGGTGTCGGACAATATATCGACGAGGGAGAGATCGGAGGGGACATGTGAGGAACAGGGAATACTGTTGAGTGTGTCCACTAGAATGAACTCGAGGTTTTCTTGAGTTTATCTTCTAGAACGCGTCGTCACGAATTTGGATTTAAAAAAATGGTAACATTTGCTCTAATTATAAAACAGAAGTTCCCCCTAAAAGCAACCAAGGTGGATGTGCTGGGACTACCGTGAAAGATAAATTTGCATGCACCTGCACGTGACCCTGGCAAAAACAAAGTCACTGTTTATTTGTCTTACAGAAATTTGCTTGCAGTATTGCGGAAACTATAGTGAAGCTTTGTTCACCAATACCACCATAACTACCCGCGTGTTTATAACGTTTTGGGTTTCTTTAAGGAACATCACGCAAGTTTTGTTCGACCATGGTTCGAACGGTGCGATATGAATGAATGAATTTTTAGGAACATCCCGCAAGTTTTGTTCGACCATGGTTCGAACGGTGTGAAATGAATGAGTGAATGAATGAATTTTTAGGAACATCCCGCAAGTTTTGTTCGACCATGGTTCGAACGGTGTGAAATGAATGAGTGAATGAATGAATTTTTAGGAACATCCCGCAAGTTTTGTTCGACCATGGTTCGAACGGTGTGAAATGAATGAGTGAATGAATGAATTTTTAGGAACATCCCGCAAGTTTTGTTCGACCATGGTTCGAACGGTGTGAAATGAATGAGTGAATGAATGAATTTTTAGGAACATCCCGCAAGTTTTGTTCGACCATGGTTCGAACGGTGTGAAATGAATGAATGAATTCGCAACCGTTATGCTTGCCGTATGTGTCATTGCGAGTTGTGTTTTTCTTTTCAATTCTTTTGAACATTAGGCATCGCTTTGGCAATTGGACAGGAAAATTCCCTTCCTTTCTGTATTCAGAAGACGGTTTATACGTACGCGTACGACCGTACGTATACATGCTACTCTTTGTCGTCGATTTTCCCAAATTTTTCCGCCGATGTCTGGTAAGCTTATCATGAAATGTTCAATTGGCATATGGTGGACAGCATCTCTCAGTCGTTGTGACACGTGTATAATAGAGCCAATGCCCCACCCTAGTTTACCGTTCAATCCGTTAACTCGCTATAATCCTTTCTTATGAAAACCGAAATTTCTTGTCAATGTTCAGGCTCCCTTGCAAAAATAAATCCCAAAACCAAAAAATATACTTTTACTTTCGCTCCTGTGCGTTCGATATGCTATTTCTGTATGCATGAGTTGTTCGGTCTAAAAAAAGGGTTAGTTCACCAAAAGAGTGTCTCCCTGAAAAGAAACCACCATGTTGGGTGTCCTGCATGGTCGTGTGGGTTGAAACTGGAGATGAATGGATTGGCAATAAGACATGTTTGAATCTTTCCTCATCGAATCCATTTCACTTGCTGTTCTATCTTGGAATTCAACTTGCTAGCTAAATACCGGTGCGGTTATAGTTATACCGTCACGTCCGTTTGGAGACGGGACCCGATCCCTATTTATTGACGACTGCCAAGCTCTTTGATGACGCAAGTTTGAAAAGCAGTTCGGACCGCCATTATATCCAACAACAACCTCTGCCCGCTTTGTTTGACTTCAAAACAAAAGAAAGGATCTTCTGTTGCTGATGAGGGGGAGGAGGAAACTTTAAGGAAAGGTTATTTCGAAAGATTCCCAGATGGGAAAGGGCACATTCTACACTAGATAAAAACGGTGGCTAGCCTATAGTACATTTTACCATTTGACCAACATTAGTCATAATATCACCTCCAATGGATAAAGACAGTGCTTAATTGTGTTGGTCAAATCTTGGTTCGAATCACTCCTAAGACCTCTGATCAAACTAGACCAGGGGGTTAGTGACGAGCGAACATTTTTGGACAGCTCTTTTTTGAAAGCCCAACGTCTTACCATGCATGGAGGTAGAAACAGATGGCCTTACATTGTACGCTGTAAAAATGCGTAAAAAGGCGGGAAATATTTAACATCAATAACTGGTAACATTATTGGTTAGGAATATCCCAACTATCGGGTTGTGTTTGTCAAAACACATCAGTCACAAACTTCCAACTTTCCTGATAGAACCTGGCCATGTGCTGGGAGAATGGATGTGCACGCCTTCACGGCACTTGGGGCCGACCGGTTTTTTTTACAGCGTATAGCCTATAGGCCATCGCTCACCAACGCCAATGAACCGTGTTAACAACATCACCGATGAAATTTCACTGCCCTGCGCTACAACTCTCCTGTTCAGACCCACGAGGTTCAAATATCGGTTCCAGATGGGAAAGTTTTGAAGTGAGCGGTTTGCTTTCCCCCTTTTTTTCCTACACAACTTAATGAATATTCAGATTCGGGGGGGGGGGGGTTAATTCAAGGCAATAAGGAAAAACTAAACCCCGCATTTTCAACAGCGCCAACTATAATATGAGATCACAGACAACATCATTGTTATAACATTATACTTGAAACTTTGACCCATTATTTCTCAAAAAGTATCCTAGACAGTCTGATAATTTTGGTCAAAAGACGAACATGAGAATACAACGACAAAGTGCACGTCCAAAATAAAAATGAAAGATTTCTGCCATCCTGGTTATGTAGACTGCGGGATGGTTTCTTCAGTCCAGCAAGCGCCTCTTAGTCTTAGAAGAGTCGGAATTTGTCGGCCAAGCGACAACAATTATGTTTTTCTTCAATCCACCGAGAATACGCTCAGAATGTCTTCTTCTTCTTCTTCTTCTTTTTAGGCGTTACCTACGAACATGAAAAACATGATATGATTTACGACATAATGGCCAAAATGCGCGTCGGATGGACGGAGGCGGCGAATTGTTGTTGCGGTACAATGATAGGGCTTAATTGGTGCCGTTTGTAGGAGCGTCTACGGAGCTGTAAATCAGAGCAAGCACGTTGCGGCTGCGCGCTCAGTCGCGGGAATATCTTCCCTACCCGGGGTACTCCTCTATCAATTAGTGAGGGATCCAAGAAAGAGAGGGAAAAAATATAAACCACTCACCGCGAGAAGGATTTCAGGATTGCTCTGCCCGCTCCGAATCACACTTAGTGACGATCCGCAAATTATATTCCTTTTTTTTTTGGTAGTCCAAGCACGATTATGTTGTATACCATCCACGGAATCTCCCAGTATATGACGCGTGTCGAGGCGGTTCTGTATCCACCTCGTTCAGCCGGGTGGCGGCGGACGTGTTGCGTTACGCGGGCGGGAGGAACGGAGCCGGCCGCCGGCCCGTCCCGACTACCTGTGCCCGCTGCTCGCCCGGCAACGCGGTCTTTTAAGGAACGCACCGAGCCTTTGTTTAAAGAAACCGTTGGATTCCTCAAATAAATAGTGGTCGAAAAACCCCGGCTATATACACCTCCTCCGGTCTGAGTCAATCATATTTTTAAACTGTTTATAATAAGCTTTTATAGTTTACACCAAGAGAAATATTTACCAAAGTCAGTGTGCGTTCGTAGCTGGGGGGCTATCTGCACATCTCCCTCTCTCGCTCGCATGCATACATGCGGCTAACCCCCGGCTTACCTCACCCGGGTATTAATGCTCGGTATTTACAAAAGGGAAACGTGGGGATGTTTAGAATCTGAAGTGTCTCTATCGAAATTTATTTACTTATAACTCCCTTGCTGCTCGGCGGGCTGGGGCTGTACGGGAGTCATAACAAACATGGGATGCATGTTGCGTGTGTATACTCTGAGGGGCGCATGAATCCAAACATCGCAGGGCTCGCTCGTTGTAGACCAGATAGGCAGGCCCGCACTATGTCCGTATATGTACGCGTATTCCTGAATTTAAAACCGCCAGATTTCTCTGGCGGGATCATTCGCCGGACGCATTTATCGCGAGGCCAGACCTCACTTCGCGACCAGCAACCGTCCCAATTATATCTGGAGAACCATGCATCCACAGGTTGTTAGCGGACACTTCCCAGGGCTCCAGGTTGCTCTGGTCCCTTCCACCAACCCTTGTTTGTTCCCCTTTGTTTGAGAGGGAGAGAGAGGAAGGGGGGGCATTCTCGCTCGACAATGACACATGGCAATGACATTCAAAGCCGAGCCGCCAACACCCAAATAATTGAGGCCAACGATTCCTACCGGTACACAATTTCACAAAGCTCATAAATCAAATCCACCTCCCTCCTAGTCCCGGCGATGCTAGTGAGACCAAAAACCAGAGCGCGGGGGGAATCATCCATTTCTCTTACCCAGATGTCCTCCTATAAGACAATGAAACTCGTTAGATCCCGACTGCTCTCGTCCCACGGGATGTCTTAACCATGATTCATTTTGACGGCTCCGATTGTGCTCAAGCGGCGTGCCGCGCATCCGGCGAATGGCGGCGAAGGAAGGTGAAAATTGGGCGTCCGCACAGATTAAATTTGATTGAAACGAAATGCGCCGGGGATCCTATAATACGCAGCCTGGACAACCGAAATAAGAGATCTTGCATCCGTTTCCCCCTTCCCCTTCGAAGAAAATAAAAGTCTTGGAGCTAAGTCAGCTAACGAGGAGACCGCAAACTTAACTCTTGTGCTCCCCCCCCCCCTTGAGATGACTCAGGTTCGCAGCGACTTTGCGGTGCTGGATTTACTGCCGGTCGCGAGGTCCGTTGTACCCCCTGCCGTTCGGCCCACTTTACGGCCCCAACGCACCAGCGCTTCTGGCAGCGCTCGGATATCTGCGGACGGCCTGCGTGGCAGAGCGGAAACAACTCCATTTTCAAGACGATCTATTGAAGTCTTTCTCGGAACAAAAGCGAATTGCGAAACTTCATTCAATCGGGGTTTGCCCTACTCAACGTAATGGTAAGCGCTGTGTGTGTGCACTCAGTGCTTTGCCCGATTGTCTGTGCTGAAACTCAGGCACTCATACTCAGGCAGCTTGGGCGGGATTCGAACCCATCACTCTTGCCTGCTGTTGGTTTTCTCTCGAGCTTGTATTTTGTTTAGTTTTCAGCAGACCATCGGGCAAAGCACTGAACAAGACAGTGCTATTATCACGTCGAGCAGGGCAAACTCTCATTGAATTACACTTACAGTCTCCTCGACGCAAATATACTATGCCTATAATCTAGAAGTGCGAAACATTCGTGATGTCGGCTCTTGTGTTTTCAATTTCAAGCGAAATTATTTTGTTTGATCGCTTAACAGATATAATGGTAGATAGTAAACACATTGAAGGAATATCTTTTTTATGAAAACAAAATTATTTTGATAAAAAGAAAATGTATCTTTTTGTCTCGCTGAGAAAATTCACCATGGCTTGCCCCGATTGCAGTACTTAGTAGCGAATACATTAGCGCCCGTATAGACGGTGCCCCTAGCCCCCTACCCTAATCATTTTCTTGAAGTTGACTGCAGCCATCCTAATGGTGGGTTCACAGAGGTCCGTGTGCCAGGCTCTCGCTATTTTGGGGCGCTCGCGCGTGCAAGCTCTGGTTTTCGTCAGACTGTGACTAGGAGCTGTCTGCCTTATATTTCCCCTCGGTCTAAGGAATGACTAAGTACCAATGTGAGTTGAGGTCTCTCGGACGGCATCAGCGCAGCATTTGGGTGAGCGTGCATTGGTGGTGGTATGATCGAACGCATCACGTATGCCTTTGTGCTCAGCCTAAATAGATTCAAGCAGGCAATGTTTGCATACCTGTCAACGACAGTTCGTTCCTGCTGGCTAATTTGTAAATCCGCGATTGGATATCATTAGATTTACATTATCCCTCTCCTAGTCTCCTCCCCTCTCCTCCCCTCTCCTCCCTCTCCTCCCCTCCCTCTCCTCTCCTCCCCACTCATCTCCTCCCCCTCTCCTCCCCTCCCATTCCCTTCCATCCTCTCTCCTCCCCTCCCCTCTCCTCCCCTGCCATCCCCTCTCCCCCCTCCCCTCCCCTCTCCTCCCCTCCCCCTCCTCCCCTCCCCTCCCCTCTCCCCCTTCTCATTGAATTGCTTGATTTATGATTGATTGATTGGTTGATTGATTGATTGACTGATTGCTTACATGCTTGCTTGCTTGCTTACATGCTTGCTTGCTTACATGCATGCGGGATTGCGGGCATGCATGCTTGCTTGTTTCCCTTGTTTCCCTAGACAACATTAAACTAACTTCAAACGCACGTACACGTACCCTCTACGCACCAAACGATACCACAGTCTCTACACTACCTACATATAGTGGCGTGATGGTTATGACGTGCCGCCATGCGGGACGGTCACGTGTCACTGCCTGGCTATCGGCTCGGTTGCCTCGTCCGTGCCACTGCCAGGGTTCGTATCTCGTTACTCAGACCGTACGTGCAGCAGAGAAAAACCTGAAACAGTCGATCACTCGTGCCAGCAGCCAATCCGTTCAAATCCACTCAAAATTCTTATCTGGAATTCGGGTCGCGGTGTATACTATAGTCATCGCGATCGTACAGCGAAGATCCTACGTGTTCATCCGGGGAATTTTAAAAAGCCGTCCTCGCTTTGTGTGATCCCCGAACTCCTGTAGCCAAGTTCACATGTGATTTCTGTTTGTTTGTGGATGAAAATCGGGTAGTGTGATCCCTCGAGATATACGGCAGTAAATGGTTCAAATCTTCTGACCGGTGACCATCCAAAGATAATTGGTTATTTGGGAAGGACCCCTCAAAAAAGACAGTATAAAGTCTAGATATACATGTAATATAGCTGAGGCAATAGAGTATACGTTTAACCAGAGTCCTGGCTCAAGTCTCCATAGGCCATTATTAGTCAGATTCCCCTTGCAGTTTTCATTACTTGACTTTGATACTATAATAAGAGAGGATTTGTGAGTGAGGACTGAGGGCCGCAAATGTTCAAGCTGTCCAAATTGCTAAGCGTTTTGCATTGCATGTGATTCCTTCCAGTTTCATTAAGTCTTGAGACATCTAACCAAAATGTATACATCATTATGATGCCAGAATCCTTGTGGTAGAATGTTTTTATGCTGGATTTTTCTTTTCAGACACTTCCTGCATGTGAGACTTAGTTGGTGAGGAAAGAAAGCTAAAATTTAGAAAACAAAACCCCCCCCCAAAAAAAAAAAAAAATCTCAAAAGGCGTGTTAGTTGTCCTTCATCGCCGGTCTACACGCCGGCCGACATGGCGCCTACCTCGGTCGACTGAACTTGATTGACTAGACGCCGACAAGAAGGCCCACTCACTGCCCGAGCAGAACGCGCCGGACACAGAGCGCCCAGCACGGCGTTGAGCGCCGACGTGTGGGACGCCAAGTCATGAGTTACGGCCGCTCCTCGCCCGCGAGCTCGCCTGCCCCACCCGCCAGCTCGCCCGCCCCACTGCCCGCTAAGATTCCCTCCATTTTGAGTAACATTTTATTGGCCCGCGATGCCGAGGCCCGCTTAATTACCCTCCATGTTGCATTGTGGTTTTTTTCTCCCTGCATTTTTTCCCTCCCCCTTTAAAATTTAATTGAAGGCTTAATTCGTGGGAGGTTTTCACGAGTATTATAGGGGCGTGCCTGTCAACATTTTGAAATCGACCCGATGTCGTATATTTTCAAGGCAAGATTCAAGTCTGTATAACACTGTAGGCCTATGCATTGACGTGAAAGTGAGTTGAAATGACATCAAATGTGGTCCCTGGTATTCAGCGTGTCATATTTTACCATGCGCAGCCTTCGCCAAAAAAAAATCAAGCGGTCTAATCAGAAAGTAAACGGGCGGCTTTAGTGGTGTGATGCCCGATCGCCGGCACCACCCTAGGTGTCTGGCCAAGGCCCAAATAGCTTTCAGTGGTCCAGAGCTCCAGACTAAAGGCTGTGTTTTTCGAAGCTAATGTTTTCCTGCGGCCAATCTTGACAGCTTCATCTCGCCAGCGATGTCAGATGGGTGCGCGAATCTGGATCCCTTCCAAGCCGCCCCCCCCCCCAATCTCACCACCAAGGGTTGCACCCTCCATGGTTGCATTGCACTACCAAGGGTTGCACCAACCCCCATCCTTACGCACTCCCCAACCCCTGACAAGAAAATGACCCCCGGTGAAGTTGACAGGTGTCATGGAGTTAGCCTTGGGGGCTGAGGGGGGAGTGGGGTATAGTGGGGGAAGCTCGGGTTCAACGCAGCCTCCCCAACCTGCCCAGCCACTCGCCCGTCGACTCGTCGAGGTAGTTAGATGTTAATTGATTTGCCGAGTTACGGATTATCGCGTGGTTGTCGCAGCCCCGTGGCGGAGATTTCCTCACCTTCTCTCCCCTGTTTCCCCCTAGTGCCTGAAGTAAGTTGCGGGGGATAGTCTTTGCAGAGAGGGTCCGTCGTAAACTTCTGTTCATGTAGACAGCTGTGGCCGATAATGTGAGCGTACGAATGAGGCGCGGAAAATCTTGAATTGTCTCAAGGGAATTGGGTTTGTTGGTGAGGATGTGTCACCTTCGACGCAGGTGCGTGCGTGTACTAGGATGTGTGGTCGTAAGATGGACGGAAACTGTACGATGAAAACGTATACAAGGGGTTATCAATCGAAAGTTGACTGAGTTACCAATACCATGCATCGTATAAAAGCCTTAGGATTCGTGAAATCCACTCCTGGACTTACGCTACAGTTGACATTTGAAAGCTGAGATCGACCACCAGCCATAGCTTGTACCGGGAGCGGGGATCGATAGAAAGAGATGGGTGGGGAGAGAGAGAGAGAGTGTGTGTGACCGTGGGAGAGAGAGAGAGAGAGAGAGAAAGGGGGTTGGGGAGAGAGAGGGGGAGAGAGAAAGAGAAAGAGAGAAGGAGATAGAGAGTGCGAGAGAGATGGAGGGGGAGAGGGAGATAGAGAGTGCGTGAGAGACTATGGAGAGAGAGAGTGAGACTGGAAAGGGATGGATTAGTGGAGAGAGAGAGAGAGAGAGAGAGATGGGTGGAGAGAGTGAGAGAGTTGGGGAGAGGGAGAGAGATGGAGGGTGTCCTTCAGTGCCCTGTAGAAGAGTCCTTCGAAAAGGTGTGCACAGCATGACCACTTTTGCGTCACTGCACATGGTTTATTCGTCTGGAACAGCGGGACAAAGCGAAAATAAAAACAACACGTGAAGCCGCCCAATTGCCACATGTTCTCTCTATCAAAAGCCCGCCTTATCCGATTGTATAGCCTATACTAGCTAGCCCAAGTTTTGATACCGAACCTTTTGTACAGATGCTACAGGAACACGAGGCCTTACTCCATGACTGTAAAGACAAACTGACCAATGTTAACTGACATTTTTCACCAATGTTGGTGCAAAAAAAATTGGTTGCGCTGGTCAGAACCAATGACAAACTTATATAACCAAGGTGGTATATCCGAGCTCCTTGGTATAATTATTTCATATGAAAACAGTGTTGGGGCAAACGATTTATCTTCCACGGGGAGTATGGGACCACGAGCGTTCAGCTAGCGACCAACTGATTGGACGGCTCGAGCGGGATGTGACATGATATGATCTTCGCCGCCGATGGGAGAAATCGTTTTTCCATCTGTCGAACCGGGCCAACGAGAGGTGCGTGCACATGGTTAGAACAGAACTGATCTTCGTGTCCTCACTCTGAAGTGCCCTGTTGTCATTAGCGGAATACTTATGAACTAGTTTGCGTGCGCTGATTATGATTAGATGCCAAACAATTAGCCTATGGACAGTAAATCCTCGTATGAGATCTGGCCCAAGCCCCATACTGCGTCGGGGAAATGACAGGCATCTGAAAAACTGATAAACATTGCTGGACCCCCCACCACCCTTTCCCTCCATTTTACTAATTCAATTAGACCTAGGAGAGACCCCTACCAGGTCATAGCGCTAATTGTTTTGCCCAACCAGTTGATCGGTCGGCGGGAGGAGGATTTTTTCCGCGCCGGGAGAGGTTATGACACCCTGCCGTTGCGTCCCGTATTCGAACGTTTCACGGCATCCGGGCTGCAACTGTCACCGTATACATGATCGGGATGGGTGTATGCGTGGAAGCGACTTGTTGCCGCGCAGGTTGGTGCTGCGCAGATACCTCGAGTTAGTCTCGGCCTCAAGTCATTTTTATCGAACGTTAGTCCATTCTCCCGATGGCCGTTTACGAAATGAAGGCTTAGGGCCTAGGCTCGGGCTTACGCTTCGGATATATCTCTATTACAAGCCAACAAACCTTCAACTTCGGTAACAAACCTGGATTTTCAGGTTTTGACCGACGGAGGCGAAGCCTGAGCCCGAGTCTGATCCATGGATTCGTGAATGGCCTATCTAATACCATATGGGTAATACCATACAGTCGAAGCTGTGTCAGTAACTTAGAAACTGATTTCGGTCATATTTTCCTCTAAAAGTAAAATCAGCCCAAAATTTAGCACAGTGGAATGCCGAGCATAATTTTACTGCAAATCCAGCATTATGTCCAATACGAACCCCTTGAAAAACACGTCCTGCGTACAAATAACTTGTGAGTTATGTCATAGCTTTTTTAGGGAATAGATAGCCTGGTCGACCACACGAAGTGCGTCGGCGAGATCAGAGGTGGCCAGCTGCGCGCATGTAGACGGACGGCCCGCCAACGTTTGGGAAAACACAGATTGGGGCGAGCGGTTGGGGCGTGTGTGGTTTACACTGACTATCCAATCATGCAGATAACGCCGTTCATATGCCGGTGATGCTGGGACGCGCGGTACGAATTATCACCTCGGTTAGAGCAATGGGGGATTAGGCTGGGTACTGGGTAGGCTATGGGGTGTCAGGGAAGTTCACCCAAAGGGGT
This sequence comes from Luidia sarsii, assembly GCA_949987565.1. Lineage (NCBI taxonomy): Eukaryota > Metazoa > Echinodermata > Asteroidea > Paxillosida > Luidiidae > Luidia > Luidia sarsii. Next base: position 9,098,105 of record OX465110.1, read on the forward strand.
CAAGGGGTGGGGGGGGGCAGATAGGGTGTACAGCAACTGCCGAAATCGAGCGAATTTGTATCCAGAATTGACAGTTAAAATGTTGGCATTCGTTCTGTTGACTAGCCGCTCGATATTTTAAAGAAGATGGGGAAGCATTCGCCACGAGGTTTCGCTCACAACTTCCCTTCGTGGTGTTCTTGGATTTTCAGAGGGTAGTAAGATTAAGAATTATTTGGAACGGAAGCGGGCAGGGCTCCTACTAGTACTAGTATTGAGGGAAAGCGTGGGATATTATCAATATCATGTACACTTCGGGCGAAAGGCCTCCATTTTTCCATTTTTAGATACGGTAGTTTTGAAACAAACGTTGGCGGAAATGCAGTGTGGGTTTTTTTTCTCCGTGTGTTTCCTAAATAGCTGTTGGCCTTTCCTCAATAGATTGAGGGCCACTGCGTAAACAAAACAAAACCAAATCGCATGGTCTTGGTAATGTTGAGTTCTCGTAATCCAATGTCTCGTAGCCCTAATGAATATGCAGAACCATTAAAAGGGCAAGAACAGAACCCGGCAGATTTGGGCGGGAGGTTGTACTTTTTGGGTGGGAAGGGGCCCAGGGGGGAGTGGATGTCGGCTGCTATTGTCTTCCCCGTCACACATGAATGGAACATGCACTGCGGTGTGCGTGTGTTTCTGCAGTTCCGGGTTGCCTTCACGGTTTGCTTACACTCAGTTCTGATGCTGCTCTCAATTCGTTTTTCGAGTGGCAATGCTGTTGCTACGATTGTGCTATCAGCGATTACGTCTTTTCTACACGAGTGTTATTCTATCTGCATACCATTTCATATCGATTCCCCTTGTTTCCGCCTTTTGTTTTGACCTATTTTTCCGAAACCGAGGAGGGCTCATCAAGTGACCCTGGCGCGATTGCACCCGTGGAGCTATCAAAATAGCCTCCTGAAACAATTACACAGAAAGGTCAGGCGTGCGCTGCGAGCATAGCATCGGTGTGACACCCTCATCCCCCGCGGTAAGGACATGATACCGTGCGGTCGCTTCTAGCGCTGTGAAGAATGTTACTTGTATTAATATAATGCGTAGCCCGCTTCAACTTTGAAGAAACAAGGCAAAACGCAGTCTATGCTATACGCGGTATAAGTACACGGCACCATATGGATTCATGCTGATTTACTACGACCTGCAAGTGAAGACTGACTAGACCCATGATAATCCCTAATGCTTGCTCTGTCGCACTCGACGCACTGTACGAATGCAGTGGAGCCAAATAGTGTATTAAAGGCGCTAAATACAACATTGGTCAACGTCAAAGGATTGCCACAGTTTGTCATTCCAAAAAAGAAATCCTGCGAAGGTTTTTATCTCAAAGTCAAATGGTAATCTGAGAAAGTAGAAAAGGGCAAAAAACCGTCACGGTTTTCGCACCGTTCTGTAGTGTAAGAAATAGAAATAGTTTATTACTCGCGATTAATAAACTATTTGTCGATGTTCGAGTGGTGATTTCTACAACATCACAGAACGTAAGATTTCAAGATGACGATTTCATCATGACCATCTACAAACTGTGTTCATTAGAAGGAAATCTGTGAACATCGATGTTTTCCGATCTTCCCAATGTTGTATTGGAAGGCCCAATACAAAGGAAGATTCGGGCCGTGTGGCCCTATACTAAGTGGAGGGATGCTTCCCAAAATCCTAGCAGAAATTCGTGCGTTTGAGTTTTTGTCTAGGGGTAATTAGCAGAAAATGAAATCGGCCAAGAACACACAAATTTAAAAGAATCTGAGTGAATAACGTCCAAACAACCATTTTTTTAAGTATAGCATAGGCCTAGCTACGTTGTTCGCCTCGAAAGTGAGGGTTTCCGAACTGGTGACCTGCATCTGGCCGGACGCAAGAGATCTCCGTGTAAGGGGAGAGGGGAGGGGAGGGGGGGGGCAGGGGTGGGGTAGCAGTTGTGACACGGTACGGTCTGTCGGCAGTCTCAGGGCCCCCCCGACTGTCCTTGCATCGCGGCTCGCCCGAGCGAGTCGAATAGACACCGGGTCTTGCTTCAAGGTGGTCCGGGCCGAACCGTTGGCCCGATACCTGGGAATCATTGGCCCGTGTGAACATTTTGCTTCAAGGAGTTCGTTTGGGTTGGGTTGGAGGTGTTGTTTTTTTTCCTCGACGCACTCGCGACATCTAACTCAATCCCTGTTTTATGTTGTTCGCGGCTCTTACGAGCGGGGAAGGGATTTTTTTTCTTGTGACCCGCCTAGTTTGCTAGGCGCTCGCGTCCAAGGGCGACCGATGCTGAAGGGAGTCGAGGGAAGGCAAAACAAAAAACACCGAAAATGGTTCGAGACTCCGGGGGATGAGATCGGCTCGAGGACGCCGATCCCAGCGGGGCCAGGGGACCGAGAATCGCGGCGTTGAGAGAGAGAAACCCCGGACGCGTCTGCGAGGTGACCCTCCTCCGCGGGAATGTACACTGGCTCAATCACAATCCCAAAAAGTTGACAAAAGGGAAAGGGAGAAAACACCGTTTTATCCCTCCGTACACACAAAAAACCGAAGGCGACACCAGGTGGAGATTTTGGCACCTCTATACCTACTCCGGATAGACCCCGAGGTTACTAGTGGCCCGTGCGAGCCGAGCCAGCGCATAGGTGTTTTAATACGGGGTCTGGACGGCAGGCTCTTGGACCGGGAGAGGGATTGGCTTTGGTGGGGTTTTGATTGAGTAGGATTTAGCTGGATAGGGGTGGTGAGTGGTGATTGAGGTGGGGAAAGTGGAACGAGGAGAGAGAGAGAGAGAGAGAGAGAGAGAGAGAGAGAGAGAGAGAGGAGAGAGAGAGAGAGAGAGAGAGAGAGAGAGAGAGAGAGAGGGTGGTGGGGAGAGAGGGAGAGAGAGAGGGAGAGGGGGGAAGAGAAAGGGGAGAGAGAGAGGGGGAGAGGGAGAGAGAGGGAGGGAGGGAGAGGGAGGGGAGGGAGAGAGAGAGAGAGAGAGAGAGAGAGGGGGGGTGGTGGGGGAGAGAGAGAGAGGGAGAGAGAGGGAGGGAGGAGAGAGGGGGAGGGAGAGAGAGGGGGAGGGAGAGAGAGGGGGAGGGAGAGAGAGGGGGGAGGGAGAGGGGCAGAGAGAGAGTCAAGAGAGGGAGAGAGAGAAGGAGGTTGGGGAGAGATGCAGACCGATTCAAAGAGAGACACAGAGGGAGGGAGGGAGGGAGAGATGTACAAACAGGGAGCGAGGGGACTGACAGAGAGGGGAAGAGAGACGGGTATAGAGGCAGAGAGTGTGGGAAGGAGAAGAACTGAATAAAGAGAGACAAGCAGAGGGAAATAGAGACAGAGAGAAAGGGAGAGGGATAGAGAGAGAGAGGGGAGAGAGAGAGGGGGAGGGGGCCAGATAGAGAGAGAGAGACTAGACAGTAGATGGAGAGAGAGGGGGAGATACTCAGAGAGGGGAAGGGTCGGAGAGAGAGAGGGGGAGGGACGGATATATAGAGGGGAAGGGAGGGAGAGACAGATGTACAGTGACGGCGTTGTGTGCAGACGAGTGAAGGCTCTGGATGGGAGTAAGGTTGGTATACGGAGCACGGTCTGGGCCGTTCATCTGAACCAGCCTGCGGGCGGGATCAGCTCGGCTGGCACCCACGGCTGTCCCCGGAGAGACCGCCGGGGTTGACGAGACTGACGACAGAAACGATGCTGACATCGGTAGAGTTCGTCCAAAAGAAAAAACACCACCGGCGCATGCAGAAGACTTGCCCGAAGATCGCAGGCATGTATTCCCACATTCCCTGCCGTTTGGAGGAAAACACACTAATAACATGGACCCATGGATTATGGTAATTTACACAGGCGACTCCTGTTTCACGCGAGTGCAATATGAGCTAATTAGTAACACAAGCTCATTAGAAATGACTGCCAATCCACATTTTCAAAAGTTGTAAACATCTCCGTGAATTACGGCCATGGAATCAGAATCGTAATCAATTAATCTTTGAAGACCCACCGGTAGTTCGAATGCGTAAATGAAGAAGAAAAAAATTAAACTGAGAGAAAAAAATGACCAAACTTGAATTGTCAAATCTGCGAGTTGCGCTGGGAAAATCGGGATTAGAGTTTCTTCATAGAATGTTTTTTTCCTGTACGAATCGTTTCTGTGTTTTATCTCCCTCAGTCCACAAATCATATCGGGAAATTTTTGTTTTGTCATTGTTTCATGAGGAGATTTTTTTTTTTTTTTTAGGTTTTTTTTTTTTAGGGTTTTTTTTTTTTTGGGGGGGGGTGGTGGGTGGGGGTGCTTGCTTGAGTCCGTCTGCCTACCGTACGGTACGGTACGGCACTGTGCGGTGAGACTGTTGTAAGCCCGTGGGTCTGGCCTGGCACCCGTGGTTTATGGCCCGTCTCCCGTCTCCCCAGTGTGGCATTAGGCAACGCAGATCCATTAGGCCCACCCGCCGCGGCTTGTTCGCCGCCAATTTACCCGTCGTGTTCAATTTGTCCGGCCTGCGTGTGGCTCTGATCACCGCGCACCTCCTCTCTTCCTCCTATCCCCCCCTCTCCCCCTCCCCCCCCCCCCCCCCCCCACAACGCCTCGCCCTTTCTCCCAACAAGTTTTATGGCTGTCACAGGAGGGCAAAGTGTGCCTCACTCCTCCAATAAGTCACCCAGTCCTGCGTAGTACGTTAAAGAAAGCAACAGCCAACAATTTGTACCGGCCGTACCCCCCCCCCCCCCCCCCCCGCTGTAAAGAGACAGCAGAATAAAAAAAAAAATGATAAGTGTGATTCTTGGGAGACCGCTGCTGCGAGCTGAGATTACGCGAACCATTTTTTTTTTTCAAAACGAGAGAAGAAACTCCAGGCGTGGAGCGCTCGGCCAGTTCTCGTGACGTCAGCACGGTTACTGCCTACGTGATTGGCCAGGGTCGTGCTCATCTATGGTATATCGCGGAGAGCAGCCATCTCATCCCGTTGTCAACCATTGTGCCCTTGTGGGATCTGCCTGCCACACACACGCAGAGCCTGGTCGATTTTTCCCCCACACTAATTCTTTACATAGGATTTTTTCTGTGAGATGAGTCAATGTTGGGAAGGGTGCAGTGCCATGGAGTTGCATTATACTTGCAACACGGACCATCGTGTACCACGCTGGACCATGCAGCCGTGTGGCTCGGCTTGGTTACACACATCTGGTAGCCACTATTATAACGCACTGTTTCATGTGTTGCGATTGTAATGCATGCCGACTGTCTATAGACCGTGTCAGTTGGCCTCGATAATGTACGTGTTACCGCGAGATTCCGAACGTTTCTGTTAAAATATTTTGTATCGCGCCGATTGAAGCAGTTTAAACAAATAAAAATTGTCTCATAGGAATAAAATATTAAAATACAATGTGTAAAGTATGTGATTTCGCACGTTTTACAGACAAAATAGTTAAAATAAATAGTTAAAATAAATTTATGTTTTCACGTTTGAAACAGTAGAACCTATGCAACAAGAGGTGATAGTCGTGTTCCCAGACGAACGAACTTGTTATCTTAGGATTGTAAATGCAAGCACCCTACGTGTACTGGCTAACGAAGTCGCGCGTTTTGTTTAGTGTACGGTATCCACATGTACAGTACAGTACAAGGCGCTTTTCTGGCCCGAATGCGAACCACACCAACTTTGGCGCGATGCAAGCACTGAAGTAGTAATGCTCACGTCGCGTACAGCAGTCGGGCAATATTCGCAATACTGTACTTACATCCGGAAGATGAAGGTCAGGTTATATTTATTTGTTTTCTCTGCCGTATTCTCATTTTTTGGTAGTTTTTTTTTGCTCATTCTTATATTTTTAATAAACTTAATCCATAAACCTGAGTTTTTAGTTGGAAAGAGGCTTTCTTCATTATGTAATAATGCATTCAAAATTGGACACGCTAACGCGTGTATAGCAGGCGGCGCGGAGGTGCCCGGAAGTGTACGGTGACATTTTTCAATACGGTCTATTACCGTGGCCAAGTCACGCTGATTTGTCATTTTCATGTTAATGCAATGAGTGCAGTGGCTTTGACCTGTTGTCTCGCCCTGCCCTGTCTGTCCGTGACCTGACCTGCCCTGTCCTACATTGTCATGGCCGGTCCTGCCCTGTCCATTGTCCTGGCCGGTCCTGCCCTGTCCTACATTGTCCTGGCCGGTCCTGACCTGTCCTACATTGTCCTGGCCGGTCTTGACCTGTCCTACATTGTCCTGGCCGGTCCTGGTCGGTCCTGCCCAGTCCTACATTGTCCTGGCCGGTCCTGCCCTGTCCTACATTGTCCTGGCCGGTCCTGACCTGTCCTACATTGTCACGGCCGGTCTTGACCTGTCCTACATTGTCCTGGCCGGTCCTGGTCGGTCCTGCCCAGTCCTACATTGTCCTGGCCGGTCCTGGTCGGTCCTGCCCTGTCCTACATTGTCATGGCCGGTCCTGCCCTGTCCTACATTGTCCTGGCCGGTTTTGACCTGTCCTACATTGTCACGGCCGGACCTGTACTACATTGTCGTGGCCGGTCCAGCGACTCCAGCCCTGTCTTGTCTCGCCCTGCCCTGTCTGTCCGTGCCCTGACCTGCCCTGTACTCCATTGTCCTGGCCGGCCCTGCCCTGTCTTGTCTCGCCCTGCCCTGACCTGCCCTGTATACTACAATCATTGTCCTGGCCGGTCCTGCCCTACGTTGCCCCGAGGACCCACCCTGCCTTATTTTGCCTTGCCCTGCCCTGCCCTCCCCTGCCTTGCTATATCTGGTCCAAACTCCTATTTTGCACTGCCGCTATGACTCTATTCTACTTTGCCCTGTCTTGCCCTGGCCTGTTACGATGATCCCTAACCCGACCATGGGGCAAATGGTGTATACGCTCGATCGCTGCAACTACTGTAGCATGCATGATAACATTAACATTGTCCAGTCCGTTCGGAGCTGAAGAAGACCGTCAGCATCTTGAAATTCAAAAGTATAACTATCCCAAACTCCAAGTGGTAAGCGGGGTATAGGTTCTAGAAACATGTAGCGAATTACGATAAGGAGCGAGTTCGATTGACTGACTGGCTGACTTATAGAACGGTGTATTTGACAAAGTCACCGGTTAGCATCGCACGGCGCTGTGCCACCATAACACATGCACTTGATGTTCTTGAACGAAGTACCGACTACGAAAGAATTCCTTCTTCGTTCAGAAGGAAACAGCCCCCCCCCCCATCTCCAATGTAGCTCTGCTCCTGGGGGACACCGAAGAAATTGACTTGGGCAACGAAGTAACACTCGGGACGTCCGGGACTATAAATCATTCCCCAAACAGCCCGCAACCACCACCATCACCCCCGGCAAGCAGTCATCAGCGCCGTCATCATCAATTCTCGGCCAACCTCGCCACTCGCGACCGCCGTGCAAGTTGTTTTCCTCGCGCAGAACTGGGGGAAAGGAGAGAGAGAGAGAGAGGAGACAGTAGGGTATAGGTGAAGGAGGAGAGACGGGGGAGGGTGGGGGCCATGGTTTTGACTGCAAATAAAAAAGGACTAATTCTTGTTGGCCCCCGTGGCAACAGTGGAATGCCGACCTCAGCCCCTCCCCGAAGATTTGTACCCGTATCGTGAGCAAAAGTAACGGTTGATGTACACGGGCTGGAGCGGTGCCTGTCGTGATGTCGTCGCTTGAAAATAATATGACGAACTGGTCAGGCGTGTGGCTGTCAACGATCTTAGAAAAAACAAAATTAGTGAGGTTGAGGCTGTGGGGGATTTGGTGGTGTAAATGACTCATGGAGAATTCCTGATGAAGCAACTGGGTAATTGTTTAAATATATCCCTCATCCATCCTGGGAAATGGACCGGTAGGATTCCCGTATACCTTGGGGAGAAAACCGTCAGAAAACTCAGAAAAAAGGAGAATTCCGCGTGGCATTTTTTGTCCAACAGGAATGACTGAGCCAAGTGGATTGTGCGAAGGGTTCACACAACTGTGGGTTCACGGGACTGTGCAGCACGGAATCACGCCACCAGCGTTACGACCGTGAAACCACACACACACACACCCACACACACACACACGGAGAAGGCGCATCTCGGCTCAGATCAGGCCACTGATTCTGGAAGCATGAAATCATCCATGAAACTACCGGGTAAGGGGATCATTAGTATTACGAATATCATTGGGTTGCAGGGAAGAGGCTCCCCACACCCGCTGCGGCGATTGAGAATGTAACAAGATAGCACCACGACGACCCGGCAGGGGGCAAGTAGGTTTGCATTATAGCATTATGCATAGTGATATTAACCCCCCCCCTCCTCAATAGAAAAATTGTGTCAATTAGGGTGAAGTTCGTCCGTCCGTTTAACTCTCGCTAAGGGTCGACCGGTCTAAACCCCACGTCATGATGCCCGTAAAAGTGCCCCGAATAAGACCCAGCACAGGCGGCCTAATTTACTGCGCGTGGTCGGGCTGTTGCAATTTGCGAATGCGGTAAAGAAGGCCGGGTGTGGGGTTTGGTGGGAATTAGGGGGGAGGTTAATAACCCGGGACTTTTGACGTCAGGTGGAAGCCGGGGCGAAAAAAACATAAGCAGCCGAAACCCGACGAAAGCCAGATGGCTACTTGATCGCACCAAGAAAGCCGAGGAGAAAGCGGGGGAAAAGGGAGGTGTCATACCACACGCCAACTGGTATTCGACCCTGTCTAGGCCGGGGATAGAGAGAGAAAAACAAAACCCGAATAAAGATCGTTTTTCGGGCATGTCCATAGCGGCGATGGCTGTCAGAGTTGGTGAGGTGGATTGGGGGAGGGGTTGTCAGGGGAAACGACAGTCTGGTTCCGTCAGCTGACCCCGACTCTCCGGCATGGAGATAGGATAGGATCGAGGCGGGGATTTGAAACCTTAGCCCACACAAGCGCCCTGACGTCTGCTAGATCTGGGACGGAGATTGTGCTAGCCGAGCGGCTATAGCGCGGCCGGGCGACGCGGCTCATATGTCGGCCGGGCAGCTGGGTCAGTGATCGGTGGGAGAGGGGAGGGCACGGGGAGGCAAGGCCAGGCGAGGAGGCACTGGTTCTGCTTAAATTCTTCTCTGATTACCTCGTGGCCAGGCCCGTAGTCCAGCCTGCTCGATCCCGTCTTCAGCAGGGTGATCATACTATTGCAAGCTTAGCGCAAACTTTCCACGTCGTACCTTCCTAACATCATTTCATGGCTTCTGCCTCTACATGGTCTCTATTACCGACTACACATCGCAATCAACTCTCTCTAATGCCACCTAATCACATCCCTCCAATATCAACCTATATTTCCATTATAGGCCTGTAAACTTATATCTGAACAATATCTTTCGGATGTGTACTTTGTGTAGGCACTATCTTTTTTAGGGAAACTTTTTTTTATCTCTTTTTATCACAAAAAATGGCTTTTACGTCATCATGAGGTAGGCCTGATATGTGAACACGGGATGTGAATAGAATTGAAGAGCATTTTAAATGGAGTATAATGGGTCATTACAAATGACCTCAGTGACCTTCTCTTGCCCTTCCTGCCTTCTTCAAGTTTTGATAATGTATGTTTCTGTAGGCAATTTGTATCGTGTTTAATTAATTTTGTAAGGTTTTAGTTTTGGACGTTTTGGCCTATATAGGCATGCCGTCTGATCCCTTTATCTAAATTTACCAATAGGCCCTATAGGCCTATATGAATGAATAAATGTATGGGTGGTTGAATGAATGAATTAAAGGATGAGTGAATGACCAAAAAAATAAGGCCAATATGTAATCTCAGAGTCAGAATCGAAACTTCACTAATGAAATCTTAGACTTGATACTGCTTCATATTATGCGACTTTCGTTGAGAGGAATGGCCCATTGAATGGATTGCACGATGGTTAACATGACAGACATTGCCACCCATGGATAGCGATTAGATTCTAACGTTGCCATGCCAACTAAAAGCCGTGTTAAAACTAATGCTGATCTACATAGAACCTTCCAAACTGCACGGCGGTCGTGGTGGTTATTGCCAATAGAGGGCGCGCGTTCCATATGCCAGGTATCCAGCATCCGTACACTGTGCTCTACGGGCCAGGGAATGGCCATTGTGACAGTAAAAAAAACCAGATTGTTTTTACTTTCGAAACATTCCATATTCCTGAGCCTCAGTTATTGTAGTAATGCTCAAAATTGTAGCTCGTTAGTTTAGTCTTTACACCTCTTTGTCTAAATAGGGATAGATTTTAAAAAAAATTCTATATTTTGTCCAGTTTCCATTAATTACTGTTTAATCGATTAGCCCCAGATTGTGCTGGGCTTACAGTTTATCATCTGATTAGCTACAAAGTCTCACATTTTAGAGTTGATAAGGAGCACACATCTTCTTCTGGTGCGTTTTATAGAGATACAGATGTAGGCACCCCTGTAATGTATGACACATCACGGAGACATCGTACGATCACTTCGCTTTGTTCATGAGTGACATGATATCCATGCACCTCATAGTCAGTGTCATTCTGTTGCGCGCTCCTAACTAGTCCTAATCCTCATTATATACGGTAGGCCGCCTTGTCAATAATTGTCCATTTTAAGAAGAACATCTTTGGAATGCGTTTAAATCTGCAAAATTGTCAAATAAGGTTTTACTCTTGAGCCTTAAACTTGAACTTAGACATCAGCTAGTTTCTGCTTCTTTGTTCAGTAATCCCGAGTCGTTGGCTACTGAAGAGTTTCGGATCACAGGAATCAAGGGACTTGTATTATAGCCTATGGGAAATATTATTCATGTATTTTTGTTTCACCCTATCATCAATCTTTATAAGAAGACCCCACATTAAATGCCTTACTCCTGTATTCTGGTATAGCCAGAAAGTCATGAGTTCAGCGAATTGGGAATTTTTGTTTTACTATATTGTCATGTCTTGGTTTTGGATAGCTTCACACTATATATTCATTTGGTTACTATACCCTCACCGTGTGGTGAGTAAAGTACCGAATTGCAAGAGTGAACTCTTTGCATGGGTTTGCCATTCGTACACACCTGTAAAGGGATAACACAACATTGGTCGAGGTCAAAGAATAGCATCCATACGTTGTCTGATCCAACATATGTATGAAATAGCACACCTGTGAAAATTTCAGCTCAATCCGTCAACTAAGTCTCGAGAAAATACCGAAAACCGCTTCATTATTTTGTTTCGCAAAAATGCAGCATTCAATGTATTGTTCCGAAAAAAAATCGTTTAGAGCTAGGGGTGAGACTGAGACGTAAACGATTTATTTTATTTTTTGCTCCATACAGCATTTTAGGCAGAAATATTTCACTGCGAGGTTTACCATAACCATCTTCAAACTGTTTAAGTTTTCATTTAAATCTGTGAACATTTGTGTTTTTCGATCTTAAGGGGCTTTAACAGGCTGAAGTAACAGTCGTTGCCACAGAGCGGCCGCATGTACACCAACATGATCGAAATTGAGCCAGAGTTGTCCCCACTGACTTTTATATTGATTATGTTTTCAATGTAGGTCTAATCCTGTTTTGGTATATCGTGTCCTTTGGATAGAGACCATGTCAGGGGATCGGACATTAAATTGTGGACTTGGTCCGCATAAATCCCCCCGCGGGCAGTGTGGGTCTATTGTTCGTCCATTCTTTCTCTATTTTCTCGGTTGAAATTGGGTCGGAGGGTGACGGGGCTGTGTGGTAAACAGGCCCATAATTCAAGATACTGTCCCGGCGAGAAAACAAAACTGCATTAAGCGGCCGATCTGTCCGCCCGCTATTGACGAGTGGCGTACATGACGAATCTGCCTTTGGAAAGTTTGGAGTGGAGAGAAATGGTCCACTGACGGACGGCCTTAACCCCCCTGTCCGATCACCCCAACGGCCAACCATCACCCCAGCAACCAACAGAACCGCTTTACTTCCCCTCCCATTAGGAGACAAAAGTGCGATGTTTTGTTGTTGTGGGGTTTTTTGGGGGGTGTGTGTGGGGTTTTTTTTTTGCTCACATTTTGAAATTTAAATTTTGGACGGAATAGTTTCAACGTAGATACGGGTTTCGCACGGGATGACGCTGGCGAAACTGCACTTGTAATTCTTCGTATTGACAAAACAATTTAGAACTCAACTATCGCTTTGGTTCAAATCGTGTGTTTTTATACTTGCTGGACATAGTTGGCCATTTATGGGAAGACCCCGCCTGGGAATGGGTGGCTTAGGTGGTAGAGTGCTGGTGCTTGGAATCTCGGTCAGGTGAAATTGTGACAATGAGTCATGGAGCTCGAGAAGTAGGCCTAACGATTGTTTTTCTGTTCCATCTTTTCCCTCTCTAATGCAGCCACTCTCCAGGGAATGCGTAATGTCATCCAGGCCGATCTGACTGACACTTGCGACCGTAAAGGCTTCCTCATGTCCGCCCAGATCCAGCCCGCCATGCAGGCCAACTACTACGACAAGTGCGTCATGTAGTCCGGGTCCCCCCCCCCGGCCACGCCGTCGGGCTCGAGCGGACACGTCAACTGCATCGCGCCCCGTCCAGCGAAGCCATCTCTCCCCTCGGGTCGACCGCGCGCCGCCCGCTGGATGACCGCCGGTCTTAGGGCGCGATGCGCGGGTCGGGGAGCCAGCGCGTCCCGCTGAACAACTTCGCTTCGTGCCGAACATCAACCAACCGGCACACTCCAGAACACTGGTCTTGTATCACAGTGGAACGTTACTGTTACTTTTATGTCAGATGTTGGTACGTGATTTAAAAGTGGATCTAAATGAAGGATGGGACTGTGTCATCAGGTTTTTAGGGGGTAACTTCCCCGTCTCATAAAAATGAAATGATATCTGTCGCCCTCAAAGCAAGAATGAAACAATAATTTTAAAAAGTACATTGTGATTGACGGATTGACTTCATGGCCTATTTTTTCTCATCAATGAATCGCATTTTATAATTCATTTGTATCAATTCATATTTCTAATTGGATTCGTTTCTCGGTGTTTTGGCTATGGAATGAACAGACCTACCATTGCTGGTCATTTTCTGCCTGGCGAAGTGGTATACAATTTACTGGCGTCATAACATTTCTGTTCGCGAAGACTTTTTTTGCATTTTGCATGTCAATTCGTTTCATTTTAAACCATCAATATGACATAGGCCTGAATTTGCCCCTTTTTGTTGTGCGTATAATTATATTCCCGATGGTAGACACCCGTTGTATGTGCTTTACGTTTATCAGTGTCATTGTTCTACAGCGGTAGATGTTTCAAAATCTGATGAACACAGTTTTTTTCGGAGCTTCGGTTTTAAGTTAACGTGTCTTCACAGTATAACGCCGCTGTTTGTTGCCGACTCGGCCGTGTTCAATTTGTCCCCGAGTGTCTGAACAGCGGATAAACCACCAAAGCAATAAGCGTACATGATTCCATCTTGTATGATTGTCGGTATGCTGGGCATGGGCACGACTCCTCTGATAAGAGCTGGTTGCATTGTCGAGATATGCACGGTGTAGTCTCAATTATAATTTATGGTGGACGGACAATGCATCAGTTGGGTGCCTTGCAGAAGGGCATAAAGGCAAACAATTCAATAAGGTCTTTGTCTTTCAATCACCCATTATATTCTAGTTTGTACCCGCTTCAATCCTATCCAAATTCCGTGTTCACATATTGTGTCATGTTGACGTCAGTAAAAAAACTACTTGTCAAACTAAAAATGTCATAAAACGGACCCGTCGAAACTTGTTCCCAGCAGAAGGGCATAAAGGGATATTAGCGTCTGCACGCACTTATTCCCTTTTTCCAGACACCTGATGAGTTTCGCCTCCTTCAAGACATCCACAATTTGGTAAACTATACCCTATAGGCCTATTTGTCAAAGCTCCCCCTTAACCCTTTACGCCTTCACGGTATAAGCCCAATAATGCTTACTAAATTTATACCGCTTTACGGCGCTATACCATTTTGTATTTCTGTGAGCCCCTTTGCTTTTTTTCTCGTAAAAAGTGTTTCCCTCTATTCGTGAATCGATGGTACAACGTGGTCGGAATGTTTCCTTCTGTTATTTCCGTTTTTCCCCTCGTGTGTGTATATACAGGTCCGGCTATTGCAGCAGCTTTTCTGGTTATCGATAAGATCATCGACTCTTGTAATATTTGTATCTCGGTGTATTTAATGTGACAATTTTAGTGATGACGTGAATATCTTTATGTAGACTCCGAATAAAGTCGGCAACGAGTGTCCTAATCGGAAAGAGAAAGAGTTCTGTGTCGGCTCGTTCTCAGTGTCACTGTCCTATACCTCCCGATTGCATTGAAGTGCGAGAACAAGTGTTTTCTGCACAGTCTGCAAGATGATAGGCAATACCTAACTAACATTTTGACCAGTGTCTTCATTAGTAACATTACAGACTTCTCGATTTGCTCGTCCACTTAGTCGACTAGGACGTGTGACGTAATTTTGAAGCTGTGCGCACGCGCCTCGGTTTTCACTCGTTCTCAATCTACTAGGCAGGATCCACATTTTCTGCTCGCTAATCGACTTTCGCCTTACTTTTGAATTGGAGAAAATCGTCGGCATGGATCCAATCGCAGCTATTCTGCAATTAGAGTGTAGCAATGAACATGTATAGTTGTAAAGAGCACACTTAACTTTTTCGTATAATGTACATGCATATGTGTCTGTACCTAAAATTAAACTTGTTTACTAGCTATTTTGCATTTCCATTATTATATATCAAATCACGATCTAGTCGTGGACTGATTTTGAGGCATTGTTACGTCATAGGCATGACGTCACTTATCAGTGGACAAGCGCTCGCGATGTCGTGCGAAATTGAAAGGGTATCTATACGATAGTCAACGGGAAGAGTCGACCAAGAGACGAGTACAACTGAGACGACGTGTCAACGGCACCCGTCCAAGCGATTGAAAAGTCCCTCTTATTGGTCGATAAAGGCCAACGGTGGTCTTGGTATTGGGCAACGGTGGTTTGTTGTGAGGCCATATATCTTTTAATGGTTTGGGGGGTTCTGAAGAGAACGGTATTCTCACGTGCTGCACCGCAACCCAACCCTTGACTTGCTACCTCCACTACGAATAGCCTGGTAACTCATCTGGTCAGTAAAGGCCAATTGGTCGACTGTGTTGAAGGAAATCTCAAACTTCCCAAAACGTATCAGATAGAACCAAACCAAGTGCTGGGCCAACGATAGTGCTCAACGCATGTAAACATAAACAGTCAGGAAAACTCACGGTTTTGGTTTCTCAATTCTCATTAACGCAACGTATGAATATAAAACGACGCGGTGGATTGGATTCATCTATCCCGTCATGTTATTTACTGGAAATCGATTGTGAGATTCCGGCGAATTTCCGGTTTGGGTCTCACATTTTGAAAAGCTTTCCTGGTTAAAAAAAGACTACACCTCAGCTTTCTTTGTATTATTTTTTTTCTGTTCATGTACCTAGTCATAAACGGCACAAGAGAGGTGAAAGCCAGAGGGAGACAACAGATGGAGGGGAGAGAGGCAGAGAGAAAGGGAGAGACAGAGAGAGAAGAGAAACACAGACAATAGAGAGAGATAGAGAGGAGAGAGAGAAGAGAGAGGGGAATATACGGAGAGACACAAGCAGGAGAGGGTGGAAGAGGGAGATACAAAGTGAGGGGAGAGAGACAGATAGAGGGAGAGACAAGAGAGAGACAGAGGGAAGAGAGAGAGGGAAAGAGACAGGGAGACGGAAGGGAGAGAGGATAGGAGAGGGAGATACAGATAGAGGGAGAGAGAAGAGAGAGACAGAGAGGAGAGAGACACAGATCGAGGGAGAGAGAGGAGAGAGATACAGATAGACAGAGAGAGGAGAGAGACATGAATAGAGGGAGAGAGAAGAGAGAGACAAAGAGATGAGAGACACACGGTTATGATATAGAGGGAGAGAGAAGAGAGAGACAGAGAGAGGGTAGAGACACAGATAGAGGGAGAGAGAAGAGAGAGACAGAGAGAGGGTAGAGACACAGATAGAGGGAGAGACAACACAGAGACATAGGGAGAGCGACAGAGACGGAGAGGGGGAGATGCAGAGAGAGGGGAGAGAGGCAGAAGGAAGAGAGATGGTGAGTTTCAGTTGCAGGCCTGTGAAGTCAGCGCGCATACCCTCGGGCGAGATATTGGAAAATTCAATCGAGCTCAAGAGGGTTTCCCTCTTTATTTCTTGCTAGCGTGGGAGAGGTGTAACAGTCGCTAGGGACGGGCGGCTCGGTGCCCGTATAAATACGGTGATTTCTCGCTTCGCGTGATCGCTGCTTCGGTGTGTGTGTGCAAGTGTGCTCGGCCATGTACCGCCGCGCTATTGGTTACAACAGACGTCTATTCCATTGCAGGACCAAACCACGCCTATGTAGGTCGGGTACCCGGGTCCCATAATGAGTGCAATGATGCATCATAGAAATGCATGCCCTGCAAGCGTATACGGTACTGCAAGGCAAGAGGGCACTTTTGTATGAAGTTCTACGTATAGCTTCCTCCTATATTAGCTCGATGCTTCAGTGGCCTCATCAGCTTACAATTAACATATGATAGAGAACAACATTTCGTTCCTCGTATGGTTTGAATATGGAGGTAGAGGTTTGAGAAAGAACTAGATATCGCTAATGGAGCAAAACCTAAGTTATCTGTGTGCCCTCTCCCTTGTCATAAAAACATGATTCACAATCCATTATCAAGTTAGATGAGATTGGACTTAATGATCGATTCCACAAATGACCTTGAAAACAATCTCCAGAATTCATTCAAGTTGGACTCGCATTATGGATGCCAAAATACACGATCTGTGCAACCGCCTCAGGGTTGAACACTATTGAAAGACCTTCATTCGTGGATCCAGGTTTGCAAAATGTATCGCGCAGCGGACTCGATTGGTGTGACTCGGACTCTGACTAGAATACATTACAAACCTCTTTGTTGGCGCACGGCATACACGACGACCCCGCAGTCGTATCCTTTGTTTTATAGGAATCAGCCCGACACTGCGACGCATCGGTGAGATTATTAGGCCGTCGAAACGAGGGCTTAGACTCGGGCTAAGGCTTCGTCTCCGTCTAACAAAACCTGTAAATCCAGGTTGTGGTTTTTCTTCCGAATTTTAAGGTTTGTTGGCTTGATGGGTACAGGGCATTCAACAAAAGAAACTAGGGTCAAACGCTTGTATTTAGATGCCTGTGATATTTTAACGTGTAAGATAAATAATGACCGAAGCCTAAGCCCGAGCCTAAGCCTTCATTTCGAAAATGGTCTTAGTTGTCAAACCAGTCAAGCCTCTGACGTCATTGCTATCGATCGGGAAGCGAACCATTACATCTGTCTACGCGCGTGCGTGCGATGGAGGCGGCACCCAGACCATGTCAGCCTCGCTTCCAGCCTGAAGACTCTGCACGTCCTGAGAAATGTCTCTGAATTGGCGTTCATTTATTAATGCACGGGAAGTTCGGGGTGTATTTCGGCGAAGTGAAATTCCAAGAATTGAGCCAACTAGAGTTTCCCTGCCAGGTTGGTGTCACACTAGGTTATGAAGTGCCCACATTTTCACAGCCTCAAGCCAAACAGAAACAACCTCAAGTAAACGATTCTTGGCAAAGTGCGCCCAAAACGCACCCTGTAATACCAAACTATATTGACATACATATACACGGTTCCAAGCTTGTGTGTTTCTATAAGACTTAGGAGCTCTCAGTAACCGAATTGTTCATTCTGTACAACATGAGATGCTCGTTCTAATCGTATTTGGAGGCGGGCCCTGTGGCTTGGGTTTGGAGGGATGTCTCGGCCGTGAATCCGAAAGTTCTGGAAAACATCCAAGCCATTTTACGAGCCTCGTTCGATGTTTTGGGGTCCAGTCGTGAAAAGAAGAGTTTGGGGGGGGGGGAGGCCTCGGGGACGATAAAATATGATGGGGCTTTCGAGCTGAGGTGGGTGGTCTGTCATTATATACCCTTCCCCACCCACCCACGCACCCACCCACTCGACCGTCAGTATGCGGAGAGGCCCCGGGGCGAATGAGCGATCAGCGCCCGCGTCTTATCAGCCGAGTGGACGAGGCGAGTCACGGCGGCCTGTTACGTCCGAGCCGGCAGCCCCTGCCCCTGCCCCTGCCCCGGTCCAGCCCCAGCGCAAGGCTGTTGACGGAGTGTGTTTATCAAGGACACCGTCACACGAAACCGGCCGCGAAGATCTCTTATTTGGCGTCCAAACAGGAGGCATTGTTTCGATTGCATCAGCTTAATTAGATCGAGGGCGAAGCGGAGGTGGTGACATTTGCGGGCAGGGCCTATTACTGACCGATGAGATAAAGTATTTGAAAGTTTGAAGCACAGAGCATGCATGGATTTAGTTGCTCTCTGTGCACGTCAGCGATGCTGTCCAATGCAAGCAAGAGTCAATTGATGCCGCAATGCTTGGTCCGACGTAATAATAATAATCTCTTCTCCAACACTTTGAGAGGCTTTCACACTAGACGAAATCCCCGGGGATTTCGGTCGGGCTATTCACACTACGGATTTTTTTACCCCTGCTCGGGGCTAGGGTAGAAGGAGAAAACCTCAGGGTTTTTATGATTTCCACAGGGAAATAGGGTCCCCAGGAGTTTACAAATGGGTCCAGTGTGAATGGTTGCGGGAGTGTTGTGGGGTAAAAAAAAAAAAATCACCGGGAATTTGGAAAATACATCAAAAGTCGTGAATGGCAATTTATGTGACGCGGTAAGAATTGGATTGCTGAGGGGGATTTTCGAATGGTGGGAGCGGGAGTCGGCCAGAGAGCTGCGCCAGCCGAACGCGTCAAAGTACGGCCGGGCAAAGGCGATCCGACCCGCTGAACTATCAGACGTGCCACCAGATATCTTCGTATTCAACCAGTAACACCGCCATCCATAAAACAAACAACTTGCAGCAAAAGAACAAATTGCAAACCTTTTTTTAGCGCCTAAATGAAACGTTTCAAAGGGCGCATGGAATTACATAAAACGTGATACTTCACAGTTTGATATCTCTCCCAAAATATTGATTCGGCATTTTGGCAAAGGGTCCAGCTGAGACCTCTGAAAAATCTTTAAGATATCTTAGAAGTAGAACTGTGTTTTACACGGAAGCAATTGGTTTGGCAGTGTCCTTCGGAGAAATATCATCGTTAGACAATGTTATCTGAATGGAACTGGACGACCGCCACGTGTTATTGAGACAAATACGTTTCATTTCACTGCGCCCTCGGTCGTCTGGAGAAATTGGGACCTCGACCTATCACTCTCAAGAAAGTGCAACCATCTGGACAGTGAGACGGATAGACGGATCGGATTGTGTTTGTAATTCAATTGAAACCATCGGTCGATATAATTATCTTCTTTCCTCTTCCAATAAGTTGTTCGGGACGTTGCTGTTTCATAAACTCATCTCTTTTGCGTACGCAACAACGGACCGTTAGGCCGTTGCGGAAAATCGTTTGCCAAACACGTAGGGGTTTGTTAGGAATTATTAAAATTGGGGAAAGATTTTGAGCACCACGATCCAATAATGCTACCTGGGATGGATCCACAAAGCCTTACGATACATTGTAAGTCAACTTACAATGTAGGCTATATATACCATTCGTTAGTTGAGATAAGCCGTATGGTTTCTGTGCTCATGGACTTGCGATTGGTCGTAAGTAACGATGGGTTTCGTGAAATCATGGAGGTATGGTGAAATCGAGAACTGCAGTCGATTTGACGAAACTCATTGTAACTTACGATCCATCGCAAATGAATTGGCGATGTATACAAACCATACTGCCTATCACTTACAATGGGTATCAATGGTAATCAAGTTACGATGCATCGTAAGGCTTGGTGAAATCCAGCCCTTCGCCGTTTTCATGAAAATCTTTATTCGGTAATTCGAGCAACAAAATTTACTCTGTCACAAGAGGGCGGTATTTCCTTTTGAGGTGCAGCGTACGGGTGCAGAACACGAAATCGAGCTCCCATTGAACACTGTACAAAAACACTCACTTTCAAATGCAATTATCCCACACGCAAAAGTCTCTCAGTTCTTGTAGCTTTACTGAAAATTGTACTTTGGACCTTCATCTCTCAGATTCTTTTCAATTTTAGTGCCCTTGGCCGATTAGATAAGACCACTTATTAAAAACGTTGTGGGTCCACATTTTATAATAACCAGCTCGGCGGACCAAACAAAAAAGTAATATTGGACGTTTTAGCTGAAATTTCAATCTCAGATGTCCTTTCCAATTGTTCTGTCCTCAGCCGATCATCTTTGCTTAATACCTCTAAAGGGGATTTGCAACCGGTGTGGGGAAAAGCATTGGAGTAATTTTGCCACTATCACCACACCTAGGCCAATATAGAGGGCGTTATGTTCCTTGCTCTGTGGTTCGCGTGGTGGAGGAAGGAAAAAGACCTACTTACCTGCTCAGTTGTTTTCTAGGGTATTTTCTTGACTCTGGTAGTATGGGGAGGAACTGATGGCCGACCAGTCTACCCGTGTGGGAGGTTGTGCCCCCCCCTCCACTCGCTTGTTTGTCCCGAGCACAAACAAACACGAAAAGAATTAACTGTGAACGATAAATCACGATTAGTGTCCAATGCCCTCGACCCCGTACCTCCCTGCCTCCTCCACTGCCCTTCCCTTCCCTCCCCTCCCCTCCCCTTCCCTCCCCTTCCCTTCCCTCCCCTTCCCTTCCCTTCCCTTCCCTTCCCTTCCCTTCCCTTCCCTTCCCTTCCCTTCCCTTCCCTTCCCTTCCCGGCCCTGCCCTGCCCTGCCCTGCCCTGCCCTTCCCTCCCCTGCCCTGCCCTGCCCTGCCCTGCCCTGCCCCGCCCTTCCCTTCCCTTCCCTTCCCTTCCCTCCCCTTCCCTCCCCTTCCCTTCCCTCCCCTTCCCTTCCCTTCCCTTCCCTTCCCGGCCCTGCCCTGCCCTGCCCTTTCCCTTCCCTTCCCTTCCCTGCCCTGCCCTGCCCTGCCCTGCCCTGCCCCGCCCTGCCCTGCCCCGCCCTTCCCTTCCCTTCCCTTCCCTTCCCTTCCCTTCCCTTCCCTTCCCTTCCCTTCCCTTCCCTTCCCTTCCCTTCCCTTCCCGGCCCTGCCCTGCCCTGCCCTGCCCTGCCCTTCCCTTCCCTTCCCTGCCCTGCCCTGCCCTGCCCTGCCCTGCCCTGCCCTGCCCTGCCCTGCCCTGCCCTGCCCTGCCCTGCCCTGCCCTGCCCTGCCCTGCCCTGCCCTTCCCTTCCCTTCCCTTCCTTTCCCTCCCCTCCCCTTCCCTCCCCTTCCCTTCCCTTCCCTTCCCTTCTCGTCCCTTCCATCCCCTTCCGTCCCCTTCCGTCCCCTTCCATCCCCTTCCATCCCCTTCCGTCCCCTTCCATCCCCTTCCATCTTCTTCCCTTCTCTATTGCCGTCCTCCTTGACACACCGATACCATGTAAGATCGGACAACCGGACAAAAAATAGTGCAGGGCAGGTTATACTTTTGATCTGTCTCCCCATTTCTTTCTTTCACGCAGATGCATTTGGCAGCCATAACTCAGGTGATTGATTGATGGCGACCAGGGTACATGGTCCGGAGAGAACACCATAAATAACGGGAAATTAATTGCAGAGGGCGTGCCCGTCTTGAGATTGATCGACTCGCTGTGGTCGATGGTTGCAGCACACTAAATCAATCCAAGATGCCTCCGCCGAGCTGATTATCATTAAGTGTGGACCCACAATTTATTTTTATAAGGGGTCTTTGCAGGCTAATTAACTGATATATTATAGAATAGGTGAAGCTTAAGACAATCTGGGAGTTCACTCTTCAATTTCGTGTGTAATTTGGAACATATCTGACTTTGAATGTGGCCCTATTTGGGTGTAGAAGTGGAGGGGTCCATCCCGAAATTCTTGCAGAAATTCGGCTTGGATGACTGCACATTATGGGGGTTTTTTCTGGGGGTAATTAGCAAAAAAATAAACGGCTAGGGGCACCAAACTTGAAAAGAATCTGAGAGATGAAGGCTCAAACTACAACTTTTAGTATAGCTACAAGAACTGTAACACTTTTGGGTGTGGAATAATTGCTTTAAAAGTCATTGTTCAAAGGGAGCTCGATTTAGTGGCGGTGGCGTCATGCGATCGAGTCGGCAGCCAATAGAGGTCGCGCTTCAAAGTCGGCTGCAGTCACCGGAAAGTGTGCTATAGGGTGCAGAACACTTAATAGAGCTCCCATTGAACACTGTACAAAAACACTCACTTTCAAAGTTAATTATCCCGTGCCCAAAAGTCTCTCAGTTCTTGTAGCTATACTTAAAATTGTAGTTTGGACCTTCATCTCTCAGATTCTTTTCAATTTTAGTGCTCTTAGCCGATTAGATTTTTTGCTAATTACCCTCAGAAAAAAACACCCCCAAAATGTGTAGCCGTCCAAGCCGAATTTCTGCAAGGATTTTGGGATGGACCCCTCCACTTCCACAGCCAAATAGGGCCACATTTAAAGCCAGATATGGTCCAAATTACATACCAAATTGAAGAGTGAACCCCCAGGTTGTCTTAAGCTTCACTTGTTCTACAATGTATCAGTTAATTAGCCTCCAAATACCCCTTATTTAAAAAAAGTACCCAGCACACTATTTCATAGGCCTATGCCGCCGGCGTTCCAATCGTGTGTTCATGAGTTCACTAGTCGTGAAGAGGCTTTCCAAAAGTCTGGAAACTCGTGATCACCAGTCGTGAACTGGGGGCAGAAATCTTCCCCCCAGTCCACGACTTGACAAAAATGGGATCAACTTGGGCCAGAAGGTCAAAGGGCAACAAGTTTTTACCAGCATCGTTGTGTTTCCCACTATCTCTCTCTCTATTCCTCCCTCCCTCTCCCGATCTCTCTTCCTCTCCCTTTCACCCTCCACCTCTCTCTAGCTCTCTCTCCTCCCTTTATCATTCACTCTTTCATCGCTCGGTATCTTGTTTTGGAAACGTTTTGTAAGTTTTGTAAAAGTTACATTGTTAAATTGAGTATCTCTCCGCTGGGTGGCGAATGAGGGCGCCCTTCCATATTGGATTGTTTGGTAAAAGTTTGGTGACCCCGGGTTACTCACCGCCCGCACAATCTGTTTCGCAGGTGAGAACCTACATTTTACACTGCATTTTCACTTTTGATTTATGAGATTATACGTCGATTATACAAGTCCAATATTATTTCCAATTTATCCGCGTTTGTGCCAACTGTTTTCTCAAAAGGTGTGATTTTAGGGTTCGTAAACTTGTGTTTGAGAAATTGATTATGCGGTATTCACTTACGTGGGTTTAACGTTTTAGTCATTGTATCGATGTGCTGGTATCGTATAGTGCTGGTGAAGAAGCAGGGCGACAGCATGTAATGCTGTATGATAACATTGTGTCACATGGTTGGTTGTCAGGAGGGTTGCATGGGTGTCGCCGGCGATACTGGACTTGGGGGGAACGGGTGTGTATTTTCCGTATTATGAATGAGTGATGCTGGGCCCAGCGACGTGTGTTTGTGTCCCGTACCCCTTTTGCCTAGTGTTTCCGTGTTATCGGTGTAGCCCGCTGAAGTAATCTGGGTTTAAATTGAGTATTTTTGAGATTGTGTTCGGAGCTGATTTGTGTACCGCAGATGTAATTGGTGGATTGGATATAATTATTCTTTATTTTAAATGTGTATATGTATTTACTGACCGCCCGCACAATCTGTTTCACTGCCTTTGTGCAGGTCGGTCACCATAGCCAGCCCTCATCTAATAAACCCTGCCTGACAGTGAGAGTTCTCGCAAAGAATCTGCGTGCCCGTCTCCCTATCGTCCTCCTGTGTCTCCCCCTTCCCCTTGCACCTCCAACCGTGGAGGAAGGAGTTTCCTTCCTCCACGCTCCAACCCTACTACTGCCCCCCTTACACATGCATGAGTTATAGGCCGTTTACGAAATGAAGACTTAGGCTCGGGCTTAGGCATTGGTCATATTTTCTCTTATCCGTTTTGATGTCACAGGCATCTAGAAACAAGCGTTTGGCCCCAGTTTCTTGGTGAATACCCTGTACCTATCAAGCCACCAAATCTTCAAATTCGGAAACAAACCAAAACCTGGATTATCAAGTTTTGTCAGACGGAGACGAAGCCTAAGCCCTAGCCTAAGCCTTCATTTAGTTAACGGCCCTATAATAAGATGACGATACATACGGTGACGGTTTCTGCAGTGACTCGGGAACGAAAAGGTGATTGAACCATGAACTTACTTCGCGGTTCTACACTCACATGTCAGGACTAAATTGGTTTTCATTAGCTGTGAGTCGTCTGCACTGGTGCTGCACGAATTATTTGTAAACAAGCTCTTCGATCTTTGCGCTTGCGCAATGTGCATGCTGGGACCAGTGCGCGTGCGTGTTGGCGAGTACCATCGGAATGCAGCTCACGTAATCTGGGAAATGCTGGCCGTGAACACGATAAGCATGACGTAATTGGAACGCGGCATCATTCACCGAATCGTCCGATTCCTGACGCACTGAAACTCCTGGTTGGCAAACGGTCATAATCTTTATATTCGACACCAACCTGTGCGGGTCAATAGCCTGTCAAGGACACCATAATGGTGCGTTCTGGAAACGTCCAGAAGGCGAGTTACCGCCAGAGCGTCCAACGAGGGCGGCCCACACCAGCGTTTGGGGAATATAGGGTGCAGAACACTAAATAGAGCTCCCATTGAACACTGTACAAAAACACTCACTTTCAAAGCCAATTATCCCATGCCCAAAAGTCTCTCAGTTCTTGTAGCTATACTTAAAATTGTAGTTTGGACCTTCATCTCTCAGATTCTTTTCAATTTTAGTGCCCTTAGCCGATTGGATTTTTTGCTAATTACCCCCAGAAAAAAACACCCCCAAAATGTCTAGTCGTCCAAGCCGAATTTCTGCAAGGATTTTGAGATGGACCCCTCCACTTCCGCAGCTAAATAGGGCCTCATTTAAAGCCAGATATGGTCCAAATTTCATACCAAATTGAAGAGTGAACCCCAAGGTTGTCTTAAGCTTCACTTGTTCTACAATGTATCAGTTAATTAGCCTCCAAAGACCCCTTATTAAAAAAAGTTGTGGGTACACACTTTATGATAATCAGCTCGGCGGAGCCATCTTGGATGGATTTTGTGTGCTGCACCCTATTGTTTAGCTTTCGTTCATACTTATGGCAACAGAGGGAGAAAGAGAAAGGGGAGAGATAATCTAGATATAGCCTAGGGTTGGTGTACTTGTCTACAACCGCATGTACAGATGTACTTACAGTGGGATCTGGCATGAATTGAACAGAAACATTGAATATAAATGTCCCTTATGGCGAGAGAGGGAGAAAGAGATAGATAAAGAGAAAGAGATAGAGAAAGTTAAAGAGGAGAGCTAGAGATGAGGGAGGGAGGGGAGGGTATGAGGGTGGGAGGGGTGGGGTGGAGGGAGGGAGATAGGCCTCGAGAAAGAGAGAGAGAGGGGGGGAGAGAGAGCCCGTGTGTCCCGTTGCTCAGGTGGTCGCACAACAGAGGCACAAATGGCCGCGAGCAATTTATTATTGTTGTTAGTCGGTTCTACTGAATGTAGAACGCTGTGCCTCGACTTGAGGAACCAAACATAGTGTGAATGCAATCTCTATGAGGTCACCATGTTCTACGGAGATTTGATCAAATAGTGCCTACCGAGTGCACAGTCTGCTTTGAAAGTTTTACCCGCGAAATTATTTTTTTATTCTCTCAGGGGCCACTCAGAATGTTAAATGTTTTTGAATTTGGGTTTTTTTTATTTTGGGGGCTCCAACCCACCCACCCCTAATTTTTTTTTTTTTTTAAATAGTGGTTTTTTTTAATGTACATGCATTTGATATAAATTCATAATACATGTACAAATCTCTCAAAATGCAACACAATAGGCCTATGACAAGATGATGGCATGAGTATTGATTTTTGGAAAGGTGGCGCATTGCGCACGATATATAAAAATGCAAGCCAAACAAATATTTTTGTTTTCCGGATTTGAATATGAAAAGTGAATTTCGATTTTCAATTTCTAAAAACATTTAAAAACATTGAAAACTTTGAGTGGCTCTTTTACCCTATCTGCACGGGGAAGGGCGGGGAGCAGAGGCCACCTGCATATTTCTGTTTTACTGCATCGCGACCGCTAACATTTTTGGATTCTCGCTTCTCCCTTGCGCATATTAATTGTTGATACCTATTCTGTCGCACATGCCTGTCTGGTGTTACAGGTCAATTGAGCCTAGTATGCGCAGGTCATTGCATATAATTATAATTTGTGTACTATTTTAAACTGTCGGATAGTGGCTTGCATTTCTATGTGATTTATGCTCAAGAATCGATGTTTCACTTATATCATGCTTCTATAGAATTCTGAGAGAAATTAATTTAAGTTTGGAAACCATAAAAGACAATAAGAAAAGGACATAAAAAGTGATAACTTTTTGTTGTGAATGGGAATTTTTTTTTTTTTTTTTAAATTACGGCAGAACGGAATTATTTCTCATCTGGGCAACTTTATCTTAATTTTCACACATTTTCCTCACGGTTTTAAATTTCTTTGAAGGTTCAATACAAAATAGAAGTAAAGGTCGAAACAATACCTCAGTTTGTATGAGATACCATTGACCATACCCAAAAAACAATACAGTGAATAGGTCGAAGGATAATCTAAGAAAGGAGAAAAGGGCAAAAAAAAGTCAAGTTTTCTGCACCAACCTGTGAGAGATGAAATGATTCGGTTGGATTCTTAAATAGCTACCTCATGAGTTTTTAACCGACAATGGACAACTGATTTCTGTCGTAACCACCACAGACCTGGGGCCAATTTCATAGAGCCGCTTAAGCACCAAAATTTGCTTAAGCATGACAAATCTTCCTCAAAATAACCAGGTTGCCAGCCAAAGTTCAACTTGAAATTCACTCGAAGCCACCAATAGTAGAATATGAGTCAAGTGCAACAAGCATCAAGTGGTTGGCAATCTCGTTTTAACCAGGGGAGAAATTTCGTGCCTAGCCGATGTTCACGCTTAAGCACCTCTATGAAATTGGGCCCTGGCTTTGAATGTACACGTATATGTGTAGATATACAATGTGCGTCCATGTTTACAATGTAATTCGGTACAGTCGTTGGCTTGTTTGTGGGGCCAGCATTCAACGAATCACACGAAATTGAGTTTTCTATCTCGCGAGATAAAAACTAATTAATTTTTGTCAGCGTTTGAGTGAATATTTCTCGAAAACTACAGCATCCTAGACCGTACGATTTTAACATGAGGATTGTATAATGACCATCCACCAACTGTGTGAATTAGAAGGAAATCTGTGCACATTAATGGTTTCCGGTCTTCCTAATGTTGTTTTATGAAAATGTTAAATTATGAAAATATCGCATAAAATGTCCATTATGAATGTGTAGTGTGGTTTTTTTTCAAAAATGTGCGTACGGAAGGTCGGATTTAACTTGAAAATTCGCGTGCTGATAGATTTTCAAAATAACCGGACCTTCCGTTTCTGAAATCATCAGGGGGTCTCCGAGGGCCCCCCAGTATTTTCATGGAGCGAAATGGCCCAGTACAAAAAAAGCACGTTGTACAAAGAAGCACGTACAAAAGGCACACAAAGCACGTTGTACAAAAAACCACATACACAAAAAATATACAGATTATGTAAAAAAATACTATGTTTTATGTGTACTATGGGCCTACGTACTCGGTTGCAATTATACACAATTTTATTGTTTGCTGAAAAAGAAATCTTATCTTCTGTGTTATCTTCTTTTGTTCTGAGTAGTGCAGGTATACAAAAGGCACAAAAACACGTCGCGCTTGCATAGAATGAAAACATTCGCTTTCACTTAATTCCGAGGGATGACGGGATTCAATCACGATCTGGAAGGGTGTCGCTGCCACTGCGTGCACTAATATCCCCTACCAATATCACTGTACTCCAATGGTATCAGTAATTCAGTATCCTTCTATCTGTCCGTCTCTCCGTCTCTCTGTCCGTCCGTCCCCGTCGCTATCAGTCCTTTCGTCCGCTCAATTAAGCCTGTATTTATACAGGAAGAGGAACACAAAAGCACATTTGTATTGTCATTCATCTTCATGGTCTGACAGCATTGCCAATGTAATTAGATTCTTGTGACATAATGTTCAGTGTGACATGGTGTGACATGGTGTGCATGGTGCATCGCGTGTCATATTGAAGTCACTGACATTGGCTACGCAATCTTTGTGCATTGACGTTGTGCTGGGAAGAACCAATCCTCCTCCTATTACCGACACCTTATGCTGTCCTACGCACGAAATGGTTTGGGTTTAAAGTATACTTCATGTGTCCGTAAAACGACCCGAAAATCTTCGTTTTCTTTGTTCTTTAAGGCTACTCTGCATGAAGCTACTCGCTGAAGTCAAAAATCTGTGTTGGATTTTTCTACCTCTTTGTTAATGCCTTGCTGTTCCGCCATCAGTTAAAGGTAGTGTAGACCGTTTGCGAAGGTCAAAGAATCGCTTCCATACGTTGTCAAACTCAAAGTGTACATTACAATAAAACACCTACGTACGTTTTGGCTCAATCCATCAACCATGTCATGATGAAAACCGTGGAAACGAAAAGAAATGCTAACAGACAAAGAGGGCGGTATTTGTAAAAGGAACTCTTTGTTTCAACCACCGCTCCGTGGACCGGTCGTCGAAAATTCAACAAAAATGTCCTCTCTCCTCTAAAACGGCAGGTTTTCGAGCGCTAAAATTTCACGGAATGTTTGATTCCATTACAAACTTTCTCATGAGTAAGTTATTTATAAAATTTGGAATGTCGGGAATTTCTCTTTACAAAATAATATAGGCCTACACTCAATTCCTCTGAGCAGTGTTCACAGAGAACCGTGTACCTGATATGATGTTGTGCACGTTCATAATCTTAGGCTTGCGTTGGTGGATTGGTAATTGGTAATTGTAAGTGCGAATAGCAAAACCGCCTTTAATTCTCACCGACGCAAATCATGTATGACTGGTAGCTTTGTTGGGGGATTGTTGGATATAATGTGATTTGGTTTTTGTTGTTGCTTTGTCTCTTTTATAACCCGGAGGAGCTTACTTTTCATGTCGTGCAGGTGTTTGTAGATTACTTTCATTTAGTTATCACTTACACCGCAATCATGATTACAATGCAAGACTCCAACGCGTGCGTCATGTTTCCCTTACCGCCATCCTGAAGCAGAAGCAGCGAGTCCATGACGTCATTCGCGTCATTGATCAGAGAAACCGAGGTCCAGTGAGGGTTGGTTGATCAGGGTGGACTAGACAGTTCTTATTCCTCAATATCGTGATTCAGCCATGAAATGGAACCAATAATTCTATGCCATATTATTAAGTGGGGTTTTTTCACATTAATTTGTCGACGAATCAAGCGATTGGGAAACATTATGCTTGAATTCAGCCGTACAATAAATTATGTGTGGCTTCAACCACCTCTGAAATGCGACCATAGATCTAGTTTCAGACATGTTTTCGTTTTCTTTTGTAACGAAACTTTCCTTGTTCTCTGGAGACTCTAGAAACACAAAGTTTACCGAAAAGAATCTTAGGACTGGGATGTCCCTGGAGGCATATCCCAAGGGACCAATCGATTTGCGATCTCGCTGTCCAGTCGGTCGGCAAATCTGTTTATTCCGTGGCATCAACACGGGGCCTTTCTTCAATACACGAGCCCGTCTGGTCTGACTTTCGTGGGCACTTTCTGACCTTCGAAGGAGGAATTGTCGAAGAGCGCTGCATCGGGAATTTGATTGCAGCGGACGCGCTGCTCAATGCCGAAGGGGGGAAACATTGATGCTATTTGTACGAAGAATATGCAAATGAAAACCCAACGAAACGACAACTTTATTGAGTTATTTCTACCGGTGATTGAAAGGCTTCACGCTGGTACTCCGACGCCTGGTGTTCGGGCGTCGCTTATAATGGCATATCACCGAAGCTCCCCACCGCATTTACACGCGCCTATTCAAACAACCGCCAGCGTGACGGAGTGAAGGCACTGAGGCCAGCACGTTGAAGGAGATGGAGCAGTTCGTAGCACGGCTGGAGGTTGCCCGCTGGGGTGAGGTGGGCCTGTGGCTGGGCTTCTTCACGCTGGGCGTGCCGGGCAACCTCCTGATCCTCGGCGTGTACCGGTCCAAGCGTGTCCGCACCTCCACCCACGTCCTAATCATCGCCCTGGCGGTGGCCGACCTGCTGACCTGCCTGCTGAGGGGCGCCGATGCCGTCATGCTGGCCTCAGTCTCCGAGTTCCTGGCCTACGACTCCCAGAGCGTCGTCTACTTCCTGAGCCGCGGCTTCCTGTTTGCCACGGCCTTCTTGACCACGGCCATCGCCTACGACCGGTACGACGCCGTCTGCCGCTCCCTGCGACGCCGCGTGACGCTCCCGAGGGCCAAGGGGCTGGCCGCCGCCTCCTTCGCCGGCGGCTTCGGCGTCACCCTCCCCGAGTTGTACTTCACCATCATCGCCAGGCTCCGCGGAGAGAAGCTTACCTTGGACACTAAGTCCGTGGTCCGATTCATCCCCGTCATCGTGTACCTGCTCTCGGTCTCCGTGGTGGTGGTCGCTTACTGCGCCATCTTCGCCTTCATGCGCCGGCGGCCACGGGTCGGCGCGGGGGCGGCCGGCCGGGAACCCGCCGCCGCGTCCAGCGCCGCCGGCCCCGGGACCAGCCGCCTCTGGATCACGCCCGTCGAAGGGGGAGATCTCGGGGGCGAGTCCTCGGCGCGTCCCGACGAGCCCAAACCGACCGCCGCCTGTTCGGCAGCGCAAGCTGGCCGCTCCAGGGGGGCTGGGCGCCGGCCGCCCTCACGAGCGAGCGGTCAGTCCCGCACCACCAAGATGCTGTTCGTCACCACCTTCGTCTTCTTCGTCCTGTGGCTACCCGAGGTCCTCCTCAACATGTACGCGCAGGGCAGTATGAGGCGGGACGTCGTTGAGTCGTCCAGCCTAGGTAGCCTAGTGGTGGCCTTGGTCATCCTCAAAGAGATGGCGTATTTCAACAGCGTGGTCAACGCCTTCATCTACGGCCTGGCCAACAAGCGGTTCCGTGACGACTGCCGATCGGTGATCGGACGACTGCGCCGGGTGCGGCCCTGAGAGCCGTCGACCTCTTCACCGAGCACGAGGCTGGGTAGGGAAGCCTTATCGTTTCACCAAACTCTAAGTCCATTTCTATGATCATGAAACTACCCAACAACCAAGGACCGAGTCCACAGCACAGAGCTGCTGAAACTAAAAAGAAAACAAACTTGCTTCATCTTCATCATCATGTTTCCAGCAGGAGATACGCATGCTTTCAACACACCACGATGCACAGCAAAGGTATGGTCGGCTAGAGTTTGGGAAAACGAAGAAAGACTTTCATTGTTAAACACATGTTAACACTTACGCAGCTCTTATAACATTGGGCACATTGGCAAGAATTATGACGCACAATTACTGACACTACGAAAGGATCCGTTATAGGATTAAGACGACTGTTTATCGAACACAATCATTATTCAATCAAACCAAGGAATAAGTATTCAAAGCATCGTAGCTACAAATTATTTTCAAAATAAATGTCCCAGTCACTTACCCTTTCCTTTGTCTTACACTTGTAATTGAAGTGGGTTTTTTTTATGAAGGATGCATTGACATTGTGTGATCCCCAAACCGCTGTACCTGGTTTAAGAACGAATATAATTATAATTGTTGTTTGTATCTGAATAAGGAGGTGATCCGTGGAGATATACGACAGTTAATTCTGACTGATGGGCTCCCCCACCGAAACAAATATAAGCCTAGACCCTATAGTTGATGAAGCACTACCCCCTCCTGTCAAATGGTGAAGCCTAGCTTCAAATAACGGTCCAGCATCATTTCGTTTCCCATTTGACTGAAAACTTTACACTTTCCATTACTTTGTTTTAATGAGGGCTTGTCCTTACTTTGTTTGAAAACAGCATTAGGCCTATAATTCATGACCTCTGTCTGTCGTGTGTGGAGATAATGTCGGAAACCGGTTCAATACAAAGCCTATGTTACTTGTGGAAGGTTATAACTCATTTTTCTCTGCATTATTGTTATCATCATATAATTGGTGCCAAATCACGTGTGATCTGATAAACTGTTATACACAATCAAATGAATGTGCGTACCACATCACTGATGATGAACTATTACAGTTAGAGTAGTATGATATTAAGTCGTACGTTGTGGCACACCACGGTATATAATGATATTCATAATGTTGACAACATTAACTCAGGATTGGGCATCATACAGTAACTATAGCACTCTCAACCTTTTGTATGTTCTACATGTATAGGGTGCCTCGTCGACCGGTTTGCCATTTCCCTGATCTCAGAGACGTGCACCTGCAGTTTACACTAACGTCCTCCGTTATCAGGCCGTGTACAAAACAATATGCGCCGATAGCAAGCGCTTATTTGCATCCGGAAATGTCTTGTTGCTATGGAAATGGAGACCTGAAAACAAGCGCGTCGCAGACAGCCGACGACATTAAAATAATGTCGATGTACGCTCTATACTCAAATCATGGAGCGCACATTTAGATGTGCGAACACTTCCCGCGGTCTTCTGTCTATATTAACTGATATCAACTGACGCGTCGTCCGATTAAAATAGACCTAAGAAATGAAATTTCAAACGTGGACAAACAAATAATGAATCTGGACACTGATACGCTATAATCTGTACGGCATTGACCATTTTCAAACTTTAATCAAAGGCCTACTAGGATCGAAACGTCAGGCCCACTAAATTTTAAAATTTGCATTTTGGTAATTTTAGTCAGTAAGCAGTTTGCAAAATTTTAGTATATCACTGACTTTTAATCAAAAACATGAGAATAAATCAATTTGGGCTTAGCGCAATAAGTTTGGCACAAACTATAACCGTTAGTCACATCTAAAAATACACACACCTCTGCCCTTATTTGCAGTTGATATTTTTCCCCATTTCCCCGATGAATTCCAGTTCACAATACATTGTGTATTATAGTACATGTATCCCCCTCACTCTTTCCCTTGTTCATGGCATTTCGTTTCCTGTAAATCAAATCCAGCAAAATTTGATTCGCGCCTATTCAAAACGCTACGGCACAATTTGATTAAACGTTGTTGTGTTTCTGCATTATAGAAAAAACAAATAGTACGTTCTTTGGACGAAAAGCCAGGAGTGTGCATTTGTGTGAGGGGTCAGTTGAAATAACGTTGCAGACACAATGCAGGCGTCGAGTCGTGTCTGAGTTTGTGTTGGAGATTCAGCATCACAAGAGTATAACATGATAAACAACCTAAAATTTAGTGGGCCTGACGTTTCGATCCTAGCAGGACCTTTCTCAAAGGCAGAGTGACAAGGACAAAACAGATACATGTACACGAAGGCAGGGGGAGAGAGTGAATAGGACACGGATGAGAAACAGAGGACAAAGAGTGAAGCTGGTAGGGAGAGATCAAAGGGAAGGGCAAGGGGTAGGGTAGGAATTAGTGAGAGGAGGGGGAAAGATCAAAGAGAAGGGCAAGGAGTGGGGTAGGGATTAGTGACAATAGGGGGAAAAGATCAAAGAGAGAAGTGTGAAAGACTGAACACAAAAGAAGGATTATCAGAAAGCTGCATGGTGTTAGTCATTACCCTCCTGGATGTTGAGACCATGTGGTTGAATAGTCCGAAGACGCTTCATCCACATTTTCTCACGGCTAAGACGGACAGCATTACTACGGTGACCAAGTGATTCTATGCCCAGTACACTCATATCTGATATCGAATGATCAGGGAGATTGAAGTGATACCCAACAGGGGTGTCCATTTTACCGGTTTTGATGGTAGACCTATGGCCATAGATTCGTTTTTTGAGGGTGTTTTTTGTCTCGCCAACATACTGAATATTACAAACTCTACAAGAGATGAGGTATATGATGTTTGAGGTAGTGCACGTGATAGAGCCATAGGTCGTGTGGGTAGTTCCAGAAGAATGTCCATTGAAAGAGTCTATTTCCTTGACATGTGTCTTGCAAACAATGCATTTCGAGGTACACTTTAATGTACCAAATTTGGTTGGAGGTGAAGAGTCCAAATGGGGAACCTCTGCTCGGACAATTAAGTCACGCAGGTTACGGGGGCGCCTGAAAGCCAAAACAGGCGAATTAGGAATGGCTTCAGCCAGACGATCTGAAGTGTGGAGAATATGGTGGTTTTCCTTAGTTATCTTCCTGAGAGGAGGAAGAGAAGGGTGGTAGGAAGTAACTAAGGGAACTTTGGGCTTGTCCTTGGGACCTGGAGGCTTTTGTTTTAGTGCCGAACTTCTGGGAATGGAATAGACTTTAGCAATGGAGTTCTTCACTTGGCGAGAACTATAGCCTCTAGCAACCAAGTTACTGGCCAATACACGTGTATGGCGGCGAAAGTCGGACTCATTGGAACATATACGCCTCAATCTGAGGGCCTGGCTGTAAGCTATACCAGTCTTACAGTGTCTAGGGTGACAACTGGAGGAATGGAGATATTGATGAGTGTCGGTGGGCTTAGAATACAAGTCAGTAGTTAGTGTATTGAGGTCTTTCCGGACGGTGACGTCCAGAAAGTGGGTCTGTTGAAGAGACTGCTCCCAAGTGAATTTGATGGTCCTATGGAAGGAATTGATGTGGTCAAAGAACGCATTCAAGCTGCTACCGTCCCTAGTCCAAATGAAGAACACGTCATCTATGTATCTCCACCAAATCCAGGGACGGCATGGAGCCTCACTGAGCATGCGTTCCTCAAGGTCACCCATGAAGAGGCATGCAAAGGAAGGAGCCATGCGCGTGCCCATGGCAGTGCCATGCACTTGAAGATAGTGCTTGCCAAGAAAGGAGAAATTATTCTTGGCCAGCACTAACCTCATGAGGGTGGTTATGTCGGAGATGGGTGGAGAAGACTGTTTTCCCTTGGCCAGGGCCGAGGAGCAAGCTTGAATGCCTTCTTCCTGGGGGATGTTAGTGTATAGAGAGGAGACGTCAATAGTACCAATTATGGCAGTGGCAGGGATTTGATCCTTGACACTTTCCAACTTTCGCAGAAAGTCGGGAGTGTCATGGACGTATGAGGGGATTTGGGGAACCAGGGGTTTGAGAAAAGAGTCAATGAAAAGAGATATGTGTTCCGTAGGTGAACCATTGCCAGAGATGATGGGTCTACCTGGGTTGTTGGCCTTGTGAATTTTCGGGAGAAGGTAGAATCTGGCAGTTCTACAATTGATAGGTGATAGAAATCTGTGAGCTTTTTTACTCAAATGATCACGTGATCGCATGTCATCCAAAACTTCCTGAATTTGCTCTGAAAATTTGCCAGTGGGGTTAGAGTCCAGACATTTATAGTGCTGGGGATTGTTGAGTTGGCGATTGGCTTCATCAATATATTTTTGGCGATCCATGATAACTACGGCTGACCCTTTATCTGCTGGCTTGATAATGATGTCACCGCGGGAACGTAGAGTGTTGAGAGCAAGACGTTCTTCCCTAGGGAGATTGTCGTGGGGCTTACGGGTAAGATGAGAGGAGTTGGAAACTTGAGAACTGACTGCTTGCACATACGTTTCAAGGGCTGGAACACGGTTCTTGGGGGGGACCCAGGTGCTTTTTACACGGAAAGGTTCTTCTTTACTGGAGCCAGAATCAAAGAAGAACTCAGTCAGACGAAGTCTGCGGTAATACTCAGTGAGATCTTGACTGAGCATTACTTGGTCAACTTTGGGGGGAGTAGGACAAAAGTTCAAGCCCTTGGAAAGTAACGTATGCTCTGCGTCAGTTAGAGAAGAAGAGGAAAGGTTGACAACAGTGTTAGTGGGGGGTAAAGGTGTAGACTGGGGACTGCGTCTGAAGCGGTTGTGTCTGCGTTGTTTGGCAACAAGGCCACCAATCTTCTTGTTTCTCCTGTCGGTGAGAACAGAATTGAGGTTAGAGAGACCTTACTCAATGATAAACAACCGTAACAAGTTAATATGTTTAACTGAAGAATGGTCTCCGGTGACACCATGTGGAAACGTCTCTCTTACGAGTAGGCGTGGGTTCTCTCAGAACCAAACTTGAAATGTAAACAGGGTCTGACGTTTCAATCTCACCAGGACCTTTCTCATAGGCGGAAAGGTGCCTCAGAGGAACATCAGGAGCATCACACCCTCTACATTTTGTTTCGAGTTGCATTTTACTCATTTTAAGGCCCAATACACCATTAGTGAAGTTCAAAAGTTTGTATGATAAACCATGCCCCCAAAACACAGCTCAAACGATAATCTGAGAAAGGAGAAAAGGGCAACAAATCGTCACTTTTTTGAACCAACCAGTCAGAGATGAACGGATTCGGTTGGATTAGAGCCCTTTAATACAGAGAGTACCGACAACTTTTGTTTTGTTTTGCCATTTTGTTTCCAATGTTCGATAAGGCGTGGGGTTCGTAAACAACTTGTTGCAGATCGTGTTCGACGCAAACAAATATTTCAGTAGAGCAGATCACGTGTCGATGACAACTCAGTGGGCATGCCGCGAACGTTCGAACCCCACGACGTACCGTACGAGACCAAACAAAAGTTTTGGAAAAGTTGACATTTTAAATAGCGCCCTCATGGGTTTTTAACCGACTATGGACGACTGATTTGTGTCGTAACCACAACGTAAATGGGTATAAAATTAAAATGTACGCGGACGTGGGTACTTGTACGTTCATCGGGTTTACAATGTAATTCGAAACAGTCGTCGGCTTGCCTGTGGGGGCAACTTTCAACGAATCGGACGAAAAATTTAGTTTTTATCTCGCGAGATAAACATTATTTTCTGTGTTTGAGTCAAGATTTCTCGAAAAGTACAGCATCCCCGGCCGTAAAATTGAGGATTACATGATTACAATCTACAAACTGTGTAGATTAGAAGGCCGTCTGTGGACATGTTCTCCGATCTTCCTAATGTTGTATGTGGCCTTTAAGTCAATAAGCATGTTGCAACATCAGCGTGTGTCACTGTCAATCTGTTTCAGGGCTTCAGTGAATTTGCAAAGGTATTCTCCCCAGTGATTAGTTTGACCACTTCGGTTTTCAATCAACAATAGAAAATGACGAGTCTCAACCAAACTTGTGTGAATTTCAGCTGGTAAAAGTGAGTTTATTTAGAATCCGAAGTCTATATTAAATCCAGGTTCCCTAACCCCGGC
Organism: Luidia sarsii; assembly: GCA_949987565.1. Classification (NCBI taxonomy): domain Eukaryota; kingdom Metazoa; phylum Echinodermata; class Asteroidea; order Paxillosida; family Luidiidae; genus Luidia; species Luidia sarsii. The sequence continues at coordinate 9,135,332 of OX465110.1, forward strand.
GATCCGGTATACTGTATATCCAGTTCACACTGTCCTGCTGTCCATATTCAGTCTGTACAACGGGACGCGTAATCAATTATTTTTTTCGTAGGAGGGTTAGGGGTAACAAACATAGAATATCATAAATGGGCGTGTCGAATTGTTTTTTAAAGAAAATTAAGACAGAAGAAGATTAAGACACGTCCATTTATGATAATTGCCCCTAGCCATCCTTCGAAAAAAATTATCATTAGCATAAAAACTAATAACTTGCAACATTGCAAAACAGTTCTGTAGCATGGATTTAAGTTTTAAATGTTTATTGCAGAAACACTTAAACGTTCAAATGGAGCTCATTTGCATTAAATTAATTAATGGAACACAGATACGAATGAACGCAGACGAGGGAGCAAACCGGACTTTTAAAGGGGTGGTACTGGTAAGACTTCTATAATCTCATGACACTTTCTCCGTTTCTTCCGTACGGGCTTTCTCTCAGCGATGTTATCAAATTTGTCCCACCATCCAATCTGAATTTCCATTGTCTCGTGGGTGTCATGACTTGTGTGTGGGGGTGTGCGTGTGTGGGGGGGGGGGGGTGTAGAGAATGCTTACACGTCGTATACTCTCACATTGCCGTCTACTATGCACGCACAGAGATAGGTCAAAATGACTCGGCAAAACGAAATCCACTCGTTTATGTGCACTTGATGAGAAAACGTTTCCCCGGTAATGCAAACGGCGACTTTAGCAAGGACGGGAGACCGTTGGTTCATTCGGCCGAACCTATACCAATCATTCCCCTGGCTCACGGCACACGACGCGGTCTGCAATAATCTATTTGCTCGCCCATCGCATTGCGATAATCAACCCCCTGCCAAATTATTGGGACAAGACCGAGTCAGAGCGAATCCATCCGTACTGGTCGGCATAAACCAGATTCGATCAAAGACAGTGATTTGTACCTATCAGGGAACATCTTGCACCGCTAGCTTTCGCTCTGCCTCCGTTGTCTTCTATGATGTCTCTATGAAGAGTGAACAGCAATGAGAAGTCGACATACTTCTGAAAGGGCGTTGATTTTTACGCAGCTGTATATAATATTGAATCATACAGGTATAGTGATGTCCCTTCGGTTGCGCACTTAAAGCCCTCGGCAGTCGCGATCGCCATTACAGTGCGTCAGATCCTAACCCAAAGTTCCTTCGTGACCTCGTGTGCGGTGAAAACAATTCGACAGGTTTCGGCGCAAGGGGCGCTACGCCAAATATGTAACGTGTTTGATCATTTTGGTTTATCGTGACAAAAGTTGTACCGTGTGCGGTGAACGGTTATGGCCGTTTTCGAAATGAAGGCTTAGGCTCGGGCTCAGGCTTCGTCCCCGTTTGGCAATACCTGAAAATGCAGATTGTGGTTTGTTTCAGAATTTGAAGGTTTTTTGGCTTGATATATACAGAGTATTTACTAAACGCTTGTTTTCAGATGCCTGTGATATTATAACGAGTAAGAGAAATATGACCGAAGCCTAAGCCATAGCCTAAGTCTGCATTTCGAAAACGGCCTATATCTCCAAAGTCGTTCCTAGCTGCCCCAAAGTCGTGTCTGGCTGCCCCAAAGTCGCCCTAGCTGCCCCAATGTCGTTCCTAACTGCCACAAAGTCGTTCCTAACTGCCTGAAGGTCATTCCTAGCTGCCCCAAGGTCGCTCCTAGCTGCCCAAAGTCATTCCTAACTTCCTCAAGGTCATTCCTAGCTGCCTCAAAGTCGCTCCTAGCTGCCCCAAAGTCGTTCCTAACTACCTCAAGGTCATTTCTAGCTGCCTCGAAGTCGCTCCTAGCTGCCCCAAAGTCGTTCCTAACTACCTCAAGGTCATTTCTATCTGCCCAAAAGTCATTCCTGGTTGCCCCAAAGTCGTTCCTGGCTGGCTACCTCAAAGTCATTCTTTGCTGCCTCAAACTCGTTCATAGTTTTCATACACTGACGTTTTCATCAAATGACGCTCCTAGCTTCCCAAAAAGTCGTTCCTCGATAGCTGCCATAGAAGTCGTTCCTAGCTGCCCAAACAATGTCGTTCCTAGCTGATCCAAAGTCGTCCATAGCTGACCAAAAAATGTACCCAAGTTTACAATCTTCAGGTCCGATTCCCGTGGACAACCATCAATAAACAAAATCCAACCAAGATTTACAATCAAAAAAATTACAAACCTTGTACTCGTATCGTATAACTTGATAAAGAATGATGTATTTATTCTGTACCTTGCTGGTTGTCCTATGGTTAGATGTACATCATTTGCAACTTGAATTATACGGCTTAGGGCCAGACATGAACTATTGACAACCACTTTCGATAATACTTAGGCCCTGTGAAGGCACATGGCGGTCTACGGGCACTGTGCACGAGTGGTCTGTTTACTCCATGCTGGATACACGCGCATAAGGGTTACACAATGGCACACTGTCACTAATTCTCCCCCATTTCCCTCCAAATAGAGAGTTGGGGATGGGTCACGGAGTTACCGCAGTTATATATTCGGTTGCTTTCCCGAGTTGCAGACTGCCTGCGCACCTCAGACGAAGTCACCATGAAAACCTTCAAGATAGTCATCAGACGAAGTGCTTGTGCCTGATGCCCAGCCATGAGAGTATCTTATACAACAAGAGGAGTCCGACCTGGCCGTCCTCACTGGGCTCGTGGAGTCTCCTGACGAGGCTCATGCTGTTGCTGAGCACCGAGATGAGAACATTGAGCAGGATGAAGCTGGCTAGAGCCTGGAAGGTGACGACTAGGAGCAGCGCCATGGAGCCGGCGACTGCGTACAGCTCCTCGTAGTCGTAGTCGCCCATGAACAAGGCGAAGAGGGAGCCGAAGGCCCGTGCCACGGTGCTGTAGGTGGCCACGTGGCCGCCGAAGACCAGCTGAAAGAGCAGGGCGAAGGCGCACAGGATCAGGCAGATGAGACCGGCAAAGCCGGCCACGTCCCCGGCCGCGAGGCCCAGCACCGCGGTCAGCAGGTACGTCCTGGGGTTGAGCCGGAGCAGGTACAGGAACTTGACCGTGCACAGCACCAGGAGGAGGCCCAGCAGCTGAGCCAGCGCCTCGGCCGCGTCCGCCGGCGCCCGGAGGTCCACGAACGCCGCCCGGCGGTGGCGGAAGTCGACCAGCAGCCGGTTGGCGAGGACGTGGCGGTGGACGTAGACGGCGATGACCGCCCAGCAGGCCAGGACGATGGCCGTCTCCAGCCAGTTCCAGGCGGACCGCCAGTAGGCCCGGCCCTCGGCCCGCCACCTCCGCACCTCCAACAGGCCGTAGAGCAGCGTGGACAGGGCGAAGGACACCTCGACGCACAGGACGAAGACCTGCAGGTTGGCAGCGCCCCGGTGCAGGCGGACGGTGCGGACGGTGGGACCCCTCACCAGGCCGCCGGTGGCTGGACTCTCCAGCAGGAACCGCACCGCCGCAAACAGGTTGGTGTTGGCGTTGTACACCGCCCACTCCACCACCAGCGCTCGGGTGCGGTGGTCCAGCCACCCGTCCGCCCTCAACTCGGCCAGTCGCTGCGCCGACGCAGTCTCGTTCGGGCCCAGGGTGGCAACGTACCCACCGCCCCCGTAGGACGACACCCGCCCCCATAGACCACTCGCTACGTCCGCTTGGAACTCCCAGGGACTCGCGGGCCCGGACCTCGTTTTGTTCGCGAGAGGGGCATCCCAGAATGGAGTGTAGGAGACAGTGTCCTCCGTGTCCCGAGCATAAGGAAGTGAGCAGTTGATGGACACGCCCGTTATCGGTGGAATATCACACAAATCTGGAGGCAAAAAGAATCATGCAAAGTATCATACAACTCTCTCTATGAGACACAGGCTGTTTACGAAATGAAGTCGGTTTGGGCTTAGGGTTCGGTCATATTTATCTTACTTTATATAATATCACAGGCAGCTCAAAACAAGCGTTTGGTAAATTCTCTGTACATATCAAGCCAACAATCCTTCAAATTCGGAAACAAACCTCAACCTTGATTTTCAGGTTTTGTCAGATAGAAGACGAAGCCTGAGCCCGAGCCTAAGCCTTCATTTCGTAAACGGCCTCAGTCTCCTGACGACGAGCTGAGCGAGTACACACTTAATTCCTCCCGAAACATTGAGTTACCGGCTCTTTTCAGAGCCATACTTCTCTTTCAGATGATAATTATACAACTGGTGTATATTGATATTCCCACCATGCAAATCTTCAAATCTGATATGATAAATAAGACTTGAAGGTTTGCATGGTGGAAATACTAAGTGGAAGGTATGCGGTGACACCATGCAACACTTCTCTTTGGGAAGGAGTGTGGCTCTGAAAAGAGCTCAACGTTTCGGCTAGTGTGTAATCTGGTCGTCGTCAGGAGATTGGCCTACCCGAAACGTTGAGTCACCGGCTCTTTTCAGAGCCACACTCCCTCTCGAAAGAGAAGTGTTGCATGGTGTCACCGCAAACCTTCCACTTAAATGGCAAAATACCCATTGTACCTTGTCTAACCCTGAGCTGACGAAACCGCACGCCACCGACCAGGAAGGAAGTAGTATTGGCCACAGCATCCCCCTCATATAAGCCAGGTAGCATGGTGCTGCCTGCCCACTCAAAGAAACTGTCCACATCGGAAATCTGATTGAACAAAGGTAGCCAAGAAAAGGAATAAATACGAGTCTCTGCTGCTTCCCGTGAAAAAAAGTCATCCCAACTCGTTGATTTGATATGCAGTGATTGTCCGTGGGAAATAACATTCTACATAAATTACACGGTACGTCATGTCCTTCCGTGATAGATTGCTTCGTTAAAACTACGCATCTGAAATACGCAGCGTGCGAAGAAACACTTCAGCAATGCATGAAGTTAGGATTGATGGATCGCTGTACTTTCACTGATTTCAATCAGTCAGGCGAGGACTTTATGGAAGCCTCTTTTTTGAGGCAGAAAGACAAGATATAGACGGCAGAAGATGGACGAGGGAGAAAGGCTGATGGGTAGAGTAAGGTGAGATCAAAGGGAGCGTCAACCAGTAGGGAAGGGAACAAAGAAGGAGTTGATCACAGGAAGAAGTAGAGGAAGTTAAAACAAATATCTGTGATGGCCCTTCAATTTTTGCATTTTTGCATTTTTGCAAGTCAGCAGACTGTTTGCAACATGCTTGTATCGCTATAGGTATGTGGCAAGTGTGAAAAAAAATCTCCTTGGAGAAAGGTCCTGCTAGGATTCTCTCCTTGGAGAAAGGTCCTGCTAGGATTCTCTCCTTGGATAAAGGTCCTGCTAGGATTCTCTCCTTGGAGAAAGGTCCTGCTAGGATTCTCTCCTTGGAGAAAGGTCCTGCTAGGATTCTCTCCTTGGAGAAAGGTCCTGCTAGGATTCTCTCCTTGGAGAAAGCTCCTGCTAGGATTCTCTCCTTGGATAAAGGTCCTGCTAGGATTCTCTCCTTGGAGAAAGGTCCTGCTAGGATTCTCTCCTTGGAGAAAGGTCCTGCTAGGATTCTCTCCTTGGAGAAAGGTCCTGCTAGGATTCTCTCCTTGGAGAAAGGTCCTGCTAGGATTCTCTCCTTGGAGAAAGGTCCTGCTAGGATTCTCTCCTTGGAGAAAGCTCCTGCTAGGATTCTCTCCTTGGAGAAAGGTCCTGCTAGGATTCTCTCCTTGGAGAAAGCTCCTGCTAGGATTCTCTCCTTGGAGAAAGGTCCTGCTAGGATTCTCTCCTTGGAGAAAGCTCCTGCTAGGATTCTCTCCTTGGAGAAAGGTCCTGCTAGGATTCTCTCCTTGGAGAAAGGTCCTGCTAGGATTCTCTCCTTGGAGAAACGTCCTGCTAGGATTCTCTCCTTGGAGAAAGGTCCTGCTAGGATTCTCTCCTTCGAGAAAGGTCCTGCTAGGATTCTCTCCTTCGAGAAAGGTCCTACTAGGATTATCTCCTTGGAGAAAGGTCCTCCTAGGATCATCTCCTTGGAGAAAGGTCCTGCTAGGATTCTCTCCTTGGAGAAAGGTCCTGCTAGGATTCTCTCCTTGGAGAAAGGTCCTGCTAGGATTCTCTCCTTGGAGAAAGGTCCTGCTAGGATTCTCTCCTTGGAGAAAGGTCCTGCTAGGATTCTCTCCTTGGAGAAAGCTCCTGCTAGGATTCTCTCCTTGGAGAAAGGTCCTGCTAGGATTCTCTCCTTGGAGAAAGGTCCTGCTAGGATTCTCTCCTTCGAGAAAGCTCCTGCTAGGATTCTCTCCTTGGAGAAAGGTCCTGCTAGGATTCTCTCCTTGGAGAAAGCTCCTGCTAGGATTCTCTCCTTGGAGAAAGGTCCTGCTAGGATTCTCTCCTTGGAGAAAGCTCCTGCTAGGATTCTCTCCTTGGAGAAAGGTCTTGCTAGGATTCTCTCCTTGGAGAAAGGTCCTGCTAGGATTCTCTCCTTGGAGAAAGGTCCTGCTAGGATTCTCTCCTTGGAGAAAGGTCCTGCTAGGATTCTCTCCTTGGAGAAAGCTCCTGCTAGGATTCTCTCCTTCGAGAAAGCTCCTGCTAGGATTCTCTCCTTCGAGAAAGCTCCTGCTAGGATTCTCTCCTTGGAGAAAGGTCCTGCTAGGATTCTCTCCTTGGAGAAAGCTCCTGCTAGGATTCTCTCCTTGGAGAAAGGTCCTGCTAGGGCTCTCTCCTTGGAGAAAGGTCCTGCTAGGATTCTCTCCTTTGGGAAAGGTCCTGATCGAAACGTCAGAGCCGCACCTACCGAGTCGTATTCGTCACCGCTGAAGAACACGTCCTTGGTGTGCTGTGTGAGGTGGTAGGAGAAGCGGTCCCGCTGGCTGTAGGAGATGACCAGGACGAGCCAGATGAAGAGGAAGTAGCCCAGGATCTGCCTGAGGAGGCTGTACATCCTGCGCTCCATGTCCTTGTGCCGGCGGGCGGTTCCCACCACCGTGGCGGCCGGGGGCTGGTAGAGGGCCCCCTTCCATGTGTGCTGGAGCTTTCGGTAGACTGCCTGCGCGTCATCTGGGTTTAGCAGCAGTTCGATAAGTCTTCAAAAAAAATTCCCCACGCGCGGTGGAGTCGACATTCCGGAGAGTGCTGCAACACCGTTCTTTCGAGAAGGAGCAACTCAATGTTCCGGGCAGTGTCGTATGGGGACTCCTGGATTCCAACCATCGATGGTGCGTATAGCCTATGGTGCGTATAGCCTATGTCTTGCGTAGAGTGCTGTAATGTGAAGAATCCTCCTGCTCCCTGCAACTCATATAAGCACCGTCGATGGAATCCAGCAGTCTCCCAATAACGTGCAGAGCACACACTGCCCGAAACGTTGAGTTGCCGGCTCTTTCCAAAGTCACCCTCCTCGAAAGAGATGACTGACTACGTATATAGTGTAAGTGCAACCTCCCCACGAATTAGGATTAAGGTACATGGGCTTAAATACAGATACCCAGAACATCAGTCAGTGAAAGATAAAATATACATGTAACTATGATATCACATTGGTGGGAATGTAATTCGATTATCCAGGCAATGTGTGCCAAATGCTACTGATTCAGTTAATGCACTTTTGTCTAAATCTTGTATGTCTTTGTTTGTGTCTTGAGTACCATGGACTGTTTAACGTCCGAAATGAAAAATCTGGCAGAAAACGGAATCCAGGCTGCGGGCTTCAAATTGATAATAGGAACAAAGAAGTGACACGAGTTCTATTGGTATCGATTTTGAAACTGACCAATGTGTTGCTCTTCGATGTCATCGCTCCCGTCGTCATCCGGGTCCCACTGCTTCAAGACCAGAGCCACGAAGGCAGCGACCAGCAGAACCTTCAGCGGCTGGATGAGGAAGATGCTCTGGACCAGTGAGACCAGCAGGGACATCAGCCAGTCCACGGAACGCTTCCTCCCGTACTTGAGCCCGTACAGCATCGTGAAGTAGGACGAGACCAGCGTGGTGCAGAAGACCAGCGCCCAGCCGATGTAGACGAACCAGTGCGGGAGTCCGTTGGGGAGAAGGCGGCACGAGCACGAGCAAGCTGACGACTCCCTTGAGGTGGTGCTGACACTCTGACAACTGACTGAAGGCGTGGAGCTGGGTGTCCGTATGGTCATCGCCGTGAGCACGAGGCCTCTGGCCTCTCTTTTGGCGAGCAGGTACTCTTCTGGGGATGTGAATCTGTCCGGCGACATGAGGTCCAGGTCGTCGATGATCTGGTCCAGGCAGGAGAAGAGAAATGCCTTGTAGGTGTTCTGGGCACTCTTGCAAGGGAGACGTTTGATTGAGGTGGCACTGTCCCTCAGGGATCCTTCACTGGTTCCCTCACTGAATCCCTCATGAGTTCCTCGGCTGGTTCCTTCACTGAATTCATCACCGGTTCCTTTACTGGTTCCTTCACTGAATTCATCACCGGTTCCTTTACTGGTTCCTTCACTGAATCCATCCCCGGTTCCTCCACTGGTTCCTACACTGAAACCATCACTGGTCCTTTCACCTTTCCCTTTATTGAATCCTTTACTGATTAATTTACTGCTTCCTTTGCTGGTTCCTACATCAGTTCCTTCCACGGGTTCTATGCCGATTCCTACAGTGCTTCCTCCAGTGATTCCTTCACATGTTCCTACACCGGTGACGTCACCTTTTCCTTCGCCAGTTACTTTGTTAAACTCCTTGCTGCTGTCTTCGCCGGTTGCATCACTGAAATGATCGATGGTTTCGTTGTCAGATGATGACCGCAAGACGTCCACAGTTGAGTAGAAGGTGGTATCTGTGCTTGAGCCACACTGGTCCGTCAGCGTCTCGGGAAAGGAAAGCCTCACGTCTTCCACCGGACGACCTGAAGGACTTCCTTGGCTCCCAGCCGACGACTCACTGCCGGGTACTCCAGGGACGTTCGCAGGCCGCGGGGTGCCGCCCCCAGCCGGCCGAGCCAGCCTGAAGATGGACACCAGGAGGAGGTTGATGGGGAAGGCCAGGATGGAGCTCTCGATGCCGATCACGATCTCCGTGAAGGTGATCCGGAAGCTGCCAAAGTCCATCACCTGGTCGCCGGGGTCCTCGGGCACGCCGTAGAACATGATGCTGGTCAGCATGACGGACATGAGGAGGGCCAGGCAGCAGGAGACGCGCTGGAGGCGGGTGAAGGAGCTGCGGGCCGGCCGATGGAAGATGGAGAACCAGAGGTGGCCGTCCTGCATGTCCCTGACGGTGCGGCTGGAGAAGAGGTGCTGGAAGTCCCTCAGCTGGACGGCGGTGGCCGTCGGGAAGGTGCGGTCGATCAGGCCCTCGCCCATGCCCACTCCCAGCCAGGCGTCGCACAGAATGAACCACCACTGGTCCGTCTCCAGATCGTGCACCGTGATGCGGCTGGCATACCTGCACAGTCCAATCAGAGACCGGAAACTAATTGCTGACAGCCAAAACCCCTTGCAATATAAAAATCTGACGCGCTCTGCGAAAATGAGTCGCCTCAAACGTACGGCCCTTTTCCACGCGACTGAGAGCTGTAGGGGTGGATAAAATCTATGAAGTCTGATCTTGGTTTATTATTGTTCATTGATGTCCATCTTGTCCATGTGTCATACTTTAGGAGGGTTTGCGGTAGCATCATGTATAAGGTCTCTTTAGGGAGAGGTATGGTTCTGAAAAGAACCTGATTGATATCTCAGAACTATACCTCTTCTTGAAGAGACCTTACACATGGTGTCACCGCAAACCTTCGTATATTGTTTCACCCACCATGCAAAGCCTTTAGTCCTATTTTCACACTTTGCTGATTGCAAACTTGATTTTGATCTCAAATTTTAGCGAAAAGGAGATGGTGTCGTCATTAGGGTTTCAATGTCTCCCAATGCCTTGTGTGGCGAGGCTTATCGAGACGTATACACAATGTGTAGGTATTATAAAATCTTGCCTACACTCGTCAGTTTTAAAAAGCAAATCAAGGCACATATTTTGAACTCGGATAATAATATTAACCGACTTCTATATTTTCTTGTGCTGATTAATCACAATCTCATCCCATTAATAAGCTTGATTTATGTACATGGTTTATTTTGTTCTGTATTGATGTAACTTCACTGTGAGTAAATTGTTTTTAGTGCTGTGTTTGAAAGTTTTAAATAGGCTCCAATTAACACTTTAATGAATGGATTTTAATTGAGGGCCTCTATGGAAACCAATGCTGTGCACTGATGGAGCTTACCCTCATTAAAGAAGACATTGATGAAATAAATGAATAGATCTAACCATTCGGGGCTGGCTCCTCCGTTGTCGTGCCAGATCCGCACCGCGGTGACCTCACCCAGACTCTCCCTGGTGGTGACGAGGAAGGAGTCGGCCCCTCCACGCTGTAACACCGACCGCTGCCTGTCCAGCAACACGTGCGGCCCGCTGGTGCCCGCCCTGCCCAGCACGGTCAGCGTGGCCGTCGCCGTGGTACCCGCGCCCCGCCGCATGCCCGTCACCACGGTGACGTCATAGCGGTGGCTGGCGAAGGGGTCGTTGTCCTCCAGTGTCATCACGCGGGCCTGCCGTGAAATGAGCAGAACAAAATATTAACCGGGGCATTTCTTAGTGCATTTCTTAATGCATTCAGAAGAGAGAAAAATCAGACAATCTGACTACAGTGATATGCAAAAATGTTGCAAACCTCTTACTCAAAATGCTTAATCAAAATTCATAATATCAAAATTTAGGAGGTGAGCCTGACGTGAACCTAGATGAACCTATCACGACCTTTCTCAAGGGAAGAATTCTGGTGTTCTGCTAGAATCGCCACTTCAGATCCTCATTAATTTTGACAATTTGACACCACTACGATAGGTGAAGTGTATCTCCAAGGATCACAACCCCCACACATTTTTACTCAAATGCAAACAGCAATTTAGTTGCGGACCCTGCTACAGTAGTTCTGGCATCCAACGAAGTAGACTTGCCGATAGGTTGAGAAGATACTTGCATCGCTATATGTAGCTTTCAACAGCTTTGTTCCGGAGATCGTAGGTCTGATTTCACTCGCAAACAGTCTTACATTTATTGGCTGGAAAGGTGGGGTATTGTGGCATTACTCTTAACGCTGCATCGATCTTAATGAGAGGGTCATTGGCAATACGGGTGATTCACAAAAGTACGCCCTCAAGAGTTTGCAATACCAATCGCAATGCGCAGAATCTGTCGAGTCGTAATACGCACAGTCATGTTTACATTACATCATCTCTATAAATTATTAAAATAGAAAATTGAAAGCGCATGCGAAAACTGAACCAATCACAGTCCGTGAATGGTTGCTAGCTACCAGCCCCTACATTTCGGAGGACGTGAGACGTCTGGAGACCAGGTAGGGCACGGGAACCAGCCTACCATGTTGTGACAAGTATCCGTTGTTTCATTAATTGATTTGTATCTCATCTCTAGACAGCAGTTGACTGTATTTCTTTTGGGTATAGAACTTGGTCGATTCGAAACGGTTCTCAGAAACGGAACTGGATCCCGATAGGACGATACATCGGTTGTACCTTCAAGACGTCGACCCTGTCTCTGCGACGGGCCCATACTGCCGCGATGGTGTACAAGATGAGTATTGCCCCGACGGCCGTCACCACCACGGGGTTGTCCACAAAGGTGAGGAAGAGGCGGGAGTCGGCCAGGAAGTCGATCTTGTTGGGCATGACCAGGAAGCTGGAGCCGAAGAAGGTCAGGTGGTCGCACAGGCACTGGGTCACCTCCGGGGTGGACAGGGGTCCTACCTGGGGTCGTTTCCGGGCAGGGGGAGAGGACAGGAGGATAGGGGACAGAGCAGAGGGACCGAAATCATTTCCGGCGATGAGAAGTTCAGGCCATTATTCACCAAACACATTTAAGTAAGGTCGCTCAACTCACTCCACGTCCCTCTGTCGGATGCTGTCGACTCATACACCATTAGTGGCAATTCTAGCTACAAAAGCTCATGCACTCTGCCTAGTCTGTAAGTTATTTTGATTCCCCACAAAGACGCTGGTTTCTCCATACGTCTTTAGCATTACTATCATTTGTATTACTAATGACTCGCGGTCATCGCTTGTACCATATGAGTTGCTATAAAATGAGATATCTACTGGTGGAGATTGTAGTGTCACCCAACAGAGCTAGGCCTATCCTCAAGTTATGGTTCAGATATTTTGATAGCGTGGCGTGGGGATATTCCAGCATACCTTGCAGCCTTTATGGTCCCACCGGCTGTCCGCATCATTCCAGAACAAGCACTGCGAGCTGTAGACACTCAGCAGAAGGGTCCGATTCTCAGCCTGCGACTCTTGGGCCGAGCTGCCCACAGCACCGGACGGGCCCTGTGCCCAGCAAAGCACTTGGTACACCCCTGCAGTCGAATCACACAAACGCATGCATTTCAATCACTGCCTCCATCGTTTCCACCATTATACCTTTGACGGTGCAACAGTCAATCGGGTTATCTTGTGACTTTGCGTCGATGAGAAACAAATGAATGAGGGCTTTCTCCACTCGGCGTGTTAGTACATGTAGCACAGTATTATTGTTTGCTCTAGAAAACAACAGCAATGACAGCGAAGACATCTCGGAATGGATTCGAACACGTCACTCCTACTTTCAAGAGTGGACATCATACCCCACATTGAATTGACCGCCGAGCTAGTAGAGACCATACGGTAGTACATTGTATCACTATAATCGCCTGCACCACACATCACTCGAGGAAATCAAATCCTCCACTAGGTCTGGACAGTGTCCATTTGATGCAATGAAGGGGGAATGAAGGCTGCACCAAATTTTAACCACGCAGCGTGCCACTTTTTTCAGTGCCCCGGGCTGTCCCATGTATTTTTTTTAATAATGTGCCAATTTCGAAACTTGTAAAAGAATCGGGAACGATAAGTACCAATGAAATAAATCAATGAGTACACCGTGCGTATAATTATACGAGTCGAAACTGGCACAACTCGGACGTCTGTGTGGTTTTTTATCATGGTACATGTTGTTATGTTGTAGGCTGAAAAGAGTCTTGGTTTAAAGGTCTTTGCTATATACCTGTCTCTACGTGTGTGTCATATGTCTTGCATCTTAATTACTAAATAACAACAATAATTCAGCTTATATACCAATACATGTACTGTATTATTTTGTTGTGAATGTTTATAATGTTCTTTGGCACGTCCGCCACAAGCCCTGGCTTTCAAGATAATGCCCCACACGTGTTCCATTCCACATTAAGTTGTATAGCCTCTATATCTATTGTTTGCGGAAATAAATGTTGTTTTGAATTGAATTCAATCTAATTTAATTAAAAACAATAAAAGTGGTGCCCGGATTCGGATGGACCGGCGCGAAGCGGATCATCGGCATGGCAAAAAACCAAATCGTCCCACCTTCCCCCTGTCCAAACTGCTGGGTGATCATCCACGTGAACCTCTGCCTCAGGGAAGTGTCGTCCTCGTCCTCGTTGACGGGCGCGCGGCGTTCAAACCCCGCGCCGGGCAGGCTGGCATTGGCGTGGCAGTCGGCCGCAGCGCTGGCATTGTCCGGCGAGTCGCTGCCGCCGAAGCGGAGACAGCAGGCCAGTGCCTGGTCCGCCTCGTCCGGCAAGGTCAGTACGCTGACGGTGGCATTCACGTCGGTGACATTGAAGGAGATGACTATTGTGTGGTGGTCACTCAGGGTGACGTTCGTGTCGTTGGCCAGGGTGACGGTCCGCTTGGGGATGAAAATCTGGACGTCCTGCGGAAGTTGGGTGACTGGAAAGGACCAAGGAAATATGCAAAAATAGTTTTACTAATAAACACAATCGGGGTTTTTCTGGCAATTTTACCGAGATGATGGGAACTTTTACCGAGACGATGGGACCTTTTCCCATTTTAAGTTCAGTGCAGACAGCCCGGGACGTTTTCCTCTCAGTAACTTTTCCCGAGTCCAGCACGGTTACTTTTACCGGCCAACTTCTGCCCAGGAAAAGTTGCCTGGTCACTTTTACCGAGACGATACGTCCAGTGCGGACAGTGCACGCAGAGCGAGTCGGTAAAAGCGGCACATGGGAGCGAGGTCATGCTGCACAGGTCACCACGCATGCGTTGTGCATTGTATCAATGCTGTGTGGCCACAGGCTTGTGGTGAGTTTCCAGTGCGTTGTTCTATGTTTTTGCACGCTATCATGGCGGATTTTATTATTGATACAGTCGGAAATTTGGTTGGTGCTACCGGTGCGTCATTTCCAGATGAAAAAGGGGGACGTCAGCGTCGTATCTTACGACGAAAGAAAGCACCTCAGTGGACACGTCGGCTAACAATAGCCGTTGAAGAGCAATGGGGAAAGGTCACGGAATGCGCCCTCATGAGTCATTATACTGCCAGCTCGGTAACTTCTATCACGGTCTCGGTAAGTTTTTCCCGTGTCGAAAGTCCAAGTGCGGACATTGGTTACATTTGACCATTTTTGTTTTTCCCATCGTCTCGGTAAAACCTTCCAAAAATCAAGTCCAGTGCGGACACGGCTGAGCCCCCGGCGCCTATAGACCAATTTGACCTCGTCTACGTGGACGCGGCCATGTCTGGGGGCTCTCATTCTCACATACCAACCCCTTTGTGTATAGTAAAGGTATCAGTCACCTGATAGGCACACACAAAGGGTTGTCGTGCGGTACGCCCCAGCTATGGCGGCTTCGGGAAGGATTCCCCGAATTGGTCTATAGCAGCACCACCGGCGCTCCGATATTATACGGAGGTCCCGGCGCAAAGTGGTCGAGGCTATCCTGAGCGGTCTCCACTCAACGGTTTATCAGTGACCGTGCATGGCAAACCTCTATCCCGTGTTTCTATTGGAGTTTGCCCAACCGACCGGTCTCTGCACAGCCGGGCAGCGTCCTGTCAACCTTCCCACCTTTGATCTCTTGTCTGTTGACAGTCTTCAACTGCAGTCCCACAACCTCTGACGTGATCGTCTCGTCGCCCTCGTTCCAAGTGAACGGGTCCGTAGCAAACTGCACCACCTGGGTAGGGATTGGGAGGAGGAAAGATAGTGATACATGGTTTATAACTCGGCTTCGTTTAGGCCAGTAGTGGATTTTGTTCTTTGGTAGGCTCATTGCTTGGCTCTTTAGGCTCACTTTAGGCTCACTTTAGGCCTATAGGTTGGCAAACATTTCAGTCTAAAAGAAGGTTACGGCGCGTTGTCATAGACATTTTGTGCAAACTGCTGACTGAAACGCTTTTACGCTCAACACTGTAGAATGGTCCCACGGGGCACCCACCTGGGTATCGATGGCGTCGGTGTAATTGGCTGGCAAGAACCCGCCAATGAGGGCGCTGTCCGGCAGGATGATCGTGCTGCTCTTGGCCGCCGTCGTCCCAATGGGCTCCACGCCCAGGCTGTCTGGCGCCACCCGGTGGGACCTCAGGGTCAGGGCCGGCGAGCGGATGACGGTGGGGGCCTCGCCTGGCACCTTGTTGACAATGAGGGCGTCCTGCACGTCGGCAATGGCAGCAAAGGCTGCCTGTGCCACCACTTTACTCTGTGAGGGACCAACCACAGACATTATTTAACGGTCAGCGTCTATTGGAATCGACGTCGGGATACTGCAATACCATTGGGGAAACGACTAGCGTCAAAGCATGGGATGTAGTAAAGAGCACCGCCACCATAGACATAGTACAACCTATATACGGTCAGCGTATATTAGGAAACGACGTCAGGATACTGCAATGCCATGGGGGAACCCGACTAGCGTCAAAGTATGGGCGGCAGTAGTAAAGAGCACCGCCACCATAGACATATCTGAACTATAGATGGTCAGCGTCTATTAGAAACGACGTCAGGATTACTGTAATACCATGGGGGAGCCGACTAGCGTCAAACTATGGGCGGAAGTAAAGAGCACCGCCACATGTTTCCATTCGTGTGACGTGACGCGCATTCAAATCTGCCCATGGTTCTATGACACTGCGCGGCGATCCTCAAGCACGTGTGGTTTTTCTGTATACATGTACATGCATTAAGCGACGCTCTTTATTCGGCCCCTGCTTCCAAAACAGTTGGGAGTGAAGGTTATTTCAAGGGAAAACAAAAGAAAACAGAAAAAAATCACCTTTTCGGTGACTTCATTTGTGAGTGGAGTGTCCCCATCCTGTGTTTCCTCTTCGTCCGACGTATCGTTGGTCGGGGCTGGGGACGGGACAAAGGTGGTGACCTCCCTCTGATCCTCAACGCTGGCCACGGCGGCGTCCAGCACGTTGGACAGCCCCGTGACCAGGTTCAGCGCGGCGTCGTCGATGGAGCGCTGGCAGTTCTCGCAGTCCGTCCTCTCCACCGATACCTCCTTGAGAAAGGCACCCATCCTGACCAGGGTGCTGGCTGCCGTCAGCTACCGATGTCAAAGCACAGGCTGTGCATGAATGGCCTCTCTGGGAAGACACCTTTCCATTTGTCCCCCGCTTTGTAACTACCTCCCAATGACAATCACACACACACACACCCACGCACATAAAAACACAAGTGAAATGTGAAAAATGGCAAAGAAAATCATCTACCTATCCTCATTCTCCCCAAACCTCTCCATGCTGCCCATCCTCCCCATCCTCCCCTTTCCTCCTCACCCTCCTCACCCTCCGCACCCTCCCCACCCTCCTCACCCTCCTCAACCTCCTCCCCCTCCTTACCCTCATCATCCTCCCCACCCTCCTCACCCTCCTCACCCTCCTCAACTTCCTCACCCTCCTCACCCTCCTCACCCTCCTCACCCTCCTCACCCTCCTCAACCTCCTCACCCTCCTTACCCTCCTCACCCTCCTCACCCTCCTCACCCTCCTCAACCTCCTCAACCTCCTCAACTTCCTCACCCTCCTCACCCTCCTCACCCTCCCCCTCCTCACCCTCCTCATCCTCCTCACCCTCCTCAACCTCCTCAACCTCCTCACCCTCCTTAACCTCCTCACCCTCCTCACCCTCCTCACCCTCCTCAACCTCCTCAACCTCCTCAACCTCCTCAACCTCCTCAACTTCCTCACCCTCCTTACCCTCCCCATCCTCCTCACCCTCCTCACCCAACTTACCCTCCTCAACCTCCTCAACCTCCTCACCCTCCTCACCCTCCTCACCCTCCTTACCCTCCTCAACCTCCTCATTCTCCTCACCTTCCTCACCCTCCTTACCCTCCTCACCCTCCTCACCCTCCTCACCCTCCTCAACCTCCTCAACCTCCTCACCCTCCTTAACCTCCTCACCCTCCTCACCCTCCTCACCCTCCTCAACCTCCTTACCCTCCTCAACCTCCTTACCCTCCTCAACCTCCTCATTCTCCTCACCTTCCTCACCCTCCTTACCCTCCTCACCCTCATCACCCTCCTCACCCTCCTCAACCTCCTCAACCTCCTCAACCTCCTCACCCTCCTCAACCTCCTGTGGAGTCGAGGTGCGTGCTTATTTGTGCTGCTGTACCTGAGTCTCCTGTGTAATTTCCGTCTTCTCCTGCGTGATAGCAACCAGTGCGTAGGACGATTGCTGGAGGGAGACCACGGTCTCCACTGGCATACTGGCAATGGTATTCACTGTGGACGAACGAATCTGCGTGGAAAGGCATGGCACCCACAGGCTGTGACCTCAGATATGATATGATATTGAGTCAGATATGATATGATATATGATTATGAGTTTGGGTTTGCCCTACTCGACGTATAATTAGCACTGGGTGCTCAGTGATTATTTTGCTGGACTGCCCGCTGAAAATAGAGGCAGCCCAGGCGGGATTCGAACCCGCAACACCTGCTTTCTAGTGCCACCACTGAGCTGGTGGAGTGACGTATGGTAGGTTTGACTCTGTACGCCAGACGGTACCTCATTGCACCAGGAAAAAGTGACAGACCTTTAATAAACACACGATGTTACATTTCCAAAGGCTCCTGCTAGGATCATGGAAACGCTAGGATGGAAACACCAGACCCTGGCACAGTTTGCCGTCTACCTCTTGCCGGATGGCCTTGCTCTCAGATTCTTCTGCGTGGTCACCTCCCTGACCGGAGGCATCGTGGTTATCCAGTATGGATCCCACGGCACCTATCATCTGCACTGCTGTCTGCATCTCCCCGTTAGTGATGAGCCTCTGGAGCTCGGAGTCCGTCCCGCTGGTCAGGTTGAGAAGGACCACGCTGGTGTCCTTGTCGTCTTCCACGTTCAGGGTCTCCGGAGGCAGCACCTGGCGGGACGGAGGAGAACACAGCTAGAGCAGGGGGTAGACTGGAATGGTGCTCGCCTGACTGTGACATCACTGTGACATCACTGTGTCATCACTGTGACATCACTGCGACATCCCTTTGACATCACTGTGACATCACTGTGACATCACTGTTACATCACTGTGACATCACTGTAACATCACTGTGGCATCCTGATCATCTTCATTACCCTCATCATTTCCATCATTATCCTCATTGTCCTAATCCTCCTCCTCCTCATCGAGGCATATACCCACCCACACCCTCTGAGAGTGGACCACAGCCCAACCTACCACTGCAGTCATGGTGAACTGCACCGCGGCGCCGTGGATGTCAGCCACGTCCACGGCTATGGTCACCTCGTGACCCCTGACCTCCTCCCCAAGAGGCAGGTAGACAGAGGGGGTGGTGGCGGAGGCGCCGCTGTACAGCACGGGATCTGACGACGAGAAAACAGAGACAGAAACGATCGACTCACACCATCACACGGGTAAGCACACTGCGAATGTCTTCTCCATTTCGGAAGACAGACCAGATTATTATTTCACCGACTAGGGGGTCCACACTAGCTGAGTTCTCTTGTCGGGCTCTGTGAAGGCCCTGGAATCATTCAAAGAAAGCTTCGGTATTTGAGGCACATCGGAAGATGACAGGATACCCTGGGATGTACGTGCAGTGCTCACGGTGCCAGACAGGGAAACCACCTGGTATGGACAGCATTGCGCAATGGACGGCGGGCCGCTCTGCTATTGGAAAGCAAGCAGTTTCCCCGCAAACAGACGGGAATGGGAGACAGCGGACACCAATATCCTGGAGGAGTATGGGACATGACGGTGGTCGATGCATCCTGCTTATGCAACACAGACCTATACTTAGTGGGACGACTGAAACGGATGGCTAAATCAATCAGTGCATACCATCGCCGTTGCACCAACAAAGAAATGCAAAATATTGAAAACATTCAGTATTTCTAACACACATGTATACCCACTACTAACAGTAGTTTTATTGCCTGCTCGGTTTCTTTAACGTTAAATTTTCAAACAAACAAAGGAAGGCAAAGACAAGTCGACTATCACTGTATTTGGGAAGGCCACCATCTATGGGTGGATAGCTCAGGTGGAAGAGCACTGGTATGTAAATCCAGAGGTCTCGGTTCAAGTCCCGATCCTGTAAAGGTTTTCCTTGCCAATTTTTCAATCAGTTATATTTTTCTTTAAAAAAAAAAAACAGCAAAAACGCGGCTCTAGACTCTTACCCAGGTATTGCAGACTGGCCTGGTTCCTGGCCTCGTTCAGGGGCGGTACGCGCACTGTGTACATCAGGGCACCATCCTCATCCCAGAAGTCCGCACAGGCCACGACAAAGCGGGTCTGCAGGGCGTAGCCGGTGGCGGGCACCAGTGAGCACGTGCCTAGGTGGGGCGGGGAGTTGGGCACAAAGGTGTAGACGGCGAAGCCCGGCGGCCCGTCTGCCTGGTACCCTGCGTGGGAAGGATCGGCGCACAGTGAAGTCTTACATCGCCTATCGAGTCGCTCTGAGGCCGTGTGCGAATATAAGGTCGTGTCCGAAACGGGCTTCCAGAGCTACGGCTAGGGCTATTGTCTTCGCATCTCCGTGTATTTCCAATAGGGGGAAGACCTAGACCTAGCTCTAGACGCCTGTTTCGGACGCGGCCTAATATAATTGGCTGTGGCTTGAAATAACACCCTACAGGAACTGGCTGTAGCCGCATGTTGACGACTTCCATAGACTCGTGTGTACTTTCAAGCCGTAGCCAATGAATTCGGACTCAGTATAATTCAATACAGGCGATTCACAACAGTGCGCCCTCAAGGGTTTGCAACGCCTTGACCGATCACCGATTCTGTCGACCCTTCCATTCTTCCCTATACACGTGGCGTATAGTTGCCTACCACACGCCGCCATCTTCCCAGGAAATCAATCAAACCCACCCAATGAGGGTTTGCCGTACGTCGCGTATAGGACAAACCCTCATTGAATTACATTCTCCTTGACGCAAACATCACATTAGTCTATTATCAGTCAAGCACAACAATCAAGATAATGCATCCACCCCTGCAAATCTCCCACCCCCGGATAGATCATGGACTCCTCCGCGCATGCGCCATCCACCAAACGGGGACAACGCCGTCCCCGGACCGGAGCGTGAGGCATATTTGCGTCTCGACGTATGACAGTTAACCACCGTGGTTAAGCTATAAGTGCGCATGTGCAAAGCCAGGTTTTGCTGAGGCCTCCCCCATAACCCAAACAACCCTAATCCTAACCCTAACCATGGAACCCTTACCCTAATCCTAACCCTAATCCTAACCCAACCCTAACAACCCTAATCCTAAACCTAACCCTAATCCTAAACCTAACCCTAATCCTAATCGTAATCCTAACTCTATCACTAACGCTAACCCAACCCGAACTCTAACCGTAACCGTAACCCTAACCGTAACGCCCTTAGCCATAGAGTTATATCTCTATGCCCTAAGCCTAACCTACGCTGGTTTACAAAATACGTGCTTATATAGTCCCCACACAATTTACGGGGTACCAGCATAGCTCAACGACGGTGGCTGAGCGTTATATGTCGGTCCTGTTATGTATCTCGGAGCGTGGCACACACCAACCGAGCACCGCAGAGACCCGCCGCACGGCCGGGTCACGCTTCACCGACGAGCGCCCGCGAGCGGCTTCTCACCCGTGATCCGCACAGATCTCGCGCCGTCGTCGCCGCCGCCGCCGCCGAATGCGCCGCCGACGAAGACGAGAAAGGCCCGGGACCTGCCCGTGGTGGTCTGGCCGTCCCAGTCGAAGTCGTCCTGCGGCCGGCCGTCCGACGACAGCACGTCCCACTGGAAGCTGACCGGCTTCTTGGAGGTAGTCACAGTCAGGACCAGTCTGTCCGCGATACTCAGCTTCTCCTCGCAGTTTTGCAAACAGCTGAATGAAAAAAGGGGCAACAAAAAGATGCGCTTCTTATTAACAGATGTCTCTTCTAATCTGTCTGGGGCTTAAGGCAACACCACGGGATCTCCAACCAGCTCTGTGCTGCTCCTGTTCTGGACCCCTTATTTTCAATGGTAAGTCTTTTGCTCTTCAGCTCCTTTTTTCCCACTGTCCTTCTCGATGTTTCATTTGGCTGCTCATGGTTTCTTCTCCACTGGTGGGTGGGGTTCAGTGTATAGCGTTTCTAGAAAGTGATGTTAATGGCATGCTAGCATAATGCGTCCCAGCCATCTAGATCTGCGTCAATGCACGGCTGGGCACCGTTGATGGTACCACTTGTCTCTTTAATTTACGCGACAGATACAAGTTGTCTCAACTCTGGATACGAATTGCCTGAAGTGTACGGGTTGGTCAGGGCATGAGTTGGTGCATATACAACACTGGTCGATAGACACTGCAAGTCGTCCACTAAGGTGTTGACCTGCCCCCCCCCAACCTCCCAAACCCCATTCCCTCACCCGATGCTGAGAATGGGTGGGTCCTCTGCTACCACGGAGACGCGTTGCGACGCCGAGGTGTTGCCCTGTCCGGGTATACTGACTGTGAGCGTGAACTCGTAGATCAGATCCGGAACCAGAGTGTTGGCCCGCAGCTGCACCGATGACCCGTTGGAAGGGAGACGGGAACCATCCTCAAAGCATGCGCCATCAGCTGGCCCATGGGGATGGAGGGACGAAAAGAATGCATGTAAACTTGTAATGTCACAAAATGACACACCAGAAATACGATCGCCTGGTCATGAACACGCCACATACTATCTCATTCACGACACGTGAACACACCCGAAACCATCTCAGCTAGGACATAGGCAGTATAATATCCCCTGGTCATTAACACTCCTGCCGCAACGCCACGGCGGCGCCCTACAATATTGCCCACATAGGGCTCTATAAATAAACTAGAGTGCGTACTCCCCTATCAACCCGCGATACAAACGTGGGCCGACATGAACGCGCACCCGCCATTACCAAAGAGGGCAACTTCAGCTCCAAGTGCCCGGATGTCAGTAGCAATCGTGCGTAACATGAATGGGGAAAAGTATTAGCCGAAAGGTTGTGAATGCGGAAACTAAAATGTTATAGAAATGCTATTTAGTAATGAAAGGAAAGGCCATCAATACCTCAAGGGATTGGTGAATTTTAATGTCCTACTTTAATTTTGTAAAAATTGGGATTAGTTTGCCGTAGTTTGCCCCATAGAGATCGACGTATTTGCCCTCTTTGGTAATGACGTCGCAGTCCCCTTGTCGGCACGCGTCACGCGATGAGTGCGCACTCTAGTTTATTTATAGAGCTGTATGATTGCCCACGATTTAATCAACATGGCGGCTTCCAAGAACGCGAAGTTATTTTAAGCCTGCACGTAAACTATGACATGCTCTGATACGGAGCTTTACTGAAGTGCAGATCATCGAGTGAAGCCGAGCAAAGCCTTATTGCACTCAGCTTTCCTCCGTGGCAGTGTTCCTTGATCACAAGGCTGGCGAGTGCTGGGACTTACCTGTCCAGGCGTAAAAGTCTCCAGCCCCTTGGACGCAGCGCCACTCGTACTGCAGCCCTCTCGTGGGGTCCTCGAGGTCGTCGGGATTGTAGGAACCCGAGCCGTCCAGGCTGAAGGATGAACTATATCCTGGCAACGCACAACAGACAGATGAGATCTCAGGCTCATCGCGGCGAAGGCAGCAAGACAAAGTCAGCTTGCGGCGAAACGGTCCGAGAATTGTCCGGTATTGTGAGTATGTGCGATTTTTAAGTGAACCGATGAACTAAACGTTTCGGAACAGTATACTCTGTCCGTTGCCAGATTAAGACTGTGTCCTGATAAACAGTTTGAATCTGAGACCTCCGGGTTAACGTACGAGCTCTCTAATCTAAAGAATGAAGAACTCGGGTTCTTTTCAGAACCATAACTCTTCTTAAGAGACCTTATAGTTGCATGGTGTCACCGCAAACCCTCCTACTATTTAGCTCTCTAATTTGTTGCGGCGGTTGCGGTGGTTGCGATGGTTGCGATGGTTGCGGTGGTTGTGGTGGTTGTGGTGGTCGTGGTGCATGGTTGTGGTGGTTCTGGTGGTGGTGGTTGTTGTAGTATATGTACATGTATTTTGTTAATTGGTTCGCACTACTCAAGTATGCACTGGTCACAAGCACTGGTCACACAATTTGCTTGTTCTATGCATACGCGTAACTACTCCCGCATGTCACATCACCAGTAGAAAAGTAACTGGGAGGTGTTCACACTAGCGGTTTCAACATGCGTTTTTCAACACGAGTCAACCATTCTCAGCCCACGTCCCAGGTAGGGTTAGTTTCAACGCGGGTCGCGCGCTTTACACGGGTCGCCGCCGTGTTCAAATCTTGCAGCGTGATGACTGAACAGGATACACGAGTAGGACAAGTGTACAACCTCATTGGTGCGGCTCTCATTGGTGCATCGAGGGGGCTTACCTACAAGACGCGCAGAGCCGCCCTGGATGACAGCCACAGGTTGGCTGGATTTGATCCTGAGCCAGGTACGGTCGCTCGTCGACTGGCCGATGACGAAGCCGAATCCCGAGAGCTGGACGACGGCTCCCAGCTCCAGCGCGTAGAGACCGTACCCCAGCAGGCCCCGGGGCAAGGCCAGGGCTTGCTGGTCCGACACCACCGAGGACGGCAGACCCACCGGGCTCTCCGCCACCTCAGCCCCCTCCTCCTCCCCGCCCGAGCCTCGCCGGATCAGTCTCCAGTGGAGATCCATCCGGTAGGGGTACGGGCACGGATCCAGGTGAGTGTGGCCGCTGAAGGAGAGCGGTACGTGGCGGGGGAAGACCAGCGGGTGGCTGGCGTTGGTGTCGCTGATATCAATCGCCACCCGGGCAGGACTACACGGGGCACTCCCAGCTACCTGATCGAGTGGAATCAATCGATTAAAAATAGTGCACCCTCAAGAGTTTGAAACGCGTTAGCCGATTACAATTCACGGACTCCGTCGACCCTTACCAGCTGTGCATTGGGTCGACAGATTCCGTGCATCGTGATTGGCTAACACGTTTCAAACTCTTGAGGGCGCACTATTGTGAATCGCCAATATTCTTCGCACCGTCATCTTTTGTTTTTCATTTTTTCTTGCTTCTTCTTGCTGTTCCTGCCAAGATGTCAGGGCAGCTATCCAGCAGCGACTTAAACACTGACTCATCTAGTGCTGCTATAGACAATGTACTGTTCCATTCGGAAAGAGATGACACGTTTTGTAGACCGCACTGGGTGCAAGAGTCTACTTGTGCACGTTGGACCTCCGACCTGAGCCCAATTTCACAGAGCTGCTTAAGCGTGAAAATCTGCTAAGCAAAAAATGTCTTCCCTGGTGCATACAAGATCACCAAATACCAGAATACCAACCATATTCGACTTGGTGCTTGTTGTACATTGTATATTGTAACTCAAATCAAAATCCACTTATTCGGACGAATGTTTAAGAAGGCTGATTACTACAAAGGTTCTTATCTTCTGACAAACAAAACTTTGGCTGGGTCAACGTTCCAACGTACCAACGCTCATACTATCTCAGCTATCCAGCCCTTAGATGGTGGCCTTCCCTATTGTAGTCAACTCTTTGCCGGGATGGAGGCTCCGGTCAGAAGCATCCAACCATTAACTGCCGCATATCTCCAGGGATAACACCCCCGCTTTCATTCAGATGCAAACAACCAATTGTTGTCAACCTGGCTACGGCAGCTCAGGGATCGCACAAAGTGGAAGCAGCTTTTCCAATTCAAGTCAAACAAACAAAGGAAAAACTGACTGGAACCTTTTGTACAAATTTATTGAAAAATTGGCAAAGAAAACTTTGACTGAACCGGGATTTAAACCCGAGATGTAAATAAACAAAAACATAAAGAGGCATTGTAAGATTGGGCTTCATACTGAGGTAGAAGATCTAATTCTAATTGAGTAAAACAAAAACAAAATCTACATTATATAATCGTTATTGGCATTCTTCCTGAAGGTCTTGCTAGGATTACTATCAAAACATCAAGGGAATTGTGATTATAGATAATTATAGAGAGATGAGAGATTGGGAGGGCTAGACTTACAAGTATGGTGAAAACCCCTGTCGTTTCTGCAGTGCTGGATTCAGCATTGGAGACCGCCAAACGTACTGAGTACACTCCCTTTTGGTTGAACACCTGGGTAATTGTCGACAAGTGACTGACTGAGGCGACTCCCCCGATGTCCCAGTGGTACTCCAAGCCCGCCCTGTCCCCGGACAGTATGGCACTGAACAGCAACCTCTGGTCGGTAAAGAACACCCAATGCTGTGCATCGGTCAGCACTCCAATCTCTGAGGGGTGAGAGCAAAACTGTCCACCTCAATCTCATATTACGAGCGAGTCGCAATAGTGCGCCCTCAAGAGTTTGCAACGCGTTGGCCAATCACAATGCGCGGAAAAAGCGGTCTGGACCCTTTTTCCGAAACCCGGCTTAGGCTCAGGCTCTGGCTTTGTCTCTAGTTCTTTCATCCATGTTTAAGTACAAGGCATGAAAATGGGAGGCCTTTGGCTTCGCTGTTAAATATTAAACTGCGTTTTGAAAAATAATTCAAAGCGTCAACAAAGAACTCCAACCTGTGTTTCAGCTTTTGGAAAAGGGCCCTAGAAAGGGTCAACAGATTCCGTGCATTGTGATTGACCAACGCGTTGCAAGCTCTTGAGGGCGCACTACTGTGAACCGCCCGTATGGACAAACATTTTGTGCAGTTAAGTCCCAAATTCCGCTAACACTCATGATGAAAACAATGACAGTCGCCTTTTTGATTATGATAGGGCTTCAGACTTAGGTGCAAGATCCAGTTATGATAGGGCTTCAGACTTAGGTGCAAGATCCAGTTATGATAGGGCTTCAGACTTAGGTGCAAGATCCAGTTATGATAGGGCTTCAGACTTAGGTGCAAGATCCAGTTATGATAGGGCTTCAGACTTAAGTGCAAGATCCAGTTATGATAGGGCTTCAGACTTAGGTGCAAGATCCAGTTATGATAGGGCTTCAGACTTAGGTGCAAGATCCAGTTATGATAGGGCTTCAGACTTAGGTGCAAGATCCAGTTATGATAGGGCTTCAGACTTAGGTGCAAGATCCAGTTATGATAGGGCTTCAGACTTAGGTGCAAGTTCCAGTTATGATAGGGCTTCAGACTTAGGTGCAAGATCCAGTTCCGTTGGAGAAAACAAGAGCACAAACGTCATAATTATTATATCTATGGTGCAACGCGGTACCCGCCGCTTTACGATATTCGAATCCACCACCCGACCCCGACCAGCTCGATGGTCAGGGCCCTTTTCTAAAACCCGGCTTAGGCTTTGGGGGTCTTTTGTCGGTCACAACCATTAACTGGGTTGACTCTTATATCCCTGGCAATGTTATTTGCATTGGGGTTTTACAGGGTGGTGTGATGCAAAAATTTCCATGACACCACACCAAACAGCACCAACCAGACCGATTCTCGATTGAGACGCACAAAAATCCTCACCTTCCGGAGGAAGGTGAGGACGGGGTATACCTTGGCGTATTTCCAGGGTCAGGCCCACTGAGACATCCACGCCTTCCAGAACCCGATGCACGCATGTCTCCTGCTGTGCCTCCATGGCCAGCTGTGTGACCTGCGCACGAAGCTGGTAGCAACCGGGAGTTGTGTAGACATGAGACACAGTGTAGGCCGGATCACCCGTGAGGAAGAAGCATTGTTCTGTGTGAAACCCAATGCAAACTTGGGATTTGATAAGAATATCACACAATGCTAATCGCACAATTCACAGTACAGTACAGATGGCAAAATTGGACAGGAAACACATACCTCTCGGCTGAATGTAATCATGTCTATCATTTGACATCAAAATGAGTCACGATTTCTTTAAGTATATGCCAAAATCGTAAACTGCTTATTTGACTTCAAGGACACAATTTTGTGGAGGTCAAAGAATCGCTTACTTACTTTGTCAAACCCAACTTGTATACATAAAATAGCACACGGCTAAACACCTGCGTAAGTTTCGGCTCAATCCGTCAACCATGAGGAAAATCATGGAAACTACATTAACTAATGCCCCCCTCCAGGATACCGTAGTCAGCATTCCACCAGTCTGAACACGAAAAGACTTCCGTGATAAAAGTCGGATTACTAGTCCAGTTCCAGTTCTATTTGTATTGTATGCCGAATCAGCCATAACATACAGTTGTAGTAACAACTGGGGCGAGTTGTGTGTGACTTCGCTGGTTTTCTGATGCTTTTCAGGCAATATAATTATACACATCATTTGCTGAATACCAACGCCTGGATCGTACAATCGTAAACAGACTACCGGTAGTGGAAAATATTACACCTAAAGCGTTGGTCAGTTGATAGCTCCGCTAACCAGGGAAGAACTGTCATGGTAAGCAGATGTTCGCAGTTGGGCAGCTCTGTGAAGTTGGCCCCCTGATCACAGGCCGAAGAAGGCTGCCCAAATTCCGAGGACTGTTATACCTTCTTCGCCATCTCCAAAGGAGAGGGTGCACCCATCCATTGTCACGTTATCCTCTAACTCCCAAAGTAGCAGGACGACGCTGACCGGGGACCCGGGGGGCTGGAATTGAACCAGCGACGGAGCCTCCAGGGTCAGATAAGATTCCGGAGTGGGTGGCAGGGCAGGGAAAGTCCCCGAACCAGAACCTATAGGCAGCAAACAAAATTTCAGGCCGTAAACTAAACTGTCGCAAACTACTCTACTAGCTGACTCAAATGACCACAATTTGTAAACTTTCTAAATTTTGGAGGGTCTGGCGTCTTGGTCCCAGGACCTCTCTCAACAACGCTGTGAACCGTGTGCTTCGTTGTCGGGTTTTCCTGCGTTTAACGCTAGAGTGGATTATGTCCAGATAAGAAGGAGACATGCCGTTTTCGATTTAGAAAGGCTTCGGTCATAATTATTTATCTGACTCGTTTTAATATCACAGGCATCTAAAAACTGGGGACTACCCTGTACCTATCAAGCAAACAAACCTTCAAATTCGGAAACAAACCACATGCTGGATTTTCAGGTTTTGTCAGACGAAGAGGCAACCTGAGCCCGAGCATAAGCCTTTATTTCGAGAATGGCCTTATGTGCGACTGGTTTGCATGGACTTGAAGGGCGCCACCCATAGGCAGAGCGTCAGCTAATGCTGGGCGCTGCTTTTAAGCCTAGCCAAGAGTAGCTCGAGGGAGGAAAATGGCCGAATCGTTCGACTGCCTTTCTGTCTTCAATGAAATATTCCGTTGACAAGGTTGTTGATTGTTGTTACTATTGATTACAATTTGACATGTGCGACAGAGGTCTGTGCTTGAAGAGCGCCACCAACAGGCAGAGTGTGGCTAATATCAGCCTGCATACCTCAGGAACCGTGGCCAATATTATTACTTACAGCATGTGTAGGATACGCGGTAGATGGCAGTAACCTCTGTCGGGTTAGTGTCGTCGTAGTCTACAAAGATATCACACCTGCGGCCGTTGCATCTTTCGCCAACGTACTGAGGGCAAAACAAGAAATACAAAGTCATTCTCTTTTGCGCGCATGTGAACATGTATGTGTCTATGGATAAAACGGCACACCCAGATCAATGCTGGAAGTTTCGACAGTGGTATTGTCTCGAAAGTGTGAACCAGTCTGGACTCTCTAACCGTCATCCCCAAAAAAAGTTTCCTCGATGAAAACGATCAACAAATACACCTTTGTGACTACCGAAAGTTATCATCTTTTAATCCATTTTTGATAAAACCGCGAAGAAAACTTTACCATCCGAGCTATCCTACACGTATAATTATTATGCTCGATAGCTCAGACGGTGAGAGCGCTGGTACTCAAAACCAAAAGTCCGGGTCCAGTCAAAGTGTTCTCTTTCCATTTTTCAAAATTGCTGATAAGGTTTGTTTCGCATTGTTTTGCATTGTTTGCAAGACACATGTCCAGGAAATAGACTCTTTCAATGGACATTCTTCTGGAACTACCCACACGACCTATGGCTCTATCACGTGCACTACCTCCAACATCATATACCGGTACCTCATCTCTTGTAGAGTTTGTAATGTTCAGTATGTTGGCGAGACCAAAAACACCCTCAAAAAACGTATCTATGGCCATAGGTCTACAATCAAAACCGGTAAAATGGACACCCCTGTTGGGTATCACTTCAATCTCCCTGATCATTGGATATGAGTGTACTGGGCATAGAATCCCTTGGTCACCATAGTAATGCTGTCCGTCTTAGCCGTGAGAAAATGTGGATGAAGCGTCTTCGGACTATTCAACCACATGGTCTCAACATCCAGGAGGGTAATGACTAACACCATGCAGCTTTCTGATAATCCTTCTTTTGTGTTCACTCCTCCTCACTTCTCTCTTTGATCTTCCCCCTCTTCTCACTAATCCCTACCCTACTCCTTGCCCTTCCCTTTGATCTCGCCCTACTACCTTTACTCTTTGTCCTTTGTTTCTCATCCGTGTCCTGTTCACTCTCTCCCCCCTTCCTTCGTGTACATGTATCTGTTTTGTCCTTGTCACTCTGCCTTTGAGAAAGGTCCTGCTAGGATCGAAACGTCAGGCCCACTTCATTTTAAGGGTTTTGGGTTTGTTTGTTTTTTAACCCGAATGATGATACGGTGTTAGATACGTACCTTTCGTACTCCCTGGGAGGTGCACACATCGGCCTGGTTGTCCCACTGGATGCCGGAACAGGTCGCCGTGTACTCGCCGAAGTAGTCGGCCACGATGGACAGCGCCTCGGCCAGCACGGTGTACTCGTTGCCGTCGGGGCAGCGCATCGCGTACGTGGTGCCGGGCAGTGTGCAATCGGCAGTGATAGCACCATCGTTTGCCGCTGTAGTGTACAGAGGCAGGATTGGAGGAGACCAAAGGATCGCTTTCATGCGCAACACAAACACAATTTGCTAAAGCACCAAAAGTCATGATTGACCATTACCAACCCAAATTTCTCATTTGTTTCATACTTAGGCCTAGGTAAAGAAGTCTAAGTAAAGAACAAGGCTAAATCAATAGTGACACCGCATCGCACTGAAGCTTATATTTATAAGGAAGACTTTCCAGGCTTAGAAGAGGTTCACGCTTAAGTGGCTCTATAAAGCCCATGTCAGAAATCAACTCTCTACCAGCAATACAGCCTGACAAACACTTAGTAGCAGGCTTGTCGAAACGTAGCATAAATCAAGTAATAGGCCTATACATGCATCTTGCATCCGTTTTCAACAACAATAATGGGCATATGGACCGGCCTTGCGATCACATAGGGAGATCGTTCTTTGAGTTTGAGAAAGGTCGTGCTAGGATCGAAACCTCATGCCCTCATAGTTTCAAATATTTTAGTCAGTAACCAGTTTGCATAATTGTCCATATTAATCTAAAATGTAATGGGGTATAGACCTGCGTAAGTGGTTTAGTAACGATTAGTGCCTAGTGGTAATGTTCGATCGAACCATTCGCATTAGTACTTTTACTTAATACTGAATAGGCCCCTGTTTGGGTTACGTTTTGAAGCTATTACACAATGATGGCTGACATCACGTGAAACAGCAAACAGGGAATGTAATGCATTCTTACCGGGCAGATGAGCGATCATAAATGCCAGCAAAGTTAATAACGACGTACTAAGCGGCTCCATTTCAACTCGGCATAGTTACACACATCAGATGGGCCGTCATTTTCACTCAACGTTTGATAAAGAATCGTAATACCAAGCGACAATGAACAAGGACAACATTGTAACGTGGTGTGCTTGTGTTCAGAGCGTTTAAGTATTTAAGTCAGCAATGTTATGTTGATGTTTTTTTTAGAACTAACGAAAAGCTCCGGGACAACCGTCCCTATGGCAACATGAATAAGCCGTGGGCCAATCAAATGTCGATGTGTTTGTGTGACGTAATGACCCCCGCCGCATAGCCAACCTCGCCTGCCAAAAAAATGTTGTTTTTTGGACGCGACACTCGCGCCTTGCCAAGAGCGAGTGCGTATTGCGACCGCGCGTGAACGCCACGCGCGTCAGGCAACTGCACTGGCGTATGGAAAGATAACTGACTAAAGATCCTATAGCGCGCCAAGCGGGCAAGGTAGCCTAATAATGCGCAAAAGGTGAAGTCGCTCGGCGGCCATTTTAGTAAACTGCGAGTCCTCTGTCGTCTGCTTTTTCGGACGGTGCCGGCAGAAGTGAAGCGGGAAAGTCACGAACTGACAAAGATACAACATTGGATGCGTGAACAGAATGTAGTAACTTTTGATGTGATGTGACCACGCGATGGAACGGACGCGTGCGACTTTGGTGTCCAGTGCGTGCTTCACCCGGATGCGTGTGATCTCGCAAGAGTTGACTATCTTGCGCGCTTCGCGCGCTATAGGATCTTTGTTGTACTGACTATGTAACAGATATGCTGCAGAAAAGTACCGATAGAGTTATGGCCGTGACAAGATCACCTGCATCAATAGAGAATGGTCATTTCCCATGAAATAATGGAAATTTGACCTGGCGCATGCGCTTTACTAAATTAGTGGGCAAGCAGGATGCCAACCAATCATAGTTTTCCACGGGCGCACGTGCGCGCGTTCTGATCCTTCGCACTAACTGTTTGGCGTGCGGTGATTGGCTATTCAGTGTCTCCTGCGCGCATATTTGGAAACCTGCACGCCATGCGCACCACTGAACTAAAAATACGTATTTTAGTTCAGTGATGCGCACTCGTTTGCCAACCAATTTAGTAAAGCGCATGCGTAAGGTCTAATTAGCATATTTCATGGGAAAGGCCCATTATGACACTCAAAGAGAGTGATGATAAACACAAGAGGATACGTGGACAGGAACATATTGGTGAATAACTGTTTTAACAGTTGATTGTCTTTAATAATCCGATTAACTTATTGAAGTAAGTTCAGCGACCAATCCTTATGCACTTCAATCTGATCACATCATAAAGATAATATCTTCCAAACACTTTTTACATCATCAAATGTTGACAAGCAGAACATCTTATGCATGCATCAAAATAAATAGCAAAGCACAGCCCGGAAAAATATGATACTTTTAAAAAGTACTTTCAAAACACAGAAACACAGAGCAGTTTGTATATATTTAAACACACGTTTTGCTAATAATAACCCGTTTTAATCTTTTAAATCTACTGTACAGGCTAAAATGCGATGATTCAGGTTTTTTTCCTTGAGCACATTTGGCTGCAAAGATATGGCACAGTAATTTGGTGAATATAAACGCTTTCACTGAACACAAAGCTTTTTGAGGACAGCATTATCTAGAAATTCCATTTCCTTTTTGTATAGAATGTTGACGTTTCATCTTATGTCAATAAGGGGATCTCAGGTAGCGAGTAAGATATTTTACCGACTGAAAACAAGCAAACAAGCAACTAAGCAAACAAGCAAGCAAACAATCAAACCAAGCAAGCAATCTGACAACCAACCCAACAACCAACCAACAAACAAACAAACCATCCAGCCAGCCAACCAACCAACCAGCCAGCCAACAACCAACAAACATACACACACAAACAAGCAATCAATCAAATGAAAAAACAACAGACAGACAAGCAAACAAAATCAAACAAACAAACACCCTGTAAAACTCCAAAACACACAAACAAACAGACAGCAGTAAATGGTCCTTCCTTTGGGGAATCCAAGCATAGCCTCCCTCATAAAGCAGTTGGCAAAGTGCCAACAATCAATCTGATGCCTTTCGTGGTTTCCTCCTTCCAATCTCATTAAGAACATTTGTTTCCATGACATAAACTTTCCTTTCTTGACCTCTTAGGACTAAATGGCTGAAGTAGAAAACTAGGCTATTTCAGTAGTAATTCTAATTTACATCATCAGATATTCATCACACACTGGTTCAACAAACTAACCAATATTTTCAGACTGGGATATTCAGGTAAAGGCATATATACAAATCAAACAATTGTTTTGTTTTTCAGTATTCTGGTTCATGTGGTCAACGTGAAATCTAAATCCACATAAGTAAAATTAGAGTTGCTTCCCTTAATCCCTCGTAAAATAAAAAAGGCTTAAATGTCATATGATTTGTATGGTTGTCTTCAATTCATACTCTGAAAGGGAACATGAAATAAAAAATGTATTCCATGTTTTTGTCTGAAATCAATCAAGTGTGATGTTCTGAACAATACCGTGTGTGTGTGGTTATGTCTATTTACTGGAATAAATCTCACTGGAATAAAGTCACGAGTCACAAGTTTCCTTTACGTTATCGGTGAGAAATATCTCCATTTTTGGCAATGCCGACAAGGCGTGTGGCTGCTGGACATAGCAAAACAGTGAGTAAGACTTCTGGTTTACAGTTGAACACAAACTTCGGAAGATTTGGACAACCAAAGTCGAGTTTACCAGAGCAAAGTGGTCTGGGCTTGAGTTTTCGACCCTTTGTTGTGATCACTTCCATACCGTATGCGAATCCGTCTCGTACCGTACCTAGACGTCATGTGCGGGACCTGACTATCAAGAGGCTTTTCTGGATTTCTCTGTCTTCATTTACGTCATGAACAGCGCCCTCATTTGGAGTTGCCACAATATTTGAAAAGGAGGGGATCAACGTACACCATAAGCAGTAATTCTTTAACATTAATGGATATTTAAAATAAAATACCATAAATAAGATATGATATGATTTATATGAACATTTTACTCTGTATGGTTCCTTTAACAGCTATGAGTATAAGTCACAGAGAGTGCCAGCACAATGCAGGAGTCCTTGATTATGTTGAATACAAAACGACTAAAGCTACATGTATGACCCAGTGCAAGACTGACCATTGAAAGTTACCAATACTAGTAAAACAAACAAAGGAAAAACTGACTGGGAACTTTTGAATAAATTGAAAAAAATTGAAGATTGTGACCTTCCCAAATCGTCAACTAGTCTTTGCCGGGGAGGGGGCACCAGTCAGATGCAATTCAACCATCAAAGACTAGTTGACTCTTAGGAAAGGCCACCACCTAAGGGTTGGATAGCTCAGATTGAAGAGCACTGGTACGTTAATTCCGAGGTCTCTGGTTCAAGTCCCAATCCAGTCAAAGATTTCTTTGCCACTTTTTCAATATGTTAGTTACTTATTATTCTGAAGTCATACTTATCTTCAATATTACAAAGGGATGTCTTATTATTAGGTAAATAACCAATTGTTTAAAGTCCCTACACAACATTGGTCGAGGTCAAAGAATAGCATCCATACGTTGTCTGATCCAATATTTACATGAAATAGCACACCTGTGAAAAATTCAGCTCAATCCGCCAACCGAATCTCGAGAAAATTGTGAAAAACGCTTCATTTGATTCACGAAAATGCAGGATTCAACGGCGTACTGTTCCGAAAAATAGTTTAGATCTCGGTGAGACGTAAATTATTTCTTTTACTCTTTTCTCCAAAAATACATCATTTTAGACAAATAAATCTGTGAACATTTCTGTTTTTCAATCTTACCAATGTTGTGTAGGGGCTTTAAATGTCAGTAACCACGGAGTTGGGAAACAATGGAACATCAATGGGTACCAGTTCACAATTTGTACTGTTGGTATTTAACTATAGATAAAGTTGAATGGTACTGCAAGGTTCACATCAATGTCAGCTTTAGAACGGTTGAGTAATAACTAGGGCTACTTCCCCCAAGCTGGGGACACTTGAAAGAACAAAGTGACAGGTGACAGCAAGTCTTACTTCACTCCATTGCCTACAACATCTCCTCGGTAATGCCTCCGGCAGAAGTCTTTGATCCGGTTGATGGCAATCGCTGTCTTTTCCTTGGGAACGGAAGTTACAATCCGGACGTAGTTGGGATACTCAAAGCACTATGGAAAGTGAAAACAGATTAGAACATCCTGGATAATTTTTTTGTTTTGTTTTTAATTTTTTGTTTTTAAACAAAGGAAAAGGTTTTCTTTGCAAATTCTCCAATTTGTTCACAACTTCCCAGTCAGCTTTTCCTGTGTTTGTTTGACTTGAATTGAAAAACCTGCATCCACTTTGTGCGATCCCTGAGCTGCCGTAGCCAGGTTTACAACAATTGGTTGTTTGCATCTGAATGAAAGCGGAGATGTGATCCCTGGAGATATACGGCAGTTAATGGTTGGATTGCTTCTGAATGGCCTGTGCCACCACCCTGGCAGAGACTAGTTGACTATTAGGGAAGGCCACCATCTAAGGGCTGGATAGCTCAGATGGAAAAGCACTGGTACGTTAATCCAGAGGTCTCGGGTTCAAGTCTCGGTTCAGTCAAAGTTTACTTTGCCAGTTTTTCAACAATAAATTAATGATAAATGGCAAAATGGTAAATGAATATACCTGTCCAGGTAGGCAGAAGACAGACTCTTCCTCCACAAGCTTGGTGACAAAGGTCATATCATCTGAGAAGCCCTCAAACTTATCCATGTCGATGCCAAACTGCACAAGTTGTAATCACACACACACAAGCATTTCATGAAGATCAGTTACTTTAGTGTAAAAGAAAACATTACAAATTCCAGAAAATGCTGGAATTTCATGCTCTTTCTTCCTCCTTGAGACAAAACAAACATTGGTAAATAAGCAAAATATGAAATGCTGGGAATCGTTCATTCACTCAGAATTAAAGAAATCTATTTCAGCTGAAGAAACAATTCATTAATTGAAGCAGCCTTGATGATAAGCAACTACTCAGACCCTTTTTTTTAAGTCTTAACTTCCTTTTTGGGGTCATTTTGGAAGCTACTTAATTACTCTCAAAGCGGAAGAAAGAGCCCAAACTTTAAAGGTAAGTTTTTAATTTGCATCTTGGATGATGACTATGCAATTTGTTTGGAAAACCAAAGGTTCATTCAACAAGCATTTTCTTTCCCCTTGCTTACAATAATAATATTTTTTTTGTACAGTGCTTAATAAAATATTCTAAAAGCTGTAAAGTAGAAAGGAGCATATATGGCATTAAGACTGGCTGAACTGATTGTGTGTTTTTAGGGGTGTCTCATAAGTATCAATAATTGCGGGCTTTGCGTATGTCCTTTGAAAGGCTGTTCCATAGTGCTGGTGGACAGGTAGACAATGCAAGATCACCACAGTGAGTTTGTGTACGAGGTCCCAGTGCATGCTGTAATGTGTGACATGGATGGACAAACAACATCTAAAGGCTTCTCAATGAACAAGGCAGCTTTGACTGAATATATTCACGAGGCCTGCCAGATGGGATTAGGAGGAAGCAAGGCAGTGGTTCATTGCACAGACTGAGAGAGGAAGTATGAAGTGGACACTTCAAATGGATTGGAAGTGAGTGACGTAAGACTTGAGAGAGTTGCCACTTTCACTTACCATGAAATACATAGCCCCACAAGGCATGACTGGAAGCAGGCCTGGAACTTGTGCTAGCGCCTCATAGATTATCTCAGCGTTCTCCTGCAAACAAAAAGGAAAACGGTCAATGTTTAGCTACTTGTTTGTTCATTTGGGTTTAACAAGTTTGAATTCTCTAGATACATGTAAATCATGATTATTTGCCAAGCAGAATGTGTAAACACAATGCAATAGAGTCATGTGTCCAAATAATTGCGATCTGAATTGCGATTCAAAACTCTTTTGGGAGGCTCAGGTTCACACAGGTCGAAAAATGGTGAGCCAATTGCGGTTAGCAAGTCAAATGGTGGATGTGTGCTTGAGGGTGGCCCATGCAGAGAAACATAATAAACAAGCTTGGCATTTCCTGTCAATCAGAGCACGAGCGGTGCATTGTGGGATTAAAAGAAACGATGCGATTCAGTGGAGCCTTCCATCACACATGAACGTGATTATTTTGAGTCTCACTAATAGTGGAGTCCAAATTGCAATTCAAATCTCACTTATCATTGCGTTTATTGTGTCCACTGTCCACACACACACAAACAAGTGGAGTTTGAATCCTGATTCAAATAATCCCGATTCAAATAATCCCGATTCAAATAATCCCGATTCAAATAATCCCGATTCAAATAATCCCGATTCAAATAATCCCGATTCAAGTAATCCCGATTCAAGTAATCCCGATTTAAGTAATCCCAATTCAAATAATCACGATTCAAGTAATCCCGATTCAAATAATCCCGATTCAAATAATCCCGATTTAAATCATCCCAATTCAAATAATCCCAATTCAAATAATCCCGATTCAAGTAATCCCGATTCAAGTAATCCCGATTCAAATAATCCCGCTTCAAGTAATCCCGATTCAAGTAATCCCGATTCAAATAATCCCGATTCAAATCATTTTATAAATGAATTTATTTGGGGCAATGGAATCTGCCTCATGCGTAGTATGACCACAATAATAACCGCAATCAGGCTACGCATTTGGGGCGTGTGAATGCTACATTACACCCAAACCCCAACAAAAGTCACGACTCAATTTGTTTGTATTAGTGTAAACAGCCTCGTTGTGAAATGCTTTGTGACTAAGCTCAAGGTAAACAAGAATCAGGCTGGGGCCATAACCAATTCAAACAGATTTGGACCAGACAGATGTCTAGCTGCCAATACTTACAGGAATTCCTCCCTTACATGTACATGTGTACATTACACTGTACACCTCCCTTGTTAAAATGAAAACACATTCAAGACTGTATCAAATGATGTGATGTTGATTTACATGGGATACTCTCTATGTAGTAAAACTGAGACCCTTCAGAAATGAATACTGGTATTTCAGTTACGGAGCAATTTCCAGACAGATCAAATCCGTGTATATGCAGGCATTTCATGCATCTACTTACATGTACACGTTAAGACATCACCATCTGTGGATTGGATTAAATGGATTTTGATTCCAGAACCATGAATACCTGCAACAATTGTCAATGACTCCCTCAGAGAGTAAAACCATGAGACTCCACTTTTCCAGGCAAATGGTTAACCAGATCTGGAAACTCTGGAGCAAAGCTGCTGGGGGATTAAATGTTGCAGAGCAGCCTATCTTCCAAACATCTGGGCAGCCTAAACCAAAAAGCAGTTAAAAAAATCTACATCCACTTTGTGGTATCCCTTGACTACTGTAGCCGGGCTCGCAAGTAACTGCTGTTTGTATCTCAATGAAAATAGGGGCTTTGATCGCTAGAGATATACATGTACGGCAGCAAATGGTTGAATGCTTCAAACTGGTTCTCCCACTCAAGTAATGATGGCTGACCATTTGGGAAGGCCGGCACCTAAGTTATGGCCGTATGTTAAGTCAGAGGTTTTAGGTTCAAATTTCCCTTGCTTTTTGTCCAAATATTGGCAGCCTGCGTAGATGTCAGTGGAAGTACACTGTAGGCAGGGCTCAGGTTTTCAAGTGGCCCAGGACTCACTGAAATTTGGGGCAAAGTGGCCTGAATGGCAATTAGGCAGAAATATAAATATACATTACAAGCCCCTTTTAGGAACGTTCTCACTGTCCCCCAAAAGTGCCATTATTTGGATCACGATTTGAATCGCTATTCAAAATCCACATTTTTGATGTGCATGGACACAATGAATGTAATTATTAGTGAGACTTGAATAGGGATTTGCAAGACGCATTGATGTCGTGTGTTCATTATCACTCATGTCTTCTAAGGAAGTCTTACACAACACATGTATGTCTATTTCGCTCAACACTTGAATTTACAAGGGCATGTCTTTTCAGTGGAAATCAAATGCATTTCATCTGTTTCTGAGTTCATGAGTTTTTTCCCTTCTTTATCCGTGTCGTGTCCGCACTGGCCTTTTGGGGGGAAGGTTTTCACCAAGACGATGGTAAAATGAAATAAGGTCAAATGTAATTGCTGTCCGCACAAAATTTACCGAGACAATGGTAGAAGTAACTGCATTGACTGTATAATGACTCAAAACAATGCAAAACGCATGCGTGGTGGCCTGTGCAGCATGATCTCCCTCCAACGGCCGGATGCAGGGCCAGATATACACTTTCCCGTGACCTACTTTTACCTACTCGCTCTGCATGCACTGTCCGCACTGGACTGATCGTCTCGGGAAAAGTGACCAGGTACATGTAACTTTTACTGGGCAGCAGTTGGCCAGTAGAAGTAAGCATTAGACTCAGGAAAAGTAACTACAGTAAGAGGAAAAGGTCCCAGGCTGTCCACACTGGACTTAAAATGGGGAAAGTTCAAATCGCCTCGGAAAGTTTGACCAAAAAAAGTCCATTGCGGCCTGGCTTTTCTATCATTTTACCCCAGCGACTCCAGGTCTCTACAGCTGATAAATTGTGTACTATTTTAAAAAGAGAACTTGAAAGTCTAAAGCCACGTTTTCACTGCACTTATTTTGGTAAAAGTAACCGAGACTATGGTTACTTTTCCCATTTTAAGTCCAGTGGAAACGGCCCAGTTAAATTTCCTCTCGGTTACTTTAACCGAGCCGAATGGTTACTTTTACCGACCAACCTCTGCCCGGTAAAAGTGACCAGGTAAGTTTAACTGAGCCGATTAGTCTAGTGGAAATGCACCACTCGGTAATACGCGACTCGGCCTACATGCACTGTGCACAAATAATTTTTGCCAGCTCGGTTACTTTAACCATTGTCTCGGTTAAATTTTAGTCCAGTGGAAAAGCGGCTTAAGAGGAACAAGTCACGAGACAGATATCACTGTCTACATGGGGTTCTGACACAATGGCTGAAAACGTCCATGGAGGGACCCCAAGCCAACCACCTTCCCTCCAATGCTGTACAATCAGGGCTATAAGGGCAGGGCGATGGACGCAACTCTCTCACCTGGAACACTTCCAAGCTCCTCGAGTAAAAGTCGGCCGGCGTTTCGGCGAAGATCTTTGGCAGAGCAGCCTGGATGAGTGTGCATGGTCCGAGGATGCGCGTGGCTAAATTCATAAGCCCCTGACGAACCTGCAGGGACAAATCCAGAAACAAAATAAAACCGTAACAAATTCAAAAAAAAGTAAAAAAATCACAGAAAAGCCGCACAGCTTCTAAAACTTATTGCACTAGATATATTAATCATCTGCAGGTCAGTTTGGCGTTTGATGAGCAGGGCCTATTCAAGTCAGTTACTTTTTGGCAACAAACTTGGCACTTGTCAACTGCCATGGCCAACAGTCAACTAGACAGACACAGGTGGGATAAGTCTTGGTCAGATGAGCACTTCCTATTTGTTCCCTTGCTTGCCCACTGTCATTGTAAAGCTACGCTTGGCCAAGACATACGGAATGGGGAAGTCAAACCAGGACCATGGTTACATTTCAAATGGGTAAATCTTACCTCATCTTTGAATGCATCCATGGGATCCTGTATCAGAATCCAGCCAAGTCTCCAACCCGGAACTAAATACCTGCAAGACAAAAAGAAAAGACAATTTAATATCAAAGTTAGCATCAGGTACATGTAACATGTAGTCTTGCTAAACATGATTGGACCTGACTGGAAAGAAAACAATATGCAGTTATAAGATATGATAGGATTTAAATGCCCAATACAACATTGGGAAGATCGGAAAACATTGATGTCCACAGTTTTTCTTCTAATTTACCAGAACACGGGATTGTAGATGGTCATGATAGAATCCTCATGTTAAAATCTTACGGTCTGGGATGCTGTATTTCTCGAGAAATCTTCACTCAAACATCGACAAATTAAATATTTCTTACACTACAGAACGGTGCAAAAACCGTGACGGTTCTTTGTCTTTTTCTACTTTCACAGATTACCATTTGAGCTAAAACCTTTGCAGGATTCCTTTTTTGGAATGTTTAATGGTTTAACACACAAGTGTGGCAATCTGTTGGCTTTTACCAATGTTGTATAGGGCCTTTAACATAGGCCTAATTAACATGATCTTTGTGTTGAGATGAATGAAGGTTTGCCCTATTCAATATAAAAAAAATGCCAAAAAAATGGTGGGAGGGAGGGAGGAGGAGGGGAGGGGATGGGAGGGAGGAGGAGGGGAGGGGATGGGAGGGAGGAGGAGGGGAGGGGATGGGAGGGAGGAGGAGGGGAGGGGATGGGAGGGAGGGAGGAGGAGGGGAGGGGATGGGAGGGAGGAGGAGGGGAGGGGATGGGAGGGAGGAGGAGGGGAGGGGATGGGAGGGAGGAGGAGGGGAGGGGATGGGAGGGAGGAGGAGGGGAGGGGATGGGAGGGAGGAGGAGGGGAGGGGATGGGAGGGAGGAGGAGGGGATGGGAGGGAGGGAGGAGGAGGGGAGGGGATGGGAGGGAGGGAGAGAGGAAGGGGGGAGGGAGGGGGAGGGGGAGGGATGGAGGGAGTGAGGGAGGAAGGGAGAGAGGGAGGGAGGAAATGTTTAGACCTTTTTGCGAGTCCACCACACGTCAGCACTGGTACATTCTTGGCAATAGAAGCGACTGAGTGAAAGGTGTGACCGGAGAAGACCATGTCGGCATACACCTCGTCTGACAGGATTGGTAGCTGGTGTCTCTCTGCGACTGTGTCAAGAATAGGTCAAGCCCAAACAATTATACATGAAGCTCAATCAACTTCCTGGGTGTTGGCAAAGCTTCTCCCCAAGTTAACATTTTGCTGGCAAGGTTCACATTAGGGCCTTTCCACTGTCCCAAATAAACGTGATTATTTAGATTGCGATTTGAATTGCGATTTCAACTTCACTTTGCTATGTGTGTGGACACAATAAACGCTATTAATGAGACTTTTCCATAAAATCAAGTTTATTTGCAGAATCGCACCGGTTCTTTTAATCCCACAATGCACCGCTCAGTGACAGGAAGTTCCGTGCTTGAATGATGTCTCCCTGCATGGGCCACCCTCAAGGACACACCCACCATTTGACCACAACTGCTAACAGCAATCGGCTCGCAATTTTTCAGCCTGTTTGAACACAAGCAAAAAAAAAGGGTTTCAAATCGCGATTATTTGGAGAGTGGAGACAGCCCTATCGTCTGTGTTTTCACAGGGATCAAATTTCACGGAAAAAAGGACTGGCCAACAGGTTTAGTCACTGAAGAATCTTTCTGTACCCAAATTAAGGATCTCAAGAGCCTTGACCTTGGGGCTTGTTATGGAAACGAGAGGCAGGGGGAGGGGGGCTTACTGCTGCAAATGTCCTCTAAGTGCTCCTTGGTGAAGACTCCACCGCAGGGATTGGATGGGCTGTTGACGATGATGCAAGCTGTCCTCTCGTCAATCAGGGACTCCATGTGCTCCAGGTCAGCTTCCCAGGACTTCTCCGGCTGAATTTTGTAAAAACAAATTTCAGAGAAATATGCACAAACTGCTTACTGACGGAAAATTAGCCAAATGCAACTATAAAAAACTAACAGGGCCTGGCGTTTTGATCCTAACGGGACTTTTCTCAAAGGCCTTTCTCTGCCTTTGAGAAAGGTCCTGCAAACTTGATGTACATGTAAGCCTTAAAAGGCTGAAATCAAAAGTGGTTGCGGACGCTTTCCGCTTAACAATGGAAATTTAACAGCCACTACCATGAATGGCATTCTATCGGTACCAGCGACTCACTTGCAAATAGAAATTCAGCCAGTGTTAAAATAAACAAAAAGTCAAACGGGAGAACTTACATGAACCTTGGAATTACTTTACATGTCATGGCACAGGAAAACAGAAAAACAGAAAAACTAGAATACCCAACTTTGGACTCACGATAAAAGAAGCGCATTGTGGGACTCTAGATTTGAAATCTGTTGGCACGTACCTTAAGCCGGTATCCCCTGGGCTCAAACTGGTAGGATCCAGACAGGGTGCGGTAGATGGAGAACCCTGGCTTCGGGACCAGAACATTATCACCAGGATTGGCCAGCACCAGTAAGGCCATCTCAATTGCACCAGAGCATCCGCACGCCAACACCACATCCTTGCAATGGAGAAAACAGACAGAAGACAAAATCTGAGTAAACACTGCTCATTCTGGGTCTGCCTGTCCACATCTTTGGATGACAGTTTCTTAACTTAGCGTAGTATATATCCTCAGACGCAGAGCCATTACACCTGGATTCTATCAATTGTTTCCCATGTCTAATGATTTTAAAGCTCCTACACAACATTGGTAAGATCGAAAAACAGAAATGTTCACAGATTTACATGAAACTGATACAGTTTGAAGATGGTTATAGTAGAAACTTCGCACTGAAATATTTCTGCCCAAAATGTTGTATTTTTGGAGAAAAGAGTTAAAGAAATAATTTAGATCTCACCGAGATCTAAACCAAAAATTTGGAACAATTCGTTGAATGCTGCATTTTCGTGAAACAGCTGAAGCGGTTTTTCACTATTTTCTCGACACTCGGTTGGTGGATTGAGCTGAAATGTTCACAGGTGTGCTATTTCATGCATATGTTGGATCAGACAATGTACCTAAACTAGTACCAGTATGGATGCTATTATTTGACCTTAACCAATTTTGTGTTATCCCTTTAAATAAAAACAAAATACCAGAAAAGTAATGTGATAATATTTTAATGTGAAAATATTGCTGTGTGAATATAATGCAATATCGCAAACTTGTGCTCACTGACAAGAATGACCAAAAACATACCAATCTTAAACAGACAAAGTTTGGAGTTTGGAACACAGTCTGGCCTCCATAATTGGAGCTCCCGATTTAAAAAAAAAATGCTGAGATTATTTGCCTGGTTGAGTGTGCGTGAATGCTTCATTCCAACTCCCCTCCCCCTCCACTCCTCTCCCCGCCTCCTCCCCTACCCCCACCCCCTCCCCCACCTCCTCCCCCTCCCTCTCCCCCCTTAAAAAAAAGTTGTCAATATCCCACCAAGCAACATTACCAGGCAACGGTTGGCCGGGCTTAGAGTGCAGGAGAGGTGATCAGGCAAACTCAAGGTTACCCTGTGATTGCTGTATGTGCAGTTTTAAGATTACATGATCAGAGTGCCTGTACTTCTTGGGCTCGCAATGTCTTCACCATGTGGTATTAACACAAAAGGGAACAGAGGTGACATCCTGATTCAAATCATGTTAATGGGTTGTTGCTTGTTACAGATGGACTTTTCGGCTTGGTTTTAAACTGACCTGGTCAATTTAACCGGGCAGAAGTTGGTCGGTAAAACTACCCATTCGAGTCAGGTAAGTTACCTGGGAGGAAAACTTCCTGGGCTGTCCGCACTGGACTTAAAATGGTCAATTTACCCATTTGCTCGGTTAGTTTACCCATTTTAAGTCCAGTGCGGCCGCCGCTTTAGT
Organism: Luidia sarsii; assembly: GCA_949987565.1. NCBI lineage: Eukaryota > Metazoa > Echinodermata > Asteroidea > Paxillosida > Luidiidae > Luidia > Luidia sarsii. The sequence continues at coordinate 9,179,690 of OX465110.1, forward strand.
AGAAGGAATTAACAGATGTTGAGGAACAAACAAGTCAGGGTAGAATTTCCAAGAAAGAACGATGACTCATAGTCAGGAGTACAACACTGGACAGAGCACTGACCACTCAGGGTCATTGGTCAGTCTAACTGGTGTAAAACAATGCTTGAGGCTGTACATGTACATGTAGGTCCAGGAAGTAGTGAGTAACAATTCAAAGAAATGGTGCACATGTGATAAAACAATTACGTGGTGTATTATATGGAAATGAGGATATACATGTACATGTAGGGTATTGATCCACAAATTGAATATCATTCATTGATCATCGGGTTAATAAATGCATAGGACAAAATAATTTAATAATAAGAGGAAAAGAATTACAATGCATATATAAGTAAATACAACCAATGAAAATGTCTGTAATGAAACGCTACACATGTACATGTAGGTGTAGCCATGGAGGCCTTCCTCCATGGTGTAGGTATGCCTATAGGTTGTGCACACAGCCAGTTTTGTCCAAGAAAGTATCGTGATTCCCCGTGTACAGTAGGCTTTGGTGAGGTTACATGCACTTGCATTTGCCACTTCTATTCTGATCCTGTGTGCCTGCTGTCAAGCTGGGCTACAAATAAACCTTAAGGCTAAAAATAACTGCTGACAAAGCCACACATATGAAAGCAGTTACCAGCAGACTCTGACCTCAACTTGAATTTGGGACATTTGCAAGCAAATCAGTAAGCAATTGAGGACATTTTGTTGACATTACCCATTCAATGGAGTCCTCTCATACATGTATGATGGAATACAAATCCATATTGCCTTACGGACGGGAGTCAACTGGTGTACAATATATGGCAGGGTTTCCCCTGCATATCAAACTGAGCTGGCCCACCTCACTATACCATTTTGATTGACCACCTCAGGTAGGCCTACAGTATTGTCCCCGAAACTGACACGGGTCAAAATCATGCTCAAAGGAACATTACATGAGCACCGAAAGCAATGGCACATGAGCTTGTGCAAAGTTATATACTGTATGTCACTGGGTTTCTTTTTCCTGGTTCCATAACGTGTACGGTATACACGTATTACAATGCTAGGCTCTTTCCCATGCCCCACCACTGAACATCAAGCTAATGTAGCACAGCTACAACAGCGCAAACTCCCAAAATAAAACTCACGTATAACATGTACTAGCTACAGTGTAGCTCATGGCTTGCCCCCTTACTCCTTAGGCTCCCCAAACTCCAGGGGAAACGCTGATATATGGTACCATTCACTGTTGATTTCTGAGATCACGCACATACCCAGGCCTACTGTACATGTACAGTACGCTGTAGACACGTACCTTAGGGGATATAAATTTCAGTATTGCAGCACATTTCAGGGAGTTGTGCCTGCTCCCCTGATAAAGATTGTGCTGACTACAGAGTATGGGAATTGACTATCAACTTGTCAACTCAAATGCCACTCTCAGAGCTGTCTGTAGTTGTCACATTGGCTCTGTGCCCTGGTACACGGATCCCTTTCTGTTTCAAAACCTAATACTTCAGAAAGGAAACACTGGCCAGTGATTGCTGGATGTGCAGCAAGTACTGAGCCTATATTGAGATATGTTTAGTATGAAGAATGCTCACCCTACATGTATAACACTGTTGTTTGAGCTGTATTTACCTGATTTATTCTTCTGTCTAAGATTGAAATAATAATAATAATAACATAAACATCATAATTATACCTCATCTCATGTAGAGTTTGTAATGTTCAGTATGTTGGCGAGACCAAAAACACCCTCAAAAAACGTATCTATGGCCATAGGTCTACGATCAAAACCGGTAAAATGGATACCCCTGTTGGGTATCACTTCAATCTCCCTGATCATTCGATATCAGATATGAGTGTACTGGGCATAGAATCCCTTGGTCACCGTAGTAATGCTGTCCGTCTAAGCCGTGAGAAAATGTGGATGAAGCGTCTTTGGACTATTCAACCACATGGTCTCAACATCCAGGAGGGTAATGACTAACACCATGCAGCTTTCTGATAATCCTTCTTTTGTGTTCACTCCTTCACACTTCTCTCTTTGAAATTTCCCCCTCTCACTAATCCTACCCTACTCCTTGCCCTTCATTTTCATCTCACCCTACAAGCTTTACTCTTTGTCCTTTGTTTCTCATCCGTGTCCTATTCACTCTCTTCCCCCTTCCTTCGTGTACATATCTGTGTTGTCCTTGTCACTCTGCCTTTGAGAAAGGTCCTGCTACTGCTAGGATCGAAAAGTCAGGCCAACTAAATTTTAAGAAAAACATACACGGCTGTTATACTTGTTGAATCGCTTCTAACTGGCGCCCCCAACCTTGCTAAGACTATTGTTGACTATTAGTATTAGGGAGGCCACCATCTAAGGGCAGGGGCTGGATATACAATGTAGCTCAGATGGGAAGAGTGCTGGTACGCAAAACCAGGTCTCGGGTTAAAATCAGCCTCACAACCCATTATTCCATTACCGGTACCCTAAAACAGTATCATCTCAAACAAACAGTACATTAACCCCACCCACACCACTCACCCCTACCCAACCCCAAGTCCACTCCCATTTCAGAGCAAATAAATGTATTTAGGGAGTTATGGGATGACAGTATGCTTGTGGAGTAGTATCCAATATGTGTATGATGTACATAATGTACTTTATGTGTCTGTCATTCATAATTTGAATGTAGTATACATGATACATGTACACACTGTACTACAGTACAGTACAGTACAGTTTAGGTCCTCATTTTAAAGCTTTAGGCTTCATATGAGTCAGGACTCCTAGGTAGGAGCCTGGTGAAACCAGTCTTCGACTGTGTTTCTCTTTTAATCTGTTCAATAGAAAGATCACCCAGTAGTCCTGATGAGATACCTATCCAGGGATCTCGATAGTATGGGACTCTAGGGATAAAAAATAAACTAAGCTTGGTCAAATTTGTACTGTCTGGAATAAGTGTACAATATTCAAAACTTGTAATAAATAAAGCAATATCTAAAACTTAAAACATTTTTATATTGTCTATCATGATTAAAATAATACATTTTAGGAGTATAAATTCTCATTTGAGGTAGTAGAGAAGAATTTTATTATGTTTCCCCCCAAAAAAAAAAAAATAAGAAATACTGAAAAAAAAATAAGTTTTCATCTGAATAAAAAAACAATCTTTGACATCTGAATGCAGACAGCCGGCCGGACAGAGATATTTGTAAATCGGTATAACATACGCTTGCACTGCTTTGCAGCTTGCCAATAAAAGCACTACTGTTGAGGTGAGAAATGAGATCGTTTATCACACTTGTGTCAATTGACAACAAAAATCGAAAACCGTGGAGGAAAATACAAGTTTAACATTTTGTGCGCACTGCCAAACATACGAGATGGCCAAATGAATGATGGGATAAACTAGGACAGATGGTACTATTACAATTTACAAGGACTTGATTAGCTTTGCAGCTTGCCAAACAATTATCTTCATCTGACCACCACTATGATAAAGTCTCTTCTTGTGGCATGTATGTAGATGACCTACCTTGGATGTGAGTGGTGAGGATGGTATGGAAAACTTCTGAGCAACGGCTGCCCTTGCCAACTCCAGTCCTGCATAAAACCAGAGCCAAGGAAAAGCAAAACCAAGCAATGTCATTAAACCATCATCCCATTGCCCAGTTGGAAGACCCATCACCATCCTCATTGTATGCATATTAGATGAATTTACAGTCGGGATCAACATTATGGCCGGATTGCATTGCATATGGTGCGCCATGGAGCAACATGAATACACACCAAACAGTTTTCATTTTCGCATGACACCATTTGAGTCCATTGACAGACTGAAGCACGAACGACTCACAAACCAGTGAACATTGTGATCACAATCAGTTTCAAATCAACATACCCATGTACATGTACATGTACATATATACTGAAAAAAAGTATTTGACTCAAGTGCAAAGAACTGAAAGTTACACAAGTACGGTGTTTTTACAGAAAGGTTTGTGGTCACACCATACATGTATATGGACATTTAAGAAACTCTTTTTAGTTTTAGTGAATGATGCAATTTTAAAAAGATCCTCCCTAAAAGAGATATTTCCACATGGTGTTTAATTACCAAAATCCTGCCTACATATCACATGTCTTTTTTATATCTAGGCCTATTCAAAGACAAATTAGAAATGTGTACACTTGGGACAGTGTCTTCAGAGTTCAGATGACTAAACAATAAAGACAAAAGTCCTTGTGAAAATGTCTTTATGGAACATGTTTTGAATCCCAGAGTTGCAGTGCTTTTGAGAGATTATCACCCTACATCTTGTAAGTTGAATGTGCTTCTCCAAGACTCCAGTGGCACACATTCCCAACACTGTAATGATAGTATGGGATGGGACATCCTTTCCTGTTGTATACAGTGGAACATCGCAACAACGAACACCGATATCCCGAACATTCGGTATAACGAACATACCCTTTGGCTCCCGATTTTTTGTCCATGGATATGCAGCCGCAACTGCTATAACGAACGACCGCTAATACCGAACAATTTTCGTGGATCCTGGGATGTTCGTTAAAGCGACGTTCCACTGTACCAGTACATTCCCTGCAGATTTTCTTTGAAATATCAATCCGATCTATAGGTATTCGCAGACATGCAGGTATGTCAATCTGTGAGTCTGAAAGAGAAATCTGTTTCCGGAATCATTGATAAGTACAGTATTTCCTGGTATTATTAAATATTTTTGCCCCTGATAATATTGTGCAAATGCACTCATATTTACTACTTCCGTGTCTTTTTTTGACTGTAGAGAGGCACATTAAACTGTGAGACAATCCACCTCACAGTCACACCTTCGACAGGCTACACTGTACCTTGGGTATTTGTCCCCAAAGGTTGCCACCTCGGGGTCAAAATCATGCTTGAAAAAATGCACAGTGTGCACAAATACAAAAACACCATAGCATGTACAGAGGGCTGTTGAGGATGTCTCCTTGCACAGAGCTGAATGTTTCTACGTGCATGTGTACATGTACAGGTACCGGCTCATTTCAAAGCCACACTCCATCTCAAAAGAGACATTTTCATACAGTGTTACTGTCACCGCAAATCTTCCTCTCCACTCTTTACAGGAGTTTTAGACTCATTGCCTGTGCAATCTGTGACCAATGGAACCCCAACATAGCACATCCACAATGCAACAAATCTTGTTTATTGAGCCAATTATTGATCACAACCCTGGGCACAGCCTGGGACATCCGACATGTATGCTGCATACATACTGGTAGTTACATACATACATGTATGTGCATGCACCTCTCCTTATGAAAAGCAATTTGGTTGCACCATTAACTCTAGACTAACATTTTCTAAACCTTCCAAACGACACAGCTACATGTATGTTTGTCTCCACCTATCTAGTCTAAGGACTACCACTATGTGTATATTAAAGATGTACATTTATCATGTAGGCTATGTGAACCTCGCTCAAACTCATTGAAAACGGCCATTGATTTTATCGTAACAGGCAATCGATCGCTATTTTGTGCATATCATGTACACCATGGGATTCTGTGCATCTTTTTTTATAAATGTTACAATTTTCACAAATTACCGGTATACATCTCCCATACTGTATATTGCCACTGATAGTTATTGGACCAGAGCCGCCAGATTCGATTCTATTTACAAACCCATAATCAACACAGCATCCAAAATTATGACACCTATATTACTATAGATCCTTAACTACACATGTGTTCATTGTATAATGACGAGGCCAGACGATGACATCATGCGGTTGCCTGGCTACCCTAAGTGGATTAAAATACGCTCAGTGAATCTGTGAAGAGTGGAGGTTGTTTTAATATGCATCCACCACTGGCCAGCAGAACAGGACAGACTTAAATGTGCATGAAGCATCTCACTAAAAGGTTTTTAAACTGATTTCAAACCAGAAATGAACAGTGTCTACGGTATATAAGCCATAATCTTATAAGATGTAAGTTACACTAGGTAGAGCAATTGTTTTGTATCGCTCTTGAAGGGAAGTACAATGTACATGAACATGTTGTATACAGTAGTGTACGTATATTTTCACAAACCTTGTGCTACTTTGTCAATACCATACTACCAAGATTTTTAGGGGTAAACGATTTCATGTACTTGTATTGATGTATTATCCATTGTGGAGAACAATTGTAGCTTTGCAACTTAAAGTAAACACAGGGGTTTTGTTTTTACAATTCGTGATTACAGAATTGTTTCGTTACTGAATTGAAATTCATCACTTCAAAGTTGACAACTTGAAACTAAAAGTTGACAAACTAAAATTGCCACATGAGGAAAATCTGTGGAATAATAGTCGAACCATTTCTTGGTTGTGACAGCCAAAAGTAGTAGGCTATAGGCCCTACATGTAGGTTAGAGCCTTAAGCCGCGTCCGCACTGGACTTAAAATGGGTAAACTAACCGAGCAAATGGGTAAATTGACCATTTTAAGTCCAGTGCGGACAGCCCAGGAAGTTTTCCTCCCAGGTAACTTACCCGACTCCAGTGGGTAGTTTAACCGACCAACCTCTGCCCGGTTAAATTGACCAGGTCAGTTTAACCGAGTCGATAAGTCCAATCCGGACACGACGTCTCGGTAAACGACTCGGTAAAAAACCACATCCGGCGCCACGCACGTTACGTTACTGTATGCAAGACTCGTGCGGGCGCAGGGTAACAACGTGTTTGTGTTCCTACAGTACATGCACATGTACATGAGTCGGTTAGTTTTACCCATCGTCTCGGTTAGTTTACCCGAGTCGAAAAGTCCAAGTGCGGACGCCGGGAAGATTTACCCATTGGAATGTTACCCACGGGCTCGGTAAAAAATAAGTCCAATGCGGACACGGCTTTAGAGGTACACACAGGCTGACACAGCAGAGACGTATTGTAAATAATGTAGGCCTACTGTTCCACTGTTCTGGTTGAATGCTAAGTACATATTCTAGTTGAATGCCAAGTGACCTGGAACGGAAACCCTATGTACAGAAGGTACATGTACATGTATTATTTCCCAGTTATAATTACGTACAGTAGGCCCTACAAATACATTGGACAATTTTGTTTTTTCACCTCATCCATAGTGCACTGCCATGACCAACACATTTCTACCGGTACATGTACCGTACGGTACGTGAACTATCCAGTTTACGCTAGCAGTCTTGGCAGAGGGTTCACAATCAGCGTGTTTCTACTGACGAAAGGTTGCCGGGTGTCTCCGTGCGTCTTCGGGTGTTTCTGGGTGGAGTGTCCAGTAGAAACACAACCGGGCGTCAAATTTTCCGAATTGTCATCCGGCAACCAAACGTTCACCAACAACCACCTATTGAGGTGGATCTTGCCGGGTGTCTTCGGGTCACACTCGCAGTAGAAACACACGCGGTTGCTGGTTGCCGGGTGTACCGGAAATGCAACAGAAGTAGTGAATTCCTTGCTTTGACCTGCGGCGTGACCCGATTCATTCCGCACGTCCGGTCTACCCTCGATGAAGGTCGATTGTGGGCGACACCCGCCTTTTCCGTACTGAGTAGAAACAGGCATTTCTCGGTGATCCGGATCACCGACACCCGGAATATAGTGGGTAAGAAATACCGGGTGTTAGCGTGTGCTCAGTAGAAACACGCTGAATGTGATGCCGTGAAATACAATCCTATGTCATGCTGACTGGCTGCCGCTTGCAAGGCAACTCATATGGAAAACAGATCCTCCTCTGATCAGGCAAGGGAAGATTCCAGATCCTCAATCAAGTTGGTCTCCTCCCTCTCCCTCTCCCTCTCCTTCTCCCTCTCCCTCTCCCTCTCCCTCTCCTTCTCCCTCTCCCTCTCCCTCTCCCTCTACCTCTCCCTCTACCTCTCCCTCTCCCTCTCCCTCTCCCTTTCCCTCTCCCTTTCCCTCTCCCTCCCCCCTCCCTCTCCCTCTCCATCTCCATCTCCCTCTCCCTCTCTAACTCTAACTCTAACTAAAAAATGCTTCACAACTTACACCCTGGAGTTACTGTACATGTACTGTACTCTACATGTACCTTGACAAAAAAAAAGCTGCTCTGAAGGGCACTGGCTAAGTTGAAAGTATAACATAACATAGCGTAACATTTACTGTCCATCAGAACTCCTGCTGTATCTCTGCTTCTGTAAGTTACCCTAATTTTGTAGTGCATTTTGATTTTCTCTGGTCACCCTTCACACAGTGGTTTTCTCTGGTCACCCTTCACAAAGTACATGTAGATTCCCCCCCCCCCAGTTTTCCACCATCTGGTGCCCAGTAGTGACCACCTCCTTAGGAATGTGTAGGTCACCTACTTATGGTCACTATTCCTGGAAAGTGTGTCTAGCATGTCTATTAGAAAAGCATGGCCTTATTAGGGAATTAAACCACCCAATTCATCAATACACAATATTTAGCTCCCATAGCAAATCTACATGTACCAAACATATCCCTTGTTGTTCAATTATTCATTCTATTCACATTTAATATTCAACAATAGATAGAAACAAGTCCTTTTTTAGTCTGGGTTTGCACTTTGCATAAACCTCATCAATCCAATCTTTGTGTCCGGAGTCTGTTCCGTCATCTACATGTACATGTACATTTATATTTGTGCCACACTACCGAGTAGCACAGGACCAAGGACTCAGATAACCTACGTGTAGCACCAATCCAAGTGCTATATATTTCCATTAGCCCACAAAGTAAATTTGACTTGAGCATAATTTACATTGAGAGGGTAGGGTACACCATTTCCAAAATGGCAAATTTCCAGGTGTTCCAAATTTGAGAAGAATTTGTAATGGTATACGTGAAATTCTAGCACTCAAAAATCTGCCGTTTTCGAGAAAACGATAAATGTTTTCCTGTGAAGAGTTCCTTTTACAAAAAAAAACAGGTGATATCCATTATCCATGTCAAATAAACAATTTGTATGGAGAGATACATGTACATGTACATGTATGTGTAGTTCCTTGCTTTGATGATTGGTGATCAAGAGGAAAAGACCAGTCCCAACACAAAAATCCCAAGCTTCATTTTCTGCAGGTACTGTATTGAAAGGGCCAGAGTATCGGATGGAAAAAAGAGCATGAGACACTTTTGCCATCTCATTGACCCCAAAATGGTTGTGTCTCAGCCTGATATACTACATTGTAGCTTGCATGTGGCCAGAATCCTGGGACCAATTTCGTAGAGCCGCTTAAGCAAGAAAAGCTGCTTCAAGTTTAAGTTGTCATTGTCTAATTCAAGATTGCCAGCCATATATGACTTGATGCTTACTGCCCTCAACTTGTATTCCAGTCATGGGTTCTTAGCATAAAATACAAGTGGAACTTCATTGGCAACCTGGCTTTATCTACCAAGGCTTCCATGCTTAGCCCATATCTGCCAAGTTGCAGGATTTCCTGTAGGATGCAGAAAAGCTACTAACAATGATGGTGTTATCCCATTCACTATTCTATTGATATGGTTTAGGAGATTTTTGATTTTCTTGTATCATAATAAAGTAAGTTTCACACTGGTATACAGTTTGTTTGGGGTTTATTTTTTGGAAAAGCTGAGGATGACAATGTTCTCTTGTAATGCACGTTTTGTTTGTTTTAGTGTGATAGGGGCTTAGGCAGGAATACTGGTTATGTGCTGTGACCAGTCAGGCAGATATGGTGCTTATGCAGTTCTATGAAAATGGCACCTGATGTACTGTACATGTGTGTGTGTACGTGTCTGAGATTGGGGTCGTTCAGACCCCGTACTAAAAGTGGTCTATCTTCGGTTTAAACTGAAAAGGGTCTATCTAGTTGTGTCTGAATGGTCTACGTAGACCGTTTTGGGTACTACAAACGGACTATCTCAGACCGCCGAGGAGGGGTGGACTAGACTACGAAGACCAGTCTACGTAGACCGATCAGAACAGTCTATCTCATAGCCACATCCGGTTTAGGCAGACGAACGGGCGCATTACATCACCAGTGATTTATGTCACTGCCCAAACCGCACGAAAAACAAGGACGCGATGTGCATTCCATTGATGTTACGTGCACTCTTGCTAGCCGGAAGGGAAGTTGGGATTCAGGGTCAAGCAACGTGTGTGACCTCTTAGTACCAGAGATAGACTGTTTTCAGTTGAACTCAGTGAGTATGAACGCAAGGGGTTTGCAATGAAATGTTTACCTCCCGCTGTGACCGCAAATGATAGACCCTTTTCGGTCTCCGTAGTACGGTTTCTGAACATAGCCAAAGATTTGTGTCCTTCAGATGTATGGAGCTGCTTACCTAGGGCAGGGCCATACCCGTTGCTCTTCAAACCACTGACCACCTCACACATGCTGTCACTCATCTCTTCACAAATGGACAGGTTGCCAAAGATTGTCGGGTCACCTACATGGACATTATCGAGAAACATACACAAATGTTTACTGACTAAAACGACCAATATTCAAAATCACATCAATTTAGAAGGGCTTTAGAAGGACTTTATTCAAAGGCAGTTAAAAAAAATGACTTGCCAGCATTACCGGTATTTCACGTGCAAAAACAGCTTGCAAGTTTGGCTGTTCCTAATATTATAATGCAATCTTCTGTTAATTATGTGTTCTCCCCAGGTGTGTTCAAAGGCACACTATAGACCTAAAGAACACCACAGAATGATTGAACATATTAACAATCCTGGAATAACCACAGAGCGACTCTGAGCTTCCGCTCATGAGACGTGCATGATATGGCAATTTTTGGCTATCTGTTTATAACCAGTATGAAAACCAACCCATTGCAAACTGGCAGGCCAGCTGACAAATATGAAACCCAGCTGGACAGTTAATAAACAGATAATGCAAACTGCTAAATTGAATTGAAATTATGTACGTTTAACAGCCTCTTTCTCTAAAACAGAATTTTCAGCCTCTGCCTCTTTCCCTAAGACAAATTTTAAGCTGCTGCCTTTATCTCTAAGACAAAATTTTAAGCCGCTGCCTCTTTCTCTAAGACAGAATTTTCAGCCTATGCCTCTTTCTCCAAGACAGAATTCAGCCAAGATGTAAAAAATAGTATGCATCTTTCTCTAAGACAGAATTCAGCCTAGATGCATCTTTCTCTAAGACAGAATTCAGCCTAGATGCATCTTTCTCTAAGACAGAATTCAGCCTAGATGCATCTTTCTCTAAGACAGAATTCAGCCTAGATGCATCTTTCTTTAAGACAGAATTAAACCTAAATGCATCTTTCTCTAAGACAGAATTAAGCCTAGATGCATCTTTCTCTAAGATAAAATTCAGATGCATCATATAGGCTATAGCATCTTTCTCTAAGACAGAATTCAGCCTATACCTCTTTCTCAAAGATAGAATTCAGCCTATTTGCCTCTTTCTCTAAGACAGAATTCAGCCTAGATGCCTCTTTCTCCAAGACAGAATTCAGCCTAGATGCCTTTCTCCAAGACAGAATTCAGCTATAAGATCTATGCATCTTTCTCTAAGACAGAATTCAGCCTCTATTTTGTATGCCTCTTTCTCTAAGACAAAATTCAGCCTATAGATCTATGCATCTTTCTCTAAGACAAAATTCAGCCTAGATGCCTTTATCTGGGATATAATTCAGCTATTAGATCCATGCATCTTTCTCTAAGACAGAATTCAGCCTATGCCTCTTTAAAGACAGATTTCAGCCTATAGATGTATCTTTCTCTAAGACAGAATTCAGCCTATGCCTCTTTAAAGACAGATTTCAGCCTATAGATGTATCTTTCTCTAAGACAGAATTCTGCCTCTGCCTCTTTCTCTAGGATAGAATTCAGCCTCTGCCTCTTTCTCTGAGACAAAACTCAGCCTATAGATGCCTCTTTCTGTAAGACAAAATTCAGCCTAGATGCCTCTTTCTCTAAGACAAAATTCAGCATGTATGCCTGTTTCTCTAAGACAAAATTCAGCCTCTGCCTCCTTCTTAAAGACAGATTTAACCCTGGGGTGTCATTAAAGTTGTTTTTGGAAGCGCACCTAGGGAGAGGGCGATAAAGTCCTTGTCTGGGTTGGGCTCCAGCTTCAATCCGTCCACAATGGCTCGGATAGGGTTGTAGGTCCGCTTGGCCATGTCTGATGCTTGAATTGTCCATTTTGTCTTCTTCCCGTTGACATGCACACAATCAGCCATCTGCAGAGAGAAACAAAAAATCATGAAAAAAGAAGTTGTAAAACACAAGTTGCTAAATGGTGATTATTTTGTGTTTTGGTGAAAATTAGGGCCTGACATGTAAATATTATGTACATGCAGGCCTAATATTTAAAAGTTTCAAAATACATACATGTAGCAATGAACATTTAACTGGACTGAGATTTGAACCCCAGAGGCCTTTGGTTTAACATAACACTAACAGTGGTTTACTTCATCAAGCACATCGTTTGTCACACAGCAAATGGAAACTTGTGTTTTAGTCACTGATGACAGTGTGAATCATACAGTTTCCTTCCTCTAGTACTGCCACAGACTGCCACAGACTGATATTCACTATCACTACTGTATCAGTATCATTAGTATTAAGAGCTGCTGTAACTACTAGTGTTGAAAGTAGGGCAACTCATACCCAGGTCAACTCATACCCAGGTGTAGCATAGGCCAGTTTAAAAATACATGTAACATTGAAAAATGAAGATAATATTAATATTTACATGAATTTAAATTATGAAAGGAATAAGAGATGTTATCTAGAGATACATGTAAGTTATCAGTAAGTTTATTCCATATGATAGGCCTAATATATCACTTATTCATCTTAAATTTCCAATAAAAACACAAGTTCAAATAGGTCATAGTTGACTTGGGTACGAATTGACTTGGGTACGAGTTGACTTGGGTACGAGTTGACTTGGGTACGAGTTGACTTGGGTACGAGTTGACTTGAGTACGAGTTGACTTGGGTACAAGTTGACTTGGGTATAATGTTGACTTGGGTATAAGTTGACTTGGGTATGAGTTGACTTGAGTACGAGTTGACTTGGGTACGAGTTGAGTCAGTTGACTCGGGTACGAGTTGACTCGGGTACGAGTTGACTTGAGTACGAGTTGACTTGGGTACAAGTTGACTTGGGTATAATGTTGACTTGGGTATAAGTTGACTTGGGTATGAGTTGACTTGAGTACGAGTTGACTTGGGTACGAGTTGAGTCAGTTGACTCGGGTACGAGTTGACTTGGGTACGAGTTGACTTGAGTACGAGTTGACTTGGGTACCAGTTGACTTGGGTATAATGTTGACTTGGGTATAAGTGGGTATGAGTTGACTTGAGTACGAGTTGACTTGGGTACGAGTTGAGTCAGTTGACTCGGGTACGAGTTGACTTGGGTACGAGTTGAGTCAGTTGACTCGGGTTTGAGTTAACTTGGGTATGAGTTGACTCGGGTACGAGTTGATACAGGTACAAGCTGACGCGGGTACGAGTTGACGCGGATATGAGTTGACGCGGATATGAGTTGACGCGGATATGAGTTGACGCGGATATGAGTTGACGCGGGTTGTACGAATTGACGTGGGTTGTACGAGTTGATGCGGGAACAGTTGGCGCGGATACAAGTTGACTCGGTATAGTATAAGCTGACCCACATTGCTAGTACTTGTTGTAGTAGAACTTAAGCTGTATTGCTCACTAGTAAAAGTAGTACTAGTACTAGTAGTAGTACAGTACTAGTACTACTAGTACTGTACTACTACTAGTACTAGTACTACTTTTACTAGTGAGCAATACAGCTACGGTTCTACTACACGGTAGTAGTACTAGTACTACTAGTACTAGTACTAGTACTTTTGTAGTAGTACTAGTAGTAGTACTATGAATATGATAGCCGGACCAACGTGAATCTAGCGAGTTACATCATTTGAACGACAGTGAACTCAACCCCCATCCCTCCGGCTCCGGGAAAAGAACATTGGCATTGTCATTAACTGTGTAATTAATCGCTTAAAGAATATATAAATACACATATGCAAAGCTTCTCGAATAAATTAAGACCGCAACTGCTTCGCACGCCGGTCTATCGGTATGCATGCCGTGAGCCTGCGGTTTTTACGTTGGACAAAACGTGGACAAAATCAATGAAAGGCCTCGGGAACCACACGACTGCATGGAAAATCCCCACGTATGACCACACGAAACGTTCGCCCGATCCCTCCAAGTCCTCTACCTCCATGGCCCGATCTAGTAATTAGTATCACCCAGAGCAGAGGTTCCAACTTCCAGACGCAGCAGAGACAAAATTAATCATGAGTCAAATCATTTACCTCACACTGGCCCAAATTGGTCGAAATTCCCACAAGAAACTTGGCGATGAGGACTCGAAGACTGTCACTGCACTGATGACGTCGCACGCGGTATTATGATTTCCCGAAGTATTTGCCGGTACACATAATAATAGTACATACTACATACTGTACAACTGTACATACTATACTCAATACAGTACTGGCGCCGGTTGTGGGCACTACGCAATGGAAAATTTACATCCAACTACACACTGTACACTGTGTGTATGATCCAATGGAGCCGGGCCGCACGTCACGTCCGTTTCAGAGGTGTGTCCAGTTGTCTTCATGCTGATTGGTCTATTTTTGTGGGTGTGATGTTGAACGATTAATATTCATTAAATTGGTCTTTGGCTCAAAGGGAAAACAAAATCTTCTGTTTTTCTGCCTTGAACTCCGATGTTTGATGATGATGACGTGACATTTATTTCCATATTGGTTAAATACAGGAGGAAGTTAACAAATTAAAGAACTATTATTTTTAAATAAAGGTTTTTTTAAGAGCTCACTGTAATACAGTGCATGAGTATGAGCATGAGCTATCATGTTGTAATACAAAAGCAAAATGAGATTTTGAAACAAAACAATAAAGAAGGGCGCGTGGTAGCACCAAACAAAATTAATGAAAAGGAAAAGAGACCCTTTTTGAATGTTTTTCGTTCTGTCAGTCACTTGGTTCCTAATGTTGACATTTTGCATGCAAACGGAGTCAGCACCTTATTGTATAAACTTGGCATATAATCTGGGCCCTTATAATAATACACGCGTACGAAGAAATTTTGAATTGAAGTTCACAGGTCAAAACCAGGATTTTCCATTATCATCTGTGTTGAGTTCTGCATCATTCAAATTAATGTTTAGTTTACAATTATATAAAAACAAGTGATGCACTTTTTTTAATTTAAGCCAAACAAATAAAGGAGAGAGATGACAGGACGTTTGAACTCCGGCAAAGATATACATGTACTGTAGTTGACTATCTGAGAAGGCTGTCAGTGCCATCTATTCTAAGGGCTGGTGATAGCTAATGCAGATGGTAAGACCATGGAGGAACTCTACTTATTCCTCCATGGTAAGACTTACGCTGTTACACAAACTATAGAGGTAGAGGGAGTCTACCTCCATGCACAAACGCAGTGGTCGTCAGTTGGGTTCAAGTATACCAGTCGAAATTTTCTTTGCCATTGTTCTTTCTTTTTTTATTAAGTTCCCAGTCATTTTTCCCCCATTCATGTGGAAAAAACTACACGCTTTTTTGGGGGGGTGGATTTTTTTTTTATTCCATAGTGAAACATGGGGGAAATGCCGAGATTTAAGTGAGCGAAACAGAGGACGTATCATATCATATTTTGGCCGTTTACGAAATGAAGGTTTAGGCTCGAACTCGGGCTCCGGTGATAACTATTTCTCTCACCCGTTAACCGTTTTAATGGCTTATAGGCAACTAGAAACCTGACAAGCCGCCGCGTATGGCCCCAGTTCGTTGTGAATACTCTAGCTGTCATACTCTACAATTATCACCCAACAAACCTTCAATTTAAACCTGGATTTTAACTTAAGGTTTTGTCAGAGACGAAGCCTGATGAGCCAGAGCCTGATTCGTGGATTCGTAAAGGACCAATGTTTAAAAAGACCAAGACAATATTATTTCTATCTGTTGTTTCGAAAGAGCCTCTTCATTTCAATGCAAAAACATAGTACATTGCACTGTATACTGTATCCTCCAGTTACCGGTTTTTGACGATATAAGGACTTTTCTTTAAGCTGACCAAAGTGGACGAAAGAATCACACTAAAAGAGGTCTCAGTCACTTTCTCCACACCACAGACTATTAGAATAATCATAGAGAAGGTTGATCAAGCCTGTCATTTTCGTAAGATTACCCGGTTTTGTTGACGTCCGCGGCGCACCGCGCAGTAAGCATCGTCACCTATTTTCGATGGTGGTGTTTAGTAAGGTGTCCCAGTGCAGCCAAACGCAAAATAAATTCTTAAAATAACTCAAAATGCTGTGTGGCGCTGTAAAATTCTTCCCTGTATGTTTTTTGGGGTTCATCTTCGGGGTTTTTTTTTCGACACTGCTTCTTTATAACACTTCCCTCAAATCATTCATAATTTATGCTTAAAACCTATTGGTCATGGTTTACGTTGATGTATTCTTCTGTGACGTTTAAAAAACTCCACAATCCTCTTTCTCACTGCTTCTTCAGTTATAACCTTTCCCAATTTCACTCAAGAGACACATTTCCTCCTTCTTGGTACTTTCTCTTTTTTATAAAAGCCTATTAGGCCATGTTACTTTATGTCTTTAAATATAAAAAAGAAAAGTTATATAAGCGAGACGCCCTGTAGGAGCCTCCATAGTTTTTACCCAGAACGGACTGCCTCAAGTTGCGTGATATATTTTTGTCTACGGATGTTGGGGTTTGTAATGGTACACTCAGATTTTTTTAGGACCACCAATAAAGAAAACTGGACCTTCGAAGCAACTGCCAATTTTGTACCTAGGAAAATAGACCCCAAAAGAGCAACTTTTTGAATCACACGAGTTTTGCCTACCGGAAAAGCCTTAACTTTCCACATTTTCGGTGACGGACAAGAGCAGGAAACCAACTGGAAAATACGAAGTCTGAGATCGTTATACGGAGTTGTTTTCATCGTGCGATGTGAGTTGGAAGGCTAAGCGTCGAAAACGTGTACCGTCGAAAACGGGGGTTCCAACGATACAAGATGTCCAGAGAGTGAAATTCCATGAAGTCGCTGGCAGAAATATTGTTTAGCGCCCTCTTTCGGTGAACTTACGGATCCCTGCCCATCCATCGTCGATCGTCCGTGCAGATCCAATCCTCCTGCATCGAGCTCTGTCGGGTACCAACATTGGTCAGGTGCTCATACCAATATCATGTGTTGAGTAAAAATCAAGGGTGAGGGGGCCAGACAGCAAGTACGGACTGGTACCCATCGAGGGGTGAGGGCGTTGATACAAACATTGCACAGGTTGTGAGTGATGCAACTGTGCGGGTTCAGAACAAGTGTGAGTACTTTCCAATCGAGATTGTTGTGCAGGTTCGGCTGCTAATTATTTTTTGTTTAATCAAATATATTGTGGAAACATCTTGTTTCTTCCACGCCGAGAATCTCACCCATTTCAAGGAGCTAGAGGGACCATTGTTCTTCTGCAAATCACCTAATACAGTTGAGATTTGTGACCGAAATCATGTCGGAGACGGAGTCGAAGGCCAAAGACGGCAAAGTGTACACGCTAGAAGAAGTCAAGAAACACAACACCAGTCAGTCGATATGGGTTGTCATCCACAACAAAGTCTACGATGTCACCAATTTCTTGGATGATGTAAGTAAACTTCAGCCAGGACTTAATCTCAGAAAAGTTTCTTGAACTTGAAGTAAAATATCGTATGCGTTAACTAGTCTGTCATTATTTTAATGTCACACTGACTATAGTCCGAGTAACTTGTAGTTGTACCCCTTTTTTATCGAATTTTTAAATTTTAAGTTTCGGGTGACTGTAGGGTCCAAGTCAATCAGTGTCATACTCATAATATGGATTATCTGTTCAAACCTGTACAAACCTGCCCGACACAAACCCCCAGATTTACCGCCGAAAACACCCGTATCACCGTCCTACATGCCCATTTTTGGATTCAGTGAGAATCAAGGGTTCTAATACTGGTCATTTGCTTTACGTACCCCCAGAACTGTGGGGTTCTACGTCGTCCGCTGCTCTCCCGACCGGAACCCCACAGATAACTAGGCTTTTTTCCCATAGGCTTCTGTGTAACGTTCACAAGTGCTGTGGCATAGGGATCAGCAGGTTCAGCATAACTCATAAAATACTGCTTCATATGGCCCAAGATTTCTAGCAAATGTGGTTTACATACCATGCACCTGTGTGCAACTGTCCATTTGGCGAAAATGTGTCGATTTCCCCCCCAAAAATGGGCGAAAACCTCCCGGTTTGGTCGCAAGATCCAAACGGCAGCGCCGCAACTGGCAGTCTGGTCCCCTGTACGTTTTCGCCAAATGGACAGTTGCACACAGGTGCGTGGTATGTAAACCACATTTGCTAGAAATCTTGGGCCAAATGAAGGAGTATTTTATGAGTTATGCTGAACCTGCTGATCCCTATGCCACAGCACTTGTGAACGTTACACAGAAGCCTATGGGAAAAAAGCCTAGTTATCTGTGGGGTTCCGGTCGGGAGAGCAGCGGACGACGTAGAACCCCACAGTTCTGGGGGTATGCTTTACTCACGTTTTGGAAAAAAGGGAAAAAATGCCCTCAGTTGATCGAGAAGGTGTTTCGCCCGTGCGACAGCCAAAACAAGGCGGCCATCTTTTTTTTAAATAAAAATAGCATTCTGACAGTTCCGTGTGCGCAGTGGATCTGCAACCGTTGAGCCCGCGACTGTTTTATGAACGGTGCAAAGCTCCAAAAAGCTCCAAATTTGGAGGGACAGGTGACTGTAGGGTCCAAAAATGACCACTGAATCCTCAATGGGCGCGTGGGACGGTTTCACGGGTGTTCTGGGGGGTAAATCTGGGGATTTCGGTCGGGAGTATTTTTCAAAGATGACATTACAGAGATTTCAGACGATGCAGGAGCATATGCATAGCCACGATCCTTGGACCCTATCTGTACAGTCACCCGTCCCTCCAAATTTCAAAATTCGATAAAAAAAGGGTGACTTGTCGGGTCCAAGTTACTCAGACTATATAACTTATAACTATTATTACCGTTAAACGTCAGATTGTGAAAATGAAGTTGTAATACTTTCAACATAAACTGTGGGGTGCATTTTCATTTCAAACTTGCCTATATTAATGATATCCTTGATTTCCAAAATGTGTACAATTTAGACCTTTAAACTTGCTGTAATTGTAAACTACGTGTTGTACAGTAGTTGTCACAAGAGGATTTTAGTTATTTAATTATTTTAGTTAATACTAATAATATTAATACTATTACCTACACCGTAAAACTAAAAGGGTGGAAAAAATCCTAAATCCGCAATATGCTTCCTATTGTTATGTAGATAATAGCCATTGTCTTGTACAACCACCTGCCAAAAAAATGGACTTACGGTTTTTCCGAAAAATTGAGGAAAAAACAATTCAAGGAAATCTTGACAGGTTTTGCAAAATGTCATTATAATTGCTTTGCTCATTGAAAATGTGAGACAAAATTATCACACAAACCAGAAACGGAGTGTTGAATCACAGGAATAGTCAGTGATATCTGTAGTTAAAGGAGTTACGAATGACCCAGTTAAATTTTCCCCTATATTTTTTTTCCAGCATCCTGGTGGTGAAGAGGTGCTTCTTGAACAGGCAGGTGGGTAGCAGGACACAGTGGAGCAGAATTTTAGCTGTCAGTGTCTTCTTGCAACATACAGTGTATGATTGGATAACGCAAGAGCTGTTCACAATGACACACTAAACCAATCAGGATTATTTGCATCACAATTTGAATCACCTGTTAGGTATACGTAGACTCGATCTCAATATTGATAATCTTGATTATCGCGACCCTATTTTGATGGCACGACCAGTGATTTAAATCGACGTGATTTAAATCAACGTGATTTAAATCAACCAACCCTGTACATGTACTGTATGTTGGCTTGAGTATACATATATAACACTTACCCACTACATGACTCAGTGTAAAACAAAGTTCCCCCCCCAAAAAAAACAAATCCTACCTACCTACCTTACTTTCAGATGCCATGTAATAGGAAGAACAACATTTTTTTTTTTTTTGGCCTAATGATGATAACTTGTCAGGTGGAGTGTGTTGTCGCTCTGCTGAAAAAGAGCAGACGTTCAGGTAGGTCTCCATAATTAGGACTCTAGGAGCAAATGGTTTGTTGCCATGCAAATCCATTACATGTACATCCATGGCAGACGGAGCCATGCTAATTGATGTCAGGCGTGACCTCTCAATCCCAAGCAATATCCATCATAATTAAGTTTTAATTTGCATACATTTAAGTTAATACTGAAATAGACACGTTGGTTTATTTTCATTCCACTGGACCTTTCGAAAATGTTTGACAGTGAACACATATTTATTTGGTAGCCTTTATCTTTTTCAAGCTGTAGCCTTTTCCAAGCCTGTTGTTTCGAGTTTTCTGATGACTTCTGTGAAACCTCCTGCTTGGATTGAATTTTAAGATGACACATAGGGCAAGGATGATCCAAGTATTTACCCAGGTACTTCATTTGTCAAGTAAAATGCGATACTACCAAATTTTCCGCTGACCATATCTGTAACCTTTTTTGCGACATCAGTTTATTTTAGATTTGCGATTCCGAGGATGCCAGTCAATGGTCATGGTCTTTCTTCTTTATTCATCCAAGAAATGCTTGCAATTAGAGCACCACTAACTCTGCATCTCCATTTACCTATTTGCTCAGTTAGTTTACCCATTTTAAGTCCAGTGCGGACGCGGCTTAGGTACCCTCCAGTACCAGTAAATAATTGTTTTTGCATTGTCCCATTAATTTTGATTTCACTATTTACAGTTTACATGTACATGTATGTGTAGCCAAACTATGAATAGGAATAGGATTGCCTAACTTACACAGTACATGTAACCCCAGCCACCTTCATAAGAATGTGCATACATTGCACATGTACTGTATGAACATTGCAAGACTATTATTTAATTTAACATTATGAAATTTTGAAATGGTGATGACCTGAAGTGAATACTAAGCACTGGAAATACATGTACACATGTACATGTACAGTACAGTACAATATAGGAAATTATGCCCTAAATAATGTTGGACAGTGTGCCACTAGCAACCTATTAGATTTGGGGTCACAGGTCAAGAAATACTGCAGTCTTGCCAGCAAATAAAATGTCAATAAATCAATGAATGTCAAGACTGGACAATGCATTGCCAGGACCAACATGTTGGGATTTAATGAAGGATTCAAGCATGCTTTTACTGTACACTGTACATGGTCTACAAGCTTCACACACTGTACAATGTACTACCAGTACTAGTCAGACATTAGGTGCGATCCCACTAGAAAAAAATTGAAAAGTGGATCGCGATTCAAAAACAGATTAATTTTTTTGGGCGCGCGTCCGCACACGGCAAAAAAATCGAAAAGTGAATCGCGATCCACTTTTCGAATTTTTTTGGTCAGAACTGCGCATGTCTAAGTTGTGACCCCACATGACTGTGCATGCGTTTAATGTGACCCAACTGGAACCACGCGGGGGAGGCGCGGTCTCCAGACCGAACTGCTGGGAGGGTTGATTGCAGGCCGATGGCCCAAGAACCGGTCAAGCTCATGAAAGTATGCACATGACTTCCTGGCGTTCCCAGAAGACTGGTTGTGCTTAACGATGTTCTTATATTCTGACTTGAGGGCCCTAATTTTGCTTTTTATTTGTGATGCCTCCCGGTGAATTCCTAACTCACCCAAATGACGAGTGATCACACCGTACACCGGCTTCTTTTTCCGTCGTGTGTCCTCAGTTTTGAGGAAGATTTCTTCCTCGCCCCATACGCTTATGAGGGCAAAGACTTCTGCTTCTTTCCAGTGTATGCCAGATTCTGACGGACCCTAATTCAGTCAGAACCTGCCGAATAGAGCACTTGCTATTCAAGGGGCTTCCTAAAACTCCACTTTTCTCCTGTCGGTGGATGGAGTTTCTGTCATCCAATGCTACTGTGTTGCCTTTTTTGTCTGGCCAGGTGCCAACTCCACTGAATCGTTTGAGGATGTCGGCCACTCATCAGATGCCAGAGAACTTATGGCCGAATACCTGATCGGGGATCTGGCAGAGGTAAGCAAACCTGACTTGAAGAACTGTGTTTTGTTGCCAAATTTTCATAACCGAGTTTTGCAATTGTTTTAACCCCAGCCGTTACTGCGTACAAAGGGTGCAAATATACTTACATGCTGTTCACACTTGGGGGCCAGCCTATAACTCCCATGAAATGGACTTGTTGCTCTGTAAAATAAAAATTGCATCATAGACAGTGGATTTCCAATTTTGTTGAAATCCGAAACACGTTTCCCCAAAAAAATCTGTGAAAGTACCCTTGCACACTATCATTGTATTCCCTGTCTGTCATATGAATACAGGCCGTTTTAAGATCGTGTATTTGTTTCTTATCCCCGGAGCTATATGGCAGCTAATGGTTAAATGCTTTTGACTGGCACCCCCACCCTGGTTAAGAAAGTTGATTATCTGGTAAGGCTGTCATCTGATAGCTGGCTAGCTCAGATGGTAAGAGCGCCGTTATGCCAAACCAGAGGTCTCGGGTTCAAATCCTGGATGGGATCATGTCAAATGTCCTTTGCCATTTTTTTTAAACTGTTTTCAAAAGTTCATAGTCATTTTTTCCCTCGATTTGTTAGATGTTTTGTTTTTTTGTTTAAAAAAATTCCCCCGGTTTTGAATTTGAACTAACAGTTTCTTCAGCTTCTCTTTACTCTGCTTTGGTAATTGAGCCACTAATTGTGTTCATATTTGGTTTGCTTTGTTGCACCTTTTTAACAGGCTGACTGGGAGGCACCGTCAAAGGTGAGCCAGGCGTTTCCTTCTCCTTCAGCCTTTTCCACTTCTTTTTTTGTGTCCTTTTTTATTTGGGGGGGGGGGTGGGAGACGGAAGGACCAGTCAGAACAAGAACCTGAGGGCAGTCCTGTTTCAAATGATCGTCCATGGTCGCATAACGGCTGTGTTGCAACTTCTGTAATGGGTGTTCTGTCAATATCAGCGACACAAAGTCTGAATCTTTATTTTTAGTGGTCCGCTGATTAAATGCCGTCCTTATCACACGCGAGGCGGCTGTGTCAGCTTATGCTATGTTCAAACAGGGATGGCTACACGGGCGTGGGGCATGGAGGGGTGGTTAAGACCGGGCAACCCTTGAACCCTTCCCATTGCATTGGTCTCCCCATAGTCTCCCAATTTCACCATGAGGGGGGCTGGGGCAGGGTTCTTGTTCTTCTGATTGTTTTCTGGTAATTTTCTTTTTTTCCCGGCTTTCCTAAAATTGGTAAGAATCAAGCTCTGTGAGGCCTGTTTCTATAAACATTTTATTCCTTTTTTTAAGTACATGTAGGAGGTTTGCGGTGACACCATGAACATAATCTCTTAAGAGAAGGAGTGTGGCTCTGAAAAGAGCCGGTAATTCAATGTTTCTGGTAGTGTGTACTCTGCCCATCATCAGGAGACAGTCAGACTTACACACTTCCCGAAACTTGGAGTTACCAGCTTTTCAGAGCCACACTCCTTCTCTTAAGAGATGATGTGCATGGTATCACTGCAAACCTCCTATGTACATGTACTTGGTATTTCCACCATGCCAGCCTTCAAATCTTATCAGCCCAAAAGTCAACAGATCACTGGGCAAATTGAGCTGGAATTTCGTCAGCCGGCTAAACCTCTCATCTAATGTGCACTGCAATGCGGGACATTGTGGGACATGCTAATTCTGACACACTTGCAGTCCAGCGGTCTTTAACTGTCATTGTCCTCCTCTCATCTCGTCTTGTGCATTCCCACTTTTTTTGTAACTTTTTTTTCCCAGATTGCATTTTCATTTGATTGTGTGCACTTGCAGGTGCTTGTCAATCCCAGTGTTTCACACTGATCTGAAACAATTTCCATGTAAGGCTGCATAAATTCTTCTAAGTTTCCATGAGTTTTACTGTAACCGGGTCTGAGTTACACCCTCCATTGAACTGAGTTGGAACCAGGTAAACCTTCACTTGTGCCTCCATAGGAGACATGTGGGGCATAATTGTCTTCTGTAGTTTTGACTTCCAAAACATAGAAAAGACAATGACATCCTGACACATGTTTATGTGGGGGTGCAGGGCCCAATTTCAGAGGTCAACTGCAATGCATTTTGGAATTCGTTTTTATTATTTCAAATAATACTATGGTGTCAGTAAAATACATCCATGCATTTTTCTGAATTTTAAACTATGGGAAAGAGTGTAAAAACATTATTTAAGTTTGGAAGGGGGAGCAGCCACGCCCCCGTGGAGGACGTCGTTGGTGACGTCAGCGGATGAAGACTCGGTCCATTACTCTTGTCGGAGAACTATTGTATTGTACGTTCGTATATACCAACAGTCAGTGCACGTTTTTCAAGAGAATCGATTTCGGGAGTAAATATCGACAAACCCGTTGACACGCCAGTCAGATTCATTGTTGAAGATTGCAGCAGTGGAATAAACATGCATTTAGTTCCTGACGATCCTAGAATAAGCCGCATTTGGACGTCAAAAATCTCGCTGACACGACCGAAATAATTCGACCCGTCAAATCGTGCAGTGCAGTGTCCATTTCGAAGCTTGTTTTCACGGAGACCATCCAGGCTCATACGTGTATGGTTTGGCAACGTATTCCCGTCTGTGGCCATAGGAAAACTATTTTCAGAATCTCTATCCTTGTTATCGACTGAGAATTCATCTGATTCCGAAGAAAAAGCTTGTCGAAAGACGTCTCGGCCAACAAAATTCTCAGGTTTTTCTCGCTGAGAAAAAGACTGGTGCCACGCTAAAAAAACGTGCATTATCTACTGAACGCGTCAGGGAACCTTTCTGACTATGTAAGTGCATACGGCTTTCGCAGGGAGAGAAAAAATCTCTGCGTTCATCCGGTGACGTAAAGAACAGCGCCCTCAATAACTACGAGCATAATTTTAATTAATTAAAAATGGCTTCTAATAAGCCTGAAACACAAAATTTATGTTTGATCTGGAATTATACATGTAATGTACCAATGAACATATTTAATGCCAAATCAGAATTTTCTAATTTTTGCACTTCAGTTGACCTTTAAGCACGAAAATTTGCTTAAAGGGATAGCAACACATTGGTCGAGGTCAAAGAATAGCATCCATACGTTGTCTGATCTAACATATGCATGAAATACCACATGTGCGAAAATTTCAGCTCAATCCGCCAACCGAGTCTTGAGAAAAAAGTGAAAAACGCTTCATTTGTTTCACGAAAATGCAGCATTCAATGTATTGTGCCGAAAAATCATTTTGATCTCGGGGTGAGACGTTTCTTTACTCTTTTCTCCAAAAATACAGCATTTTAGGCAGAAATATGTCAGTGTGAGGTTTCTACCATAATCATCTTCAAACTGTATTTTAAGTTTCATGTAAATCTGATATACACAAATGTTGCAAACTGCTTACTGACTAAAATTACCAAAATGCAAATCTTAAAATTTAGTGGGCCTGACGTTTCGATCTTAGCAGGACCTTTCTCAAAGGCTCTGCCTTTGAGAAAGGTCCTGCTAGGATCGAAATGTCAGGCCCACTAAATTTTAAGATTCACATAAATCTGTGAACATTTCTGTTTTTCGATCTTACCATGATTCATAGGATCCCCTTGCTAACCCAAACTTCACAAATGTTTCATACTAAGTAAAAAAGGCTGGAATACAAGTCAAATGCCATGACATCACATGGCTGTACAGGGTACGTTTTGTAATCCTGTTTACACAAGGAAGACTTTTCCTGCTCAGCAGGTTTTCGCGCTTAAGCGGCTCTATGAAATTGGGCCCTGGTGTTTTCTGTATGACTTTACCATCTTCTAATATTCCAAATCACACCCAGCTGGCCGAGTGCGGTCTACTAGCTAAAGATTCAGATGGACGTGTACATGTACATGTACCCAACACAAGTAACAGTGAGACAGAGAAATAGGGCTACCAGCGACTTCTCACCTCTAGCCAGATTCTGTGCACGAGTGGATTAATGCAATCTATGCCCCGCCAACCCTTGTCCCCTTTTTTGTGATGTGAAGGAGGGATGTGCATCTGAGATGTAACCTTTGTCTGTCTTGTTCTCTTATAGACATTTACAGGAGGACCATCTGCACCAGAATCGGGATCAGGAAGGTTGGTTGCAGTCTATAGATCCCCCCCCCCCCCATTTTGTTTTGTTATTTAAGGCCGTTTTCTAAATGAAGGCTTAGACTCGGCCTCAGGCTTGGTCTCCGTCTGACAAAACCCCAAAATCAAGGTTGTGGTTTGTTTCCGAATTTGAAGCTGTCTTGGCTCGATAGGTACAGGGTATTCACCAAGAAACTGAGGTCAAACGCTTGTTTTTAGATGCCTGTGTTATAACAAGTAAGATGACGGCCTAAGACAAACAGACATGAGGGGCTTGCCTTAACATTTTTTTCTTCTCGGATGGCCACAGAAAGGTTTGTTTGTGGGGGACTGGCCTAAGGAAGCTTTTGGGTAGCCCTGATCTACGCCTTTGTATTTCAGTGCTTCAGTATAGGCTATAATGTTCCCTGTACTAATTCCCCAAAGCCAATACTGTTTTGGTGGCCCAGCACCATTTGTAATGGTTGATGGCAGTCCAGCATCCAGTTTGCATTTAAGTCAAGCTCGGGCACCTTTGTATTATTAAACTCTGTCCACGAGAGTCGGGGAAGATGCTGTAGAAAAGTGGGGGTATTTACTGACATTTATACTGGTACAAGAACTTTAGATCAGGGTTTTATTGAAGCCATGTGCCAGAAATGGCATACCGGTATTTGTTACTATATAGTAAAATGAAATTGGCTCATTTACAGGCAGACAGATAGTGGTATCACACTATCACTGATGTTACAATTGGATGACACTATCTGAAGTCGGAAAACATTATAAAAAGTACAGTACATGTACATGTGTACCTCAATCATTGTCTTATAATGTAAGCCGTACTTTACTTCAGTGATGTTGTTAATTGTCTTACAATGTACTACTGTAGATGGGAAGATGTTTTGTAGTCCTCGGCGCTCTGCAGTGGGATAAGAGTCAACCATTTTGGTTTGTTTGTCACTATTACGTTAAACAAACCGGCATTTGAGCTTTGCTTTCCAAACTTATCTCAAACGTTGAACAAAACTGAAGGCAAGGGCTATTCAATTGCAGCCTGTCTCTGCCGTGCACAACTGCCGAGATGGCAGTTCCCCAGCAAACCGATCTAAATGCGTTTCCTAAATCTTCTGCCACGGCTAGGGCATACTGTAGCACACAGGTCTGTTGGCATTGGATTGCAGCCAGTGAGTGGCCACCTCTAGACCATGTAGACTCCTGTGTATTTTGAAGCCATAGCCGTCATCCGCTGCTGATCCCAATGGCGATGACGAGAGCAGCAGACTCGGCCACTGCCTTGCCAAAGTCCAATGACCTGCACTCAGCTTGTAAAGCCAACCGCTACACACTCTGATACTTTCTCTATTCTGGCTTTCTCTACTCCTCACATGCTTTTGCATTTGCCTGTAGAGAGTTAAGCTTCCATATATTGGTAAGAGTAGAACCCCCTCTGCCCCCCCCCCCCAAAAAAAAAACCAGCCAAAAAAAGCATCCCCCTTGTCCTGTCTTTTCAGCGAAAAAGACGGAAATACAAAGGAGGAGAGTGACGCTGGATGGTAGTAATCCTTCTCTTGAGCAGTGCATTCTAGTTTCATTTCCTCCCCTCCCCTCCCCTCCCCTCCCCTCCCCTCCCCTCCCCTCCCCTCCCCTCCCCTCCCCTCCCCTCCCCTCCCCTCCCCTCCCCTCCCCTCCCCTCCCCTCCCCTCCCCTCCCCTCCCCTCCCCTCCCCTCCCCTCCCCTCCCCTCCCCTCCCCTCCCCTCCCCTCCCCTCCCCTCCCCTCCCCTCCCCTCCCCTCCCCTCCCCTCCCCTCCCCTCCCCTCCCCTCCCCTCCCCCGAAACAAACATGTGAACGCTAATGCCAGGTTTGCTGCATGCATGTGGCATTACTAGTCGGTAGACCAATCAGATGCACATTACCATGCCTGACTGATTACAGGATGGGTACGTGACAACCGTCACAGATCCTGCACGCTTGCGTGCAATCTGGGGCTATCTCCTCTGCCTTCCCGCCAGCCCCCCATATCTGCAGTTGGTTTATTTGATCAGATTTGAGCATATGCAGATGGATTGTTGAATACCACACAACCATCAAGGCTTATCAAAGGGGGGAGGGGGGAACTCTGAAGTCACTTCTGTGTGAAATATAAATACCTGTCAATTATTGGGGTCATTGAGTAGTTTAGAATACCCCTATCTCTACATTTGGTCTCGGCCTTTCTCATTTTTCTCTGACTGGTAGCACTGCTGATACATAATTTTACTTGATTTGATGTACATGTAGTTGTGCTTAGCTGTTGTGCCCATAGACATATTTAACCTATAGACAGCCAGCATCTATTAGAAATGACGTTGGGATACTGGAATGACATTGGCAGAAGAGCAGCGCCACATGTTTGCATGGTGTGAGTGACGTGACACTCATTTAAATTTACCCATGGCTCCATGATGCGACGCAGCTATGCTCACGCACGTTTGTGGTTATACATGCATGCAACGTTCTTTACTTCTGCCCATACTTTTGTAAAGATGGCAGCCTCCATGACATTTCAGTCTGGGGCCCGCTTTTGTCCGTCTATAGGTTATATAAGTCTATGGTTGTGCCACTAACCTCATCAGGGCAATACATCAAAGAGTGCCGTAAGCCCCTCCAAAAAAGGTCCTGCAAGGATTGAAAAATCAGGCCTTCTTCATTGTCTTCCTTTTTGAGTGGCCCCAAATGCTTTATTCAACTAAGATTTGTAGTCTGCCATAAATATTGAGTTACCGGCTTTTTTCAGAGCCACACTCTGTCTCAAAACAGATGTATTGCATGGTGTCACCGCAAACCTTACGCTTTGTTCAAATGTCACAACTATTAATGCACCAGTGCACTCACCAGCTGAGCTATCCAGCCCTTAGATGGCAGCCTTCCCAAATGCTTCTAAGCAAGTACCACTTTGCAGTCTTTACACACTATTATCCACAGAACAGAACTGATTGAAATGAAAAGTATGAGAAAGTTAGCATCAAGCCTGCGGCTGCATGTGCTGTAGAATAGATGGTAGCTGATACGTCAGAGTGACCAAAGTCAGTTGTGATCCGATTTAGATGCAAGACCCTACAACCAGCAACCTGTTCTGATTTCATTTATTTTCAACGATACAAAGTTAAGGAAAACTGACTTTGGTGGGACTACCGATACCCGAGACAGTGCTCTTACCAATTAAGCTATCCAGCCCTGAGATGGCAGCCTACCTGTAGTCAACTAACCTGGCAAAGATTGACTACTTGGGTAGGCTGCCATCTAGTAAGGGCTGGATAGCTCTGGCAGTAAGTGTGCTGGTATATTGCACCAGAGGTCTCACGCCAAAGGGCCAGGCCAGTCCAATTTTCCAATGCATTCACGTTCAAATGCATCAGGAAACTTTCCATTTTGTTACGACCATAGTGTCATTGATGAGGGGTTCTGTTCCTGTAGAGTTCTGTCTTAGACCTGCCAGGATTGGCAAAAAAAAAAAGTTCAGCTTCCGATTACATTGCATTTCAATATAGGGTAGGTAGGTCGGGATTTTGTTAATGAATTTTTTTCATATTTTTGGGGGGCACAATCATATGGAGGCATCTGCTGATCTGCATCTAGTCACGGCTTAGGGTAATAATAAAACATCTGACAAAAGACTACCAAACATCTGTCACAAGACTACCAAAATTACAACTTCTGGAATAAATGTTCAGTCATCTTGGGAATGAATTTCGGTCACGCCACCGCTAGCTTAGACAGCGCATGATTGATATCTATCCAAATGAATGTAGAATCCATGCATTGAAATGATTACATACACTTGTACCGTA
This sequence comes from Luidia sarsii, assembly GCA_949987565.1. Classification (NCBI taxonomy): domain Eukaryota; kingdom Metazoa; phylum Echinodermata; class Asteroidea; order Paxillosida; family Luidiidae; genus Luidia; species Luidia sarsii. The sequence continues at coordinate 9,209,736 of OX465110.1, forward strand.
CATGTACTTTTGATGTACACCTTATAGTGGATGGGTTCTACGCACCATGCCGTTCTTTATCTGTACGTTTAAATTATGCTTTAAAAAAAATTCATCATTGTTTCCAGATAAAAAAAATTGGGTTGCAGCCTAAAAATAGGGTCGGTCGGGTAACCAGAAGCAGAACTATTATTTTGTTTGGCCTTAGCAAGGAGTACTGAAATAGAATTCGCTCAGTGTGGGTCCCAGTAGAAATCCAAAAATAGCAAGCAAAGGTTTCCAGGAGATGCCCTGTTTTGTAAGGCATCACGGAATTAAGACAAACAGTTCCTGGAGTAATCTTCAATCCTCATTACTTGTATGTCACCATGCTGAGTACAGTGTAACCCTGTGCCAGACTGCACACCGTGCAGTGATGTCAGTGACCACACACTGCTATGGGGACAGTACATTAGGCCATTTCACACTAGAGTACCCTTTACAAGGTTTACAAGTCTGCAAGAGGAATCCCTGGTCTGATTGACCTGGATGATGAAACTATCAGCTGGTTCAAGATGGATCTACCAGTCTCCCACTGTGATTTGGAATTAACACTCATGAATGAACGAACCAAAACTTACCGGTATGCAGGTCCATCTCGTGTAAACTTTTCCAGATTTTGACACTGATCAATCATGCTGCGCGTTCACACTATGCAACACAAAATTGGCTGTCGCTCCATCCATGTCAGTTTCGACCCGTGTATTGTGTTGATTGGTTCACAACTTCACACTGCTCAAGCATACACTAGTCATAAGCAGAAAATTCCCAGTATTGGCTTGTTCTATGCTGTGTGCGTAAGTACCTGCATGTCGCATCGGCAACATGCACACTTGCACAGGTTGAAACATATCACAGAGGCATTCACGCTAACACCTTGTGGCAAATTTTTAACATGTACAGTGTACTGTACATCAACCGCTCTCAACCCACCTCCTTAGCAGGGTTAGTTCCAGCACGGGCCGATGCTCTGTCAAAAACTTGCAGTGTGAACAGCTTTCGTGGGTCAGACCCGTGTACACCCCGGAGATCTTGTTGTAGTGCGAAAAGCCCTATTGTACACGTGTGTGGTATTTGTGTATTGCAGGTTTCAGTCAAAAGAAATACCGTATGACCCACACATCTGAAGAAACTCCCATATGGTACCAGTTATAATTTAGTCAAATGATAGTACTGTATTGAAAAATAAGACAGAAAGAAACAACACCATCAGGTCGACTGCAAAGCGTGAATGAATGGTTCATGTTGTTTTTTCCTACTTGCATTAACATTGTAAAGAACAAGCACACATTGGATAGTAACTATAAACCCACTATTGCACGTATTAACATGCAGTCTGTACTCTGCAGTCTAGCCCTACACTCACTGCACACATTCAAAAGGGGCAAGGTTTTAGCCAGTGTTTGTTACTTAAAATAAAGTGTTGTTGTTTGGGCTGCAACGCTGTTGCTCAAGAATATGGTGGCAAAGTGGCAAAGAAAACTTTGACTGGACCGGGACTTGAACCCGAGACCTCTGTATTAACATACCAGTGCTCTTCTATCTGAGCTATCCAGCCCTTAGATGTTGGCCTTCCCTAATAGTCAACTACCGGTAGTCTTAGCTTTTGTTTGACAAGAATGTAAATGATTAAATAGGGTTAGAATGAGGATGAAAAAAAAAACAGTCCTGGTCTGGTGTGAATGGTTCCTACCAGGAAACGCTGCTAAGTACCAGTCTCTATTGACAAAAATGTATAACGTTTGGCTGGTATCCTGCTTCTTGTAATTTCGTTTGCGCCTGTTACGTACATGTATGTGTGTGTACATGTACATGTACATGTAGGTGCAGAATACTGATACTGTATATTAGCCCTTGGTGGGAACAGAAAGAAATCAATTTAGAGAATCTTACAGATTTCAAGTCATCGGGTATGCTTGAAAAGCCCCACAAACTTGTGCAGAGCTAATGAACATGCCTCTCCACCAACAACAAGACTCGTGTGGTGCTTCTTATGCCGTCAAATACTATCAAATAAGCAGTGTGTTTTTGTAGAGACAACACTTTTCACGTGCAAACACTTGAACTAACTACATGGCTGGAAATGCCCGCTTCAAAGCTGACCCTTTCTGACCAACTAACCCTCTAACATGATCACTGGTAGAGTCCTGACTCATCTTGTGTTTGGTTTCATTTTCATGGCCAGTCGATGTTCACTGTCTTAGTCACAGACCTGGTTGCAACGGGAAGGTGTCATGTGAGTCATGTTTTTTCTCCCTTTTTTTAGGGGGGGGGGGCGGTTTGTGCGGAGGGTATTGATTTTTAGCTTTCTACTTTATCAAACGTCTTAGGCCATTTTTGCTCTGTTTAAGTCTGTAACTAAAATATTGTCATTCTACAGCAATGACCACCAATTAGAAAACTCGTGGATATCAGGAGAGCCCTTAGAATTTCAGGGGCCTAAAAAGAGAATTCCTGTATGTATATTGGGCAATTACCGGGTACACATCATTGGGTAATATTGGTGATATCATCGCCTATATATATTTAGCAAAGAAATGAAGTGTAGTCATGTTGTTTGTTTGCATGGATCGAGGGTCAAGCTGTTCTCTTTGACCGAGCCCATGAAATGACGTGTTTATTTTGGGGGGCTGTCTCAATACATGTGCTCCCTGGGTCGGTCCTACATGTAGTTGTGCTGTGGTGTACCCGTACAATGTACAATGTGGTGCAGGGGTTAATCTGGACTTCTCTGTAAAACAAAATCTTGATAATTATATGTATCTGTGCATGCCCTTTGACTATTCCTCCCACACCCAAGACTGAAAGGTTCCTAAGCGGCCGTTTCTTTCCTGGTACAGTGTGTACGCTGAAAGAGTTGAAATTGATTGACTGCTGAGTCAGAAATCAGAGACTACCAGCAAGTTAAATGAGAGGGGAAGTGCTGTAATGGTTGTGTTGTCCATAAACCATTTCCGGGAGATGGAATGATGTTGAGGTGGTATGAGTGCCACCAATAACTGCTTGATTGACTTGTATGCCCAATGTTCGTTTTTACCATAGACACATGTATAACCTACAGTGTATAGACGGACAGCATACTGTAATGCCATGAGGGACCCGACTAGCATCAAAGTATGGGGTAGTAAAGAGCACCACCATACATTTGTATGGCATGTGGTGTATCTGCGCACGTTTAAATTTTCCAGTGGTTCCACTCCAATGCCCACGCAAGTACGTGCTTTTTCTATATACGAACATGAGGGCACCCTTTACTTCCGCACCTACATGTACATTTTCTTTTGCAAAGATGGCAGCCTCCATGGTATCTCAGTCTATTGTCCATCTATAAGTTATGTAATTATGTCTGTGGTTTTTACTTGTGACATCGGAAAAAGATACCCAGGAGTAGAGAACAGCATCACGAAAGAAATGAGACAGGAAGGAGCTTGCTTTGTTTGGCATTCTGGTTGTTTGGGCCTGGTGTTCTCACTTTGGGTATCCGCCAAATTGGTAGCATTATAGTCCAGTGTTTGGTTTTTTGTAGTTGGGTTGTATATAATAATGTGATTTTATTTTGATGCCTGTCTTATCTGTAGGCCTGCATTAAAAATGCAGAGGGTTAACCATAAAAATTCATAAGTTAAGGTTCATAAGTTACTGATTTGGAATTCGTGGGGGGAAATGAATAAACATTGTCAATTAATATGATCTTTAGTGCAGCAGTGTGCATTATTTAGCAAAGTACAGTATGATACAGTAGGCAACTGTGGGAATTTGTTGTAGCGGCAGATTTGTGGCCAGAATTTGATTTTCTCAGGAAAAGTTGACTTGTTGTCTCTGTCAGAACTCTTGGCACTGGGCCGTGATGTTTTACAGTGTACAGTGGATAATGTTTTGCGTGCAACGGTGCAATGCTTGTAGCATGCAGTTGGACTAGCCCACATTTGTGTTGTACACTTGTAGTCGCGGCAAGAGTGGGATCTGGTGTGGATGGCTGCGTGCTGCAATGGCTGCCAGTGGTTGAGTGGGTTTCCAGTCTCACGCGTGTCTATGTAGAACCCTAGTGCAACAAACCTGTGCACAATAGTATGTTAGTTTGCTTGGCTGTTTTGGATACTCCTTGCTCTGTAGAGTGTACATACACATAATGTACATCTACAGGTACCAGCATTATGTCTGCATGTGTATAGTCCATTGTGTGTGGAGATACTGTCCATGTACAAATAGCCCCGTGCCTTTAGACAAACACAGCCATATTTGCTTTCTAAATTTGTCATGAATGACCCACGGTGCACAGGTGCACTGCAAAGGCCAATGCACCTGCTGCACATGTACTGTACATAGTCCATATACGGTACTGTGAGTGTTTTATCTGGTATATATGCATGTACCGTAAATGTAGACCCGTTACAGTAGGAAGTCATGTGATTGGGGAGACCAAAGTTACGTAAGCACTCAATTTCATTCTAGATATCATTTTGAGCAGTGCAAACTGCTTACTGACTAAAATAACCAAAATGTAAATATCAAGATAAGGAGGGCCTGACCTTTCAATCCTACATGTAGTAGGACCTTTCTAATAGGTAAGAGCAGTGACTCTACCTTTGATATAGAGCCCACTGTAGTTATCATTTGTTATTTTTCATACAGTGTGTTCATTGACGAAATGTGTTTTGGAAGACCGAGTGAAAGATTTGTAAAAATCTGCTGAGATTCTTACATAGTATTGAATATTCATTGAAAAGCCAAATGTTTCAGGTGTTTGGGTTTTTGTTTTTGATTCATAAAAAAGTATTGAAAACCTGTCCACATTGCTAACATCCAATGAATTTTGGGCTTTTAAAAGAGTACCGGGTATTATCTTTCATTTCCAAAACTCACATTGGGTCTTTAGATTTGACCAGGCGAGAAACAATTGTTCAACTGTTTCCTTGATCAGAAAAAAAAATGCCTAAAATACTAGTGGACTGTGTTAAACTGTGTGGTCTTGGTATAATGGTCCTTGCACAAGTGCTAATGTGAATTGGCATGACAGGAACAATAGAGGGCAGCAAACAGACCGACCACCAACAGGTCAGAAATGGTCCTTGAACATCCTACTGAAGGCTCATCAGACAAAAGCAAAAGTCACACTTTATTTCATCTGGAATCAGTGAACTGACAATATTATAAACATGTAAGCTACATGTACATGTGCTAGTTTCATATGAAGGTAACAACTGTACACAAATATTCAAATGGATTACATGGGATCTTTTCAATGTTTTCCATCCTTTGACTGTTGGAAATTATGAAGTGCAGGCAAATTGCTCCTTGTTGGTAGACAACTTTTACACCACACTGACTATGGGACAGAAATGGAATCAAATTCCAAGTTTGTTCTTAGAATTTGACACATCAACCTGACGGATGCAGCATTATGACAGATACATTTTTGGTATTTTCTTAAAAAGCAAAATATTAGAAAATTTAATGATTTTCTGATTTCTCCACAGTAATTTAGCTCAGTGGATCATTCCAACCATCGTTGCGCTTGGTGTAGCCCTGCTCTACCGCTTTTACATTGCTGGGAACTGATAGGAGGCACGGGAACCAACCACCGCAGAACACCAGTGACAGTGTCTCAACCGCTCCTGTCTCATCGCAACCAACGACCAAAGAATTCTCGCAGGCCTTGTGTTGCTGTGTTGGATTGTAATACAAATTGAGTTCCATTTCCAGAGGGGAAACTGAAAAAAAAAAGAACATTTATTTGAAGAGGGACTTTTAGAGATAACAATGAGCTTGATGAAAACCATGAACCAAATTTATAGAACTGCCCATATCAAGATACTTTAGTCACTCTGCGCCGGGCTGCTTTAGTGACCTTGACACAGTGGTTCGTGAACAATATGCCATGTTAAAAGCTCCATAAACAATCCGGAATACAAAGAACCTGTGAAGCGAGTCAAACGTGGCACAATCGGACGGCTGTGTGGCTTTTGTCATGCTTTATTGGTTTGTGTTAGACTGAATAGTCTTTGTTTATAACTTGGACAAATGTGGTGTCTGGATTCAGAGGGCTCGGTGTATACCAACGCCTCTGGCACTCTGAATATGTAGGTCCCAGCGCAAAGTGGTTAAAGGAAAAGGCTCACTCTTTAGAATTAACTAATCTATTAATAATTAACTAATCTACCTTCATGAAGGTAGTGTACATGTCAGTGGTACAGTAGGCTTGACATGCAAGCCTCGGGTGGTGATGCACTTACATGGGTGCAGCCTTTTGTGTTTAATTGAAGGCCATTCTGATTGAGCAGCTCTGTGACTTTGGACCGGATAGATGTTCCCTTCTAGTGATAGTAGGATCAAGTGCACTCACTTTGGTCCCTGTCACTTTGTAATTCAAAAACTAATTCCAGAGATGTCTTCTTCTTCTTCACTCAAATGACAAGACCAGTCTCATTGATAAGTTTTGATTGGTCTCTCTCGAGTTTGAGCATGTTCACTGCCAAGCGGTCAATATTTGGTAAGGAGTTAAAAAGGTATTTGACATGACTAAATGCAAGCCCACCAGTATGCAGACTAAACAGTACTGTGTCATTACACAATACTGACCATCTAAAGCCACTTCCTTATTTCCACTAAATGAGAGGCTCTCTGACTCTTGGTGGCGGCAAACAACCTGCCCTTATTTACTCACTGTGGACTTATTAGCACATGCACAACTCTGGGAAAAGGGCTAGCATGTCTGCTGCGTCCAGTGTCTCAAACTTTGCCACACGCATTCCTGAATCCTCAGCTGATGAAATGGGCTAGTGACTGCACTGCTTCCATCTGAATTCCAGTTTATTTTCCCACCGTTTTGAACCTTTGTTTTCAAAGCCTTTGGAAAAGGAATTATTTGAGTTTGTATTCTGTTTGTTACAGGTAGTTGTTCTACATCGGGTGGCGGGATATAATTCAGTAAAGTACTTGAATGAGAAAAGAACCAGAGAATGTAGCATTCGTGTGTGTTTTTGTCATCTGTCTGTTTTGGTTTGGGGAAGGCTAGTAATCCATTAGTTTTGTTACCTTTTGTCAACATGAAGTTCATAAAGCTTTGACAAAGCCCATAAAGATTGTCATCTGCTTAATTTGAATTGTGAATTTATGTTAGAGATGGTACCGGTATGTATATTTCTGTCCTGAGTGCTTTCACTGTAGTCTGCATGAGGTGGGCCCAAGAAATTGGTACAATTGAATTTGCTAGCTTGTCTCTGAAGTTGCCGTTCACAATTGATTGTTTAATTGATTGATTAGTCGATTGATTGATTAATTGATTGATTAGTTGATTGATTGATTAATTGGTCGATTGATTGGTCGAAGACTCAATTGATTGGTCAATTGTCTCTTGAGGAAGAGCAAATCCAAGCTAAGGCTTCATGCATAATATCCCAAATGATATGCGTGTGTCAGCTCAAATAATCCATGACATTTTAATCTGTGATACTGGAAACGGAGTGGGGGGATTTTTTAAGAAAAAAATTTGTATGAAAGATTATGTAATTATGCCAGAGTTATTCCAATACATCTACAGTGGTGTGATATCATTTTAAATGTATCAAATTATTTGCCTTATTGAGCTTGAACATTGCTGCCTATACTTGAAGCTGTTATGTTATACATGTAGTTTGCTTGTCTGGTTAAGTGAATTATGATTTCATTATTCCAGGTTCCATCCAATTAGCCTGTGACCCAAATGTGATAGGCATAGTAAAATATGTTTGCTACAGCACTATCTATCAATAATTTTGACATCATAGTCACAAGAATGATTCTAAACCAAGACTATTTACAGACAAATTGAAAATTCCTGCTAAATGTTTCCTTTTTCCCCATTAAGGAAAACCATGTGTGGCAAATCACATTACGGCCTGCAGTAAATATTTAAACCTCATGCGAGATTGAGCCCTTGTTCTCAGCCCAATTTTGTTGGCCCCCATGTGGTACCAAGCATGTTACTCCCCAACTTCCTTGACAGTGCAGATGAACTTGAGACTCGCAACAGGAAGTGGCAGGGCCGTCGGCGAGGGACCCAGTTGGGCCCCTATCTGCCCCAACCATCCCCGACTATGACATCACGAGATCCTGCTACATGACACCTAGGGGCTCACTCGCAATTCCTAGAAATCCTGCTCGTCATGAAACCCTTAAACCCCAGGAGTGAAATTTGAGTATTACAATCCAAGGAATACATGTATCTTGACCCTGTTAGTTCCTTGCAGGGGGGCAGGATATACGACATTGGAAATTTTCCGATGATTTACATTCATAGTCATATTTCAAGAAAAAAATCAAAACCCCAAAAATGCATTTCATTTATTAAGATGATGTTATTTAGGCACATACATTACATGAGTTTCTTGCATTGTGCCCTGTTCATATTCACAGATATTATCAAGATGTGTCAAGCATCCATTCTCATGGGCCTCGTTTTTACATTATTTCCCCTATTTGATGCATTTTCTACTGTACACCTCATAAGTTACTTTGTATACCCCTCAGCTTGAATTGCTTAGCAGAGAGAGAGTCGAGGATAAAACAGAAAATCTGGATAGTATAATGTCAATTATATGTTAGTATACCGGTTGTACTGAGTTGCCTGGTAGTGTGAATTAAATGTTATCGATGATTCCGTTAACATTTTAAGATTGTCCTGATTTGAAATAAATCAGTTGATTGCAAACTGCAGATCAGACTTGTGACTCTGACTCTAGTATCATGTTCATTGATTGGACATGGATAGTAACAAATGACTCGGACTTGGACTCAATGTGCGTGACAAAATCACACCGTAAATCACTGGTCGTTGCAACACTTGTACATGGTAAGATCGAAGCTAGCGGCGAGTAGGCCCATTGCAAGTAAAATACAGTTTTCCATTTAAAGGTGGAACATGGCTCAATGGACACTCAACCTGGATGACTTGGGATTCGGATTCCAAAGATGTGACACAGACTTGATATTTTGTGACTCAAATACAAGTCTGCTGCAGAGTACAGTGAGATGAAGTATTCAAAACTGCAAAGCCTCTTTGCCTCTAGAGGGATGTGTCTTACATGTAGAGGCAGAATGAGGACAGGTATGTTACCTCCAACAGGCCTGGCTGTGTCAAAGCATTAGGCTGTTCGACTTCTTGTTTGAGGAAACTAACCATACTGTTTTATTTTTCTGTCCAATATATTCATTTAAAATGGCACATATACATACAATTTCCCATATCTTGATCAATTTCCAAACAGCATCATTTCAAGCGCCTCTTCCAGGCTGATCATTTTTAATTCAATCATCATTATCATCATTCGGCTGCTACGGTCTGGGGCCAGAGAAGCTGGCAGCAGCATCCGTTCAGTACCATCTCCCAAGAGGTGCTGGACATACTGCAAGTACAATGTGCGAGACCGTCCCGGTTTCCTCTTCCCATGTAGTGGAACATTATCAAGTGAGATACCAAGGAAATGTAGAAAATTTACTGTGACACCATTATACTGTACTGTAAGTCATCTCTTTCAAGAGAGGTATGGCTCTGAATAGAGCCAGCGACTCGATGTTTCTGGCACTGTGTGCTTGGCCCGTCGTCAGGAGACTGCAGGAGCTGTTGAAAGTGATGACATGCATTCAGGAGATTGCTGACATGTACTGGAACTAGTAGAAGGTCCCCACCTTCAGAAAGTGCTGAAGCATGTAAGAGGCTCTCCAAGCCATGCCAATTGAACCATGCCAGGAATAGGAAGATCACTGGACTGGATTGGTGAAGGTGGATGCCATGGCTATAGGGGACCCAGGAGGCAGACTCAGATGATGAAAGAAAGGCAGACTCATGTAATGAAGAGACCAAATGGGGAGTCTGAGGAGTCTGGTTTTCTTGTCAATGTCAGTGATTTAGAAATCAAACTACCGGTAGATAAGGTACAGGGCCTGATGTTTCGACCCTTGCAACAACAAAAGGATCGGGGCCTGCTGCCAATTTCAAGAAACTTCAAATGTTGCCTATGCAACATTTTGTTGTGTAACTTAAACAACATTTTGCTGCCTTTGCTAAATATTGCTCAAAAGAATCTTTGTGGCGCAAGACTTGCGCAACATTTGTGAGTTGTGTAACTTACACAACTTTTCTTGAGTTTGTAATGTTCAGTATATTGGCGAGACCAAAAACACCCTCAAAAATCTATGGCCATAGGTCTACAATCAAAACCGGTAAAATGGACACCCCTGTTGGGTTTCACTTCAATCTCCCTGATCATTAGATATCAGATATGAGTGTGCTGGGCATAGAATCTCTTGGTCACCGTAGTAATGCTGTCCGTCTAAGCCGTGAGAAAATGTGGATGAAGTGTCTTCGGACTATTCAACCACATGGTCTCAACATCCAGAAGGGTAATGACTAACACCATGCAGCTTTCTGATAATCCTTCTTTTGTGTTCACTCCTTCACAAATAAATAAGACGAAAGGCTTTGCATGGTGGGTGAATCAATATAGGAAGGTTTGCGGTGACACCATGTATCAGGTCTCTTAAAGGAAGAGGTTTGGTTCTGAAAAGAACCTGAGTGGTAACTCGACGTTTCGACCAGTATGCTCTGGCCGTCATCAGGAGAAACACTCCTTCACACTTCTCTCTTTGATCTTTCCCCCTCCTCTACTAATCCCTACCCTACTCCTTGCCCTTCTCTTTGATCTCGCCCTACTCTCACTAATCCCTACCCCACTCCTTGCCCTTCTCTTTGATCTTTCCCCCTACTCTCACTAATCCCTACCCCACCGCTTGCCCTTCCCTTTGATCTCACCCTACAAGCTTTACTCTTTGTCCTTTGTTTCTCATCTGTGTCCTATTCACTCTCTTCCCCCTTCCTTCGTGTACATGTATCTGTTTTGTCCTTGTCACTCTGCCATTGAGAAAGGTCCTGCTAGGATCGAAACGTGAGGCCCACTAAATTTTATGATTTGCATTTTGGTAATTTTAGTCAGTAAGCAGTCTGCAACATTTTTGTATATAACTTTTCTTGAAATGGGCTGCTATACATATTTGATTTGCATATTGGTTATATTAGTCATTTAGCAGTTTGTGTAATTATGGGTAATTCATGGGTCCAACTTGTGACATTTTGGTGTCCCCACTTCCATTACAAATCATGCAACTTTGTAATATTTCAACAACATAATGAACCACTTTGTAGATTGAACAGTGTGTTATACATGAACAGTATGATAATACCGTTTAGTTGACAGACTGTTTGTTACAATATTACATGTAGGAAAGCTAAATGGTTTCATATGTAAATGGGAACACCAAAATGTCACAAGATGGGCCCCTGATTTATGGAACTACCCAAAATGCTCTATAAAGTAAACTCAACACTGACTACCGGTACACAGCACCACAAATGACGCAAACCACATGAAAGACAAATATCTAATTGTGACAATGCATCGTCCATTTTAAATATTTATTCAAACCAAAAATAATTTACATGTACTGACTATTCTCTTCATAAGCTCATGACAAGAGTTACGTTTTTGAGATGTAAATGATCAGTAAACCTGCAGGGGTGAGTATTGGGTAATAGCATTAATTAGTTTGACAAATATAAAATATATACTGGATTATGTATAGGTATAAACAGGGAAAAGAGTGAATATGTACAAAAAATTAATACCAAGAAAATAGGCTCAAAATAAAAAAAAGAAATCTAAGAGAATATTCATGAAAGTCATGATGCAAAAGAGTAATCCATTTTATAATCTGGTTGTTCATCAGACTAGCTAAAAGCTATTCAGTATAACATCCGATGCTTTGGACAGAAATGTGTCTTACTTTCTTGCCAGCTTATGAACTCAGTATTTCGACTCCGCTCTTTACACGGTCAAGTCTCACAAAATCAATTTCGTGTCGACCAACCTGTTTTGTCAATTTTTAGTCAAAATTTCCGATGTTGGATACACAAAACCTTGCTGGTTAGCCCTGGTTCACATTGATACCACAAAACCCTGCTTTAACCCTGACACTGCAGCAGTGAAGTTTCAAACAGAGTGAATGGTATCATTTGGTGGATTCTCCTCTCTTCCTGAGAAAGATGAGTCTCTAGGTTTCATGAATATACTGTATTTCCTAGAAAGGATACTTAATAGTTAACTCCTTTCCTAGCATCCTGTCCAATAATCTAAGAGTATTCCCTCAGTGACTTTAAAATGTGCGCATATTAAATAGAGAAAATTATGTGATTACAATTTTAAATAATAGAACCAATTTTTGACAAAACAGAAGTATAATTATGACCACCATCTTTGTATCAAAATCTAAGTGTATACATTCTAAAGAATGTGAACTACTGGGTAAAACAATATTTGGGATTGTAGACTCCTTGCAAACAAACTTAGGTAGCATACAGATAGAACTTATTTATTTTCTAGAGTGCAATGTGCATAGATTTACATGTAATAAATAACATCTTTAAAAAACTGTACAGTTCCATTGCCATAAATTGTTGCATGTTGGCAAATGGCACACACATGCTAACCATTTGGAAAAAAAAGCACCAATGTAAAATCTTTTCCAACTCTGTATAGTCTAAAATATGTAGGCCTTATAGTTATTAAATAAACATTTGATCGCTTCTAACTGAAGTACAATAAACATTAATGTGATACAAATGGGTTTCAAGAACTTAATCCATGCTAAACCTCCCTCCAATTTCATTAAAGTTACAATGTTGGAGAATAATTGAGTGTTCTTTGGCATATAAAAGTTAACTTACTCTTCGTATTTACACCTCGCCAAAGAGTATAAAGCATTTCTCTGGTTTTCCTTCAATATCCACAACCCATACCACTCTCACTTCCTTGCCACTCCTCCGAATTAATTCAGCGAAAAAGACCACCCAAGGATTAATCTTTCTCTATCTCATTCAGTAATTTATCCACTGGGCTTGTCATCAGGGTCTCTTTAATCACTGCATTCCCAGGGTCCACTCTAGCAGCCAGGAACTCCCTCATGATCCCTGGCTAAATCATAGCAGTGACAGAAGACTTCCAAGGAGCCTTTGTTCTGCATGAATGCCAGTGGTAGGCCTATGGCAATTCCCCAGCCATTTACAGCCCCCCTGAAATGGTGGAAAGCAATGGGTAAACCCAGCCCCCAAATGCACAATTAGAGTTGGACTCAGGCTGAGGGGTTCCCTCAGATGGCCAGCCTACCTGGGTCCAGCCATGATTGATACGCACCACCTGTGATACACTCATGCTCTTTGGACCCACTCTGAGCCACTGCCTCTCGGTAGAGACCAAATATATAGAAATGTCCCATGCATTTCCTATCCACTTTTTGTAGTGTTCTAGCAAGCAATCCACAGCAGGATTTCACAAAGCCTTACAATGAATCGTAACTCTACATACGATGGATAACCCATTGTAAGTTGTGATAGGCCGTATGGTTTCTGAGCATCACTCAATTGTCTGTAAGTTATGATGAGTTTGGCGAAATTGACTGCTGGACTAGTGGCACAATCTGAGGTGAGCTAACTGGTGAACTGGTGGGGAGTTCATATTCATCACAGATGAATCCCACAAGACACAGTATCCACCATCTTCTTTCTCAGCACAGACCGTAACCCATGAGTCAGTTGAGCCATTCCAAATGCCATCATCTGTCACTGAAGCCAACCTTGACTGGTCCACCAGGCACTAGCAGTCCCTGCACAGTTGGTGCCACTGTCCCATCCCCCAGGTAGTTCAACTTGAACGTCTGAGAAATCTGTGATAGAGAGAAAAAGACAGACAGGATTCCAAAGATTTATGCTCCAGTTGTTTTGGTTATGAACCAACCCATTGCAGTGAATTTAATTGGAACTTTTTAAACTTCAGTTTGCTCTAGTCTAAAAAATAAAAGGCATCCACTGTGAACGATCCCCAAACTGCTGTAGCCAGTTTACAATGAATTGTTATTTGCATCTATTATGAAACCAGGGGTGTGATCCCTGGAGATATATGACACTTATGCATGCTAAGATTGGCATGCTAAGACCACAGTTAGTAGCTTTGACAGACTCGTAAATTATTGGTGTATTGGGTCGATCAAATACAGTAACTTCATCATAGGTTTACATGATTAATCTATCCTATGTATTTGATATACTCAGCCAGTGGGCCTATTACAAGTAAATGCAATTGGAGAAAACTGTCGGAATTCGGATAATGTGTGTCCAATACAGCAAATAAAATGAAAGGTGAGTCAGAGACCCGACGTTTGTGACTCAGAACTTCCGACTTGGACTCAATATCTTGCGACTCGACTACGAGTCAGCTACTCACCCTGGCAAGGGCCAAGTTCAGCTCCAGCTCTGCGATGCGCCGCCCGATGCACATGCGGGGTCCGAAGCCAAACGGGACGGAGGCAAAGCTGGAGTTGGAGCAGTGCAAGCGGCCAGTCTGGTCCCGCAGCCAACGCTCCGGCTTGAAAGTGTCCGGATCCTCAAAGACCTTGGGATCTCTGCCGATGACATACTGCAGGGAGCCTATGATTGTCTGCCAAAACCAAACGTAGATCATTACCTAGTGAGTGTCAAACTTCTTCATAACATACAGAAATGTTGCCACTGCTAACTGACAAATATGATCAAAAGGCAAATCTCAAAAAGTAGAACATGTTAAAATCCTACCAGAAAGGTCCAGCTAGGATAGAAACACCAGGCCCTATACTATTTTGAGATTCTTTTCATCTTTTACAAATAAAATTTAATTGACATAAAATTATGTTCAGTAAACTTCAGTCCAAATCAATCCACCAGAGGGTATTCAAAGAAAGCTCAGAAAAACTGACTGATATAATGGCGACCTTCCCAAATAGTCAACTTTCTTTGCTGGGGTGGGGTTTCTGACTGGCGCCCTCAACACTAAAAGTTTGTATTTTGATGGAAACAATTATATTGTTGTAATGTCTGTTGATAAGGTAACCGTTATTTTTGTTTTTATCGATTTCTTCAAGTTTAAGTGCATATTGTTCATGATAGATCTTTGCATAACAGGGAATAGCCTGTGCCAGTATTATCTCTGAGTTTTAAAGGTAACTACCAAATATGGCAGTCTAATTATTGGTGAGTCAAGCAGATGGCTACATTTGTCACCCTTACAGTTACAGTTACATACCTTTTTCGGAATGTGATATCCACCAATGACAGTGTCCTTCTCTAAAATGCGATTATTTGCAGGAACCACTGGGTATAGTCTGGGGAAAAATGACAAAAGGATTCAGTGTAATGTACTGTCAGTCTGCCTTGGTATAGTCACAATACATTCATACATTCATAAGGGATGCAACTCCTTCCAGAGAATCAGAAAGGCTTCATTCTTAGGACAAATATTTCATTTCTAAAGCAAATTCCATGGACAGCAACAATTAAATTTCCCGACTTTCAATTTATAGCATGTGATTGAGATCAATGTATGTATACAAAAACTCAACGCATCTAGTTATTCACAATGGTTTTGGATTGTCATTATTGAAAACAAAAATGTAGGCCTATCTAGGGTTGGTAATTCCTTCACGGCTACAGGTACCGTTATGCACTGCTTAGCCATGAAGGAATACAAACAATAATTAGGGTTGTAAGGAACATAATTTCAGCCATGAGCAGTGACCTCAACTTACTAAAGAAAGGATCTTAGTTTAGTTTGTTAAGCCTCTTGCTGTAGGTTGCCATGCTGGTCTTGGCAATGGTCAATCACTCCAGCCCTTCCATGAAAGAATTTTGAGATCTGAGATCAAACTCTGCTTAAAAAAAAATCACCTCAGAATCTCCTTGATGATGCACTTGAGGTAGGGCATTCGGGCCAAGTCATCCGTGTCTGCTGCCCTCGTGGGGTCTGTGCCGAGAACGCCGCAGACCTCCTTGTGCAACTGCTCCTCGACTTCTGGATGTCTGGATAGCTCATACAATGTCCAAGCCAATGTGTTGGATGTCTGTGGGAGGGAACATATCAAGCCTATTCAAAGGACTGTCTAAGTTATGCAACACAGCAACAGATCTCAAGTTGTTTTTTTACAAACTTTCCTGGAACACCGTACACAGCAACTCCTGTACTAGGCGCTACTGACAGTACAGGATTTCAAATCTAGTACAGGCCCTAGCCAGTAGGCTAGTTGCCCTTGACTTCTGGCCAGGGAAAACAAGATGGGTAAAATTACACCAGCACTCTCAACAACAAGATCTTCTCTTGTAAAGCAATCTTCATGCCTTCATTGTTTTGCCAGTGAGTGTTCAAGGAAACATTCTTGGAAACCGCATTGACGATTCTGTGAAGAACTTCAGCCAAGCCAGAGAATAATTGTCTTATTTTGTACTTAGCCTCCACTCATAAATGCTAGCAAAATGTGGCATAATTTAACCAACATGTGGGACAGTATAAACAATCTGAAAGCCCATTTCTTACTCTGTAAGTGACATTTTTTTGAGCTGCTCTTACTAACACAGAAAATAAAGTTAGAAGTATGAACCAACCTGTTACAGATAATCCTTTTTTAGTTTGCTACAGTAACTCTTGGCTAACCATGACACAGATACCACAGCAAAATGAAGGGCACATTCCTGTTGCCTCACCAGCTGTTTGCTTCATGACCTCCAAACATGCCTTCCCACCAAAGGTCAAAGATTGGTGTGGCATTAGATGGTCAAACAGAGAAAGTAGTCACAACCCTAAGCAATGGTTCAGACTGGGGTGGCCAGTGGCCATTGATTCTGCTAGGCATGTGGTTTTCCCACTTTTCTCACAGCTAGGATTGAGGTCGGGACTCGGGACCTTTCACCTATGCTGAGCGACCCTTCTGGAAAATGCAATCCTCTTTCAAAGACCACTTGGTCAAGTGGTCAGCCTACTTTCCCATTCTCTACAAATTACACGTTCCCCCATTTCCCCAAAGATATCTATGCCAGTGCCACAGACCTGTACAGGCCTAGATGAGGGACAGGTGGAACTTAGGAGTGAAACTTTGAGTAGAATACACAAACTGCTTATTGACTAAAATGGCCCAAATGCAAATCTCAAACAAAATGAAGGCCAGACATTTTGATCCTAGCCAGACTTCTCTCAAAGGCAAAGAAAGGGGAGTGTGGTTGGGATATGGATGACAAAAAAAACCCAGACCAATCACATGGTCACAGCACTGATGCTGTCCGTCTGAGCTGGGAGAATCTGTGGATAACATATCTTTGCACCATTCAACCGCACAGTCTCAACATCCAGGATGAGGATGGAAAATCTGTTTCCAAATAATCATTTTGTGTTCACTCCCCAACTTCTCTCTTTGATCTTTTCCCCTCTGCTAACTAATCCCTACCCTACTCATTGCCCTTCCCCTCGACGATAGATCTCAGCCTAGTCTATCTACCAGCTTCCCTCTTTCCCCTCTGTCATCTGTGTCCTAATCTCTCTCCCCTTCCTATCTGTTATTGTCCATATTGGCCTTTGAGACCGATTCTGCTGAGATCAAAACATCTGGCCCTAAACTTTTGCAACTTGGAACTTGTGCGATTAATGCTCTTTTACAGTAAAAACTGTACATAGAGGGGGATTCATGTCACCTGATATAATCTGACTTTAATAACAATTCACTTTATACAATGGTAGCTAAGGCAATAAGACAACTCAATCAAGTAAATATTTACTCCACCTAGCAAGATAAAACTAAATCAATCCGATTGAAAATGATTTAGAGCAGTCTGGTTTTGCCATCTGTCCACCAATTTCCCCAAAGATCTTTGACCCCCACGTGCCATTGGTGGGCAACACTCAAGGGAGACCAGAACCCCTTCTCTCCCTGGTGGTCACTTGATTGAACTTGACACTCACTCACCTCTGACAAAACTAGGCAAGGTGTGCAAAAATAACAACCCCCTCCAGCCACAAACAAGACCAACCAGTTTTCAGCCAAGCCAGCAGGGCATGTTGTGTTCTATTTTCTCAGGGATTTCCCAGTGTTTGTCTAACATTCTGAGAGGTCAGGCCACTTGGAGTCAACCAGACGGTTTGGGAGTTGCATAAAAAAAACCAGTGCAGAATGGAGTGCATAACGATCGAGAGAATACCAGTACACAACGTTGAAAGAAGTTTGGGACATAAAGCAATCACTAGAATCACATCCAGATATTGCACTGTGTTTGCACTGATCCACTTAGGATGGATAAACCTGGAGTTAACTTAATATGCAACCATTACTCTCAAAATTAATACCGCCTGAAAAGAAGTAAGAACACTGAGAACTGAGTGTGTAAAATCTCAAAAATGCCAAGGGCCTGATGTTTGATCAGAGCATGACCTTTATGTAGGCCAGAGAGATTAGGACAAGATCAAAAAGTCAGGCCCGCTGAAATGTTTAGAGAAATTTGCAACATATTTGTATTATCATATAATCCTGGGTCTTACCGTGTCTACCCCGGCCAGAAGTAGCTCACACGCATTGCTGTATATCTCCTTCATGCTGAGCTGCTTGCTGGAGAGTAAGTAGGTCAGGAAACCGTCAGCCGTCTCGTGTTCCTCATCATTGCTGGACTCCTGCGATATCTCAGCCAATCGGTTATCCACAGCCTTCCTGGCTGTAAAAGGCCGAAGCAGATGAGAACAATATCAATCATATTGGGAGGGTAACTTCAAATCATCTCCATTGGCTGTCTCTTCAACATTTAATTGCTAAAGAATTGCTCAGGGCAGTCACACCCTTGCAATAACTAGTTGACTATTTGGCAAGGCCACATCAAAGGGCTGGGGAGCTCAGGTGGTCAGAATGCTTGTTCAAGTCCCAGTCCAGTAAATGTTTTCTTTGGCATTTTTTATTTCTTTTTTTTCAAAATTAATAAGTATTATAATTCAAGCTTGTTTAGATAGGCCTACTCCTGGTATTAGAGTTTTACCTGACATCCACATGTGAAATTACTGTCTTCTTTTCTAAGTGCATAACATAGGTTACTGACTGAGCTCCTGTCAGGTTAAGCAGACGTCTTGTTGGGGTTTTCCTCACATAATTATGTTGATCTGTTATTTGGATTCACTTCCTTGAATCTGTCTCTGCCTGGACAATTGATATGCAATACTGACTGATAGCCTCATTTAAAGTGAACAGAAATGTTTACAACAATTTGTTGTTTGCATCTGAATGAAAGCAGCACGTGTGCCTGTGATGATCCTGGAGATATACAGCAGTTAATGGTTGAATTGCTTCTGACTGGCGCCCCCATCCCATCAAAGACTAGTTGACTATTAGGAAATCCCCATCTAAGGGCTGGATAGCTCAGATAGAAGAGCACTGGTACTTTAATCTAGAGGTATTGGGTTGAAGTTCCGGTACATTCAATTAGAGTTTTCTTTGACAATATTTCAATTTGGGAAAAAAAGGAATTCAGGTCATGAGAAAAGTACTCAAGCCACGACACTCGACAGCCATATGATCAACTCTTCTTCTAAGATTGGATATCAAGAAGATATTCACCAAAGCTGAAGATGAAGTCCCAGGCCGCTTCGTGGTCCTTCCACGGCTTGAGGTTGTACTTCCTGAAGAACTCGGGCGAGGTGACAAAGAGAATCTGGCCCGACTGGAACATCTGGTGGATGGAGTCGATGAACTTCTGGGATTCTGCCGGGATCTGGTTATTCAGGCAACCAATTCTTGTCTCAAAGAGGATCTTGAATATTGCTATGGAACACACACAAAAAACGATAACTAATATGTGTATGTCCTGCATCCTCATATTGACTTTTGATTTTGTACTGGCCATATGCCTGTCGACAAAGTTAAATGGCATTACCAAAATGGTACTGTAAAGTGTACAAAGTGACTACAAACATCCAAATGACTGATAGGTTTAGAGATGGATAGCCAGATGATGTCCTGGAACTGAATACCCTTTAATTGGTGGCATACTAATCCAACGTTCATATACCTTAGATTATATTGCTCAGCATTTGTCCTAAACTTTGACAACATTTTCAAGAGTGAATTCTGTCATTTGTTAAACAGGTATTCAGGTATTCGGGGATTTTTTTCAAACGAACATCCAAAATCATGCTCTTTTCTGATTGGATATGTGAGGTCATGTGACGGGGTGTAAAGTGTGGTGCCTAGTGCTTACATTCCATGGACCATTTGTACATCTCATTGGTGAGGTCTGGTACCAGACCGTTCTGCTGGTCAGTGACATCCCTGATGTAGCGGAGTCGCATGATCATGTCGCCGATGACCTCATTGATGACCCCGGCATAGGCGCTGACCTTGTTGGGCGGCAGGATCTTCTTGCTGAGGAGTCTGCGAGCTCGGTGCCACTGTTTACCCTCACTGTTCAAACAATGCAGACAGAAACTTGTCTAATAGGGGATCCCTGGTGCTAGATTTAGAAAGGTGTGGTGTGAACGTGTGGTAGGCATCAAATCACACATGATGAAGAGAGACACAGGTCTGAAATCTGGATGGCACTAAAAAAACTTGATTCTGCGATGCTGAAAATGCTAGTGGTGAGGAAGCACATCCATAGAGCCCAGCAGGCATTGGTTGCATGCCCCTCAAAATATAGGCCCTTCACGAATCTATGGATCAGGCTTGGGCTTTGTCTCCGCCTGACAAAACCTGAAAATCCAGGTTGTGGTTTGTCTGTTGGCTTTATAAGTATGTAAAGTGTTCACCAAGAAACTGGGGCTAAACGCTTATTTCTAGATGCCTGAGATATTATAACGGGTAAGAGAAATGTGACCAAAGCCTAAGCCCGAGCCTAAGCCTTCATTTCATGAACGCCCATGGTGGTACTAGGGGATCCCTGCCGAGATGTCTTGGTTCTTTATAAAGTTTGTTTGCTATGCACAATTTCATGACAGGAAGAGTGAACGGAGGTACATAGAGGTACAGAGGTAGTAAAGCTCCTTAGCAAACATGCAAGGCACCTTTCTGAGGCTATCCCAACCACTGGCCCGAGGCCAGTAAAACACTATAGGTCTACTGGGACACCATTTTTTTTAAATACAGTTATGATGGTCCAGTCAGACAACTTGAATTTGCACCATCTTTGAGATGGCAGTTTGAATGAATTTAGACCAGCGAATTGGCTTCTCCAACTTGCAAGACTTAAAAATCCATTGGACAAACCCAAAACAGGCCAGTACAAAGTTACTAAGGGCATAATATCAAAACCAGAGATTAAGAGAAGGTGTGATGCAACCTTTCACCAACTATTGTGAAATCCAATGTTGCATTACAAAACCCAGTCTGAGAAAAAAAACAGAGGCATGTCAGAAACTTGGCCTAAATGGGACGGTTCACAGCAAATTACACAGAAGCAGGCAGCCAAATTCAATGTGGAAGAACCTTTTGTCAGATGGTTGGTTTCACATGCCAAGCACAACTATGACTTTAACAGAAATATCCACTCACTCATTACTGATATATTCTACCTTTGCCTCTGAACATACCACACTCTGGCAGTACCATTGAGATGAGTCTCTAGTCTAGTCTAGCCTCAGATTGTTGAGAATCGTGTTAGGAAGTTTTAGAGACGATTTGGGAGGAGCTTACTGTGTGATGACACCAAGCGACTCGTTGCGATGCATTCTGTACGCTTTCCAAGGTTTCATGTCCACCCTCATTGGGTACTTGTTGTCATGGCGATACATCATGGCCACCAGCTCAGGGTCCGCAAGGTTGACAAACTCAAGGGATCCGAGTCGCTCTTTCCATATTGGGCCGTACTGCTTTGTGAAAGCTATCTATATAAACACACACACATTTCTCAATGGGTAAAAATGTCTCAAGATGTGGTACAACTACATTAATTAATTTACGCATTATGGAATATATGCAATTGACATGAGAGACAATAATTACAGTGATTAGGCATATCATTCAAGCCATATCATTCATACACTGTGAAGTAAAAATGACAATGGTGAGTCTCCCATTTTTCCCATTTCTGAAAACCAAGCATGCCTTAATATTACATTTTCAAATCTAAAAAGGTGATTTTTTCTTCTCTGTAGATGTTTATTTGTTTATTTAGTGAGATGACTGTTCATTAAATTCTAAAATTTCATATTTGGTTAAGAGTGTGTGCCTGCTTGTCTGTTGGTCTATCTGTCTGTTGGTTGGTATGTTTGTTTGTTTTGTTTATTATTTTGCTTGTCGGATTGTTTTTTGTTTGCTTGTTTGAGATGTATTTCAGACTTTTTCAGTCTTTCGCAATTAATCCCCTAGCTCACGGTCAAATAATCTCCATTACTCTGTCACGATCCCCATCACCCATCACCACTGCGCATCTCCGGGCAGTGAACCCGTGGAAAGTTCTTGGAAGAAAAAATGTTGTTTTTTACTTTCCCATCCCACCTTCTCCGGACTCCTCCCACTAAAGAAAAAACCAGGGGCATACCCATTATCTCTTCTTTTGTAGATGTCTCTACAACCCGAAGCGCCCGACTAATTACAATACACAATCAGGGTCGATCCTCCTATCAGAAAAGTCATCCCCAGTTGAATGAGTGAAGAAAATGGGACAGAGGTCGTTACAGCCGAGCCTTGCATGCCTTCAACGCTTTTGTCAGCAGGCAGACCTCTTAAATACCGACGTCGCCCCCTTTACAGTTTACCCCCCCCCCTCTCTCTCTCTCTCTCCCTTCTCTCCCTCTCCCTCCCCCCTCTCTCTCTCCTTCTCTCTTTCTCTCCCTCCACCTCTCTCTCTGTCCCTCTCTCTCAACCCCCTCTGTCCCTCTCTCTCTCACTCCCTCTCTCTCTCCCTCTCTCTCTCTCTCTCCCTCTCTCTCTCTCTCTCCATCTCTCTCCCTCTCTACCTCTACCTCTCTCCATCTCTCTCCCCCCCTCTCTCTCTCTAGTGTCTACCCCTCCCCAACACGACCAGCGAGCAACTTGAGAATAACAGGCCAAAATAACAATAACTTGGTGGGGCAAGGCAAAGACCCCTGGTGAGTGACCGCTAGAACATCACCCCGAGGCCCCACCAGTGTGCTGGCCAGGCTCACGGCAGCTCCCATGAGTACGGTCGCATCCAGTCTTTCCCAGGAAAAAGGCTCTCGCGATGATCATTTAAGTTGGGCAGCGGGGCGTCTTTAGAAAACAAACCATCGGGGAGATCATTCCCCAGCGCTGAAAAAAAAATTCCACCTGATTTTTTCGCACTATGTATAATCAGATTCATGGAGCACATAGCGACCCACGCGACGCAATAAGTCTAGGAGTGAAGGGTCGATGTATTACAGCTGCTCTCAATACCTGTGCACTATCGACCGATCGCCAAACCTTTTTTTTATTTCAAAAACCGGCGCTGGGTCGGATAGATGGATGGATGCTGGGGCCTGGTCGTTTCATCGGGACCGCCAACTTTGAAGGTCCGGCATGCCGTAATTGTCTACCGCCGGGAGGCGGCTAGGTATCCGTGCCGGGCGCAATAAAACTGGGTGATTGGGTCGCGGTTCTGACAGGTGAGCGCGAATTGAGCCGCCCAGGCGACCCCCCTCCCCTCCCCTCCCCTCCCCTCCCCTCCATCAAGAACCCCCTGCTTAAGAACCCTTCGCGTTCTGGTTCTTCCCATGGATACTGGGACGCGGGGTCTCCGTGCGCTCGGGTTTCACTCGCAGAAAATCCACCGGAATGGGGTAAATTGGCTCCCGAGTTGCGAAGGCTAAAAAAAAATGTAGTTTAGGCTCCGACCAACCCTGGGCTTCGAAGTAAGCCTATTACTCGCATGAGAGCCACGAATAGAATTGTGCACGATTGGGTCATGCACGAGGCCTCAGTCAAAACTGTGACACTGTGTGATGGCTTAACATTTCGATCCTAGCAAAGCAAAAGGTCATGCTGGAATCGAAACGTCGGGCACCTTGATGTTTTGACAGGCCTGGTCAGTGAACAGTGACATCTTTGCATGACTCTAAATATCCAAAGGTAAACTTGGAGAGAAGGGGTGACTTAACAAAAACACGACAAGCATTACGATTTTACGACAAGGCCACTCGCTTTTCCTATTCAGTTTTTAATGCAAGATAATGATGACAACTGCCAACCCAGTGATTCGACAAAATCCTTGTATACATAGGAGCCGTAATACTAGGAAGCCTGGTTACGGCAAGGTTACGGTAATCACGGCTATTTTGCCCGCAGCACCCGACTCCCAGCGAACATTTCCCTTTTCAATCCCTCACAATACAATGAACGTCATAATGCAGCGTAATTTGTGGCAGACGACGCCCCAATTTCGCCCACATAATGGGACCATGATGGGTGATCATCAAAGGGGAAAGGCGAGTCAGTCATCGAAGTGGCCATCCATTTCTTAGTCGTCTGAAGAAGCAGTGCTATCTTGGCCTCCAATATATTTCGCATCGTAAATCACCATCTCCCAGCCAGTCCGCCCACTCCCGGCTCTCAGATCTGTGCCGGCGTTGACAGTTCGTTCACCCTTGTTTTCTGCCTTCTGGGCCGGACGGCTGGTGCAAGAGGAGAAGAATGACCCCCTTACAGAAGAGCGCCGTTCGTAATGCCAAGGCGTCTAGAGAGGCACACGAGGACACCTTTTGTACCCCTCTGATAGCATAATCACCAATTACCCACCCAGCCTCCAGTCCGTACACCCCCCCCCCCCCAATCCCAGCAAACAACGCCCAGGTAAATATCACTATCTGCGTTGGCCAATCTTCTTTGCTCTTCGAGGGACGGTCTTCCAGCTTTTCAGGCAGTCAGATGTTTTGTTGCCAGCATAAAGTGGATCATCGCCTAGGGCGAATCGTCTCCTAGGAGGGAATTGTTGACGATTTTCCCCTTCAGTTCCTCTCACGGGAGGTCTTCACCAAGAAGAGGGCCACATCGCTCCACGAGTAGGTCTCATGGCTGCGTGGCTCCTGCATGTTCCGCTAATGTACCAGGAATGTACCGTCAAGGAGCCTGCTCAATCCCTCGATACACCCGCGTTCACGGGCGGACAGTCCCGGGCACCATTGTGTTGCAGCTAATCCGCACGAGGTAACACTAACGCAGGCCTGCACAGGGCAGAAAAAGAAATCCGCTGCATGGCTAGACACATGGTGCCTCTCGCCTCGGGTCGTTAAGAAACCATCGCGAGTACAAACTGATGGGCCACAATAATATTGAGGCATTTTATGAGTGAGATGATTGTGCATGTAAATTGGGTCAATTTGGGGTCAATAGACTTCTTTCAAAGTGAAACATGGTCCATCCAAACCTCAATTGGATTCACGAATGTGATTTTCTCTTGAGAATTTACCATTTCAACTGCATGCAACAATGCCTTTGAGAAAGGTCCTGCTACAACTGCTAGGATCAAAACGTCAGGCCCACTAAATTTTGAGGCATGCAACAATGAAGGGGACACCCGAGTCGAATCAAGCGTCACATAGGAAAAATTGGCCATTATGAAAAATATCCCCTTACTCTTGAACGGGACAGCAGGCAGGGCCCACGCTGCATGCAACGCGGAAAAGGGACAGCTTGATGTAGACTAGAAACCCGCAATTTTGGCGCCAATTCGAGACTTCAAAAAATGCATCCGCGAGTTTGTACGATGAATCGTCCCGGGAGAACCGCATGTACAACTACAACTGCAATGAAATAGGCTCGCTCAACATTGGGTCGGTGCCTGGGAATTACCAGGTCGTGCACGCATTACACATCAGCCGGTAGTATCCCCCATTTGAATGAAATTTAATTGCAATGATCGTCTTCATTTTCTCCAGGAAACACATCGCCTTTGAATGTCATTAAGGCATAATCACCCAAAGCCTCTTATATCATGAGTTCACTGTCTGCTGTGTCGGCGCTGAAAGCCTGTCAGTCATAGGTTTCTGTATGCATGATTATAGGCGATTATTTCGGGATTAAGGGCGATCGAGCGAACCCGTCCGGATTGATTAGAACACAGTCATTTGGCTCTGGAGCTCTTCCTGAGTCGTGACAATGGAAGCTGTGTACTGAGTAGTGGCTTTATTTTCTTCCATGGAGCCCGATGGAGGCATGCCTTCATCATATAGCCTGTATGCGAATACATATAGATAGAAAACTGTTAATAACGGTCCTACTCCTATATACATTCCTGAAATCAGTTCTCTTGAAAAATGTGCACTGAATTTTTGTATAATTATACGAACGTACAATTCCCGACAAAAGTAATGGACCAAGCCTTCACCCCATGACGTCACCAAAGACGGCCTCCGTAGGGGCGTGGCTGCACCCACTTCCAAACTGAAATGATTTCGATCTCTCCTCAAAGTTTAGAATTCGAGAAAAAATGCATGGATGGATGGATTTTACAGACACCATGCAGTATTATTTGAAATAATAGATAAAAAAAAATCCAAATCCAAATGCATTGCAGTTGACCTTTTTAAGGTCGAACTGAGAACGGCCTCCCTGGGTTCTGAACACAGGGCCAGGAAATTGATCACCGAGGAGGCTAATCGGACCAACGGGTATAGGACAGGCAGGCACTATTTGTTTTTTATGACGCCTCCCACAAGGTGTCGGCGCGGTTTCACTCCTATCGAATTCAGTCGGCATCAGCCTAAGTAGCCCCTCACGTGTTATTCCATTAACCTGCCGACCACTTGCTTTGAACTGAACCCCCCCCCAAAAAAAAAAAAACGCGCTTGAAGTTTAATCAAAACATCCTTGAATATGGACTTTTTGTAATCAACACTCCATCAAGGTGAAAATATACAGAGTATCGATGGAGTAGGGTGATTGGAACACGTCTTTGACCACAGGGAAGGTTACGGAGCCGAGGCTGGACCGTCGTAGGTCGGGGACTTTGGATTTGAGTAGAACGTTGGGCGGTTAGTGTATGGACTATGGACGTCAATGGGAGTTTTAGGGATCAGCAGTATGACAGGGAAAACAGATATAAAGAAAAACAAAATTAATAGGCAACCATGAACGACACGTGCATTTTCTTAGTAATGAAGACCCTTTTAATTGGATAGAATACCCCATAAACGCGAACCAAATGGCATGATTACAAGCACTTAAATACAAGAAGCTCCCTATCTTGGCAGAGGGAACATCCACCTCACCTCCCCCCACCCACCCTTTCACCCTCCTTCGCTCACTCCGCGACCTCGGTCACTTCGTTCCCTCGCAAATGGTCTCCACCACTTTTCAGATCCGGTTGGCGCCCTTGGGCTGCTGGTCCCAAGCACGGTAACTATTTCAGGAATGGCTACGGGCAACTGGGCAAGAGACACCGCGGAGCTCATTGGTGCCCTCGGTATCCCACGTCTGCGCCAGCTGAGACTCTCAACCCCAATCCCCACCCCTTTTGGTAGTCCGACTCCCAGAGTCTGGCACAAGTTCGGAACAGAAATCAACAATTTGTATTCTAGTAATTCAGAGGGCCTGACGTTTCGATCCTAGCAGGACCTTTCTCAAAGTCAAAACTCAAAGGCAAACACTTTGCTTTTGGGAAGGTCCTGCTAGGATCGAAACGTCAGGCCCTCCATTTTTTGAGATGCATGTATTCATCGTATTGCAGGCCATTTTAGTCAGTGATCAGTTTGCAATGTGTTTCGGAACTTCTGTAGTAATCTAAAGATATCAAGATGCCTTTACATAACTAGGGCCTATTTATTCAGTATGCCCAAGGGTTCAAAGGTTAATTATGGAGGGAAAGGTGTCAATATTTTGGTTCCCTGGAAATGTTTTTCCGATAGAGTGGACAGCCGGACGTAGTTCAGGTAGCGCACCTTGATAGCGATGACCACGGGGGAACCACGTGTGAAAGTACAGGCGAGCACGAAGATTAGTCGTGATCTCTCTCGCTCAGTCGAAATGCTTACCGCCAATTAGATACGTGGCATAATCTGATATCGATCGGGGAATCAATGCAAATCGATAACGAGCCGCTAATTTACTACGTCGTCACCGACGTGAAGGGGTCGCGACTAATTTGTACATGCGGACAAATTTGTGCACGCGCGTAATATGTGCACATCCGCGGCGCCGTACGTCACAGCATAGCTCCATGGTCGGAGCTGTCACCAGTGATGTCGGCCACGTGTGCTCCAGCGGTCGGTCCCTGAGTTCATGCATGCGAGCAACTTGGGAGAAATGCCACGCTACGGCGCCTGGGGGAGAAGGGGAAGGGGAATCTCATCCACCATCTAAGGTGGGGTTCTTGGGTAGTTAGAACCATGGGCAGAGCAGGACATTATAGCTGCATACATGGCCAGAGCATGGAGCTAGAAATTTATACAGAAGATAACACAATAACTTTAGCCCTTTTTGTTGAAAAAGAAGTAAAAATGCTTAACTTACCGTAGCTAGATACTATAGTGTATAGTAATACAGAATAGTCTACCATGCATGGTTGCTATGTTAGTATGTACTCGAGTATAATTATGTAGGCCTACTCGGATTAGGTATTACTATGCATTACTATTAGGGTGGAAATCAAAAATGCAAATGAGAAATGTGTAAGATCAATAATTGTCCAAACCATGACTCAGGCAGGGAATGGAAGAAGATAAGTTATAGCTTACCTGGTGTTCGTAGATGCGGCTGAGACCGTTGCCCACCAGATACGTTCCCAGCGTCCCGATGAAGGGCCACCCCTTCGGTCCGGGGATCTCGTCGAAGGAGCGCACGTGCTCTCCCACCTCCCCTTCCACCCGCTGTAGGCGTGCCGGCTTCTCTTCCTCCTCCGCGGATGACGGCGCGTGGCCCAGGGCGGACGAGGGGCAAGCGGCGATCGGCCCCGCCCGCGGCTCGTCCGGTCTCGGCAGGACGACCTGGTCCAGCCTGTGAATCCGGAGGACGTCCGGGCGCATCTCGGCGTCTGCCGACGGCGCGGGGCGCTCCCGTGGAACGGCCAGGGTGCTGGCTGCGTGTCTGGAGAGGCGGAGGCGAGATGCCCCGCTGAATACGCGTGCCACGTGCTTGCCAGCCATGGTGGTTTAACTGGCCTCCAAACGGTGATGCTCTCTGTAATTCGTTCAGAGGTTCAGAGGTAGGCCCAAGAGGAGTTATAGTCCAAGTTGTTTCCTTGCTCTATAGTCCTGATCCTAGGTAGGCCGACGGGTGACGAAGCCCAGGGCTGGTAGTGGACTGTTGACGCTGCTTTTCCGCTGTGCCGGCTTTCAAATGTTGAATGCTCACATCAGATTGTCCTAATCCTCCCTGAGCAACGCTACTAGGTCAACAGATATCCGTCAGTCTGAGTACATTAGGGATAAGCGGGTTCGTGGTAACGACCACACAACGCTATAGCCAGAAAATTGCGCACTGGGGACTGATACCCGATAAACAAGTCACCGCCGACACTGCCACTGACCGCACTGGTGAGCTCAGTCATCGGACGGGATTCCCTCACTGCGCGATCGTGGCCAACTGCTTGCGCTGCGCACGGGACACGTTAACGATAACAAACTTGGAGCTGGCCCACGGACGCACGTTATTAGCATATAGTGCCTCGGGTGAAGCCACCATGCACTGCGTGGGTGAACAATTACCCTCGCACGCTGATTGGACCGATGTGCCCAAAAGTTTGACGTGAGCAGGGCCGGGGTTTGCGCGTCGACACCACACGGTATACCGTGCACATACTATTGAGTGCATGAACAATGTATCAGCGTTACGACCCACCCCTTCCTCCCTTCTCTCCTTCCTTCCTTCCTTCCTTCCTTCCCTCATTCCGTCTCGCTCCTGGAATTTGGCATATGGGAAATGCGGTGCACCGCTCACGTTACCCCCTCAGAGACCCCATAGGCAACGCCGGGCGATTGTATGTCGGCTCTCAATTTCGGGGCGCGATTGTTTTGCACCTAGGTCCATAAATCATGTCGGGTTGGAGGTCGGAATGCGCCCAACTCACGTACCCGTGGAGGTTACGGCTATTTTTCTGTGTGTGTGTAAAGTGGCAGGAGTCATATTCATTGGCGTGACCCGTTACTCGGTAAAACGGAACTCGCCCCAGGTGCACACGCACGCACGCCCACCTATGAAGCAATCTCGCTGGGAATGTTTCATTTGAAATCGTCCGAAGGGGACATGAAATGTAATGTAAATGGGTGTACTGTACATGTGCTTTGGTTCCCACTCCCGACACAAAAATCCCAGTCACCCAAGAGTTCCACGAAATTGGCCATCGAAAATAATGACGTGAACTAGTCTAATTGCCCCAAGTCTAATTGCTCAGTCTAAGTGAAGCCCAGATAAAAACAATTGGAGTGATAAGGAAAATGCAGTACGAGCAACGGAGAAGTTGCACTGTTCATGTTTGGTAAAGACATGATGAAGGCTAAACTGTCGTGAGCAACAAAGACAAACCACGATTCAACCACTGTTCAACTTCGACCATCGGGCATCGACTCTTCCCCAGTCAGAACGAATCCAAATCTGGAATGAGGATGAGCGAGGAGAAATCAGAACGTGTGAAACAAAACAGTCTTACCCTGAAGTATACGAAGCCATAACAATTGTGTCTGATTTATTGCCCACGAGAGAATGTTGTTTAAATTTAGATGTTGTTTAAATTCGTTGAATAATATTTGGATTATCCAAACACATAACCGATGAGGACGTGAGGGAAAGAATCAGACAAGCTGTTAGACCTCATGAAGATATTCTAACCACCATGGAAAAGTGCAAATTGAGGTGGTAATGTATGGACATGCCCCAAGATCGACAGGACTAGCGAAGACGACCCGGAAGGGCATGTACTGTGCAAGGAGGGAAAAGAAGAGGAAGACAGAAACAAAGATGGGAGGACAACGTCACAGAGTGGACAGGGATCAGTCTGAGTGAAGCCCTTCGGAAAGCGAAAAACAGAAAGGGCTGAAGAAACGTGGTTGACAGAGTTCTATAGTGGTGCCCCAACGTCAACGGTCTATACATGTACTAGACTAAGGAACAAATTAAATGAAAATGATTCTGGCCAGATAAAAACAAGTGCCTGAAGTCGCAGGCATAAAAAAATTATCAGAGCATCCTGGAACCAAGGTCAGTATTTTGTTTTACCGATCGGTTCTAAGGTTTATCTCATGCAATTCCTTCATGCGATGAGTCCAGTTTGGGGCCTATATCATTTCCCATTCATATATCTCGCAAAGCAACAGGATCAAGCTCTGACCCAAAGCCCAAGGCGTCTCACACAGCAAGCTGGTACTCGTATATAACTCGTAGTCGTTTCCTTGCTGCCGAATTACACGAGCCCACCGTCAGGAAAGGTGAAGAAACTCGTCAGGAAAATGTAAATGATTGGAGAGGGGTGGATGAATGCAGGTGTGTCGACCCCATCTCCCGTATAGACCCCACCCGAAGATACCTTTGTCTCCTCTCGTCTCTTTCACAGACAACCCCCCCTCCCCGCCTCCCGGGCCGAAGAAAGCAACTCCACTCGGCCAGCTATTAGCCGCGTTAAGTGCAAACACTCCTTGAGAAAAGCTCCCCCAGGAAAAGGGAGAATGGGACCGAGAATGGGGGGCCGCTTGGAGGCGTGAGGAGAAGCCATCTTAATCTCTGGGTGTCAATGCAGCCTGTCCGTGCGAGGACGACCCGTTCTTTCTCCTAATTGAAATGGACATCTCCAGAGGGTTCCCTAATCCTCGGTGAGAGGCTGAGAACTGTTCAGCGCTCCTCCTTGTTTTGCAATGAGTCCAAAAATCCCTCTTCACCCATCCCCCAGGGGCAAGTATTTAGGAGTCTTGGACAACAAAACAAATTTGGTAATTTGATTCGGGACTGAAAAGGTCTGGGCGAAGGAAATGTTTAGGCTTTCGTTCAAACTTGTTCCCATGGGACAGTAAGCCCCCTCGTAATATTTACACAGTCGAGATGTGACGAGACAGGGCTGATAAATCATTCCATCTGCCCCCTTTTGTGCTAAATGGTGGAACATATTTTTTTGCCAACGCAGTGGCGTGGTATTTATGGCAAAATTGCGCCCAAAGTGCAAAGCCCAAATGTTAAACTTCTTGAGACCTTCTCGTGATTTCTTTCTGAAGCCACATGTCAGGTATAAAATGTACATTGGGGCATTCAACAGACGATGCAGTACTAGTACTGCACACGAGACGAAGGCCGAAAATCCCGATATCTTTTAGTTTTCGGCCTTGGCCTATACCTACATGCACATGCGACCCTTGTACATGTACATGTATTCTCGTCAACGTCAGCTGGGGTTTTCATTAGCGACATGGCAGGCTGGATTCTGTTAACGTGTAAACTCCATTACAGGAAAATGGGCCGGGACCGCCCCGTTCCCGCGGGGATATCGCGGCATTGGCCTTTGAAGTGGGCGGGGAGAGAGGTCAAAGGGTGAATTTCCCAGGAGACACCCGACCCTCTGTTTGGAAGACAGCGAAATCCACGGCTCCATGTAGCCGGGGAATTACGGGGAGAAACCGGAAAAGTTTTACCTTCCACTTCTACTATTCATAACATTTTGTTTCCTTTCTCATTGAAAACAAATCAGTATTAAATATCTGCACTGCAATATAATAACCGGTCACTCTGCCGCACATCAAAACAAACCGAGCGGTAGACTCCTACATTGTGTAGGCTCCACTCAAAGACGAAAAGCACACAAAACAAAGCCATTCCAGCCGTCGAGTCGCAGATTTTGTTGATGATTCCGGGAAAAGCGGACGTCTACGATGAGCTTTGGGCAGTCAAGGGTCGAGGGATTTCAGTGGCAAATCATAGCCTGTACCAACACGCAGTTTCACATTAAGATCGCATTAACGCATATCACTTCCACGGACCATCTCCGATCCCGCTATAGTTGTTTTCACGCACAAGTCAATGGCTTGTCCCCAAGGTCACCCCATGCCTTATTAATCTCTGCCCAACTACATCACTTCCATGACCTTTCATGCTTTCATCAGTCGGTCTGGTTCGGCACAGATGGTAAAGGACGGGCATTACAGGGCCGACTGTTTATGACCCATAATGGCCTAGGCACAACTGTTTGCTTGCAGTACCTATGGCCATTATACAGCTAGCTCTGGACTTACAGCTACCATAGAAAATCATGGAGGAAGAGCTACACAGCCATGCATGTGGGCCTTCAGGCTTACATGCTCGAACAATAACAGACTATCTCGAGGCTCGTGTACCAAACTACATACTGTCTCACGTGGGCCCAGCATCACTGAAGGCTCTTTCATTTTTTACCAATTTCTCTCTTCCTGGCACCAAAAGCTCGTAGGTGCACCACGAAACTGGCGCAGTGGAAGCGTAAGTATATCAATGTACGCTACTTGCACACCCGAGGTCATACCAGAGCACAACACCCATCCAACAAGCTGAGCCAAATTTCTTAGACTATATAGAACAACTCATGTCTGGAAAATCCTGGCGTAATTACTCGCAGCGGACCGCTTTCTAGTGTCCATGACCGTAACTCAGGTTTTTGAACAATGTGCCATTTTTCAAAACTTGCTTAATAGGCCTGTGAAACTGTGAAATTAATAGTAAAAATACACTATGTGTACAAGCGATTCAAACCTGGCATCAATCGGATTGGGCCTTTTGCCATGCTACATGTTGCTTTGTAGTAGGCTGAAAATAGGTTTTGTTTGGACAATAGCGGTGCCCGGATTCGGCGGTCCAGGTGCAAGTGGTTGATACCCAATCAGGTTGCCACGCAAAGTCCCGGTTGGGTATTATCGCTAGGCACCCGACATATGAATACAAGCCGACTGCAGTAAAGCAGTATACTATAAGCATCACACGAACTACATGTATGGTTGGCAATCTCGCAACCAAGTATAACTTTTTCCATGCTTAGCAATTTTCCAGGAGCGGTCATGACCTCAGCTAATGATTTGTAGCAATTCCACTTAGATTCCAGAGGTGCGCCACGAAAGTTGATTTCTGAGCACATTTTGGACACCATGTTGGTAAGCGCTTACCCTACGCAGGCAGAAAGGCAAACATATTATTCTAGTAATACCTATAGTATAGGCCAAAGGAAAACGTACAAAATGTTGTGCATCTGTTTCACGTGGATCTCTCCTTCAGCCATTGACCCCATCTTTTCATCACGCAGTACTCGTCAACTCATTGTCAACAGACTCTCTGGCCCGCTGCTGAAGTCACCTTATCCATGCGCGGAAACACAGGCAGCCTGTGAAGTTGGCGGAGGAACGGTATAAACTATGGTATAAACAAGTATTGAATATCAGGGAGATTCCTGCGCTGAATGACACTTTACACCCTCGCCCGCCCATGCGTGGAAGGAGTAGGGTTCCATTGGCGCTGTAGGTAAACAAGAAAGACCAAAGTACTCTTCAGGCCGTTGCTGCGCAAAAGTTCGCGGATAATAACTGTTGTCGTCAGTGACCATTAATGTTGCGATTTAACCAGCGGCGATCTCACCGCGATACATTCAGGTTCAGTATGACCGCGATATAACCGAAGACCACATCGCTGCGTTATAACCAAAGGTACATCGCCGCGATAAAACCGTAAAAGAGATCACCGCGAAATAAACGATGACATCATCACCGCGATATAACCAAATAATTCATATTATCAACGCGATAATATCGAACGCGATATAATCGAAGGCTATATCACTGCCATATGACCGTATACGATATCGCCGCGATATGAAAATGGAAGATATAACCGCGATAAATCCACTCGTGACGTCATAACTACGATTAAGATATGCCAGCGATAAAACGGCCATTATTAATATTATCACGATTAACCAAGGGCCAGATAGCCACGATACAACCACGGATGTATCCACACAATGGACTGGGATTCTGTCAAAAAATAATTAAAACAAATATTTCAAAAAGAATTATGGAGTACCGGTAATTAAACCATTATACATAATTCGTTTTACCGTGCGAATATTGTCCATCATCCATATTGTCAGGTTGCTTTCTTGCACATTAGAGACCGCGGAGATGTAATACCGTCCGCTATTTTTTTTATGACTAGGCCTACATCGATTTTCCTGGGTCACATCCATGAATCATTCCCCACTTGCGTTAAGAAGTTGACGTCGCTGACATACTCGGTCATAAAATGGTCTATCCATGCACACGCAGCGCTAAAGCTACCTGCAAATATAGCCCCCGGAATGGCCTCTAGGACTCATCGAGGTCTATACGCCTTGTACCGTGTTTACACTGGATCCCCCCAGCGGGCGATCACATGATGCATGTCAAAAGGACTCTGATCCACGCGGCGTCATACCCTGGACCCTGACCTCGCATGGAACAACGGAAGCAGTCTCCAAAGGTCGCGGAGGTCAGTAATCATGCGCAGGAGAACGTCAGATAAACCAGATAAAGTAGTAGGTGCTACTAGCCAGATAAAGTAGTTATTGCTACTAACCAGATGAAGTAGCTGTTGCTACTAACCAGATGAAGTAGCTGTTGCTACTAACCAGATAAAGTAGTTATTGCTACTAACCAGATGAAGTAGCTGTTGCTACTAACCAGATGAAGTAGCTGTTGCTATTAACCAGATGAAGTAGCTGTTGCTACTAACCAGATAAAGTAGTTATTGCTACTAACCAGATGAAGTAGCTGTTGCTACTAACCAGATGAAGTAGCTGTTGCTATTAACCAGATGAAGTAGCTGTTGCTACTAACCAGATAAAGTAGTTATTGCTACTAACCAGATGAAGTAGCTGTTGCTACTAACCAGATGAAGTAGCTGTTGCTACTAACCAGATGAAGTAGCTGTTGCTACTAACCAGATAAAGTAGTTATTGCTACTAACCAGATGAAGTAGCTGTTGCTACTAACCAGATGAAGTAGCTGTTGCTATTAACCAGATGAAGTAGCTGTTGCTACTAACCAGATAAAGTAGTTATTGCTACTAACCAGATGAAGTAGCTGTTGCTACTAACCAGATGAAGTAGCTGTTGCTACTAACCAGATGAAGTAGCTGTTGCTACTAACCAGATGAAGTGGCTGTTGTTACTAACCAGATGAAGTAGCTGTTGCTACTAACCAGATTAAGTAGTTGTTGCTACTAACCAGATGAAGTAGCTGTTGCTACTAACCGGGTAAAGTAGTCGTTGCTACAACCAGATAAAGTAGCTGTTGCTACTAACCACATAAAGTAGTCGCTGCTACTATCCAGATAAAGTAGCTGTTGCTACTAACCAGATGAAATAACTGTTGCTACTAACCAGATGAAGTAGTTATTGCTACTAACCAGATAAATCAGTTGTTGCTACTAACCAGATGAAGTAGCTGTTGCTACTAACCAGATGAAGTAGTTATTGCTACTAACCAGATAAAGTAGCTGTTGCTACATTCGCCTGTTTTATCACTTTGGCAATATATTAGTTTAATACCTATACTGCAAAACAGCAAAAGGGTGGAAACGAGCATAAATCTCCAATAGGCCACCATTTGTCATGATCCTCGTATAATAATAAAACAAAAGCCTCTTGACATGCTCAAAATACTTGAAGCCCTTGTCACACAACCAGCCATTTCCCAGGGAAGTAAAAGCCATTATATAATTTCCATTTTGAAGCTGTTTCAGGGGACTAAATAGGCATAAGCAGGGGCAAGATTGTTATTGTAGTGTGAGAAGATTTAGTTTGCCTATATTTCAGGAGGATATTTCTGGAATTTATAGAAGTCTAAAAACAGTAGTGAAAAGGCAATGGATTTTCACTTATTTGAAAAAGCACTCATAATCAACATGTTCACAGATTTGTCATGACATGTACAATGTACTTTTGGTTCAGACAAAAAGGAAATGCTAATACATGTACTGTACTTCTTAACGATAGTGTACAATAGCTTCATTTGAGTCTAAAAGACTGTTGTAGTCACAAAGTGGCACTTGATTTCCAATCCTTACTCCCCCACCTCCAAAAAACTCCTCAGAGTAAGCGAATGTAGACATGTAGACAGACAGACAGACAGACAGACAGACAACCAAAAGGTCAGAGAGTAAATCAATTGAATGCTAAAGCATCAGAGTCTGTTAAAGAAAGTTGTTAAAAACAAACCACACGTCCTCACTCCTCAATTCTGTACTTGGCTGCCACTCAGCTCAGAGTTTTATCCCAAAATCTTATTTCTACTCATCTCTGACTCATCGGAGCATTCTGTTTTCATACATCTGCATATCTCCATTGCTTACTGCCATGGTAAGTTTGATTATAGGATACCTTACTGATATATGTAGGGCACAATTTCATGAAAATCTGCTAGCAGGAAAACTCTCCCTTGTGCACACAGGATTACAAACCACATAGTGATGTGATGCCGACTGTACTTGACTTGTATTCCACCATTCTTAGCTGAGCATGAAACAAAAGAGAAGTTTGGGTTTGCAAGGTGATCAGATAAATCATGACTTTTCGTGCTTAAAGGCCCAATACAACATTGGGAAGATCGGGAAACATCGATGTCCACAGATTTCCTTCTAATTTACACAGTTTGTAGATGGTCATGATAGAATCTTCATGTTGAAATCTTACGGTCTGGGATGCTGTCCTTTTCGAGAAATATTCACTCAAACATCGACAACATTGCTTTTTTTTAGAATGTTTGATGATTTAACACACAAACTGAGGTAATCGTTTTACCTTTACCGATGTCGTATAGGGCCTTTAAGCGAATATTGGCACTTAAGTGGCTGTATGCAATTGGCCCCAGGTTCCTTGCAGGTAATATTTACCTCTGTCACATTAGACACAATACATGCTTCCCCAAGATGATCAATTGTCAAATCTGCCTCCCACTTCCCCAGCACGTACCCAGGAATGTAGAACCTATTTACAACCTTAAAGGCAAACTCTTCACATGTACAATACATGCCACAACACAGGGAACTGAACAAGAAACAAGAAAGATAAAAACGGGAGTGCCATTTATCTAGATTTACACAACAATGGACGACTGGAAAAGATGTCTCTGTGGGAAAAGCTGTACAAAACAAGTGCTATAAGGTGTGACTGCTGCCCAAAAGAGTTACTGCCTAAGTTACTGCAATGATACTAGTTTGACTGGGCCACTGACATAACACTTAAAGATTTTCGAAATCTGGACAAATCTCACAGGAACTGATGTTTAGATCCCTGCCAGACCCTGGTGACCCTAGCAAGAAGGTCCCGCTAGCATAAGAATATCCGACCCTGTGAAGGATTCTCATTCCTATATTTTAAGTCATTCAAGCAAGAAACAATTTGCAACATAATTTTTTCATCACTCTTAGATTGTTAGATACCCAGGCATATATAGACGCTTGCTTTTGCTTTTGCTTTCATCAGCCAAACAGCCATCTATAGTTCCTAAGAGAGAGGTAGCAGTACTTATATCAGCGGTAGCAATACCAGACCTTCTGCCTAGTTTCTATGGATTTGAATCATCTATAGAGACAGGACATCTGGTCCACAGTACAAGCTTCCAGTGCTGACAAGCAAGATCCTCTTACAGTTACACCCCCCCAACACAGATTCCCTTGTTACATCTGCACTAAGCAAAACCTCTTGAGACCAAGAAACAGACCGGCGAGTCATCTTGAACTTGTAGAGCACCAAGCACTTGTAATTCCTTTGCCAGAACTTCAAAGGAAACGACTCTAACCTCCCACCCTCACACAATTGTCACCAACCGGTCAAGACACTTTCATGTTGTGCATGCACGCACTGCAGGATTTAAGAAAACTTCCGGCATCAATTGGGGCAGAAAGCATTCCGGGGTGTGAAGGCGGAATCGGCACGCCTGGTCTACTCCAGGGCAATGACTCCTTGGGTTCAGGACAGCCCCCCCCCTCCGGGCTCATGTTCAGTGTCTGGGCCCCTCATTGCTACCACAACATATCAGCTTTCACCAAAGTATGTGGTCTCCACTGCTGCCAGCCTGCACTGTGTCTGCTGCCCTCTTTTGTTGACTTCAAGTCATCATGATGAAATTGGTCTTGCAGTGGACTGTGGGCGAACAAAAAGGTAGAGTGAGAGCCTTACATCCGGGCAATGTTCATTACTCATTAAGTCAACGTACTTGAATGTTATTAGGTAAGAACAAAGGTCATACTGAGTAGCCACTCAGCTAACATTAACCATCATATTGGAGGTTGAACTGTCAATATGCCAAAGGTCCAAAAGTAGGCTCTTTTCAAATTTGTGATGGGCTCTGCAATAATGAGTCGCATAGGGGTAAAATCATGATCAGGGAGTTATACCACAAAGTCTCCTTTTAGTTGAAGAAAATATGGAGACTAACGAAGCACTATTAAAAAACATTCTAATTTTCAATAGAACTGTTCACCTCCTTCACAACTCTCAGGAATGAGAAGCCACAGATTTTTGAAGAGCAAGGCACATTTTACCACTGTTTCTGTAAAAAAACTCCCATCTCCAAAAATTTATATAAATGTCCTGTTTGGACTGGACTTTGGACGTGGTAACTCTCTTCTCTACAGTTGTACAGACTCTAATCCAGAGAAACTGCAATGACTGCAAAACCGTGCTGCATGCCTTTTATTTGCTGCTGACAGGCGTGTATATGCCTCCCCACTGCTCACACAACTACTGGCTTCCTGTTCAGCAAAGAATGACTTTAAAAAAATACTCTCTTCATCTTCAAAATGTCTCCACCAAACATTACCTCAGTACCTTGAGAACCTCATTCAGCTCAACATATCTGGCCAACCTGGCCTTCGTTCCTGCCATGATGCTACGCTACTATCAGTGCCAAGAACTAGACAAAGCCTTCACAATTGCTGGCCCGAAGGTTTGGAACACTATACCCATCGACATCAGGTCACTTGACACCATTCCGTCGTTTAAAAAGCAAATGAAAACCGACTTGTATCCTGTTTCCCTTTGATATGTCTATGGC
Organism: Luidia sarsii; assembly: GCA_949987565.1. Lineage (NCBI taxonomy): Eukaryota > Metazoa > Echinodermata > Asteroidea > Paxillosida > Luidiidae > Luidia > Luidia sarsii. Next base: position 9,249,572 of record OX465110.1, read on the forward strand.
CGTATTTGAAACGAAGACTTAGGCTCAGACTTAGGCTTCGGTAATATTTTATCTTACTTGGTATAATATCACAGGCATCTAAAAGCAAGCATTTGGCAGAAGTTTCTTGGTAAATACTCTGTACCTATCGAGACAACAAACCTTTAAATTCGGAAACAAACCACAACCTGGATTTTCAGGTTTTGTCAGACGGAGAGGAAGCCTGAGCCCGAGCCTAAGCCTTCATGTTTCTAATTATCTTGTGTTGCTTAGCGCCATGATCTAGATGGAATGGCACTCTACAAATCCTGTTATCAGCATTATTACAGCCTTAAATTATTACAGTCTTAAACTCACCGATGAAGTTGGAGACCGGGTCTTTGCCGTCTTCGTTCCTCAGTGTGCCTGTAATATCCTGGTTCTCAATGATTGGCAGAAAGAGTTGCACAAAGTCTGAGGTGTATGGAGGGGCCACCATGTCAAGCACCTGAAAGAAGTCACACACACACACACAAAAGTAACAATTTGAAAATATAAAAAAGCTGAATTATCCTGCGGACATGATGTAGGATTTAGAGCTTGCAGACAGCTCTGTAAACACAGCCGAGTTGGGAGTAGTTTCAGTACAAATAAAGATATCTTGCAGAAGATTTCACAGAAGATTACACTGGTGTGCAAATGTTTGTAAAGGTGTGATCAATAAAGAAATCATTGACACATTTCAACCAATGTTTTCATGACATCATGACATCTGATCAATGCACCTGATGATAGATATAACCTGATGTTTGCGTCAAGGAGAATGTAATTCAACGAGGGTTGCCCTGATAAGACTTGAAGTTTTGCATGGTGGAACAACTTAGTGGAAGGGTTGCCCTGCTCAACGTGATAAGCATCGAGTGCTCAGTGCTTTGATGACAAAATTTCAGGCAGCGCGGGCGGGATTCAAACACACGACTACCGCTTTATAGCGTCTTAACCACTTGACCACCGAGCTGGTCGAGGTCGTGTGGTAAATTTGAATATTGTATAGCACCGGGTACTGCCTTGCACAATAGATAGAACATGATGTTTGTGTCAAGGAGAATGTAATTCAATGAGGGTTTGCCCTGCTCGACGTGATAAGCACTGAGCACTCAGTGCTTATCAGAGCAGGGCAAACCCTCATTTAATTACACCTGTTGATCTGACCCATATACAAATAAAACACATAATTATGAGGAACTAAAATCTGACATTTGCACATCTGATCAACGCAACTTATGACCTGACCTTCTTACAACTGACCAAAGAACTTCAAACCATCACACATCGGGCTACCACACAACTGACCACTTCACATATGACCATTTTACACCTGACCGCCACACGTCTTACCACCACACATCTGACCACCACACATCTGACCACCACACACCTGACCACCACACATCTTACCACCACACATCTGACCACCACACATCTGACCACCACACACCTGAACACCACAAACCTGACCACCACACATCTGACCACCACACATCTTACCACCACACATCTGACCACCACACATCTGACCACCACACATCTGACCACCACACACCTGACCACCACAAACCTGACTACCACACATCTGACCACCACACACCTGACCGCCACACATCTGACCGCCACACATCTGACCACCACACATCTGACCACCATACATCTGACCACCACACATCTGACCACCACACATCAGACCATCACACATCTGACCACCACACACCTGACCACCACGCACCTGACCACCACACATCTGACCACCACACACCTGACCGCCACACATCTGACCGCCACACATCTGACCACAACACATCTGACCGCCACACACCTGACCACCACACACCCCAGACCACCACACATCTGACCACCACACATCTGACAACCACACACCTGACCACCACACATCTGACCACCACACACCTGACCACCACACACCTGACCACCACACATCTGACCACCACACACCTGACCACTACACACCTGACCGCCACACACCTGACCGCCACACACCTGACCACCACACATCTGACCACCACACACCTGACCACCACACACCTGACCACCACACACCTGACCACCACACATCTGACCACCACACACCTGACCACTACACACCTGACCGCCACACACCTGACCGCCACACACCTGACCACCACACACCTGACCGCCACACATCTGACCACCACAAACCTGACCACCACACACCTGACCACCACACATCTGACCACCACACACCTGACCGCCACACATCTGACCACCACACACCTGACCACCACACACCTGACCACCACACACCTGACCACCACACATCTGACCACCACACATCTGACCACCACACATCAGACCACCACACATCTGACCACCACAAACCTGACCGCCACACATCTGACCACCATACATCTTACCACCACACACCTGACCACCACACATCTGACCACCACACACCTGACCACCACACACCTGACCACCACACATCTGACCACCACACACCTGACCACTACACACCTGACCGCCACACACCTGACCGCCACACACCTGACCACTACACACCTGACCGCCACACACCTGACCGCCACACACCTGACCACCACACACCTGACCGCCACACATCTGACCACCACACACCTGACCACCACACACCTGACCACCACACACCTGACCACCACACATCTGACCACCACACATCTGACCACCACACATCTGACCACCACACATCAGACCACCACACATCTGACCACCACAAACCTGACCGCCACACATCTGACCACCATACATCTTACCACCACACACCTGACCACCACACATCTGACCACCACACACCTGACCACCACACACCTGACCACCACACATCTGACCACCACACACCTGACCACTACACACCTGACCGCCACACACCTGACCGCCACACACCTGACCACCACACACCTGACCACCACACATCTGACCACCACACAGTCACACACCTGACCACCACACACCTGACCACCACACACCTGACCACCACACATCTTACCACCACACATCTGACCACCACACATCTGACCTGACCACCACACACCTGACCACCACACATCTGACCACCACACACCTGACCGCCACACATCTGACCACACATCTGACCACCACACATCTGACCACCACACATCTGACCACCATGTATCTGACACACAGAAAACTGACCATTGCACAGCTGGCTGTTCCCCCTCGGACATTCTCACCTCAGTAACAAAGTGTCGAATGAGCGACATATCCGTGTCCAATTCGTCCACACACTTTGCAATATATTGGACAACCGGCACAACAAAGCCTTTACTAAGAAGGTGAACCATGCGATCTAAGATGGTCTTCTTCAGCTCCATCTGGATCAAAGAAATCATGATCTTGTCTTGAGTTGAAATTGTGAAAATACATCAGTAAAATTTAATCAAAGCAAATTATCATCCAATGATTAGTTTATACTAATATACTGCATGTTCATCAATGTACAAATCCACACACCTGGCCCAAAAAAAAATTGACAAATAGAAAAATCTGTAACTAGTGAATAAGGGGCAGTCACGTATTGGAAGACTATGGATTAAAACTGCGAGAATTTGAGGAAAATTGTGACACTACTTCTATGCTGTGGCTACACATAACAGCATGGCAGCCACAACAGCCTTTCCACTGATCTTGGATAAGCTTTGGACAGGCCAGTCTCAAATTCAAACCACAGAATAGTTTAGGAGTGTCATTAAACTGGTCTAGCTTCCTTAGCTCAGAGGGAAAAAATTAGAGATTTGGTGCGCAGTTGTGGGAAGGGCAACCCATGATAGAGGTTGTATTTATAGATGACATTGTCAGAAAAAGAGCCAAGCATCTGGCATGGATAGTTGGCAGACAGAAAAATGACACTGAAGGGCAACAGACTATACAGCCTCCGAGGGCATAATGAGGAATCTACTCCAAAAGTCCTTTTCTTGTAAACGATGTCGAAAGTCAAAGTATTGTCAAAATGCATGTCAAAACCATTGTCAATTTGTTTACATTTTAGGAAAGCTTATGTATAAGAGAATTATCTGTCTGAAGGAATTTTTCAATAAAGGTATAATATTGAAAAATTGAGGAATTTTTAAGTGTGCCGGCATACTTTAGAGCCGTTTTTCTCAAAAAGTGGTTTCCATGACTGCGCGTTGACTCGTCGTATTTCTCGGTCGTAACTTTGGATTTCAGCAACGTATGGAAATAATGTTGACATCATTTGAAAGGTAATCTTTACCGTGGTGGGAAAATCTTGAAAAATCAAATTTGGACGAGAATCCTCATTTTGCCGTACCGGGTCACATATGTCTCACCTGGACAAGAACATCAAGTTGGGGGTAAGGGTCTTGAAACAAGCGCACTAGAAGCTCCAAGACCTTGCCGTGGATCAGAGGATGGCAGTTAACAACCTAGAGAGAATCCAAAACAATTCTGTTAACATTTGAAAAAGTCACTCTCGTCTGGCTCCCCGACCCCTACACAGATAGACGGACGGCCACCATCTAAGGGCTGTATCGCCCAGAGAGTAAGAGTGCAGGTACTCTACATTCAGACAGAAGTCTCGGGTTCAAGTCCCGGTCCAGTCAGATTTTTAACGCCATTTTTCAAAATGTTTACACTTTTCCCAGTCAGTCTTCCATTTCAAAAAAAGACCAGAGTTAATATCTGGACAGACCACAATTATACAAATCCTGAAAGGGTGGACATGCTGATGATTTCTCAGTCCTCGCATGACCAAGGCAGACGGTTACTCTAAGGATTAAGACGTCAGGTCCCCACTACTTTTTCAGGACTAACCTTTGCAAGCTACATCACATTAACACAGTTCAAAATTGACGTATGAAAGCCGCTCTCCATGAAACACACAACGTCCTTGACTGACACAATGAAAGCATGGATCTACTGATAAAAAACACACAGCTGCATTTTCTAATGATCCAAGTACGGTACAGGAAAATTTACTGAAAACATTTCAACAATTTGAAAGAAAATGGCAAAGATAATTTAATAATTTAATAGGATAAAGATAATTTGACTGGACTGAGCTATCCAGCTGTACTTGAAAACATTTAATTGGTCATTTGCTTATTATCGTAGGCTTTTGAGATAAAACAGTTGCTTTAACCCTGGAAATGATACTCTGTATGAGGCCATACTAGGCTGGACTAGGGATAATGACAGATATACCGGTACTGCCTGGAAAACACATGCACAACTCCTACCATGTTTTCTCTGCTGTAAAATAATGTTCTCACTACTAAAAAAAGAAGTCAATAACAGAATACTGATCACCAAGGAGAGGTGTGACTTGCCTCATCAAGAACGATGAGATGAAGTGGCGTGTGGTCGGTGATGCGTTGAAAGTAGGCTGGATCTAAGACAGTCTTGTCCACCCAATATAAGACACCAAGAGCCACCACAGGGTACCTTTAAGACAGGCAGAATTACTTTGACATCATTTCAACATATTACAGACATTTGTTGCGAGTTTCATAGCAAGAGAATGTTTTTTAGAGAAACAAAAAAGAAAGCTGGGTATTGGAGGAACAAAAGGATCTGGCAAGGCATTGCAATAAGAGACAGGAAGCTGGCTTTGTGATTAGAAAAGAGACCATTGGTATATAAACAAGACTTATCATACAAGGGACTGTGGAAGGACGCTGTGGATTGGTGTCAACTGAGTGTAAACTTTAGTATAAATGTAGAGAGGTTTGGGGTGGTGTACTTTGTATGCAAAATACTGAATTCAGTGAGGATCAGAGTGAATTGTAAGGTGTGCCTGGAGCCAGATAGACACTGGAGAGAGAAAGACAGAGAGAGAAAGATAGAAAGAGAGACAGAGAAAGAGAGAAAGAGAAAGAGAGAAAGAGAAAGAGAGAGAGAGAAATAGAGAGAGAGAAAGAGGGGGAGGGAGAGAGAGAGAAAGAGTGAGAGAAAGAGAGAGAGAGCAGGAGAATGAGAGAGGGGAGAGAGAGGAAAAAAGAAAGAGAGGAAGAGAGAGAATGAGAGAGAGAGTGAGAGACAGAGAGACAGAGAAAGAGAGAGAAAGAGAAAGAGAGACAGAGAAAGAGAGACAGAGAGGGAGGGAGAGGGAGGTAGAGAGAAAGAGAGAAAGAGACAGAATAAGAGAGGGGGAGAGAGAGAGAACAAGAGAGGAAGAGAGAGAATGAGAGAAAGAGGGAGAGAGAGAAAGAGAGAGAGAGAGAGAGAGATGGAAGGAGAGAGAGCTGGGTTGGAGATCAGGGCCGCATGCAATTTTTGCTTTTTGTTGCCACATCCCCCACTCACCTGATGCACTGATAGAATGCGGTCAGTTCGGCAGTTAATTCCGATCCGACTTTCTGATCGCAGCTGCAGATGTTGTGTGCCTTCTCGATGGCTTGGGAGGTGGGCTTCAGCTCGTCTTTATTCAGAGTGATACGCTTGTCCTGCCAGGTAAAACCCCCACATTAAAATGTGTAAATTACATTCTGCAACAATGTGGCTATTCTGGGACATGAATTATTACACCAAAAAAGAAAGCTTGACAAACGGTAGTGAAACATAATTTAAAGGTCCAATACAAAATTGGTAAGATCGGGAAACATCCACAGATTGTCCTACTAATTTACACAGTTTGTAGATGGTCATGATAGAACGTTGAATCTAATGGTCTTGGATGTTGTACTTTTGGAGAAATCTTCACTCAAACGCAGATAATTTTCTTTTGTGCGATTCATTGAATGCTGCCCTCACAAAAAGGCCAACAACTGCTTTGAATTACTTTGTAAACCCCACGGACGACATGTTCACACGTATGTCCATAGTCAGTTGAAAACTCATGAGGGCGCTATTCAACAATCAAACCGAATTCATTCATCTCTCACAGGTTGGTGCCAAAAATGTGACTTTTTTGCCCTTTCTCAGATTACCGTTTGAACTAAAAACTTCTGTGTTGTTTTGGGGGAAAAGTTTGTTTAGCATACAAACGATGTATTGGCCTTTAAAATTAAGTCCTTTGTTTTTCCCAATCCTGTTTGGCCCATTTTAGTTCCCTGGTGATTTAAAGCGCCCTCATTCGGTTGCCCTTAGTCAAGTTGACTTGGCTTTCCTTCTACTTGTGTTCAGCCACAGATAATCACTTGAATTGGTTCTTTTTAGGGGCTTTTTCACAAAGACCTCCACAAAAATCTTGCCTTGTCTTATTGACCGATTGCACGACCAATGTTTACATACCATCACATGGTCGCGAAATCGGTCTATTGTTATTTGTTACCCAACTTCCAACTGGTGGTATGCCACAGGATGTGGAACCAGGGGTGGAACCAGGGGTGGATTTCGCAAAGCCTTACGATGTATCGTAACTTAACTTACGATGGATAACCCACCATAAGATGTGTTAGGCCGTATGGTTTCTGTGCATCCCTCATTGTCTTGCGATTGATCGTAAGTTACGACGAGTTTGGTGAAATCGACGCCAGGGCCACTGTTACAGTATATTCTATCTAGCATCCAATAGGGCTGCTCACCTTCTTGTATGTCTCATGCACGCTGGCAGCATAGGCCAGCAGGAAGGTGTACTTGTGCCTGTGCTCTGGGTTCACTGTGGTGCCCGGCCTGAACAGTGTCTGCAGGAAGAGCTCCATGAGCTGCGGTATGCGGATCAGCTCAATAGGCGGTGGGTCTGGTGCGCTGTACAACTTGTATAACTGTAGGACACAACCAGTCATCATCAACCATTGGCCCACACAGAAGAGGAAAAGTTAGGGCTCTAACGCTTTGGGAAAAACAAATACAGTTGTGGTAGTCTGATGGCTCACGCAGTGTTGTGTAAGGGTTAAGAGTGTTGGTATAAATCAAGTTCAACAATGAATCATTGTAAATGGTTGATTCCAACTGGACAGCCAATCTCCACCCTCCAGTTCAGGTGAGTTGCTTAAACACAACCTTCTGTCCGTCTGTGTTATATGTGCAATTCAGAGACTTTCTGAGATTCTGTATATGTCACTTCTCCACCCCTCATGAACAAGGTTTAATTTGAACTTCCCATCTGTACACCACAAGCATTGCATCAATACCAATCTTGTTCAAGGTTTGTTTCTGCACCAAGTCCCTTTCAGGCAGCTCGGGCAGGATTGGAACCCGCGACTCCTTCTTTCTATCCTGAATTGTTTTCATCGGGCATCGGGCAAAGCATATATCGTAACCTATATCGTATTTAAAAGAGCCGTGGGAAAATGCATAGCATTCAACTAGATAATTGACATTGTGATGATGAACTTTTGGGCACACTGCTATGTGATGGCAACCAATTCAATGGGAATAATTACTCATTTTTTTTGTTTTAAATAAAATAATCCATTCTTGAAGTTTGTAAATCCCTCTGCTCTCTTGTATTCATTCCTGTTTGTTGGGGTATTCCTTGATAATTGGTCTGAGTGAGCTGACACAAGGGTCCGGATTGCGACACTGAGTATTCAGTGTATATCATGTTAAGCAGGGCAAACCCTCATTGAATTACATTCTCCTCGAAGCAAACATCATGTCATATCTATGATGCAATGCAGTACCCGCCGCTATACAATATTCAAATCCACCACACGACCTCGATCAACTCGGTGGTCAAGAGGTTAAGACATCTGCACTAGAATCTGAGTATGTCCATTTGACATTTGTTGAATCGAACGCGCGCGCGTTCCGCGTACATCCACGTAAATTGAACACTGACCGGCAAAAAGCATGTGACTGAAATTTCTATAACCATCATCTGTCCGCAAGGGGTTAACACATTGTTCTATTAGCCTGGACGACCCACAGGAGGCTTTGGCTCTCCACTGCTGAGACTTACCACAGTGACATCAGACACGTTGAGCGCCTCCCTGCATATCATAGACAGCAATGCCTGGCATGCCTTAGGGAAGGCTGCAGCCTTGCTCAATGCCAGACTGATCTGTGTCACTCCCTCACCCCTGCAAGACCATCAGAAAATAATGTGCTGACCATCAACACTCTGCTCTTGAGAGCAAGCACCTAGTATACTTCCAGTGGGATATTTCATGAAACTCGTTATGATACAATTCCTGATGACAGTACTATCTCAACACTCATTCTCAGGGCTCAAGTCTAAGTCTTGAGTCATCCAGGTCAAATCTGAGTCACAAGGGCCAAACTTGAGTTTGAGTATCTTCAATTTCATTTGTATTCGAAACTAATTTTGTTCCGTTATTTTATGGAATCACATTACTAGCAATAGGCCTATCACACAGTTTATCAAATAAACCATTCAGAGAAAATCAATTCAAGTCTGTACAGTCGCTAGCTGCTGACAGTAGACTAAGTAGGTTTGCGTTGACACCATGTACATCTCTTAAGAGAAGGAGTATGGAGCCAGTAACTTAACATTTGGGGTAGTGTGCACTTATCCTGACGTCAGGAGACTGTCTCCTACTTGGTATTTCCACCATTCAAACCTTCAAATTTTAACAGCAGACTATCTTGACCTGTCCCAAAGACCAACTATTCTGTGGAATGTTTTTGTTCCCATCGAGTAACAAGTCATGCAAATTGAGTCCGAGTCAACAGGTTTGAATGCGAGTGTGAGTCACTTGTTATGAAAACTCGAGTCTGCATGACGAGTCACACAAGTCTGCTAGTAGTCATCTGTGCGTTAGTTGGAGCAATCATACCGAAGGAGCCACTCATGGTCAGGGACTTACTTGTTCTTGCCGGCATTCTGGACCTCCTGGTACAGTCGTCTGATGATGGATCCCCCATCCTTGTCCTTAGCTAGTAGGTGCATAAGCATCTGAGCATACAGGTAGGTGTGCTCCCCATGGCAAACCATCTTCTGTAGGACATGATGTTAACAGCAGACCTTAGCTCTTACAATAACCAGGCTTATTCTTTAGGGCCCCATTTCATAGAACCACTTTAGTGTGAAAATCTTAGCAGCAGGGAAAGTCTTCCTTGTGTAAACATGATTACACTGCACTGCACCGCGATGTGATGTTGTTTGTTTTGACTTGTTTTCCACTCTTCTTTACTTTATAGCATGAAACAAAAGTGAAGTTTGGGTTTGCAAGGTGATCCTTTGAATCAAGACTTTTTGTGCTTAAAGGGTCTCTGCAATAAACATCACTGTCAAGCTCATTTTCTGCTGTCATCTATTGGCAAGCTTCTTTTTCTTAGTGGAGTCAGAAATTGATCATCTTTTTTACCTTTAAAAATACCCTTATAAAAATGAGGGCGCTATTGTAAGGTCATGTCAGGAACCCACAGCTTAAAAAACATCACACAAACATTAACTTTCAAATGGTAAATGAATCCCCCTGGGTTAGGTTTTGATGAAAAACTCCTTCACTTAATGATTATGAAGCATACATTTTGGCAGTAAATCAACAGATTTAGGGATAGGTCTGCAGGAAAAACCAGTAACTTTCAGAAACTCTTGTACACAACCAATAGACCGATTGCACAACCAATGTTTACATGCCATCATGTGACTTATGGTGAAGTGGAAACGAGCAAAGAAGTCAACAGTGGTCACGAAATCGGTCTATTGGGTTTCTGTTGCATGATCCTGTGATGACATCACAAATTTGCTATTGAATATTGAAATTCTCATTAGCATAAAAACTGAACTTGCTAATACACCTCCAGAACGGATATGACAAAATTGATTGTTAGCAACATTGCAAAACAGTTCTGTAGCATGGATTTAAGTGATGTCTATTGCAGCAGACCTTTTAGCAAATGTTGCCGCTGTATGAATTTGGCCCATGGCCATTACAACTTTCAACTGTTGTAGCCTTTTCAAACATTTTGGCATAGTCTTGTTTTACGTACGCTGAACTCTGGCAGATGTTTGATGACCGCATCCTCCCCTCCCTCCAGGAGTTTGTTGATGGTGGTCTGGAGCACCTTGGTGAAGACCTCTATCTCATGGCAGGCTGTGGACACGTTGCCAATCTCACCCTGGTACCCGGCATCTGAGATCAGCTACGAGGCAAGGGAGAGCGGACTACCGGCGTGAAATAGCAAAGATGCGACTATTAATTGCCCCATAACTCCCCCAAGATCCCCAGCTCTCAGAAATGGACTGCTGCATGCTAACATAACCTAGCACTAGTGGCACTGGTAAGCATTATGACAATCAATGGGTGCCTGAAAGCTTGAAAGATTTACAAGGCCACTGAAAGAGTAAAGAAATTGATATCTGGTGCCAACTGTCCAAACAACTGAGTAAACTACTATGAAACACAGCAAGAAATATAATTTGACCATAACACTGCCTGAACCTTAAAAAAATGCGGCCATCATTGTTTTCTGAAGTTTTAGGGGTACATTGTTTATTAAGTGGTCATCATATTAAATAAGATCTCTATGTAAAATTGAATGCAAAACAATCTTAGTCAGTGCTTCTACAAAGCATTTGCATCACGCTCAGTGAACTTGGGACCACATTAACACCTGAATTTCCCAAGTAGTATTTATTAGAAGCACAGTGTGAGCTTCCATATAGGTTTATCACTGAGCAAACTGAGAGGCACCTTGATGGTGAAGTTGAGCATTAGGCAGTCTGGGTGAGCCTCAGCAAGCTTGTAGAATAGGGACCTCCAGGTCCTGTGCTGAATCATGATCTCAAGCCAAGCGGGTGTCTGGCAGAGAGAGAGAGAGATAGGGCAGGGGGAGAGAAGACAGAGAGAGATATATATAGGGGGAAAGAGAGAAGAGAGAGAGGGGGGGGACAGAGAGGGTGGAGAGAGAGAAAGGAGAGAGATAGGGGGAGAAAGAGAGAGAGCAGAGGGAGAAGAGAGAGAGAAGAGAGAGATTAGGGGGAGAGAAAGAGAGAGAGAGAGGGGAGAGAGAGAGCAGAGAGAAGAGAGAGATATAGAGGAAGAGAAAGAGAGAGGGGGAGAGAGAGAAGAGAGAGAGAAGAGAGAGATATAGGGGAGAGATATAGGGGGAGAGATATAGGGGGAGAGAGAGAAAGAGAGAGAGAAGAGAGAGAGAAGCGAGAGGGGGAGAGAAGAGAGAGATATATAGGGGGAGAGAAAGAGAGAGAGAGAGGGGGGAGTGAAAAGAGAGAGAGAGAGGGAGAGAAAGAGAGAGAGAGAGGGGGGAGTGAAAAGAGAGAGAGAGAGGGAGAGAAAGAGAGAGAGAAGAGAGAGATATAGGGGGAGACAAAGAGAGAGAGGAGAGAGAGGAGTGAGATAGAGAGAGAGATATATAGAGAGAGAGAGGGGGAGGGAGAAAGGGAGAGAGGAAGAAAGGGAGAGAGAGGGAGGGAGGGAGAAAGGGAGGGAGAGAGAGGAAGAGAGAAAAGTAAAGGAAAGAGGACAATCTGTGTGAGGCCTTGAATGTCACCAGATTGCACCAGGAGGAAATGTCACCAGAGACCGACCAATCCCCACTGCAGATCGATAGTGCCATAGCAACCGCCATCATCTCCAAGAGTTAGGGGACATGACCGATTGATCCCAGCAGGGCAAGTAAAGATGGGCAAACTCAGACACAGACTCAAGACTCAAACTTTGCGACTGGTGACTCGGACTGGGGCTCGACTTTGACTGGACAACACGGGACTCGATATTTCGTGACTCTAATACACGTCTGAGAAGAGCCCTGTGAACATATATATGACTTGATTGAATAAAAACATTACTTGCTTACGGACACATATAACCAAAAGTGCAAATATTCAAAACTTAAGAGGGCCTGAAGTTTCAACCCCAGTAGGAGCTCGGCAACTTTGAGAAAGGATTCGCTAGGGGAGAAATGCCAGGTCATCTCAATATTTGGGAGATTCACTATGCATTTGCCGAAAGACATTCTTCAGAGGGAGAATGTGGTGACACAGTCGGGTGATTGACCGGCAGAAGAGAAGAGATTCTTACCCCTCCTTCTTCGCTGAAGATGGAGTCTGCTTTCTTAGGGTCAAAGTGCTTGATGATGAGAGCCTTCAGGTGGTCCTCCACCATCTGCTGCACCTCGGTGGGATTCACGCCTGCCACACAAACACAAACGACATGCAGGGGTGCTGTCCATGAATAGGAACTGCCGGACAGTCTTCAGAATCTTACAATGCCCATCACAGCAATACAGAGTACATCACATGGACAGTATTTTGTAGCGCATGCCGTGTGGTGTGTTCTTGTCAGTCAAATCCAAGAAGTGGTTGATGTGTTTGATTAATTCATTTATTCATCAGCCGAAACCAACAGCAACAGCTTCACCAATTACAGGATGGCCGTTAAAAAATAAAATACTGTAATTAATCATAAAATGTGACCCGGGGAGGCATAATGAGGATTTTCGTCCAAATTTGAGTTTAAGGTGATATACAAAAATGTTGCAAACTGCTTACTGACTAAAATTACCAAAATGTAAATCTAAAATTTAGTGGGCCTGACGTTTCGATCCTAGCAGGACCTTTCTCAAAGGCAGAGAGAGTTTGCAAGATTTTCCCACCACTGTAAAGAGTACCTCAGTATCTTTCCAATGATATCAAAATAATTTCCATATGTTGCCGAAATCCAAAGTAACAACACGAGTAATATGACGATGGAGCGCGCAGTCACAAAAACCACTTTTCAAGAAAAATGGCTCTAAAGTTTGAGGTCATGCATACGGCGTGCCGACACTATTATAAATTTCCCGATTTTTCAATATTTACAGACATTTGTTGAAAACTTCCTTCAGACAGATCGTTCTCTAAAACATAAACTTTCAAAAAATGCAAAAGAAAAATTAATTGATTTTGACATGCATTTTGACAATGCCGTACTTTTAATGCCATTTACTCGAAAATGACTTTTGGAATAGTAGGTGACAAATTATAATACAATGATAATAACACTGCTTTAAAAAGTTAAATTAGGAGATAAATTGAATTATTCAAACTAAGATGGTCGAGTCATTTTGCCGCGGGCAAAACTCCTACAGTGACTTTGCTCGACTGAGGGTATGAGGTGCACAAGGACATTTAGTGCAAATAATGCAGCCAAACAGAAATATCCCAACTGACATTTTTTTGTTATGACCGCCCAAAAGCCCCAGATGAGCAAAAGGGACAAAGAGTCTCGTAACTTTTGTCTGGGTGCTCTCACCTGTGAAGATGAGCCACTCGGCAAACAAGTTGACGGTCTGCGCGACGGCCGTGTAATTTTCCGACAGCAGCAGAACCACTTGCTCCGGTGTGCCGCCCGCTTGGAAATATCTGGGAGGCAGGGTTGGGAGAAAAGGCGGGAGTGAGAGGCAAAGCTAACGATTTGCAGAGGATTTGGGAGGATTGAGGCAGTAGGCACAATGAAGAGTCCCATATTTTGGAGGAGTTCGGAGAACTGAGGCTGCATGGAATTGTTTGTGCTGAAAATCAAAGGATTGTTAAGGATTATATGTAAGGAGGGTTCTCAGTTAAGCAAAATGGACTAGGGGGTTAGAGTTGTTAGAACCTTCTAGGATCAAAATGTCAGGCCCTCTATTATCTATGTTTGTTTTAATTCAGAAATGATTACATGTACTAGCTAAGGTATGCAATTCTTTCCACCTTGCTAAGGGTAATGCTTGAAGACTTGCTTATTAAATACAGGAAGAAAAACTGGCTGGGAAAGTTGCTTATTCCAAGTACCGGTACCTCTTCAGGTCTTTGAAGACACCAGACTCCATGATGTAGTCGATGCTTGCAAACGCCTTCAGGCACTCCCTCTGGATCACCTCATCATCTTTGGTCTCATCCTCCTTGTAGAGGTCGGTCACCTCTTCCGACTCCTCCTCCTCATCAGCGTCAACGTCCTGCCCGTCAACAAAATGGCTCATTAACACGGAGCCAGCAGTCAGTGCGATTGTCGGTCATTTTGCACACAAGTCACTTTGTACGGTATCTAAAGCCGTGTCCGCACTGGACTTATTTTTACCAAGCCCGTGGGTAACATTCCAATGGGTAAATCTTCCAGGCGTCCGCACTTGGACTATTCGACTTGGGTAAACTAACCGAGACGATCGGTAAAACTAACCGACTGGCGCAAACAAACGCATGAGGGCACTTTCGTGGTGACCTTTCATCGGATGTCTCTACACAATCTACCGTGTGTGTACATTGTGTACAGTACATGTGCATGTATGCCATGTACTGTAGTCACGTTGCTACCCCACGCCCGCACGAGTCTTATGTACAGGGACATACACGTCACGTGGTATCAAGGCAATGCGGGGCGCCGGCGCCGGACCGGATGTGGTTTTTTACCGAGTCGTTTACCGAGACGTTGTGTCCGGATTGGACTTTTCGGCTTGGTTAAACTGACCTGGTCAATTTAACCGGGCAGAAGTTGGTCGGTTAAACTACCCATTCAAGTCGGGTAAGTTACCTGGAGGGAAAACTTCCTGGGCTGTCCACACTGGACTTAAAATGGTCAATTTACCCATCTGCTCGGTTAGTTTACCCATTTTAAGTCCAGTGGGGATGCGGCTTAAGTCACCTCGTACACAAGGAACTTCGCATCTGGGCTAACATATTCTGAACTCAATTTTTTTTTCACCAAACCATTTACATACGTACATGTACCTTAACCAAAGTATCCACATTTTTCTGATGGTACCAACTTCAGCACTGGTCCATTTGCTGTGCAGAATGATTACTGATGGTGCCGGTTATTGACCATTGTGCATTACCGGTCCATGGGATTTCAAGTTACTTCAGGGATGGCCCTTTTGTGGTTCAGAAAGCTGGCTCATGTAAAGTGTCTTGGGTGTGAAATTGCCTGGGTGAGAATACAACCTGACCTGCTTCAACATACACATACACCCAAGCAGTAACACAGTCCAAGTTGTAGGCCTATTGATCTTGTAAATGAAGTGCGAGTGAATCAGTGGCAAGAAACCTTCATACAAATAAGTGGTAGGTCAGTGACTGCCTACACATCAGAGTTCCTCTGAACATCTAAGAGTCTAAGTAGGCAACTAATTTCCTTGATAAATAAGTTATAATTGCAATTATATTCTGGTAATGTTGCTGTTTCATGGGCTACAAATTGGATATAAACCACAGCTTGTCAGAGGAAACTGGACAGTCCCTTCCACATCACCTTGCACAGGCACAATAGTTATTTCTTTCATTTCTCATGCACGATTTTGACCCCTGAGACGAGGTGTCAAGTTTGGAGAAAAACACCTCAGGTGTCGGGTCCAAGTTACTTGGACTATATAACTGTTTTACAATTACTTTAGTACTAAGTTACTCGGACAAGAGTTGGGTGAGGATTAAGTCGGTAGGCTACTTAGTACTTAGTAACACCATGGAGGAATGGTAACACACACTCACATAATTTAATCCATTCGCTTGTTTCTATATTGTTTATATCAGTTATAACTATAAGTAATATAACTTATAAAGTTATATGTGGTTATCATTTTCTTAATTTTCACAATACAAATTGCTGGCGAATTTCAGATTACAATAACACTCAATAAACACAATGACACTGAACTGAATGAAATCTGAAATCAATCGAATAGCGCCCTCACAATAAAGTCAATTCAAAGAAAAAACAACAACTTCCAATGATCTAAACGGTAAACTGTGTAACTGTGGCCGTTTGGGTTTTTCGTAATACTATTACTATTAGTTACCGGATGGTCATAGTCCCAGTCAAAGTCCTCGGAATCCATCTCATCAGTGCGCAAAACTATCTCGCCATACTTCCCCAATACGAAGTACAACGTGTTACGATATATTATTAGTGTTCCGCCACGATCAAAACAAAGTCGTGCACTACATACAACAAATAATTATACTAGTAGTAGTAGTACTAGTACTAGTACAAGGGCGCAGCCATCTTTCTGAAAAACTAGCCAATCGTAAATGGCCTTTCATATTTGCTTGGTTTGGGAAAAGATGAAGCGAGACCTCTGATTGGCTTACTACAGCAGGCTTGACCTTTGTGCTGGCGTGCAGCAAACGTTTGGTAACCGCGGCTTTGTAACGAGTACGCGTCTCGTGTCTCCGTTGTTCACGAAAGTGAATTGGTATCTTTTCTCTTGAAATCCACCGTCATCCAAAGCTTCAAAATGGTAAGAGTAGGTTCATATGGTCAAAGATGTATGCAACATTATGTTGCGATAATTATTTTTTAATATTCTTTGCATTTTTAAGATATACGAACTGTTTAAAATTTAGTTGTGTAGTGTTTATCTAAACGCCTTGCACAGTAATCAGTATTAATTATACGTTACATGCTAGCAGTACGCCAGTAGCACTAGCATAGTAGCAGAGATAGGCCTAAACGTTTGCGACTAGTAATGTAGTAATACTACAACTAGTATTGTAACGAGTACGAATTGGCTAAATTAATAAATGGACTAGAGTTCCACACATGACCAGCAATACCGAAATACCCATAACATTTATGAAATGACTGACTCAGTGACTGCATATTTTTTTTTCGAAATTTGAAGTGAAGGGGTCGGGTGACTAGCCTGTACTGTACTACTACTACGGTCGGGACCAAGCTTTTTAGTATGCAAAATAGTTTAAACTGGTCAACTGAACTACCCCCTACCCCCAGAAATGTGGGATTCTACGTCGTCCGCTGCTCTCCAGACTGGAACCCCACAGAAAACTATGTTTATTTCCCATAGGCTTCTGTGTAATGTTCACTAATGCTGTGGTATAGGGATCAGCAGGTTCGGAATAACTCATAAAATACTGCTTCATTTGGCCCAAGATTTCTAGCAAAAGTGGTTTACATACCACGCACCTGTGTGCAACTGTCCATGTGGCGAAAATGTGTCGATTTCCCCCAAAATATGGGCGAAAACCTCCCGGTTTGGTCGCAAGATCCAAACGGCAGCGCCGCAACTGGCAGTCTGGTCCCCTGTAGTCCTGTACGTCTTCGCAGCAAGGCGCTATACCGTACTACAAATCTAGAAATCTTGGGCCAAATGCAGCAGTATTTTATGAGTTATGCTGAACCTGCTGATCCCTATGCCACAGCACTAGTGAACGTTACATAGAAGCCTATGGGGTTTCGGTCTGGATAGCAGCGGACGACGTAGAACCCCACAGTTCTGGGGGTAACTACCCCCTTAATACTCCCCATAGTCCGAGTAACTTGGACCCGACAAGTCACCCTGTTTTATCAAATTTTGAACGCTGTGGCTATTGTTACGGCAGCCGTAACGCAACTTCCATTTTCTATAGTTACGACACTGCAACTGCGCAAGTACCATAAGAAACATAGCAAATTCTCTGGCTGTAGGCACATAATTTGCTTGTCTTGAAGCAATATCCCTGTCATTATCGGAATGCAAAAAGGTGTCTTTTAGTCAATCATTTATAGAAGATTCTCTCGCACGGTGAGATCGGCAAAAAAACGGGTCCCTAACAAAGCCGTCAGCGATGCACTGTACTACGATGTCGACTTCGCGTGCGTGCATGTGACGGCAGAAAATACGAGAAGTCATTCGATTTTAGGGAGGTTTAAAAGACCACTATACAAATTATTAAACTATTGTACCTATAAATCAACGTTGTAATTTTCTTTAATCAAACAGTGGCAACAAATAATGATGAATGTATCATGCAAATGCAACGAATCAAGATCAAGCACGACGGCCAGGCGGCAGCGTCGCCAGCTAACAAAGTAGTCAGTGTACACGTTCGATCTGGCATGTCCTTGCGCAGTTGCAGTGCCGTAACTATAGAAAATGGAAGTTGCGTTACGGCTGCCATAACAATAGCCACAGCAATTTTGAAATGTTGAGGGTCGGGTGACTAGCGTAGGGTTCAAGGAAAGTGGCTATGTAATGTTGGAATTTAATCTTTGAAAAATACCCCCGACCGAAATCCCCAGATTTACCCCCCAAAACACCTGTGAAACCGTCCTACGCACCCATTGAGGATTCAGTGAGAATTACAGATTCCGATACTGATTATGGTCATTTTGTTTTACTCACGTTTGTGAAAAGGAAAGGTCAAGTTAAAGCTGACTCAAGCAACGATCGTGTGGTCCTGAGGTGTAGAACAGATTCAAACCATTTTGTACCGTTCAGGAGTCGATTAACCAAACTTTTGTACTCAAACGCACTCCCCCGCTGTACCACTGCAGTGACTGCACAGTAGTCCGTTTTGGTTGCTAGCATTACGGTAATATTATGCAGTCTTAAGATATACTGGCATAGAGAAAGATGCCTTACATACTTCTATCCCACCACCGTTTATTCCATTATTGGCTATGTTCAGACACCGTACTACGGAGACCGAAAAAGGTCTATTATTTGCGGTCACAGCAGAAGGTAAATATCTCATTGCAAACCCCTTGCGTTCATACTCACTAAGTTCAACTGAAAACGGTCTATCTCTGGTACTAAGACGTTACACACGTTGCTTGACCCTGAAACCCAACTTCCTTTAACTGACACGAAGCGCGCTCTTTGCGATTTTATAAACAAAGACAAAACCGCAAGTCTTGAAACAACGTGTCCAGCCGGCTGCAACGTACCCGTGTACATGTAAGGACGTACATGTTGTACGTATTTTATTTTATTTATTTATTTATTTCGATAGCCAACAGCGGAGATCCGCCAATTACAGGTATCATTAACGACTAAACAGGAACATAGAATTATACAATATAAACAAATCAATAACTATATACATATAAACCTTAAAACAAAAAAATTGCAATAAAATAAATTAGTCAATTTGATCAGGTACATGTAGCTGGATGAACATTGAAGAATTAGGAACGGGAATCACATTGATAAACCTGTTTGCGGAAGGATTTTAAGGATGATGCTCCAAACACATACATGTACATGTATACATGTACATGTATACATGTATACATGTATACATGTATACATGTATACATGTACATGTATACATGTACATGTACTGAAAGTAGCGTATTACTATTATTTTTAGTTATGACCGATTTCCCTTCGCGACGTTAGCGAGGTTGGCAAGTCTAGGTGTGGTTTCCGCCTCTAGGTAAAGACATAATGACACTACAGGAGCAGTAGGGCCGAAACCAGCCTACGCGCGGCACATGTGACATGACACAACACGTCTTTGCACACACTGTATACTGCACAGTGCACGTGTACAGCGACCGCATGGCTGCATACGAGTTACGACTACGATCACGCTGCGCTACTATAGCCTGATCGGAACTTCCAGATCTATTTATTAGCGAGACGGTTACGCTACAAAAAAGTACAATTTACCGGTATTTTACTTCCGAAACCATGATATAGATTGGGATAATAATGGGATGAACACAGTGCCGGTTGGAAGCATTGTTTTTCACCAGGAGTCGTGGACGGAAATTACCCGTGGTGGTCGGCACGGTGAAAGCACGATCACAAAAATACAAAGCAAGGTCTGGCTAGCAAGAGTGCACGTAAAATCAGTGGAATGCACATCGCGTCCTTGTGTTTCGCGCGGTTTGGGCAGTGTCATGACTCACTGGTGATGTAATGCGCCCGCTCATCTGCCTAAACCGGATGTTGTTATGAGATGGACCATTCAGACAAGTTAAGGTTTGTAGACCGGTCTACGTAGTCTAGTCCACCCCTCCTCGGCAGTCTGAGATAGACCGTTAGTAGTATCCAAAACAGTCTACGTAGACCGTTCAGACACAACTAGATAGACCCTTTTCAGTTTAAACCGAAGATAGACCACTTTTAGTACGGGGTCTGAACGTACCCATTGTCACAAACATGGCAGAATAGTTCTAATGTGTTTTTAGTCTTAACCCCCATAATTACATTCAATTAAAGTCTTAAGCCCTTTAGGCTTACTGTAAGTAATCCTCAGCTTTTGAAAATGAAGAACATCAACAACAATGCTGTTGGTGAGTGTTTGTGCCAGATGTACAATTCTACAATAAATTCTGATATGGAAATTCTGTTAACAACAGGGCTGAGTGCATGGGTATACTATTGATAGCCGTATTGTACTTGAATTTTGAGTACAGGGGAATGAAACCCAGAGATAAATGTTGGCTTATCAGATTGGGTGTTAAAAACAACCTACAATTACCTATGTGCTACTCACCTACGAGTTTCATAAAGAGGGAAAAATTATGGAATTAAGCACTGTCGATATTGGCATTGAGTGTACAATGCATAACTGCACGTAGTGTATACAGGTAGTAAGGGTACATCCGTCCAGGCTCATGCGAAGTTTATTGCGATGTCATACCACCCGCAGTGACTGGCGGGCCATTCGAAAAGATGGCGTTTTGCGGGAACGCAAATTCGACCACTGAATTCCATGATTTTTCCCTCTTTATGAAACTCGTAGGTGAGTAGCACATGGGTAATTGTAGCTCGTTTTTAACACCCAATCAGATAAGCCAACATTTTTCTCTGGGTTTCATTCCCCTTTAACTCTGACAAAGTAAAATTTCACGTCGGGCAAGTAAAATGTCCAGATGTTAAAATTTACTTGCCCGATTGAGCAAGTAAAATTTTGATAGTTACATAATTGAAATAATCAAAGTCCTTGTCCAAAACGAGCCAATTATATGTAGATATTGTTCGCATTGTTACGATTATTAATCTAAAAAAAGCGGAGCTTTTTGCATCTGCTGACGAGCGCACGCGATCAGCGAGTACAGATTGTATCCCGCACCGCTACAGTGTACTGTATTGCGGCCGTGCGCACGATGTACATGTACAGTACAGTGCACTTGTGCAATACATTTACATGTACTGTACTGTACATGTACATGTGTAACACATGTACTGCACACTGCTTTGGTCCAGTTCGCTGGTAAACATTCGCCCATACGTTCATGCGTATAGGAATAGGATCGCCGGGTACCATTGAGGATAGAGAAAGCATGCCGCACGTGCATTGTAAACAGCGACTTTCCAGTCTTCGCACCACGATCCTGTTCCCGATTTTGTAATCCAAGACTTGAACAAAGATTGAATTGAATCTTGGGTTTTTTTTTCACAGACAGGGAAATAGATTAACGATTGGATATGATAGGGTACATTTTTTTTTGGGGGGGGGGGTAATGCCCAAACACGCAGGGTGGACCAGTAAAAATTGTAGAGTACTTCTTTTTTTTTAGTGGTCTGATCTTCCTTCCTCAACGGTCTGTTTTGGTTGTACCGGTAAGTAACGGGATAGGCTTTCCGCTCGGACCGAGTTGACATGAAACCCCCAGCCTTTACGGTCGTACGGTGAAATCCATATAAATTTGAAAATTACTTAGACGAAATAATTATGGAAAATGTGCTACGGAAGTAACACAAGAAAACCGTGAATGAATGGTTACAACTTAAACTTATTAACAGTTATTTTGAATTTCCTGATTGATTACTCATGCACAGCAACTGTGGCTGTGCAATTCTATATTACTTTTAGTTTTACTTTTAGTAGGCCTACTTCATTTTTGGTTTTAGAATTACCGTACTTCACCGTAGGGTTACCGTTTGTCACTTCCCCTAGCACAGTAGAATCACTTTGCTTGATCAAGGGCCTTAATCACCAATGCCGTGGAACTGACATTAGATTTTTTGGGGTGCTGTTCCACATTTTCGGTACGATCTCCACAAGAAAACTGAATGAATGGTTACACTTATTAACAGATACTGTATTTTCAATTTGCCACACGTTGTTTACTGCGAAGCGCAGTGGACTTTGAGCAAAAAGCCCCATACTTTTTCCAAGATCCTGGGGAGAACCCTGATAATGATTATGGGTTTTGAAAATTTAGAATTATAATAAATCACAGCTTTTAGCAAACTCATAATGTTATTGAAAGGCTTTATTTTCATTTTCGGGCAAGTAGATTTTCCATTCGGGCAAGTAAAAATATGAAAAGTGATAATTTCACTTGCCCAAAGTTTAAAAAAAAAAAATACTAGGATGCCTCGTTTTCAGTAGTAATCAAGAAGACTGTATTTCAATCATGTATCCTGCAGACGGTCGGCAAGAGCTCGAAGATGTTGCAGCACATCAACTACAGGATGCGGATTTCTCTCCAGGATGGCCGCACCTTCATCGGAACGTTCCTGGCCTTTGACAAGCACATGAACCTGGTGCTGGGTGACTGCGAAGAGTTCCGCAAGATTAAGCCCAAGAGCTCCAAGATGCCGGAGCGGGAAGAGAAGAGAGCCTTGGGCCTTGTGCTTCTCCGTGGGGAGAATCTGGTCTCCATGACCGTGGAGGGACCACCTGTTACCTCGGTAAGCAGAGTTGATGGGAACTTGGTCAAATGTTTTATGGGGCGTCCACTGCTATGTCATTCCAGCGTTATTTATTGTTTTCAGAAATCTGATATATTAAACTCATTGATGGCTTTCCTATTGGGAAGTTTTTTGTGGGTACCTGAAGGACTGAGCATTGCCGTTAGACTATCAGGCCTTTCATTAGGCTGTCATTCTCTGGTGGGATTCAAGCCCATGACTCCTGTGGTCTAATGTCCAGGCATCTTACCAAATTACCTTCAATAGCAGAGCACATCCTCGGCAAAACCCCATCTTTGAACCCACCCTAGGGTTATGCAGGCCTTGAATTTGGTAATTTTCAGGGCAAGGCCACTTTGGCCTTGAATGATGCAAAATTTGGGGGGGGGGGTACCAAGGCCAGTGGGTAGGGCAACAAGGCCCCCAAAAAAATTGGGAAAGGGCACAGAGGCCAAATGGAAATAAATTGTACAAAGTTATAATTTTTGTATGCCCTGCTAGTATACATGTACTATACGTACAGTGAAACCTGCTTATCCGGCCACCTATATAAAAGGGCCTTTTGTCCATAATTGCCACCCCATCGACATTGCAAGTTACGATATTGCGGTCACTGTCCAACGCAGCCAGACCTCTTGGAACGGCGCGTGTACATTTGCATTGAGGATAAACCTCCACATTCCAGCCAACGAAGAAGTAAAGGGCGCCCTCTTTTGGCGCACCAAATTTCCAAAGTCAGAAACCTAGACCTCTTTCATCTTGGTCACACGTTATTGTGTTGTGGGTGCCGACTATTTATTTCCGATGCATGGTTACACATGATCGCACACGATCACACATTCTTTCGACTTCTGTCTTATTGAGTTGACATCACTCCCCGATAATCCAAATAAAATACATGTAGTCTAAAAACAACTGTAAATATGCTTACCAATGCACACAAAAAAGGGCACGACGGCCAAGCTAAAAATAGGGCATGGCCAAACTGGCCGTGAAGACGGGGATTTTTGCGGGGCACCTCAGCCAGTAAAGAGGGCAACAGCGGCACTGACCGTCGTGGCCGTCGTTTAATTCAAGCCATGGTTATGAATAGTTCTTAATTAATCATGTACAGCAATGCAAATGAGATCAATCATACAAGGAATAAGATGGTGTGCCCCTCCTTTGACTGACTCAAAACTAAAGCTGTGTGGAATTATACCGTTTTAAAGCTCATTTTTATTCAGTTTTCAAACTTCGATTCTGTTTTTCTCTACGAGGTAACAAACAGCACTGCATATAAAACGAGAGAGATCGTTAAAGGCAAAACCTTACTTGTATTGCTTTCATATCAACATACATGTACACATGGTAAATTAATTTTGTTGATCATGGAAATTCCTTTGTACATTCAATTTGAGTTAATGGGTGTTTTAAAGGCAGCATTGTTACAATTGTGAGCATCAGAGATATCTTCAATTTCTGCTGTAAAATGAGTTGAACTGCTTCTGATTGGCGCCTCCGTCCCGGCAAAGACTAGTTGGCACATTGGGAGGCCATCATCTCGGAGGTCTCGGGTTCGAATCCCGGTCCAGTCAAAGTTTTCTTTGCCATTTTGTCAATTTGGTCAAAAGTTCCCAGTCAGTTTCTCATTGATTTGTTTGACATAAAATGAGTGTTTTGCGTCTTATGCAAAGGTTGTCTGTGGAACAAGGATGGGTGGATCTCACAGCTGGCAATCCCTCCCCCATCCAGATTGGACCTTGTAAGTAAACTGACTGCATTTCTCTCTCTGCAGGGAGCCCGTGTGCCCTTGCCGGGTGTGGGTGGCGGCCCAGGTGTGGGTCGTGCTGCGGGCAGGGGAATTCCAGCGCATGCTGCATCTGCTGCAGCTGCACCAGCAGGTTTAGCAGGACCAGTCAGGGGTGTAGGAGGTCCATCACAACAGATTATGGCACCACAGAGTTCCATCGGTAGGTAACCAGATTCACCAGCATCCCTAAGACACTCAATACTGGTGCTCATGTGCTGAAAAACTCTAATCCATAATACAAGATTTGTACCTTGTGGTAATACCAAATTCTGAGTATCATTTAAAGAAGTATAATCAGTTTCTGCTATGTCCTGTGGTAAATGATATTTGATAAATGCATGTTTGTAATGTGCATCACACTTATTTTGGGGGGTTTGTTGTGTAAAATCGGACTGCATAAAGAATGAATTATCATGTCCGTATGTCATGTTTCTGCTTTCAAAAGGAATACCAGTACAGTAAAGAGTAGGTTGAGGAACATGGGTTATAAATGTGAATAGGACTCCCACCTTAGCACTGTCAGTGTGACAGGAGCTGTTATGTGCTTATACATTGCGCACATTTGATACACATGTTTTTGGAGTGCAGATCCCAACGTCTTGTACAAATAAATGCACATACTATAAACAAATGCCATAAAGCTGCTGCTGTTAAGATGGTAGTTGCCCATAGGGTAGTTATCCGCCAAAGGACTCAATAGCTGAGGTGGCAGTGTGCTGATATGATAAACAAGAAGCCATGTTTCTAATCCTGGTCCGGTCAAATTGTTTTTGCTCTTTCCAATAAATCATTTTAAATTGCCCGGTCAATTTTCCTCTAATTTGTGTGTTTGAATGTTAAACGGATTTGAATAGAGTGATATACAAAAATACTGTTCAGTATGTTGGCAAGACCAAAAACACCCTCCAAAAATGTATCATGGCCATAGGTCTACAATCAAAAACCAGTAAAATGGACACCCCTGTTGGGTATCACTTTAATCTCCGTGATCAATCGATATCAGATATGAGTATACTGGGCATAGAATCCCTTGGTCACCATAGTAATGCTGTCCGTCTTAGCCGTGAGAAAATGTGGATGAAGCGTCTTTGGACTATTCAACCACATGGTCTCAACATCCAGGAGGGTAATGACTAACACCATGCAGCTTCTATGATAATCCTTCTTTTATGTTTGCTCCTCCACTCTTTGTCCTTTGTTTCTCATCCGTGTCCTATTCACTCTCTTCCCCCTTTCTTTGTGTACATGTATCTGTTTTGTCCTTGTCACTCTTGCTTTTGAGAAAGGTCCTGCTAGGATTGAAATGTCAGGCCTACTAAATTTTGGGATTTGAATAGAGCGATATTAATTTGGGGTTTTTCATTATTGTGCAGGTGCACCACCACAGCAGTATGGAGGTAGAGGGATGCCTGTCAGGCCACCCATGGGTAAGATTTTGTACAGTTAGCCAGTGATTCAAAATAAGTTAAATTCAAATTCTACAGATGTTGAACCAAACCAAGGGCTTTACACACTACAAACAATCATTGGGTTGTAACCAGGTCCGATCCGTGTAACCTGATCACACTAAGATTTTAACACAGCTTCGACCCGTGTAAAGTGTGCTTAATCTGTGTTAAACCTGACACTGCTTTGGAGGTGGGTTAAGAGCGGTTGACCCATATTGACAATCTTGACACATGTTGGAAGCATTAGTGTAAACACATCCATGTTACACTTCAACCAGTGGAATTAACATATGTAGCACGGCAGCCACCTTCATATTTCGTTGCATAATTGACCTGTGTCAAAATTTGGAAGAGTTTACAAGGTGTACTTGTGGTACCTAAGTGCTGTGGTGTGAAAATTCATCAAGACTCAAGTTAAGTACCCCCCGATTTTGTACAGACCAGCTTTCTTTAAGTGAGTTTTCCTCATTGCTTAACTCTTTCATTTTTGTTTTGTCTTTCCAGGTCGAGGCATGCCTCCTGCTGGTATGGGCCCCCCCGGAATGAGACCAGGAATGCCTCCACTGATGGGCAGAGGAATGCCACCACCAGGCATGGGCATGAGACCGCCTATGGGAATGAGAGGTAAGACTTGGGAAGCCACCACAGCCAACACCTAATAACACTGAATATCAGAGGTCCTTGCCTCACGGAGGTGAACGATACAAACACACTATCAATGTCGACAAGAAGAAAGTTTGCCTTGAATTTCATCCATGAGAGGGCACTGCAAACTATAGTACAGCCATGAAGGTCACTATTCAGAGAAACATACATCATGTCAGTTTCTATGGATACATGCTTTGCAGACAACCCATTTGCATTCAGCAGGTTGGCTGTAAAAGGGGAGCTTCTGTTACTGTCTGTTTCATCTCCTGTTCACCTCATTGTTTATTGCAGGGCCACCACCACCAGGCATGAGACCTCCACCCAGAAATTAAGTCAGTGTCAATCAAGAACCTCCACCCTGAACTGTCAAGAACTGCCTTCGATACTGATGTATAGCGAAACCTATCAAGATATCGGGTGAACCTCCAGGATCTCTAGAGCAAAAATTGCTCAGTTCTTTTCTCTGACCTGCAGACTTTGTGTTGAAGATTGGTCTTGTACAGGCCAGTGTACTTCAGCTGTTATGTTATGTCGCACGGCTAGATTCACTCCAAGGAGCACACCAAACCAGTGTGTCACTTTGTATATATGCGTATTTCAAGCTTAGGGTAACAAAGTGTACAATCCTGGCACAGTTGCAGTCATTGGGTTTATATTTTGATTAGGATTTCCAAATCTTTTGTTGGCCATAACTACAGAGGCTTTCAGATGTCTTGCCTACGTGAAAGGATTGTACACTTTCTCTCCTTTTTTAATGAAAAGGTCCTCATTTGTTTTCTATTTGAATTGGTGTTTAAATTAACTGTTGATATTTTGTATGAATGTCTTGTTGTTTTAATTGACTTGTGAAAGTAGAAGCCACTGCATTCATTCTGCTATCTCCTGGGATATTTGGAGACAAAACTTACCAGTAATTTGTATGCCTTTATTTGGCAGCTGACTTTCCACTCCCCACTTCGGCATTCAGTTCTGCAAATAAGGGAAGTTTTGGTATGGATTTCTGATTATGTTAGCATCATTTTTGTTTTATGAAATTTCTTTGGGTATAATGCCATAATCTCCAAACACTTCATTCCATTGTCAACTTTTGAGAGTAAAGTCCGTACATACATACCTGCATTTCAAAGATTTTTGTGTAGCTATTTAAGATGCCTTTCTAGCCTTTTCTCTTAGCCTAGCTATCCCATCCAGAGTCATTACTTGTATCTGGGCTTAGAATC
Source organism: Luidia sarsii (assembly GCA_949987565.1). Lineage (NCBI taxonomy): Eukaryota > Metazoa > Echinodermata > Asteroidea > Paxillosida > Luidiidae > Luidia > Luidia sarsii. The sequence continues at coordinate 9,277,885 of OX465110.1, forward strand.
TTGTCAGTGTTTCTCTGAATTAAATAATCTTCCATACAATATTGGCGTATTAATCTACCAATGGTTGCTCGTGGTAGATACAGTTCATGACCAGTTGAGATTAAAACAAAGGAACTATGTCATCCCCCGTATGGATGTACATTAATTTATGCAATACTTGAATGTTATGCAAACAAAACCTTCACATTGTCGCCGACGATACCTATCAAGTGGAGCCCGTTTGAAGACTGGAAAGTGTAGAAATGTCAACGTAGTTATTCCAGAAGAGTGCAGGGATTTTGAATAAAGGAAAGTACACTTATTATAAATCAAGTCATGTTTCCTGTTCCACTCTGTATGGAAGTTTCTTTTTCAGTTTAATGAATATCTCTGAGCCAGGCATTACTGGCAAAGAATTGCAGATCTGATCAGGAAGAAAGTCGTCAATCTCAGGATCCAGTTTTGGGACGTTGAGCCAGCCATACCGACCGGTCGGTTAAAGAGAGCCACAGCTCAGGCTGACAAGTGCCGTTTACGAAATGACGGCTCGGGCTCAAGCTTCGTCTCCGTTGTAAAAGGGCAAAGAATGATGGGCATGAGCTGTCGCACCCAGGCCTTTTCGTGGTCGGCCACGAGGTCTTGAGTACCATCCAGGATCACTGAGGCTTGTTCCCTGCGGATACACCAACAGCCAGCTTGAGATCAGTTTGTGCAGGAGTGTTGCTTGGAGATGGAGACGGCAGATGTGACCATAATAGCGTGATGCTATGATGTGGTTCACATTCTCCAGCCTCGTTTGCGAGTTTGTTATAATTTTGCCAAAATGTTGCAAACTGCTTACTGACTGACCTAGTAGTGTGAAATAACTTGGCCCTTTTCACACACTGCTGTTACCCGGGTAATCTTGGGGTTAATAAAGAAATGAACCCCGAGATTACCCGGGTAACTTGGAGCATTTACACTACACTTCTCCGGGTTAGAAATTCTCCGGGTTAACTGCCTCAAAACCCTAGTTACACGGGTAATTTTTAACCCTGCTCGCGAGGTGGGTTAACCCACCAATCTCGGGGTTAACGGCGGCCTTGAGCCAATTCTCCGGGTAATCGTTGATGTGTGAATGCTCGCCCAGTTTTTCTACCCGGGCAAGTTCGTTGAGCTGTCAGCGTGCTCAGCGAACATCAGGCCAGGAAGTAAACCGTCATGGTATGACATCATTTCTCAGCGCGCAGATTAGACTGCAATGACGTATTGTCTTTTTTGTAGCTGTTACCTAAGTTGTAGCAGGTTTCCGTTCACTTATTATGAATAAAACGATATCTCGTATTGGTTAGTTTGTAACAGTCATTATAGGGCGCCAATCTTGACTGCAACAACCATGCACCCGCACCAAATTTCATTCCAGCATTCTGCGATCGACACTCACAGGACAATGTCGCAGACGACCAGTAAAACTGATAGTGATACTAGCGATAAAACTTCATCCAAACAAACAAGAAACTGGGATTGTGGGAGGGCAGATGTCAAGCAATGCACATTCTCCGGGTGCGCGCTTCGATAGTGTGAATGCCGTCACAACTTTACCCGTGTATAATGGCCGGTACGCAGCAAGCGGGTAAGCTGAATTACGGGGTTAATTTTGTAGTGTGAATGTGATTCTCCGGGTTACTTTTTACCCGGGTGCAGATAACTACCCGGGTAATTACGTACCCGGGCAAGTACAGAGCTGTGTGAAAAGGGCAAAATGTAACTGATTGACTGGGTAACACGTGGTGAATGAGTACTGTATAAGGGTACGGTGAACTCACCAGCTTTTGCCGTGGTCCTGGTCTAGACAGTTGGCCAAGAATCTTATCTTTGCTGGAATATGAGGTCCGTTGTCACTTAAGAGTGGCAACATGAAATCATGTGTTCTATGTCAATTTTGGGATGCTGAATTCAAATTTGCTTGTTGCTACGGTGTCAGACTGCTCCTAAGGCCACCGCAAGAGGGTACAAATCCCATTTTTGCTCATTTTTGAGCAAAAACAGTATTTTGGGTTTATCTATTATGTTTATCAATGAAATTTATACAAATTGTAACAACATTTCCCATAAAAATAAATGACTATTCAACGCTTGGTGTATGTGTGTGGGAAATGAAACATATTTCTTCCCATGTTGATCGCATGCAAAATTTCACATCTACCATGAAGGTACACATTCTTCAATTATTACGAATAACTTTTCTTCAGAGTACTGATTCAGTACAAGTTTCATTAGATAACATGGATGCAGTATGTCCTTATTAAGTCAGATAAATATGTGACCCGGCACAGCGACATGAGAAATATCCCACCAAAACACTTTTCGAGTAAGCAACGCCTAAAGTCAAATTATCTTCTCAATTCGATTAAAAATCCTTTTTTTTTTTTTTTGTATTTTCGGAAAGTTAATGTATTGGAGGAAATTTTGATATCATTTGAAAGCTAATGGTACACTCTTTCACATCATTAGAAAATCTCAAAATCTCAAAAGTGGGGGTTATTCCTCATTATGATGTGCCGGGTCACATATGTGACAGTTAACCCTTTCGCCACTGGCCCAGATGTATGCTCAGTACTGGGCATTTGTGTGTGTGTTTCTGCACTGATGGGTTTTCGCTGTTTTTCAGTCAATCATATTTACTTATATGGTAGAAATCAACATTGAACTAAAAGGGACATATTCACCATCTATTGAGAAAAAAAAAAGTGAAAAAAAAAAATTGAGTCACATGGCCATCTGCCGCCATATTGTCTACAACTAATTATAAACCAAAAAATCAACACATCGAGACATTTACACATAAACAACTATTTTTTTCGGAGTTTTCAACCTTTATTTTTCTAATCAAAGAGCATCTTTTGAGGATGGCAACATCCAAAATATTGATTCATATACTGTCATGGATTCATATCAGCAAAAAGTAAGTTCCCACTCTCAACTCTCAACGAACCTGCAAGATAGGATTTCTGGCCCACGGTCTATTAGGAAAGGTCTATCTAAGGGCTGGATAGCTCAGGTGGAAGAACACTGGCTCGTTAATCCAGAGGTCTCGGGTTCAAGTCCCGGTCCAGTCAAAATTATTCCCCCCCAAAAAAAATTTTCATTTGTTTTTTATTATATAAAAAATGTAAAAGAATATAACTCAATCATACTTTTGTCTGTACATGGGGGCGAATCTGATGCCATTTGTTTTTTGGGGTTTTTTTTGGGGGGGGGTTCGATCGCGTCCCTGACGTCCCACAGACAAAACCACGCTGAAACTTTATCTGATACGATTGGAATCACAGATAGGCTAAAACAACCTATAGACGTTATTATTTTTGACATTGGGAAATGGAATGCGTCCGACTGGCCGGATGAAGAGTTAGAGCGCCCCCATTCGGTTGCAAACTGGGCAACCCCAAAAATGCACCGTTGCACGTGGCATGTTGGAGGAAGTTGGTATCGTATTGCAGCAATGAATGCGCTGTATTGGCAGTATAACCCCTTGGTGTAAAGCCAGACTTGTCTGTGGTCTAACCTCTATGGTTTGGCTGTGAGCACACTGAAACCAAAACATGAAGAGCCATTTCTCTTCCCCAATGGTGAGACAGACCGACAGAAAATCGTAGCCGTTTCCTAACATTAACAACGGTTGATATTAATGTCAGAGACAAACATGCACAAAACATGACCGTGTGTTGGGAATGATTGAGATATATAATTATAATTACCGGTATTGGTATTTGATGACTGAAATAACCCTACCGGCACGGACCCATGCACGCTGGACTAAACGAATGGGACAAGGACATATATGGTATCAGTTAGTCGACCCTCAAGCGGCTCAGAATTCTTGATTATTCAACCGTCATTCAGTCACTTAATCTCTTCTTTTTTTAATCGTTAATTGCTCTGAAAATGGTAAAAATAGGAAAATACTGAAATAAAATCCGCGAATAAGTCATCCACTGAATAAATTCTAGTAAAATGAGTTTTTACTTTTACGTTGTGTGCTTTATTCATTATTGCTCGTTTGGTATGAAATTCACGTGTTGTTTTGGTACATTATGCAGTCTTTCGGAGCAATTAGCCACAGCGGGAGATTTTAACTGAGCCTTTGGTAGTTCGTCTGCCCACGGAGCTCTGCCGCACGAATCCCATAATCCTTCAACATCCAGGTCTACACCTAACGCCCCCACACCTAAAGTGGTCGGGTCCATTTTACACGCGCCTTTCTGGGGTCACGTGACCAGTATTGCACCAGCCAGTCAAGGTCTTTGTTTACAAGCGGCCGCCGCGCCCATCCCCTGCCCTCCCGTTCATTCATTAGATCCGTCCAGCCAGATCCTTATGTAAATTAGCACGTGCGAAAGTTGTAGTAACCGGTTCCAACCGGCTTTTGCCTTGCCACGTACATGCGGCGCGTAGTCAAGTAACCGGTATTTGGGGCGCGCGTGTGACGCACATAGGCACATGGTTTTGTTTATGATTATAACGGCACGCCGGCTCTTCAGATTTGCAGAACCGGTTGAGCAAGTAGCTTTGCCGAGGGAAAAGCTGCGATCGTTCTTGCGTTTGGACTCTTGCGTTGGTTGTGCCAAAAAAAGTACATCTTCTCACTCATCGGACAAGAACTGATAGTGATCGTGCTAAAAATGGAAAACGAAAAATCTGTTAAGAATGGTGCGAAACCTGTGGAAGGAGGCGACACGGAATCCAGCACCGGTAGCGATGCCGTGGTCCTTCGGCGTGAGATCGGCCTATGGGGAAGCGTCTCCGTATGTGTCGGTATCATGATCGGCTCCGGGATCTTCATCTCACCGAAGGGCATCCTCCTCAACACCGGCTCGGTGGGCATGGCGCTGATCGTCTGGGTCCTCACCGGCGTGATGTCTGGCCTGGGAGCGCTCTGCTTTGCCGAGCTGGGCACCACTTTCACCAAGTCGGGCGGCGAGTATGCCTTCCTGCTGGAGGCATTCGGTCCCCTGGCTGCCTTCCTTAGGCTGTGGGCCAACATCATCGCCATCGGCACGGGCACCATCGCCGTGCTGGCCATCACCTTCGCCCACTATACCCTGGCTGCTTTCTTCGGGGACTGCCAAGATGTGCCGATAGGTGCAGTGCGTCTTGTGGCTGCATTGATCCTATGTAAGTAAACATCCCTGAAGCCCCGCTCGGGCGAATGAAATCTTACTCTTACTGTTAAGCCTAAGCCTTTATAGCGGCTAAAGTTCAATAATAACAATAACATGGTTCAACTCAGTCAGATGCACCGAATGAAAATAACACCGGGATGTTACATTGAACTGCTTAAGCTCTGTGTCGGCCTAGGCCTTAGTGACAATTAATTAAATTGTGCATCATCAACTTCGAAGCAATAACAACTCACAAGGCATTTTATATTCATGTATCGTGGGAACCCCCGTTTTCGACGCTACACGTTTTCGACGCTTAGCCTTCTAACTCACATCGCACTATGAAAACAACTCCGTGTAACGATCTCAGACTTCGTATCTTACAGTTGGTTACCTGCTCTTGTCCGTCACCGAAAATGTGGAAATTTAAGGCTTTTCCATTAGGCCAAACTCGTGTGATTCAAAAAGTTGCTCTTTTGGGATCTATTTTCCTAGGTACAAAATTAGCAGTTGCTTCGAAGCTCCAGTTTTCTTTATTGTTGGTCCTAAAAAAAATCTGAGTGTACCATAACAAACCCCAACATCCGTAGAAAACATTATATCACGCAACTTGAGGCAGTCCGTTCAGGGTAAAAACTATGGAGCCTCCTATAGGGCGTCTCGCTTATATATTTTTATAAATTTATTTTTTATTATTATTTAAAGACAAAAAGTAACATGGCCCAAATATGCTTTTTTTTAAATGAAAAAAATAAAAGGGCAGCTAGAGAAAGTACCAAGAAGGAGGAAATGTGTCTCTGGAGTGACATTGGGAAAGGTCATAACTGAAGAAGCAGTGAGAAAGAGGATTGTGGAGTTTTTTTTAAACGTCACAAAAGAAGACATCAACAAGACCAATACGTTTTAAGCATAAATTATGAATGATTTGAGGAAAGTGTTAGGAGCAGTGTGGAAAAACAAAAACAAAGATGAACACAAAAAAACATACAGGGAAGAATTTTACAGTGCCACACAGCATTTTGAGTTATTTTAAGAATTTATTTTGCGTTTGGCTGCACTGGGACACCTTACTAAACACCACTGACGAAAATAGGTGACGATGCTTACTGCGCGGTGCGCCGCGGACGTCAACAAAACCGGGTAATCTTACGGAAGTGACAGGTTTGATCAACCTTCTCTATGATTATTCTAATAGTCTGTGGTGTGGAGAAAGTGACTGAGACCTGTTTTAGTGTGATACTTTCGTCCACATTGTTCAGTTTAAAGAAATGTCCTTATATCGTCGAAAACCGGTTATTGGAGGATATATGAACTAACAAACTATGTATGGCCTATGCCATGGGTGATAGTCTGATAGATAGTGATAGTGCTACTGTACTGATGATATTGATAATGATACTGATACTGATAGTCATTCACTGAGTCAGTAAAATTAATACAAATAGTAATAATAATGCTATACTCTTCAACTAGGGCCTAGTATGCCTACACTACAGGCTACAGCACATTTGCATGAAATATTCCTTGTGATCATTGCCTTGCTCCCTCTTCCAATTCTCACACGCCGACACGGAGGAAGTCACGAATAGAATGGAGGAAGGTTCCATTTGACTTTGGAAGCCTACCTTTCCTGACACACTGCCTATATAATGTCCCAAATGCTTTAAATTTCAGATTTAAATTTTGTTGTCACCAAATTTTGTCACAAGTTCTGTCACAACTTACTGACTCCACTGCCCATCAATGTTCATTTATTTTAAGCCTTTCTTTTTGTATGTAGCAAACAATTGATTTGGTTAAGCTTTTTTCAGATATCCAGATATCATTATCAGCATGGATTGATAATCTCCAGACCTGCCATGATAGTGAATGTTTCCCTCAGAAAAGTTCAAAAGCCATATCTTCTCCAGCCTAAAAAAAATTGTATTAAAGTAACTCCTGAGGACTTGTAAGAAAACAATGGTTTTGTGAACTGTGTTCAGATTGATTTAGTACAAAGCAGAATTGCTGTTACTTACATGTAATTAGAATACATACAATTACATATATGTGTTACACACTGGCATATAATATTATTTGATAAAATAGGTAGTACAGTGAATAAGTTGAAGATAGGTACATCCGTTGTTTTGATGGCACCAATGGCATGCTAACCTTCCATTGACCCATATAGCTGATGGCTTGATATATCAACACACCTGGCACTTACTATCACCCGCAGCAACCAGGCAGTCTGGCAACAAACCAAATGCTGTAAGAAAATAGCTGACCCCTACCCTTTCAAGGAGACGTCTGGAATCTGAATTATGAAACTGCCCAGGTCTACAACAGTACAAATTGATATAATGCACAGATTCTGATGCAATGTCATGTGTGGACAAAATGAAACCTGGGGATTTTGTTTTTCAATGTTATACATTACTACTCTTGCTGCTCTAGACTTGTCTGGGGCCAGGATATACAAGTACACATACATGTACCAACATTTGACTTGAGTGTAACGGAATGAATTCATTTCGAAGTTTTGAATACATCATTTTCTTAAGTGCTTTTCCTGCAAAGTACGATACACATGTCTAATGAAGTTGCAGTGCTCAGCCATTGGGCATGTGGATAACTGGATATTTTCACTTTTGCAAACTTTGTGTGCAAGATACTGGTTAGTCTGGTTTAAAAATTCAGCGTGGCCATTTTCATTGAGTTTGTGTCTATGCTGTCTAGGGTGTCCCAACTTTGCTATTCATGGTTGAACTTTGTGTTTCATGAACCCTAAATGTACTGTTATACTGTACAATGTATGCATTGAACTGTACTCACTGTACTCACTGTACTCATGCATTTCTCAATTGAATACATGCATTTATATACATGTAATACTGTAGTATGCCATCGTGTCACATCCATATTTATCCCTAATTTATACAGCCTGCATTAAATGCGGTTTAAAATTAACATTTTGGTCCCTGCTGCCATATTGACTGCTCCTGCTGCCATATTCTAGGTTACTGTGTATCTGCTGAATTAATTGAACACAGTTTGTCTTGTGTCTACTTGTATAAATTTACGTTAGTTACAGGTAACTGGTAGTACAGGGTGGTAGTAACATACAGTATTTGGAAGTATGGTAGCTATTTTCCCCAGTAGGTGTGGCTGGCATCCAGATGTGTGTAGGCTCAGTACTACATGTACTTTACTTACCGGTACTTGCACTTTTGGTTTGGAAGTTATGCAGGTTATGGACACCTGTGTGTGGCACTTCATGCAATGTGTGTGGTAGGATTTAGAACAAAAGCTATACACAATTTGTATAGGGACTAGGGAGTCTAAACTTGTCACAATGACCAGTGCCCCCACTAGTGGGCTGTTGAAGGAAGCCCATGACCAAAGAGTACACTTGTGTCTCACTCTAAGTTGGTCAGAATTCAGAAGTTGGCCCTTTTTTCATTTCAGGGATTATAGGCTTAAAAACTACATGGTACCCCCTGTGCGTTTTTGTCTTTTGAAATTTCTGGAAAGGACTCCTTGGATAAATCCATGGATTTGGCAGAACTAAAAGTACCAGTAACCAGAATTTATTTATTTTCAGAAAATAAAATCTTCCCTCTCAGTGGTCTCACTTGGAGCATATCAGTATATTTTTTTTAAGATGAATGCATTCAATTGGAAATGTGGGATGAATAAATGTACACTGTCACTTTGTTAACCAGTTGGTCTATAGACTTTGCATTTCTTCACGTTGTTGCCAAAGAAGACTGTGTTACCTACCGGTACATGCCAGATATCTTTTGTAAACCCAAGTGTGCGCCTTACATACAAGTACCATACCACACCTGTACTAGTAAGCTGTCCACCATTGGAGACTGGCATTGTGCTTTACCTCAAGGACTATTAGCCCAGACAGACTTCTCCCTGATCCTCAATTCCTTCACTATTGATCCTCTCTTTTAGTTGGCAGAATGCCAAAGAAAGAGAGAGGGAGGGAGAGTGGGAGTGCAAGCAAGCGTGACCTGCTACATCCAGTAACCAACTGAAGAATTTTTATGTGTACAATGTACTATAGCTGAAAAAAAAACACCTTGGTGTAGTCAGAAAGATGTAGTCACACCACACCACGGAGGCACTGAGGCTAAACTCCTCATGTTGATCTTCACAACCCTTCCAATACGATAACTTAAAACCAAATTACGAATACTTGTAAAGCACATGGCTCATTAAATGTATCACATTCTGGTTTACTGTTGAAGGGTCACTTGAGTTTTGTTTATTGTGGTTGTGGAATTTGTAGCAGAAAATACACCAACATCATTCAGGAATAGTGCAAGTCATTTACATGTAATATCATGGTGCTGTGAGCATGAAGTTGTTTGCACAGTTGTAACATGGCATGCTATGAATTAATCTGATTGCCTTCAGTTGTAAGTTGTAGTTGTAGTTGTACTTGTAGTATACATGTACTAAGCAGCTATGCCTACATGAACATAGTGTACTAATAATTAAAGTCCAGTTAATCAACTGAATGGTGACGTGTCAGTGCATATGTGTAGTTTATTTATTGCACAAATCTGGCCTCTAGACAGAAACCATCAATCAGCTCCTTTATCGGTTACAGAGCGGATAAGGGTATTGAGATAGCTGATATCATCAAGTCAGCATGTACTGTACATGTACAACAGCGGAAACAAACAGTCTACACGTATTCACTTTACTTAGGAAATGTAATCGGATGCTTCCATTGATACTAATGCTTCTGTCAGTCTTCCATAAAACAAAATTATAATAGTTTTTGCCCAGTATACATGTAGGCCTATTAAATATTTAACCAAATGTTATGCTTGTTGCCCCCGTATATTTTTCATGCAGTTGTGATATTCTACCTCAACGCTGTCAGCGTGTCGTGGACCACACGAGTGCAAGTTATCCTGACCATTGCCAAAGTCATCGGTCTGACTATTATCATTATCACGGGCATTGTGCTTCTGTTCAAAGGTGAGTGCATACAAATTTAGCATTTACCGGTAAATATGAGGTCAGTCTCATAAAAATACATCCGCTTTGGAATGACTGTAATAACCCCTCGTATTGTATTTTTTTTAGTGATCAATGAATATAAATGGAACAAAAGGGTATATTTGCCGTTTTGTTTAAATAAAAATACCGGTAGATTTATCTGCACTCACGAATGGAGCAATTAAAGCAGAATTATGGACAGGTCAAGGAAACAGGCTGTATAGTAATACTAATAGTATACTGTATGGAGTTCTGTTCAAGTAGAATGAGTGAATGATACAGAATTTTCAACAATTTGATTTCCATTGTCACTAACGGAGTAACGGTAATCAAATGAAATTCTCTGTACATTTGGTAAATACAGAGACCTAAATGAAATGTGATTCGTGAGGAAAAGTACCAGTCCGGTGTACTCTGTATGCAGATTTGTACATTGGCAGGTACAGTTTCATCCAACCGGGATGGTAGCCAGTTGGAAAGGTCTCTCGGATGTCATCTGTGTTAAAAGCACGGATCAACATCATGTAGATGGACTATAATGCAAACAGTAAACAAGGCTGAACTGTCTAACCCTGCAGTGCTCTGGCTGGCATTTCCCTCACACTGCCACTGCCAGTAAAAGTAAAGCAGGTGCTGTGATCTATTTCATCCTGGCTAGCCTATACAGTAGTTCAGAAGTGTGCCTGAAGTGCGCAATAGCAGACAGTTATCCTGGGAATGCTTTGGGGATGTACTGTATGGTTATCAGGATATTTGGCCCCTTGCCAAAAATATGCAGACTTATGAGAGGCGGTTGGGAACTAAAAATATGAAGGAGAGTGCCACATGCGTCACAAATTTATTCTAATTCACTTTAGGGCTTAAAGGACATTTACATAGTACATACGCATTCAAGCAGCTGCTTCATTCGTAATTTGAAGAAATAAATGTTACGCTGTTCATTTCCTTTGTATTGTAAGTGCCTTATGTTGTTATTTACCTTACATGAGTGGTATTGTAGCCCTACACTGTACATGTACATGTATACCTACATGTATTATTACCAAAGAATATCCACAATAAATGAACTACAGGTATGTGTAGTCAAGCACGTGTGAACAAAAGCACAGTGATGGTATTGTATTTTCAATGTTATCATTTGAAGCTCTACTTTTTGCAATCCAAAGCTGTTTAATGTCGAGTCATTTTGATAGCATACCATACTACTACTACTACTAGTAATACTACTACTATTGAGCATGCTAATGATCCACAATGACTCAGCATTTTCCACTTCATAATAAGGTTTCATTCTGAGCCTCTCTTTTGTAGTGACAGAAGAGCCACTGCCAAGAAACTGTAAATACTTGGGTAAATATTGACCCAAGCCTGACCCTCCCATGCCACCCTGACCCATTGAAGGATATGTACAGAATATTGTGCAGCATAGAGCTGTCTTGAATGAAAGTGGAAGGGAGTAGCTTGGAAGTTGACTGCAAATGTTTATTCTCAATCCTAATTTAAGGTTTCCATTGCCATGCCTGCATTTAAAACCTGCCCCTGTTTAAAGTTGTCTAAAAACACTTCCCCTCCATGTACATGTAGTTAATGTGTATATATTTATGTAAGTTTAAACCAAACTTTCTTGAAATGATAAATGCTGAAATCAGCAGAATGCAGTTTGTACTTTGTACAGTAGTTCCTGATCTGTGTTTCATTATTCATACATTCCGGTACATTCCGGTACTGTACACATGTACATGTACATGTACATGTATGTACACAAGTACACTGTACTGTACATGTACAAGTAGGCATTATGTGTACATGTACATGTATATTTACATTGTACATGTACAGCGTACATTTTCATGTTCATGTACTTTGTGTACAGGAGATATTGCTTGCAGTGCTTTATAGGCCTACATCTTTGGTTTACCATGGGTTTACCGGTACACATGTACAGTACATGTACATGTACATGTACATGTAGTACCCATGTATGCACATGTACATGTACATGTTGCTGCTTTGTGTGTAATAAAATCTTCATCCCTGATTGAATTCAGTCTGCAGTGGGCCCTATCATGTGAGACACTGTAGGGCAGTCTAACCCCTGGATGGAGAGAGAAAAAGGAAGAAGTCTGATAATGGAGATAAGGAGGAGGAACCAGTACAGTACTGTATGTCCATTCTGGTGATTTAAAAGGAAGAGGTGTTAGTTGGGAGAACAGTGTATTAAAAGTACATGTTCAGCCAATCATGAGCCAATCAAGTGCGTTGACCTGTGGTAGTGGGCCTTCTGGTGTCGTTCAGACACCGTACTAAAAGTGGTATATCTTTGGTTTAAACTGAAAAAGGTCTATCTAGTTGTGTCTGAACAGTCTAGGTAGACTGTTTTGGGTACTACAAACGGTCTATCTTAGACCGCCGAGGAGGGGTGGACTAGACTACGTAGACCGGTCTACAAACCTTAACGTGTCTGAACGGTCTCATAACCACATCTGGTTTAGGCAGACGAGCGGGCGCATTACATCACCGGTCAGTAATAACACTGCCCAAACCGTGCAAAACGACGCGATGTGCATTCCACTGATGTTACGTGCACTCTCGCTAGCCAGACCTTGCTTTGTACTTTTGTGATTGTGCTTTCACCGTGCCCTCGCCCTTTATTTCGAATTTAAATTGTAAGAGGAGACTTCTGCGACTGCCACTGCCACTGCCCAAGCACCTCGCAAACCTAACTGGTCCGAGAATGACATTGCACGCATGATCGGGATTTGGTCCGTGACAGCAATTCCCAGATTTCTTCGCGAAGTATTTGTCTGGCTTTCCAACCATTCGACGGTGTGACAACATCGCAAATATGAATGAAGCAACAGAAGTCGAAGACGACTGGAGGCCATTTTAGAACTTGTTCAAAAAGTAAGGCTTGTGGCTAGATCCTATAGGTTAGGTGTAACTGCGATGTCCGCAGCGCACGCGTAATGTGCACAGCGTACAGTGTACATGTACATGTACATGTACCTATATGTACACGTACATGTACATTGTGTACAATGTACATGTACATGTACGTGACTACGTGTACATGTACTGTACGTGTACAGTACTTTACATGTACTGTACGTGTACAGTGTACATGTACTGTACAGTGTACACGTACACCCATACGTACAACATGTATGTCCTTACATGTACACTGGCACGTTGCAGCCGCCCGGTCACGTTGTTTTGAGACTTGCGGTTTTGTCGTTTGTTTATAAAATCGCAAAGCGCGCGCTTCGTGTCAGTTAAGGGAAGTTGGGTTTCAGGGTCAAGCACCAGAGATAGACCGTTTTCAGTATGAACGCAAGGGGTTTGCAATGAGATATTTATTTACCTCACGCTGTGACCGCAAATGATAGACCTTTTTTGGTCTCCGTGTCTGAACATAGCCCCTGTCTGCAGGTCTGATCAGAATAATTGAGTGACCTTGCCATGTACCGGTACATGTACTGTAGTGTACTGTACACCTACATTGTACATGTATGTACATGTACATGTATACTGTACATGTACTGTACATGGACAGCACTCATATCATACATGTACTCTGTACATTAGTCATTACTCATTAATTACTCATTACTTTCCAAAACGATGAGCATGTACCGTACACGTGTATTGTACATAAATGTTTGCTGTTGTCATGCACTTGTGGATGCATATCATTCAATGCCTCTGTGTTTGTTACCAACTACATGTACATGTATGCCAACATTCGCTACTGACATGGTTATTGAAAGTCAACAGATGGGACCCAACCATGGCAATGTACACAATTACTCAGCAGAATTAGGCCTAACCTTGGGCATTACTCTGCAGATTTCATTTGGATCAATCCAGATCCCCATCTCAAAAAAAAAAAACTTGTGGAATTTGGACTAGATTTTGAATTTGCACTTTCAAGTTTCAACTTTGTTTTTCTAACAATTAACAATGTCTAAACTCTAAAGGGGATGCTTTGACTTCTGTGATTGATAATATCCCAATTACAGACTAATCTGTCATGTTGGTGCCATTAGGGCCGTTTCTACACCAAATAAACACGATTATTTGGATCGCGATTCAAAATCCACTTTTTTTGCGTGTGTGGACTCAATAAACACGATGCTGAGTGGGATTTGAATCGCGATTTAGACTCCACTAAGAGTGAGACTTTTTCAAATAATCACGTTTATTTGCAACGTAGTGTGTGTGGAAATGCTCCACAGACTCACACCGGATTTGTTATTTTAATCCCACAATGCACCACTCACACTCAGAGTGGCAGGAAGTGCCTTTCTTGTTTTTTCTCCCTGCGTGGGCCACCCTTAAGGACACACCCACCATTTGACCACAACTACTAAAAGCAATCGTCTCATGATTTTTTGCGACGGGATTTTATTGTCCTGTGTGGACTGGACATGACCAAAAAAGAAAGTTTTTTTAATCGTGATTCAAATCGCGATTATTTTCGCAGTGGGAATGCCGGAATGGCCCTTTAGTGAACATTTGCTGTCGGGCATCTGCAGTGACTCTCTGTTTACTAAAGTAGAGCAATGCAGTGAATGCACTATGCAGTGCAGCTTGCGTCCTCAGTCATGTTGCCTCCGTCACTGTGTGCACATTTGAACCCATTACAGCCGCCCAGATCGATAGCAATGATGTCAACATTCCAGTGAGCATGGAGTGTCGTTTTGCATCTCGTGTCTTTGAAAGGGACAGTAATGCCGGTGTGTGCATTTACATGTACGTCACGGCTCATTCATAATTAGAGACTTCATTAGTGACTACCGGTAAGTGTGATTCTTCATTGCCATCCAACTCTTGCCTTGCTGAAGATAAGACAAGAAAGTGATGAATACGAGATGCCCTTCACGATTGAGTGGTTTCGTTTAGCTCGATGAGATTCTGTTAATGCGATGTGGGAAAGTTGTGCACGTATCGCACTCTCAGCATTACGTGTATTCATCAAAGAAGATACGTCAGCAAAGGTTGGGTTGTCCTTGTCCACCAGTATCCTTCAGCCCACATTAAATCCTGCCAGATGGTTTGGGGGAAACTTTGGCCATAGCTTGGGCCAATCCCTCCTCATTGGTGCTACATGTAATTCCCAGTGCTGGTACAATGAGTATTTATTGCTGTCTTAAACTATTTGTGCAGGGAGTCATTATTTTATCATCTTTAAATTGGCTGAAGTAATTCTAATGGTTAATTGGAATGCTTCCGTTCAATTCAGAGATACTGGTACTTTTACATTGTAACCAAATGGCAACTTAAGAAAACGCGATCTTGGAAATTTCCACGTGCAAATTGTGCATGCATTAGTATAGTAGGGGCCTACCCTCTCAGAGGAGTTAAAAGCTTTGTTTATTGTTGATTACTATTAACATACACATGTACCGGTACATGTACATATCTTAGCACAGCCTGCAGGCATTGATGAGAAATAAAATTTGCTCAGGGGCTCTGCGATGTGGCTCATGAAATGCAGATAGTATGTGTATGTATGAACATTCAAAGTTGTGATTTATGTAGTGTTAGGGCCAACAATTACAACTTGATGAGACAGCCTGTCTGCAGTGTTACATGTACCGGTACACACTGTACATGTACAATGTACATAACATGTACATGTATTCGTACATGTACATGTACATGTACATGTACTGTACATGTAATTGATAACCATTAGCAAGCAAAAGCATTTACGGTACATTTATGTACATGTACAGTGTATGCTCTACATTATCACGATTTGGCCAATGATGGCCGTTCTCTTCGCTCTTTTTTTAAAACGCAAGTGAGCCATCACAATTGTTTGGCATAAAAAAACTTATTGTTGAGTTTGTTCTTAAATTATTGTCAATGCAACACTGCATGTGTTGTTCAGACTCAGAGTGTATGCGTGTGCCATTAAAATGATGGGTGTTCCCCATTTTTAATGTGCCTTTATATTTAGGCTACATGTACCTGTACATGTAGGAGTCCTATAATATAAACATGTTGCAAACTGGTTACTGACTTAAAAAACCAAATGCCAATCTCAAAGATTTAGAGGGCCTGCTGTTTTGATACAACTTACAAGTTACAAGCAGGACCTTTCTCAAAGGCAGAATACATTTGAGGAAGGTCCTGCCTTTGAGAAAAGTCCTGCCTTTGAAAAAGGTCCTGCCTTTGACTTTGAGAAAGGTCCTGCCTTTGACTTTGAGAAAGGTCCTGCCTTTGAAAAAGGTCCTGCCTTTGAAGAAAGCTCCTGCCTTTGAGAAAGGTACTGCCTTTGAAGAAAGCTCCTGCCTTTGAGAAAGCTCCTGCCTTTGAGAAAGCTCCTGCCTTTGAGAAAGGTTCTGCCTTTGAGAAAGGTTCTGCCTTTGAAGAAAGCTCCTGCCTTTGAGAAAGGTTCTGCCTTTGAGAAAGGTTCTGCCTTTGAAGAAAGCTCCTGCCTTTGAGAAAGCTCCTGCCTTTGAGAAAGGTTCTGCCTTTGAGAAAGGTTCTGCCTTTGAGAAAGGTTCTGCCTTTGAAGAAAGGTTCTGCCTTTGAAGAAAGCTCCTGCCTTTGAAAAAGCTCCTGCCTTTGAAAAAGCTCCTGCCTTTGAAAAAGCTTCTACTAGTCCTACATGTACATGTTGTAAATGCAGGATTGAAGTGTCAGTGAGGCCCTGAAAATATGTGCTCTCTTTGAGTGGTATTAGGAAATAGTTATTGAGAAATGTTACCCAGTAACACCGATGTTGAGCATTACCCTATCTGTTAACTTTATTAAAATAGGACCAGTTTTGCAGTGGTAAATCCTGGGCATTTGGAAATTGGAATAGTGATTCAAATATTGGACATTCTCTTCAGCTCCAGGTCTAGGTTGGGTTTATTTGTCTTCATTTCACCGAGCAGAGAACTACCTGTACGTGTAGAAGGTTATGAATATGCACAGACACCACATACATGTACATATGTGTACATGTAGGCTATAGCAGGGACTAAAAGCAAGAACATTTCTTCTCTTCTTTAAAAAAAAAAATTTCCAGGAAAAACTGAGCACTTGCAGAATGCCTTTGCCGGATCAGAGAACATGGATCCTACCAAGATTCCCTTAGCTTTCTACGCTGGTCTCTTTGCTTATGCTGGATGGTAAGCCAATGTAAAGAACTTTGTACTTGTTGTCTCACGTCTGGATCGTAAAAGAAAACGACAAAAGCAAGGCTTCTATAGATAAAATGCAGTTCTTAAAGACAAAATATATGGCAGTCATTTTATCAAATGAATTATTTTTGAAAAATGTATACCTGCTGTACAATAATGTAGCAGTCAAAAATAGTGTTATGAGTGTCTTTGTGCGAAACAAGTCAGTAGATATTCATCCGTTTTGCATCATATGATTAAATCAATTGGAACTTATTCAATTCTGGACTCTTTCATGCAGTTCTCATGGGTTTTTTCCCTACAGGCAAATGTTGGCCCAAGTCACGGAGGAGATTCAAAACCCATCAAGGTAAGTTTGTGCCAAATGAACGCCACACAATTCCCTGGTTTTATTTTGCCACCATGGCCATGTATCTGTGCCAAATCCTACATGTACCCTGTACATGTAGGTTGAGGTTAAGGAGCACAGAAAAATGAAAGGATTTTGTTTTGGTGTTGCATCATCTTCCTCCCTTGCCCCCTCATTGGAAAGTCATTTGTCTTCTTATTGGCTCGTGAATCTTCCTAGTGATCTTGGCAAGTTGTCTCGTAAGTACCGGTATACTGCTGGTACTGAGTGGCATGATTTTTTTCTTCCGGACACCTGTGTCTGTTGAACTTGAAGTTTATCCAAACTCATGGCGGAGGTCAGCGTTGTGGGAGGAAGTTAAGAATCAGGTCTTCTCCTCGGTAGACTAGTCAAGCCTTTGGGATGATTTCCCAGAAATGCCCCAGTGGCAGTGCCAGTATTCTCTTAGGCTTTACAGTAGGTGCTCCCAAGTCCCAGACAAAAACAGGAAATTATTTCAAAGGCAAATGGTCAGCACTCAGCAGCCTATCTGTCTCTGTCATCGGCTTGTTTTTCTCAATGGTATGGCACTTCAACTGGAAGATATGCACATGTTCAACTTCTGTGTGCATACCCAATGGCACCCTTTGCTAGAGGAATCATTTCCTTTGACCAGTTTTCCCATCGTCACCACACCGACCCCTTCATGTACACGAACCATAGATAGGAAGTCATTAGCATTCAGACATGTCTATTGCTTGAGGCTAGTGGGCTGCTATGGGCTTAATCAAGTTTGTCAACCATAAATTTGCCCTGGGTTCGTTCTGAAATCTGTCCTTTGTTAAGATTCTTTATCTTCTTTGGGAGAGGTTTTTTTTTTCATGAATACCCAACTGGACCATATGCGCTGTTTGAAGTACATGTACATGTACCTTAGTGGACATTAAGGAGAATTTGCTTAGTGTGGGCCTGGGTGTGCAGGTGTGCATACATGTACTGTATGTGGGTGTGGCTGGCTGTATTACGATAAGCATATCAAAATATTCAGTGTCCTGTCCACCATATCTTATATATTTCCGTCAAATAGAAAGGTCGAACAAAGGCCATGTGTGTGAACTGTTGAATGCCCACTGGAATCCTGACTTTGATAGACATATTTCATTATTTGGGCTTATCTACATGTATACATATTGATTGTGGGCTTTAGTACTTGGTTCGTGAGAGACAAAAGAGGAATGCATGGTGACTGAGAGACCACAGCCCGGTCACAGATTCAGCGGGCCAGAAAAACCACATCAAAGTTAACTTTTCCATCAAATGATTGAACAAATAAAAATAATTCTATAGAGTGTACTGCACTTCAATTGTACTGTGCATGTGCATTGCATGGTTACATCATGGAGCTGGTTACATACTATGTACATTTACAGTAGGCCTACAGTGTACATGTACATGGAATGACTGGTGGATCCTGTAATCTTGAAAGCATGCATGTGTACATGTACATACATGTACATGTACATGTACATGTATGTATACTGTACATGTACAGTACTGTACACACTGTCTCTACCTACATGTACATGTGTACAATATGTATGTGTACATTTGTACCATATGCCAAACCAGATGATGCAATCCCACTGTAGACTGCATGCTGATACTGAGCATTTAGCAACATCTGTCAGAGTTTTGTATTTTGGAGGGCTTTATATCAGCTGCCATAGACAATCATTTAATCCTCTTCCTGATACGACTTTTACATGTACAGTATCTTGTACGCGTGTACATTGTATGTTTATCATTCATGTACTGTACATGTCATTATTTTATAGATTATTCTGACTACAAATGCATCCGGTGACAATGTTGGCGGATTAATGTGGCTTACACTACCGGTATAACTTTTTGGAGACCATAGAGGCCAACATAGGCCTACATGTATCAGCGACTTTGATTTGTGGTGCCAAAAATAGAGAATAGAAACACTCGGTGCAGCAAAGCCAATTAAGAAAAGAAGAAGATGTTCTGATAGTGATCAGGTATACCCTGTTATATTGCTCCCAGCTTACAGAGCATCCAGCCAACCAGTGTCAAGTTTCAGTCTTTGGTCTGATCACATTTCCACCCATTCCTCTTGTCTGGTGACTTTGAGATATTCTTGCAAAATTTCAGAGAGTCAGATGAAGCCGTTTATGTCAACAACTGCCCGGTAGTCCTGAGGTTAGAGTTGGTCTTATGTGGCCTTGGCACTTGCCTGGTATCTACTTTGTTGGCCATTTGTGAATGGGTGTAGATTGATCATGTTAAACGGTAATGATAATATGCACTTTGGTGGGAGAAAAATGTGGCTCTTGTAGCAACTTGTATTGTAGCCAAAAGGCTGAAATATTTGCTAACCCAGGAGAAACCTTATAGTACGTGGGCAAATCATAAGGGAAATCCAGTGCTATTAATTTTATGGTGCATTCAGTTGGTCCAAAATAAACCAAAACTGTTATTAGTATCTTTGTATTCTTGAGTTTATTGATTACATAATATAATTATTGAATTTATTTCATGAAGTTTAATAAAACAATAAATATATGACAATAACAAATGATAATGAATTTAGACTGTGATTTAACCCTGTACAAACACATTTGAATTTCAGTGCACTTAAAAAAATTGAAAATAAAAGCAACTAAATTGTGTTCTGGCACAGCCCCTCTCTGTTTGAGCATGCCAGTATAAATTATCTTTATACATGTACGTGTGTAACTAATTCAAGTTATGTTTTTATTGAAAGGTCCCTTTTTTTCCTGCTGAGATGTGTGTAAAACATTTGAACTCGGCTACATGTACAATGGAATTCCTCTTTTCCCTTCCCTTCAGGAACTTGCCTCTTGGTGTCTTGCTGTCTGTTGCTATTGTCATGGTCATCTATGTTCTGACCAACATCGCTTATTTCACGGTCATCTCACCCCAAGAACTTCTCGTCTCCAATGCTGTTGCCGTGGTAAGTTTTTTTTGGGGGGAGGGGTTGGAAGTGGTGACCAAAACCATCCCAAGACTAAGAATATTGGTTGTCACCGCAATCATCTGAGGTAGGTATCCATGACTGGAAAGACAATTTCTCTAAGAACCTCATTCTTTTCTTATGTCGTTTATTTCCACAGTATTTGCTAATTGCTTAGGTGCCCAGTCTAGAGAACAAAAGTTGGTTCCTGGCTGAGGAGTGCTGGTGGTCGCAGCGGCAGGGTTATGGAAGTGTGCCGAGCCTAGTCAGATGCATGCATGTTGACAGACAACACTACCCCCCTCACAGCAGTCTCGACACGTGTGCGGTGATGAGGCGGGAGATGTCCTAGCGCTAACCCCAGGTCACGCCGCCATCAAGAAATGCAGGCCGCAGAGTGGACCAGAGAGATTGACACTTCGTCATCAGTTGCACCAGGCCATGAACCTCTGCTGGGCCGACTGACTGACTAGTTTGCAGTGGAACTTTACTATTACCAACCTCCATGTACCTACCAACCCCCAAGGAGCAGCATCTGATGTGAGACAGGAGCAGTTGGTCAGCACACCTCCTAATCTCTCATTTATCTCCTTTGGCAGCTAAACCATTTGTCGTAATCCCCTTATTTTCCTGTCCGGAGCGGTAAGTGTCAAAAGGCCACATCTGCAGCTGGAGTCAGTCTCAGTACATGCCTCAACACCACCTACATGTACTTAATGCATGCTGTTTTGTTTTGTCTCTAGCAGAAAGCTTGGACCATCCAGGACTTTTTGGTGGCTTGATATCTCTCAAAAAAGTTGAGGCTAGCAATTCAGCAAAAATTGCTGATCTGCAACTTTGTATCGTCATTTTGCCTGTAATAGCAAGCAACACAATGCTTTTACATTAAGTTGACTCAAATGATTCCACCATTCCTAGTGCCTTGAGTTCAGTTACAACTTTCCTCTGTATCTTACCATTCATTTGTTTGGCCTCGCACAACTTACAAGTACATGAAATCAGTCCATTTATGTAGCAGAAAAAAAGTGTACAAGAGCATACTTTTCACTTTAAAAAGCCTCCACTAAAATACAAACTAGAAATTACATTAAAGGATCCCTGCAATCAAAATCTTATCACTTAAACCCATCACTTAAATGCTACAGAACTGTTTTGCAATGTTGCTAACAGTCAAACTGTGTGTGTGCAGGTTTTTTGTTTTTGTTTTTGTTTTTGTAGTAACGAATAGCATTTCCCACACAACTGCCATTTGCATGAACAAGAAACAAAACTTCCAGACAAAATGAAGTGTAACATTTTGTTTCCGGTATTATTTATGCATTTGCTTTTAAGCGGGAGGGCTATGAATGCATTTAGTGATCAGTGGAGCAGCACAATGGTCAAAGATCCATTTATTTTATTGCATGAATAATGGTTTTCTGCTGGTATTGAAATGTCACATGTAGAATGAAAAGTACAGCAACATATTTTGACGGATATCATGACTGTCCATATACATTGTATATAAACATACAAATGTAGTGTTACAGCCTCAATTTCTGCTTTTAACTGCTTTTTCATTTAGTCTCATTCAGATACATGTACTTTGACTATTTCCCTTTACCGAAGGAACTTTTTGGTTGACTTTTTTTCTTAAGTTGAGTTTCTCAAAGAAGTAGCTTGGTCTAAGGTTACAGCAACACTATTCAGTATTGATGATAATCTGATTCTTCTTTCTTTGTTCTCTCTAGACATTCGGTGAGCGCATGTACGGTCCCATGCTCTTCATCATTCCGTTGTCAGTGGCTCTGTCCTGTGCTGGTTCCATCAATGGAAGCTTGCTGAGTGACTCCAGGTAGCTTATACTAGACTCTTGTAACCATTTCTAATGCTAAGCTATTTGTCGTTGGGAGACTACCAACGGGCAGAGTACACTCTGCCTGAAACATTGAGTTACTGCCGGCTCTTTTTTGAGCTGAACTCCATCTCAAAGGATATGTTTGGGTGTCGCCTAAAACCTTCCTCTTGGTACTTCCACCGTGCAAACCTTCAATTCTTGTCCCAGACCCCATACAGTACAGGCTGATCCTATTTATTTATTTGCCCGATAGTGAGTGAGAGTAAATACTCATTTGGCACTGTCCCCTGGTCTCTCTGTTGCACACACTGCTCTGTCATACATGTAGCTGAGTGAATATCTTTGGTGGTGTCACAACTCACTAGGACTCGCTGGCTGTATCCAGCAGTGACAACATTACTGCTGTGCTGTTCTATAGGCCTGTAGCTCTGGTATGAGTCTGAGGGGTTCATGTCTGAAATCTGAATAGAGCCCATTAATCACATTTCATGAATCCCATTATCAGACAACCAAATTTTGGATGCCTAGAATATACCCATACAACAAGTGCTTGGCATGCTCAGTCTGATTCTCTCGCTTTGAAAGTTTGTCGAGAACTTTGGAACATTAATTTGTTTTGCTTTTTGACGTCTGCATTCTGTGGGTTGAGGGAGGGTGGGTTGGACTTGGGATGGTTAATAGGCCAGCCTTCCTCATTATTCTCTGACATTAAAAGAAAACTTATGCGCATTGTATGCAGATTACTTCTAGATCATGTTGGTTTGTGATGATAACAGAGGTTAATAACCTCAGTGGTTGGATCAGTAGTGTCTAATCAGCCGGCTTGATGCAAAGCTAGAGCTACGTACCAGAGCTAGAGCTACG
Source organism: Luidia sarsii (assembly GCA_949987565.1). Classification (NCBI taxonomy): domain Eukaryota; kingdom Metazoa; phylum Echinodermata; class Asteroidea; order Paxillosida; family Luidiidae; genus Luidia; species Luidia sarsii. The sequence continues at coordinate 9,301,178 of OX465110.1, forward strand.
TACCAACTAATTTCCTTGTCTTTTTTTTCCCCTTGATTACAGAACCACTTTTGTAGCAGCTCGAGAGGGTCACCTCCCCCTCATTCTGTCCATGATCAGCATCAACAGACGCACCCCTCTCCCATCGGTGCTTCTCATGGTAGGCAGGAATCTTGTCTCTCCTTCCTTCTGCAGAAATGGACACTATCTGAGTACTTTTTCATGATCCCAAAAACTCTGGAATCATCTTAGATAATTTGTTTCGTAACTTAAAGGGATAGCACAACATTTGTCGAGGTCAAAGAATAGCATCCATACGTTGTCTGATCCAACATACATGTATGCATGAAATAGCACACCTGGAAAATTTCAGCTCAATCCGCCAACTGAGTCTCGCGAAAATAGTAGGGAAAATGCTTCATTTGTTTCGCAAAAATGTAGCATTCAACAAATAATTGTTCTACTTTCTACTATAACCATCTTCGAACTGTATACATTTCATGTAAATCTGTGAACATTTCTGTTTTTCAATCTTACCAATGTTGTTTAGGGGCTTTAAAAAGTTTTTGAAAGAAAAGTTCTGTTAATGTTTTCTCTCCAACGATCCTCACATATATTGAACATAGCCATGATCTATGACTACCATTGCTTAAGCTGCAGATAGAGTAGCTCTGTTCAACCAAAGTTGCCCACCAAAATAAACATGCAGCTTTTTTCAGTCCAAAGATATGGATGTTCCTATATTCCTATGTTCCTATATTTTCTAGGACGTGAGCATGAGTATTCTTCCGAAATCCCAGACTTGAATATTTCTAACTTTGATGAAATGCAGCCCTGGACAAAATGTGCTATCCCATGTACCAAGCCTGTGCTCTCTCCAATGAGATGCATTTGACTTGAAACCAAATGTGAATTGAACTGGACTAAATTGAAGGCTCTCTCTATTCAGGTCTTTGGCAACCCAAACCATGTGTGTGATTTCTGTCAACTGTTGCCATTGGAAGCAAATTCACAAGGGATTAAACTCTCCAATCACTTACCATCACCACGGGGGAGAGCTTGCTGATGATTCTGGTTTGTCTCGTTGCCTCTCTGTCTCTGGTAGTTGCCCATCTGTCTGATCATGTTGACCAGTGACAATGTCTACAGCCTGATCAACTACCTGAGCTTTGCCAAGTGGCTGTTTCTTGGACTGTCTGCGGCTGTGCTGCCCTACCTGAGATGGAAGAGACCAGACATTCCCCGTCCCTTCAAGGTAACCACTAACTACCTGATCCATTGACCATGTCTGGTGATTTCAGCACCAGTCCAGCGCAGTGTGTCACCACACTGGACCGGCTGTTTAGAGCTTCTTCGTTTTTTCTCTCACACAATTAAGCAAAACAGGGCTCAAATTATTACAGCTGATGTCTGATTGAAATTGCATTCTTTTTTTATTGATGGCATTTCTTGACTGAAATTGCCCTTTCCTGCCGTGCTGAAGAGAAACAAAGCCTCACACCCAGACTTGGTTAACACACATTCATGCAAAGCGAATTGGTACCAAACGTGCCAAGTGCGAAACTTGTTTGGGTCACAGGTCTAGTGACTGATAAATTTAAGGTCCAGCTACACTCTTCAGTGACTAGACCTGTTGGCCATTTTTCCCATGAAATTTGACCGCTGTGAACCCATTCCTCAGAGTCAGACGGCACTAATCTCTGCGAATGGCTCAAGCCAGTGAAGAGAAAACACAAGAAAATTGACAGTTTATTCCCTTGATAATCTGATGATGAGGTATGCCGTCTTTTTTCACCAAATTCTTGATTTTGTTCTCGCTGTGGTTGTATTTGGCAGGTGAACCTCATCATCCCATTGCTGTTCATCCTTTCCTGCCTGTATGTGGTCATTGTGTCGCTGTACTCAGCCCCCTGGGACTGTGGCATTGGCCTTGCCATCCTGCTGACTGGCGTACCCGTCTACTATCTGTGCATCTGGTGGGAGAATAAGCCCGAGTGGCTGGAGAACTTCATGAGTAAGTATCGGCTTGGCCATGCCAGTCGTATAGTGGGCAAGACTTGTGGTTTGTTGCATGGCTGCTGGCGTATGGAGAAAGTGTGGACGCATGCCAACTGTTGCTGAACTTGAAAATTGTCTCAACACCAAAAGGTGACACCTCCATGTAACTAGAAAGTACATGTAACTACAGTACATCCACAACCACATTATCAAGCATTCACTATTATTATGTACTTGTTGACAAGGGAGTTTTGCGGCCACCCAAAACTAGCCATTGAAAATTATTGATGAATTAAAATGGGTGCATTCTTGTGATGTGCTCCCAGAATCATTGCATTGCATGGATCAGTTATGACTCCCAATTAAACCATTTCATTTGACCGACAATTTGAGTCGTCAATACAGCAGGAGCTAAGATTGCCCCTCGGTTTCATTGTAAAAAGGCCGTCAAATTGCCCACAATCGGGACAGGTCTAATCTAATCTGACCCTTGTCTCTTTCTCCCTCCCCCCCCTCTCTCTCTCTCTCTCTCTCTCTCTCTCTCTCTCTCTCCAGTCAAGTCTACAATCTTCCTGCAGAAACTGATGCTCGTTGTGAAGCAGGAGAAGAAGACGTATTAAGCCCCAGTGTAGAAGCTGTCCTCTGATGCAGTCCTTTTGGAAAAGAATGAGGGAAACTGATTGAAAAATGTCTAGATTTTAGGGCTAATGTGAATGGGACATTCTGCCAACAACAGACTGTCTCATGACAGGGTGAATTTATGTGGAAAAAGAAATGCACCTAAAGGTCAAAAGACAGTAAGTGAACAAATAAATTTAAAAGTGATATGAGACACTATTTTTTGTGCTGAAATTTTATTTTAATTTTTCATATTTGATTTGAAAATGGAGTTCACAAGTGGAATTACTGTTTCAGTTTGTTGAAAGGAACAGGAAAATATACTGTACTGTAGTCTACAAATTTACACCTTGGGATGTAAATATATTTATTTTGTGGGTAATCCTGTTGAAAACAATCAGAAAATGTGTTTTTGAAGTGGTTTTAATTTTGGTTTAGCTTTTCTTTTATCTGGATTACCATTATTATTTTTCCTCTGATGGAGGACACTATATTTAGTATGACCTAATGTCTACCTGAGTCTATATTTGTGCACACTTTGTGAAAAAATATTAAAATATATATTTCAAGTGAGCAACAGGGTATCTTTGAGTAAAACAAAATATATGAATATAGGTCACAGGATCTTTAGTTATCAGATTTGTTAGATTTTAAGAAATTGTAACTAAGGGGTATTGAGGTTGCCACCAATTTTGATATTCTTTGTTTTTTTTCATTGTATGATTCTTAGAGAAGGGCAGATAGAGGGCAACCTCTGTTACCATGAGTGTACTAAACATACACGCACAGAACAATGCACACAGCATGTAATCAAAGAGATATTTTATTACTTGTACGTTTTCAAACTAAAGAAAAGGGAAAGAAAATGCGATTGTGTTGTCTTTTCTTTTTGGTGAAAGGAGAATGTTTTACCTGAAGCCTTCAGAAGGCTGTATTTGTTGTGACCTGCCTGTACTCTGAACCTGCAGCCAATTTCAAGAAAAGTTGCTTAAGTTACGCAACAAAATGTTGCATTCACATTTGAAGTTTCTTGACATTGGCAGCAGGTTCAGAGTGGTATTCCATGTATTGGATGTTCAGACTTGACAATGGGAAAGCTATCAATGCAATTATATCTAATCTTGTAAATAGTCACAAGGCTGTTAGTCGGTGCAGTGGATTGGATGGTGGTATCGAATTTTATGACTCCGTTTGTCACCTATACTTGTGGTTATTTTTGGAAGTAGTGTTTGACGGGCAAACTGCTCCATGCCACATGTGGAAGTGATAGGAGAACATTGTACCCGTCAACATGTTTTGCTTCCTGAGGTTCATATGGATATTTTTCTAATTATCTATGTTCAACTCTTTTTTGAGAATGGTAAGTTGTATTTCCTGTTCACGTTTTTTCCCTTTCCCCACTTAAAAACACACGAAGATTTCATAAACACATTGTATATAAGATATTAATCAACTGAAAAATGACATATTGTATATAACATTCGTCTTGGAAAACTTTTTTCTCTCCAGAAAGTGACTAATGCACTAATGCTTCCTTCCTCTTTGGAAATTCAAATTCATTTTGTTCTTGTTTATATTTTGACCTTCTTGTAGTCTCATGCCACTTAGGAGAAAGAGTTTCATGTTCCCTTGTAAAATACGAAACACCCAAACTCTCCATATTGTCTATTTTCTAGCAGCTGGATTGAATCTACCAAATTTTTGAATATTGTGCTGTGCATTTGAGTATAATGCTTTCATCTATGGAGGTGTGAAAATTGAGGAATTTGTTTTTGTTTTCAATTGCGGTTTGAGCTGTAATATGTATAAAGGTCATTTGGCATTTGATTGGCCTTCAAAGGAGTTGTACATTTTGATACAAGTTGCTGCACCATATCTTTTTTGTTTTGGCCCTGTGGATGCTATGGACTGTAGGTTAAATGTTGATGCAATGAGAAGGTATTGGCACGGTTGTGTCTTGCATGTTGCAGCGTTCTAATGCGATGGCTTTCAATTCTTGCAATACTTACAAGACTGTCGTCTTCCACAAGACTTGAGCTCAGGTGACCGCGACTTGGTTCAGTTGAAATGGATGGGCATCAGATATGCAAATGAGCTGCCACCACTGACAGTAGTCCCTAAAGCCAGGGAACCCAAGTGCTGTACTATATTTCCAATGTGCTAAGAAGCATCCAAGGGGTGTGGTTTATGTTCTGCCTGTGGTTATGCTTGCGTTTGCCACACGTTACAAATCCTTGACTTTAATATGTAAAAAAGCATGTATATTTACATAAACTGCATGGCATTAATGGATTACTGCCTTGTACAGTACCGTATTCTTAATTTTTTGTTTCTGAAAGTCATTTGAAAACCAATCATTTAAGTAAACTGAAATATCTGTAGTGACCTCATGTTGTAAGGGAAAGTTGTCTTTACATTTTCATTTCTTTTTGTTCACTTCAAACTAGTCCTATTATCGCGGTGTATAGCAATAAAATACAGTGGGAAATACAACACGAAAGTGTCTGAAAATGGTTGGTTTGTTGTAGGTGGCTCTACTAATGATTCATGGAATTGGATTTCAACTGATTTTGCCCTGATTTTGCGGGGTATCTCTGCCTTTAACCACTTCGTGCTGGGTGGTTATACAGCGCAGATGACTGCCATACAGGTTTTTTTTTAACAATGCATCATTTTCAAAGTCGTTGTGGCTTTTGTCAATGGAGCGTAACAGACGCGTGTGTGTGTGTATGGTGCTGTCAATCCCTGACGGCAGACTCCAGCCTCCACTCCAGGCAGTCAAATCTTCGAGTTGGTCAGCGACAACCGAGCATACAGATTGCAGTGAAGAATGTGGGTGGAATTCAACTGCCTGACCAACCACCATTGGGCCAACACAATGATCCCCGCGTGCTTCCAGCAGCAGCGCGGTATCCCTCGATCCTCCACAGTAAAAGTCCCACAATTGCACAATTACTGCTGCTAATCTTGCAATTCATGTGGCAATGCATCAAAAAGGGTCTTTGTACTGATTTGTATTGCTTTGTTCTAAGCTGAAAAGAGTCTTTGTTTAAAATGTGGACAATAGTGGTGCCCGATTTTTGAGGTCCCAGCGTGAAGTGGTTAAAGGCACTGTACAACATCGGTAAAGGTAAAAAGATTGCCACATTTTGTGTTTTAAACCATTAAACATCCCCCAAAAAGATATCATGCGAAGGTTTTAGCTCAAATGGTTATCTGAGAAAGTAGAAAAAGGCAAAAAAACGTCACGGTTTTCATACCGTTCTGTAGTGTAAGAAATAGTCTATTAACAAACTATTTTGTCGATGTTCAAGTGAATATTTCTCGAGAAGTACAGCATCCAAGACCGTAAGATTTCAACATGAGGATTCTATCATGACCGTCTACAAACTGTGTGAATTAGAAGGAAATCTGTGGACATCGATGTTTTCCGATCTTCCCAATGTTGTATTGAACTACATGCTACACTGAAGACTTAATCATTGTATTGTTTTCATACCAGGAAATTATCTACAAGGTTCAAGTGGTTGAAAATTGGAATACTCCATAATCAAGTATAATTTTACCCTGAAACTTTTTCTTCTAAGGTTGGTCCCCGAAAGTGTCAAATGTGACCTAAAATGGAATAATGGGGCAAAAGTAAACGGCGTCAAAAGTATCGTCAAATAATCTGTCCGAAGGAATTTTTCAACAAATTTTAATGTCAGTAAATATTGAAAAATCAGGGAATTTGTAAGTGCGTCTGCGTGTATACTGCAATCCCTGTCGGCGTGCCGTGTGCGTGACCTCGACCTTTAGTGCCATTTTTCTCGAAAAAGTGGTTTCCTTTACTGCACGTTGCCTCTCACATATTTCTTGCGTCGCAACTTTGGATCTCGACAACGTATTGAAACAATATTACTTTGATATCATTGGAAAACTAATGAGGTATTCTTTGCAGTGGTGGGAAAAACATGTAAATTATGTAGATGACTTAATAGTCAGTCTAAAATTTGGAAGATTATAAGCTTTTTAAATGGTGGGAATGAAAATGTGGAAGGAAGCATTGCAAGTTGCTGACCGTCAGGGTTTGTATTTCAAAAGGTCTGTCTGAGACTGAGTTCAATACGCTTACCAATAATTGATATAATTTTTCTCCGATGAGAATCAATACATGAAAGGAGCCTCAACACACACTTGAATCAGTACAAAGAGAAACAAAACAGTAATGGACGACATTTGACTGCAATTCGATTAAACTGTAAGAATTCATTCAATATATGCCTTGTAAGGCCTCTGATATTCTTTTTTCAAAAATAAAAATAATGCAAATGAATATCACAAACACTAGCATTGCGAGTAAACATTGACAGATACAAAACTATTAATTCAAAAGTCCAAAACGTTCAGCAAGGAGGAATGGAAAGATCACTCCCATGATCAAGCATGGACATGCCACCACCTAGGAGGGTTCTTCCAATCCAAACTGGCTTCTTCCTAACTACAGGTCAAGTACAAAAAGAGAACATCAAATTATCTTCCACAGGGGTTTGCCTTACTTGATGTGCAATTAACACAAAGCTTAGTGCTGTGACAGACTGCCTGCTGAAAAAAACACAAGCAGCTCGGGCTGGATTGGAACCCGCGACTCCTGCTTTCTAGCAGAGACTTCTTAACCACTGGACCACCGAGCTGGTAGAGGTCGTGTGGTGGATTCAAAACTGTATAGCGATTAGCATGGGGTACTACGTTGTAATGGGCAAAGCACTTAGCACACAGTTCAGTTACAAGTCGAGTAGGGCAAACCCTTGTTGAAGCACATTCTCCTCAATACAAAATCATGTTATATCCAAATTTCCATGACAGAAGACAAAGAACAATATCCAATGCACAAGCCGGACGATTTACACAAGTGTAAGACATGGAGCAAGGATGGCAAGGAGCAACGAGTGTGTGCTGCAAAGGATTCTAGATGCCCGGCCTCTGGTGGGGTTCTGATCAGCCTCTATGGTAGACTCATCCTGTACCAGATGGTATCTAGGCTCACACTGGAAGGACTCTGTGCTGTAGACCCAATCCGCCATAAGGCAATCGCATGCCAGGTCGATGGGGTTGAACTTAGAGTCTGTCGGACATCCTTCCGAAATGAAGCCTGCACTTTGAAGCTGCCATGGCAAGAAAACATATAGAGCTGGTCTGAAAATAGTGCACATGGCATCATCAGAAATGAATCATTGTCAAATGACAGAAAAATATGGAGGAAATTATATCATAATTTGAAAGAGCAATCATCCAAACTTGAGAAACAAATTCAATTGCTGGAAAGAGAAAAGTCATGCTTTAAGTGAGGTCCTACTAGGATTGAAACGCCAGCCTTCTCCCATTTTACAGAGCAAAAACACCAATCCTTGCAGGACCTCCCTCAAGGGTACTTAAAAAAACCAATTGAAATGCCTGGCTCCTTTACATTTTGAAACTTGTGTATTTCTGGTCCTTTGTTTCATGTTTGTATTACTTGAAAAGGGCAAAAGGATATAATTATCTCCATCATCATGCCGTCCAGATTAGAGGAATGTTATTATCTTTATCTTCATTATCAGTAACTGTTGAACATAGGCCAATGTGTTAGCAAAAAACAAACATCCTTCTCAGATAGCTATCCTTTTAAGTAACATCTGCCAGGCTTAACATATGGACCAGACAAGGCCATTGTGGTGACAGATAGTCGCTGTGATCATCTACCTGAGGAACTTGTACGGAGGCCAGCAACGTTCTCCTATAACGCTTCCCCTCGCGTTTTTGCCTCCCTTCCTCAGTGCTCACAAGCATGTAGACAGCTGTCATAGTGTATGAATTCCTCTCCTCTGCAAGACAAAAAAACAGGAGCTGTCTTATTTTCGAGAGAAGCAAAGGAAATGGACATTCATTATTACGCAAAGACAAGAAGACTGTTGGTTTGACATACCACCTGAGCTATCCAGCTTTTAGGTGTGGGGGGTGTCTTCCCAAAAGCAAAAGGTCAACTTTCTTTGCTAGGGTAGAGTCAGTCAGAAACCATTTCTTGGCAAAAATAATTATTTACAAGGAAGCTGACTCGTTAAAGACTAAAAAGAACACTTTTTTAAACATTCAGTTGTCAGAGGCCAATACATGAATATTCATGCACATGAGGTAAGCTCCAATCTAACCATTATTAGTCAGGAGGGTGGGGTCGGGGTGTAGATCATGACTAGGTTTACTGATTACTGGTGCCTTTAGTGAAGCACCACAACTTGTGTGGCTGCAATTCTGGCCTATTTAACACTTTCCTACCATGTCTTCTAGTGAGGCATGTATATGTGGCTTACGTGACAAGACATTGTTTTGCATCTGGCTGCGGTGCACATTCCTGTCCATGTCATACTCGTTGAGGAGGAGCTCATTGCCAGAAATTGTAGGGGTGATGGACTCACTGGTGTACACAATGGGTGGGGGTAAGGTGGTTGGGGGAGGCATGTAAGCTGCCAAGAAAAAAACAAAGCTTGATGAAATCTTTAGCAAGTGGCATTTTGTGTAAAGTTGCAGTGACACCATACAAGTCATCTCTTTCAAGAAGGAGCCTGGCACTGAAAAGAGCCATTAACCCAGTGTGTTGGGCAGCGTGTACTCTGCCTGTCATCAGGAGAACGTCTAATAGGGATAGACATAGTATGATATTTGTAAAGAGAATGTATTTCAGTAAGACTTTGCACTACTCAACATACAACTAGCATTGTAAGCTTGGTGCTTAGCCCCATTGCCATCTACACATGTAGTTCGATTCGCGCCCGGGCTGCTTGGGTTTTTTTCAGCAGGCACTTCGGCAAAACACGGAGCATAGAGTGCTCAATGTATGATGGGCTGGGCAAACCCTCACTGAATAAATAAGAATTTCATGTTTTCTTTTGTCTATAAAATTGAGGGGGCATGCCATTTCAGTCCTGGGAGGCATTTTTTTGAAAGACAGAATGACAAGGGGAAGAGCCTGGTCTACTGACTATGACACACTGTCTGAGAGAGGTCCCGCTTGGAAATTAAGGTCTAAAATTTGAATATTTCAAGTCAACCTGCTCAGCATGCAGTTGGCAACAGTTTTGTGCTGCTTTTTTTTCCTTCTCTTTCCTAAATCTGAAAATTACCTGAATCCGCGTATTTGATGTAAACAGCAAATTCCTCAGCAATGCCCACCTGACCTAGAAATTATCAAAAGAGAAGAATTTATCTGGCAAGAGTTGACTTTGTCTGGCAAAAGAGTCGACTTTGTCTGGCAAAAGAGTCGACTTTGTCTGGCAAAAGAGTTGACTTTGTCTGGCAAAAGAGTCAACTTTGTCAGGCAAAAGAGTCAAACAATGAATTATGATTTCAAGCCATAATGCAATCATTCTCATCGTATTTTCATCAAATGGAAAGTTGATGTATTTGCATTTTATCATTCATTTCATTCGTTTAACAGAATAACAAATGGAGATGTGAGTTTTTCATCGACTAATTGAAAAGAGACATTCCGGCTGAACTGATGACGATCAGTCTCATGTACCAGTGTTCCAACACCTGAGCTATAGAGGTTTTTTCACATGGTGTCACCGGACCCCCAAAGGCTAATTAGCATGTCCACAGGAGCGTCCAAATCCACAGAAGCGCATGCAAATATCAAATCTGAGTATTTCCATTTGATAACTCGAAGGCGCACGCATTCCACGTACATCCGCGTGAATTGAACGCTGACCGTCAAAAAGCATGTGACTGTAAAACCTCTATACAGCTATGAGGGAACAGCCTTTTCACATAGTCGACTAGCTAATTTGCAGGGGTTGGGGCTTGAAGCAATGAATCATTAATGCAGTATTTCTCTTCTTCTTCCCCTCACCATTTGGGAAGTAGATCTAGCTTCGGTTCAGCATCTACTTTGTGGAGTAGAGCTTTCACAAGCACATACCTCCATGGAAATTGGTCAATGTATTGGTCTTGCTGTACAGGAATCTCGGATAGGCTGTGGATGTCTCCCAATCACAGATATGAGAATCATAGCCTCCATCCAGGACCACCATCCAGCCATCCTGATGTGCGCAGCCATTGTACCAACTGCTGATGAAGAAACGGCGCCCAATGTTTCCATGGCTACACCAGAGAGCAGGCATACAGTCACAAAATCACTAATAGTCTGGCACATGGCAGATAAGTGAGCAAATACAAAGTCCATTCGGGAAAAGGGATCCATTTTTGTCTTTAAAAAAATCCTCTGAAATTTCTTAAAAGAATGTAGCTTTGCGAAACGTTAAAATCAATGGGGATATATACATGTATACATGTGCACAAAGGTTGCCAGCACATGGAAATTGTTATTGATTTTATATTCTTAGTACATTTGTTTGCAGAAGGCTATATTGCAGATCTTCATTTTGAAATAGTTTGTGGCTGACAAAAAAAGTGTACTTGCAACACTGTCCCTAGAAGTAAGACACAATTATTGTAGAATCGCAATACTTCAAACTGGTGGGATCCTTACCCTTTTATGCTGAAGAAATTCTTCCTCCTTTCATGGATGTCGTTGTAGGGAGAAGATATGAGACGCTCATACCGGAACCAGTTGTTCTTGTTGGTGTCCTGTCCATCAAACACAAGCTCCAACACTGGATGACCACTGACGAAGAGGGCCACTTTCACCTTGACAGTGGAGAGATGTTCAGATGTCTACTTCATGAAGGCTGTTTATTTAGCTGCATTGCTGTGGTTTTAGACAGGCAGCCTCAATCTACTGGGGCACATATGAACACAACTGACCTAATTACATGTACTTCAGGGATGCTTCCAGCACTTTTTGCGTTATTGTATTAAAGGGTCTGCTCCCCAGCCAGTCCAATATTGTCCACCAAGCCAAAACCCCTCACCTGTTCCACAGTGATGGTATCTGCCCACTGCTCAACCAGGACACTCTTGAACAGCTTAGGATCCACTTCTTCCTCCGTTGTGTATGCTGATGACATCCAGTGATCATAGATGCTTGTCTCAATGCCTTGGGAAGCCTTGAATACTAGGAGGTAACCTGCACTTTGAGCATACATTGACAAACAGATCAAGACTTAAACTAAGCATCACCAAGGTTATTCAAGGGTTTGCTTCAGAACCACATATACAGCACACTGTGAGTACACAGTGAGTACACAGTGAGTACACTGTGAGTACACACACTGTACTCACTCAAAAGAGGCATGTTCACATGGCGTCACCACAGACCGCCCTTGACTTGCTACCTCCACCATGTGCATATGCATATGCATGCATGGCATAGGACCAACACATACAAAGAATGCAGATACCAATGTATCAGATAATAATAAGGATTTTCAGATAATTATAATGAACACATTGACTAGGTCTGCAGATCTTTTTTATTATTAAACAGGAGCCGAGTGCATAGCCTGGGCCCGGTTCCAAAACCCGGCTTAGGCTCTGGCTCCGGCTTTGTCTTTCTTCCTGTCCTCCATTTTAAAGCACATGGAAATGGGAGGGTTTTGGCTTAGTTTTAAAATGTCACGCCGCACTTTTAACAAAAAATCCAAAGTTTTAACTTCAACAGAGAACTCCAACCCGAGTTTTCAGCTTTTTACATAACAGAGACGAAGGCGGGTTTTGGAAAAGGTCCTAAAATCTCTTCACCTAGGTTTGTGGAGTGGCAGATCTGTATCTTTTTCATTCGTGTTGTTGGATTACTCACCGCTCTCATCAAATTGTCCGCAATCGTCCAGGTTGCAGGCCTCTATCTGACTGGACTGGCCCATGCATGAGGCCTGGGCATCTATGCATTCCCTGTATCTGCTGCGTAGGCCACCGCCACAGGTCTGTGAGCACTGGCCCCAGCCTGACCAGAAGCCCCAGCCACCGGGCAACACCTCCAGAGTGGAAAGGAGGGGCGACTTGTACACCATGAACGACACCACCTCCAGCCAGTCTAGCTGACACTGTTCCAAGTAGCCAGCCAGGTAATGGCTGCCGACACAAGTGCTTGGTTCCAGGACAATCAGGGGATTTTGTGATTTGGTCTTGTAGATCTGACCATGGTTAGTACCCATGCCATGGTTACTGATATTCCACAGGAACAAGTACAAGGATTCATCTATGCCTCCACTCAACCAGAGGTCTTCGCCATATGAATCAGAGGCCAGGGAATCCTGGTAAGAGGTCTCTGGAGTAAGATCCGAGACCATCTTGAGTCGTTGCAGAAGCTCTACATGACTGTTATCAACCTGATGCTGGACTGACTCTAAAACCAACGAATTAAAACCTTGAGACTCATCTGCGTAATAACGAACAATGTTGCGCACGGTGCTCAGTTGTCCCATGGGCTCAAAAGCGAGCATCACATCCTCCTCTTGAAATAACAGTGTGGTATACAGCAACGTGTCAAATCTCTCCCAATTAGAAGCATGTGCGTAGACCTCGAGCTTGTCGACAAAACTTGGCTCAAGCTGTAAGACAGTCATCAGGCGTTCTCGCTCTGCTAAGAAAGGGGTCCCCTCCTGGGAGGGACTCGGACTGGAGGTCATGTTACCTGGGTGCCTGTCGTGAATCAGCTGGTTCAATCTGCCCAGCTCTGTGATGAACTGGCAGGCATCGGACAGAAGGTTGATCCAGTTGGGCTCATAGTCATACACATAGTGGCCCTCGCTGTCATAGTCATCACAGGACAGGGTCAAGGGGTTCTGGTCTCCGACAAAGGACAAGCCATCTGGACCACTCGTAAAGGCAGAGTACATAATTTTCAAATCGACATCAATACTGTCTATGGCTGGGACAGAGACGGTCTCAAGGATCATGTACTCATCCAAGTGAGGGGCAAAATGCTTCTGGAAGGCTTGGCTGTCTACAAGGATGGTTGGCTGCAGGCCAGAGGCACCAGATGGGGGGAGGGAGTGCTCAATCAGATACAATGGTGAGGAGCTGACGTCGATGCTCTCCTCCAACAGGAGATGTAGGTAGAACCTTGGATGTCCAATGGAGCTAGTCAGAGTAGAATCATAGGGGCGAATGTACACACTATCTCCCACAGCATCCACCCACACGCCATACTCTCTGGTGTGAAGTTTCTCCACTAAAGGCAAAGAAATCAATGGAAGTTGGTTAGTCAATCAAGCATACTGAGTATGCACAAAAGTTCTGAGAATGCGGACAACTGCGAGAAGGACCGATAGGTCTGCTGCCCTCGGGGTCTCCAAGTCTCACATTACTGCACTCTACTGTGGCTTCAGCAAGAATCTTTCTCCTGATTATATCAAGTGTTGTGTTGAGGTATAGGGATTGTTCCTTGCTGTCAGGATTTCAAATCACCAACGTGAGACTGTACAAATGATCTAAGTTCACTCTCACAAATCGCAGACTAGCAAACTACACATCATATATTCTACACTCAAAGTAGCATGTAGCATGAGAAATTCTTTAGCCATACAATGACCTGTCTAGCATCTGCTGAGCTCCCCTACCATTTGAATAATCTCCTCTCCTCTAGCAAGACAAGTCTCTGTTTTGTTATATCACACCAAGACAAAGGAGTTGAGGTGTGGTCTCTCACTGCATTTTCACTTGATCTCGCAACGGAGGATCAGATCCTGCGGTCACGATCAGCGAGCAGGATCAGATCCCTGCCGCGTTTACACTCGATCCTTATACTGCATGGCATCGATGAAGCGCTGCAACCTCAGGGCAAAGGTTATGTGCACAGCTCACTGATCATGCGCACTGGAGCACAACGGCAGCCATTACATGCGAAACACAAATATGCGATCTGTACTCTCGTTGTCAGCGTCAGACCGTATGTGGTTATGTCAGCTTCGAGGATCTGATCCTGCGTTGCGTTTACACTTGCAAATTGCGGGATCTGAACCGGGTCTGATCCTTCCCGAGAGGAGGATCAGATCCCAGGATCAGGATCTGATCCTGCATTGCGTTTACACACACAGTTTTGATCCGGATCTGATCCGCCTTGCGGGATCAAGTGTAAATGCAGTGTTAGGGGTGGGTGACCTACTAATATAATCCTTGATGAAGGACAGAGGGGCTTGGTCAATGGGTCAATGGGTTGTGGTGTGTAATACTGGAGGTCTGGGCTGAAGGTTTCTTCACAAAGTGATCAGTTTGGAATTGGTCCAGGTAGATTTAACTAGGCAGGCTGTAAGTATAGTGTATATATTGTGGTGATGCAATTTAGGGCTGATGGTTACAGGCTAAATTGTAAGTGGTCAGGGAAATTTATTTAGGAGGGACTCATACTACATAACAAAAGGAAAAGTTATGTTTGGGTTGAAATGAGTTCATCCACATTAAGTTCACAAACTAAAGACTTTCTAGTGGGCCTGACGTTTCGATCCTAGCAGGACCTTTCTCAAAGGCAGAGTGACAAGGACAAAACAGATACATGTACACAGAGGAAGGGGGGGGAGTGAATAGGACACGGATGAGAAACAAAGGACAAAGAGTGAAGCTAGTAGGGAGAGATCAAAGGGAAGGGCAAGCAGTGGGGTAGGGATTAGTGAGAGGAGGGGGAAAGATCAAAGAGAAGGGCAAGGAGTAGGGTAGGGATTAGTGACAAGAGGGGGAAAGATCAAAGAGAGAAGTGTGAAGGACTGAACACAAAAGAAGGATTATCAGAAAGCTGCATGGTGTTAGTCATTACCCTCCTGGATGTTGAGACCATGTGGTTGAATAGTCCGAAGACGCTTCATCCACATTTTCTCACGGCTAAGACAGACAGCATTACTACGGTGACCAAGTGATTCTATGCCCAGCACACTCATATCTGATATCGAATGATCAGGAAGATTGAAGTAATACCCAACAGGGGTGTCCATTTTACCGGTTTTGATAGTAGACCTATGGCCATAGATCCGTTTTTTGAGGGTGTTTTTGGTCTCGCCAACATACTGAATATTACAAACTCTACAAGAGATGAGGTATATGATGTTTGAGGTAGTGCACGTGATAGAGCCATAGGTCGTGTGGGTAGTTCCAGAAGAATGACCATTGAAAGAGTCTATTTCCTTGACATGTGTCTTGCAAACAATGCATTTCGAGGTACACTTAAATGTACCAAATTTGGTTGGAGGTGAAGAGTCCAAAGGGGGAACCTCTGCTCGGACAATTAAGTCACGCAGGTTACGGGGGCGCCTGAAAGCCAAAACAGGCGAATTAGGAATGGCTTCAGCCAGACGATCTGAAGTGTGGAGAATATGGTGGTTTTCCTTAGTTATCTTCCTGAGAGGAGGAAGAGAAGGGTGGTAGGAAGTAACTAAGGGAACCTTGGGCTTGTCCTTGAGACCTGGTGGCTTTTGTTTTAGTGCCGAACTTCTGGGAATGGAATAGACTTTAGCAATGGAGTTCTTCACTTGGCGAGAACTATAGCCTCTAGCAACCAAGCCAATACACGTGTATGGCAGCGAAAGTCAGACTCATTGGAACATATGCGCCTCAATCTGAGGGCCTGGCTGTAAACTATACCAGTCTTACAGTGTCTAGGGTGACAACTGAAGGAATGGAGATATTGATGAGTGTCAGTGGGCTTAGAATACAAGTCAGTAGTGAGAGTATTGAGGTCTTTCCGGATGGTGACGTTCAGAAAGTGGGTCTGCTGGAGAGACTGCTCCCATGTGAATTTGATAGTCCTATGGAAGGAATTGATGTGGTCAAAGAAGACATTCAAGCTGCCACCGTCCCTAGTCCAAATGAAGAACACGTCATCTATGTATCTCCACCAAATCCAGGGACGGCATGGAGCCTCACTGAGCATGCGTTCCTCAAGGTCACCCATGAAGAGGCATGCAAAGGAAGGAGCCATGCGCGTGCCCATGGCAGTGCCATGCACTTGAAGATAGTGCTTGCCAAGAAAGGAGAAATTATTCTTGGCCAGCACTAGCCTCATGAGGGTGGTTATGTCGGAGATGGGTGGAGAAGACTAGATTGACATTTTGGTAATTTTAGTCAGTAAGCAGTTTGCAACATTTTTGTATATCAAACTAAAGACTTTGATAAAATAATTCAATGGAATCATTGCAATTGAGGGAATGAATGTAGAAACCAGGGTTTGCATTAGTGAGAGTACAACTCTAGTTTGTCACTCACGTCTCCATGTACCGGTAGAAGGATTATTGCAACAATGAATCTGATGTGAATGGTACCATTTCACATACATCGCTTTTTACACTTTCCATGTCACTTCTTACCATTTCACTTGTTAAAAGTGACAAAAAAAAGTTAATCAGTTGAGTAATATCTCATTGCATTGGCATCAGAGGAAGTACATGTACAAGGCTTACAATCCAGCCAGCTAAAACTAAGACAGTGTTTCTGCATCAATAGTCTACTTATGACAAACATAGCTTTCACTCACCTGTGTAAGTTTGTTGGACTGGCATCTCAGAAACTGTATCATCTTCAACTGAAACAATGGAAGAAATACACAGGATATAGGATGAAATATCACAAGTCCTGTTTGGGTCACAGAGCAGGTTGGTGCAGTAATGTATATCTCCATCAACCATTGTCCACTGCCAATTTCCAGCGTCAGCAATTCAGGGATCACACAAAATGGATGATGCAGATTTTAAAATTCTATTGAAAAGAAAAACCCAAAGAATATGGAAACTGGACTTGAGCCCAGTAGGCCTATTTGGTTTTCATTAAATAAGACATAAACAAGCACATGATATCAACTGCATTGTTTACTAAAATGTGATGGGCTCTGTGAAGATGAGTCACATTAGGGTAAAATCTTAATAAGGTCATCAAACTATGGACACAAAGGAAGCAATATAAACCAAAATCAGAACAATGGTTTTCACAATAGACTTGTTCACCCCCGTAACATTCAGTCACCCAGTGCATGGAACAGGGCTGTGTGAGATGTGATTCAATTTTGTAGAGCGTGTCACGAAAGTCTGTCACAAGACAATATCAATCCCAACCTGCTGGTGATGGATCAGTGTCTTGCAGAGAGGCTTGATATACTGGGTCCTCAGACGGATCGAAAGAAAACTGCAGGTCATCACCAACAAATGCAGAGTACCGTGTATCTTCACTGGCTCCTAGGCAACCCTGTGCATTAAACGACAAAGCACTTGTACTGCACTATAGTGCTTGGTTTGGCACTGAAATGAAAGTGTCTCAAGGTGATTAAGCTCATCAAAATTTGTGACTTTGGTTTCCAAACTGCAATGGTTTCATTGGCCTAACATTTAGAGACCAAGTAAGGTTGTGGTAGTATCAGCATCCACCTTCACCAAACTCATTTTAACTTACGATCAATTGTAGGACAACAGGGGTCGACTTTACAAAGCCTTATGTTTTTTTGCTTGCATCATCTAGCGATTGGCTGAGTTACAATGAGTTTGATGAAACCTGCCAATGGCAATTCATAACAACTGATGTACATAGGACTATACACACAATGACTACGCACAATTATTATAGAATTTAGTGGGCCTGACGTTTCGATCCTAGCAGGAACTTTCTCAGAGGCAGAGTGACAAGGACAACACAGATACATGTACACGAAGGAAGGGGGAAGAGAGGGAATAGGACACGGATGAGAAACAAAGGACAAAGAGTAAAGCTGGTAGGGTGAGATCAAAGGGAAGGGCAAGGAGTAGGGTAGAGATTAGTGAGAAGAGGGGGAAAGATCACAGAGAGAAGTACGAAGGAGTGAACACAAAAGAAGGATTATCAGAAAGCTGCATGGTGTTAGTCATTACCTTCCTGGATGTTAAGACCATGTGGTTGAATAGTCCGAAGATGCTTCATCCACATTTTCTCATGGCTTAGATGGATAGCATTACTACGGTGACCAAGGGATTCTATGCCCAGTACACTCATATCTGATATCGAATGATCAGGGAGATTGAAGTGATACCCAACAGGGGTGTCCATTTTACCGGTTTTGATTGTAGACATATGGCCATAGATACGTTTTTTGAGGGTGTTTTTGGTGGTGGCTGGTGGCAAAAGCCACCAGGTCCCAAGGACAATCCCAAGGTTCCCTTAGTTACTTCCTACCACCCTTCCCTTCCTCCTCTCAGGAAGATAACTAAGGAAAACCACCATATTCTCCACACGTCAGATCGTCTGGCTGATGCCATTCCAAATTCGCCTGTTTTGGCTTTCAGGTGCCCCCGTAACCTGCGTGACTTAATTGTCCGAGCAGAGGTTCCCCCTTTGGACACTTCACCTCCCACTAAATTTGGTACATTTAAGTGTACCTCGAAATGTATTGTTTGCAAGACACATGTCAAGGAAATAGACTCTTTCAATGGTCATTCTTCTGGAACTACCCACACGACCTATGGCTCTATCACGTGCACTACCTCAAACATCATATACCTCATCTCATGTAGAGTTTGTAATGTTCAGTATGTTGGCAAGACCAAAAACACCCTCAAAAAACGTATCTATGGCCATAGGTCTACAATAAAAACCGGTAAAATGGACACCCCTGTTGGGTATTACTTCAATCTCCCTGATCATTCGATATCAGATATGAGTGTACTGGGCATAGAATCCCTTGGTCACCGTAGTAATGCTGTCCGTCTAAGCCATGAGAAAATGTGGATGAAGCGTCTTCGGACTATTCAACCACATGGTCTCAACATCCAGGAGGGTAATGACTAACACCATGCAGCTTTCTGATAATCCTTCTTTTGTGTTCACTCCTTCACACTTCTCTCTTTGATCTTTCCCCTCTTCTCACTAATCTCTACCCTACTCCTTGCCCTTACCTTTGATCTCACCCTACCAGCTTTACTCTTTGTCCTTTGTTTCTCATCCGTGTCCTATTCACTCTCTTCCCCCTTCCTTAGTGTACATGTATCTGTGTTGTCCTTGTCACTCTGCCTTTGAGAAAGGTCCTGCTAGGATCGAAACGTCAGGCCCCTCTAAATTTTAAGATTTGCATTTTGGTTATTTTAGTCAGTAAGCAGTTTGCAACATTTTTGTATATCACAATTATTATAGATTATCATTCTTAATTTGGGTAACAATGATCCGGAAAGATTTGTGAAATCAACCAAAGGTAAGGTTAGATCTAATCAATATAAAACAAGTCTTTCCTCCGTCCAAGTCATTGTCATGGACAGAGGCATCAGATGAGCAATGAACCCAATTCTTAATTAGCCAACTGACAGAACATTTTTAAACAATGTGAAATGCCGAAGAAAGTTGGACTGGACTGGGACTTGAACCAGAGACCTCTGGCTGAACGTAACAGTGCTCATATCACCTGAGATATCCAGCCCTTAGAAGTTGGCCTTCCCAAGTAGTCATCTCTGCCGGGGAGGGGGCACTCAGCCAGAGTCAATTGACCATTAATCCTCCTATTAGTATCAAATAGAAGGAAATAGAAACCATCTTTGGAGCCTTACCCTGGAGGAGTCCATGTGCTGGTCTCCAATGCACACCATGAAAAGCTGGAGCTCCAGGGAGTAGCTTGACCGCAGGAATGCTGGTGAGAAGCTGACCTCTATGGTCACATTCTCCTTGTGGTTGATGGTCCTACCTCCACGGAGATCCTCTCCCCTTTCATTGGCTAGCTTCACTATGGTCAGCTGACAAGAGGAACATATACATGGTTTAGTGAACTCATGAGGCACAGGGAAAAGAATGTCTTCATTCAGAGGCTCACATCACTGTTCAGAATAATTTAAAGGTCTGTGAAAATGACAATGGACAGAACATATTGTTGGGTTGTTGATGTTGTTTGTAGAAAGGTCCTGCTTGATTCAAAGCATCAGACTGTCTACCGGCTTTGGGATTTGCCTTTTGGTCATTTCAGTCAGTGAACAATTGGCAATTAACTCCTTTTTTAAATTTCACTTTAAGTCACAAAACATAAGTGTTGCCAGTTTCCTACTGACAAAGATGAAATGTGACCTGGTACGGCAAAATGAGGGTCCTCATCTAAATTTGAGTTTTCAACATTTTCCAACCAGTGCAAAGAGTACCTCATTAGCTTTCCAATGATATCATTATTTTTCCATACGTTGCCGAAATCCAATGATTTACAATGCAAGAAATATGACCAGACAACGTGCAGTCACGGAAACCACTTTTCGAGAAAAATGGCACTAAAGGTTGAGGTTACGCACACGGCACGCCGACAGGGATTGCAGCGTACGTGCAGACACTCTTACAAATTCTCTGAATTTTCAATATTTAAAGACGTTTGTTTGAAAATTTCTTCGAACTGATGATTCTCTAATACATAAGCTTTCCGAAAATGCCCAAAAATATAACACTGATTTTGACATGCATTTTGACAATACTTTGACTTTCGACACCGGTTCATCGGAAAGGACATTTGGAGAAGTTGCCTCATTACGCCATCTAATTAGGTCACAAAGATGCAAATCACAGCAAAACAAATATGCAAAACACAGCACCTGGTATATTTTACCCTGGTAGTGCCTTTCTCAAAGGCAGAATGACCAATCTCTCTGTGATTCTGCCTTTGAAAGAGGTCCTACTACAATCAAAGGGTCAGGCCTTCAAACCTTTTGGAGAGAGTTCTGAATGATTTATGTAATTACACAACAGCAAAGTCACTAAACAGGCTTAACATTGGAGACAAAAGAGAGTTGGATTAAATCATGGGAGCAACAAAACTCAATCAGTGGAAAGGGCAAGACAAAATCACAGCAAAGCAAATCAAAAAGTAAATTCCTTTCTGACACATCATATCTTAAAATTAACGACCTGAACAACTCACTGAGATGCTGTCTTTTTCTTCATCCACGGCATCTACAGTTGTTTGAAGTGTCAGGTCAATCTTCACATCCCATGGAGGCACATTGGCATACTCCTGACATCCTAACACCAACACAATGGTAGAGACATTTTGATACCTGATCTCCCTTCCATACATTCAGCAACTACAGATGAGTTTGAGCTGTCTCTAATGATCACATTGTGTTACATTTCAAAGGGCAAGTTTCACATCCAACAACCATATTCACCCAATGTAAAAATGCCTTACAGGCACAACATAATTTTGTCTGACAGCTTCCAAATTTCCCTAAGAAAGTTATCAGAAATTTCAAAGGTGTTTTTCTCTGCTTGCCTTCTTGATTGCCTGAAATCAATTGTTAAGAATCACTATAAAAATGATATGACATTAGTGCTGATCATTATTAAAGATAATTATGATTCATGATTAAAAGTGTACTGATTGTAAACTTTTTTGATGCAATTATCAATTATTCAAATCTCTGCAAATCAAAAAAGACATTTCTATTTTATTTTTAAGAGTTTGAGCCTGATCTCAAAGTTTGCAACTGTTTGGTATCGCTGTAAGATAAACTATTTAAAGACCCTATACAACATTGGGAAGATCGGAAAACATCAATGTCCACAGATTTCCTTCTAATTTACACAGTTTATGATAGAATCCTCATGTTGAAATCTCACAGTCTGGGATGCTGTACTTTTTGAGAAATCTTGACTCAAACAAACAGTTTTTATCTTGCGAAATAAAAACTCAATTTTTCGTGCGATTCATTGAATGGTGCCCCCACATACAAGCCAACGACTGTTTCAAACAAAATTGCACATTTCTAACCCCACGGATGTACATGTCCACAGTCACACGTACGTGTAAATTTATCCCCAGGTCTGTGGTGGTGACGACACAAATCAGTCGCCCATAGTTGGTTAAAAACTCATGAGGGTGCAATTCAAAAACTCAACCAAATCTGTTTATCACTCACAGGTTGGTGCAAGAAAAGTGAATTTTGTTTGCCCTTTTCTCCTTTCTCGGATTATTGTTTGAGCTAAAACCTTCACTGTGTTGTTTTCAGGGTATGTTTAATGGCTTAACATACAAACTGAGGTAATCTTTTGACCTTTACCTTTACCAATGTTGAATTGGGCCTTTAAACAGTCTGCGTCATAAATCTGACTCACCTGTGGTGTTGTCAAATGTAGGGCATATGTAGGAGTCAAAGTTGAAGACAAAGATACCAGTAGCATCCAGGGGTTGTTCCTGAACCAGCGAGGTTAGGTCCATGCGAAGAATCATCTCAAACACCCAGGACTGGGTGCAGTAGGCAGGGTCACGAAGGCTACAAGCAGGGGTCTCCTCTAGCCTGGATGGGGGCTAGCAATGCAGGGCAGGAGGGGGGTTACAAAGATGGATAGGAACAGGAAAAACTGCAAGCTTTCTAGCAGGGTTTCCCTGGAATATTGTGTCTGAGGTGGCAACCGACAGATTGTCAATAGATGAGTTTCGGCATATTGTGGATGTGCTATGGTGAGGTTCCACAGGTCACAGATTGTAATTTGTATAAGGAATGAGTCTGAAGCATACATGTTCATGCATGTAGATGTAGAAACATACAGTAATTTGAGAAGAAAAATCCTGACCAGCCCTTTGATGCAAGGGCGCTATTGTTTTTGTGTACATTTTTTTAAAGCTCGAGTTTGACCACTGAGGTGGCATGTTTTGAAGACAAACACCTGAGGTGGCCCACCAAAAGTGTGAGGTGGTCTGCTTTCAGATACTAAATTGTTTGCAGGTCAGATAATGTAGAGCATCAGCCCAGCTTTTACAGGACACCACAGGAGGATATTAAGTGGTAACACACAACGGTAGCTATTGTGTCAACCAGCCAATTGCTTCAGGTCTTCTGCCAACGACTTGATCTGCCTTTGTTGGAAGATTGGCATTAAGGGCTTGCAATTGGTCTGTTGATTCAATCTGATGGATAAACGGAATGTCTTTGCCTACAGAAAGAATTTGAGGGCGTAGAACAAAACAATTATTGTTCATTTGTGGCAATGAACAGGCAGGAATTCAAAGGTCCTTTGGATGCAACTTTTCAAACTCTATTTCCAATCAAACAAAGGGAAGGAAAACTGAGGGGGACATTTTGAACAATTTGTGAAAAATAGGGCCTAGTGGAGAGAATTTCACTGGTCAAGGACCTGAACCCACAACCTCTTGTTTAACAAACCAGCACCAGTGAAGTTTTCTTCAAATAAAACATTACTGTCAAACAATTAAAGGAAAAACTGATAGGGATCTTTTGAACAAACTGAAAAATGGCAAAGAAAACTTTGGCTGGCCCCAGGATTCGAACAGGAGAACTCTGCTTTGGCATATCAGCACTCTTACCATCTGAGCTATCTAGCCCTTAGATGGTGGCCTTCCCAAATAGTCACTTTGATAAATAAAGAGTAGCCCAAACACGGATCGGTGCTTACCGCACTGACAACTTCATCTAAGCTGTTTCCTTGGGTCTCTGGTATGTAAGCCTCCGTTCCACTTAAAAAGACAACCATGGAGCGATTGCTGGCGGGTAGCTGAGTGGTGAAGCCCATGACAAGGTGAGCCCGGGACAGGTCTGGGGAACCATCGTCAAAGAGAACAGGCTCCACTATAGCGAAGTCAAAGGTCACTAGCAGAGTGCCAATGGCTTCCAAAAGTCGCTCACTGATGATGGGGATGGAACTGACCACAAAGCTGAAACAGGATTGGTTATTTACAGAGCAACTGTCTGGTGAGTAGGTTGAGAGTGCAAAACATGGAAATGAATATTCATAGATAAATTCCATATCATATTAAGGAGTGCATCTGTTTAGTAAAAACACAAGACCAAGTTGGTTGACCATTGACTTTGTGTCTTCCTAAGATGGGCTGTTCAAAAAGCAAGGAATGGTATTTCAAAACTTACTTCACCATCGCTATGCGTGTTAATCTCCACACAAGTTTGATATGAGTCTGCACATAGGCCACTGGTGGCACCTGAATAGCCCCCTCTGGAGACCAGTCCTGGACAGGACGCACATTGGTCACATACAGGACGGTTTTAAACTGGATCTCTTCAAAGTGAATGCTGACTTCCCAAATATTGGATCCGTCAGATCTTTCGCAGTACATAAAAGTCTCCAAGTTGCCGTCGTAAATTATCTAAGAAACAAAGGCAGATGCATACTTGAATTAACAAAAGTTTTGGATAACAAAGAGAGGGCAGATGGGATGATAACTGTTTACCCTGAATAATCTGATAAGGACTGTGCAATAGTAGAGCTGCCATGACTGGGAGCCATTGACTTGTATTCGGTCACCTGCTGAAGGTAGACAATGTGTGTCATGGACACCAGCTATGGTGGTCTTTGAAGGCCTGGGTTCCAACTCATTCAACTTGCAATCAATCATAATAACAATGCCGGGCAGTCCCAAACAACCAATAGAAACAATGACACATTAGGTCGTCCATCATGATTCTACAAGTACGATTCTGTGAAATGAGCCTTTGCTTTGTACACATAATACCATTTTCAAATTTCAACTGGATCAGAATATTTTTGGATATATGTTCTTGAAAGTTGTTCACTACACACTTTAAAACACTTTAATTCCTCCCTTCCATCACATTTTTCTGTTCAATGAGAAATCTACACTCTTTCTATCTTCGATCTGAGAAGGAAAAGTGGCATCTTGCCTTATCCAAGCGGATTCCAGATGTATTGTTTTCAGTCCCTCGGAGGTAGCTCGAGAAGAGTTTCTTAGTCCCCGAGCTGTTTCTGGTCCGGAAGAAGTTGTCCTGGAAAAAGCCATCATGCCAGCTGAGATCATCCTCCATGCTGGAACACTGGCCAGTCCTGCTGGACCACAGATCCCCAGTCTGTGAGTCAACTGGAGTCAGCCTTTTGAAGCGGTACGGTTGGAAATCCAAGAGCCAAAGTTCTTTGGCACCTGGGAGGAAATCAGGATATTCAAACAAGTTTGGAAATGGAGGGGGGAATAGTTTACAGTTGATGGGAAAATATGAAGTCTCAAGTTCTCAAAAATATGGAAAGATTTTGGTTCAATACCCTCACCGCAAAAGGGTGGCATAGCCATAGCTGTCAACCTAACTTAAAGGAAATTTAGAATACTTACTGCTAAAAAAGAGGAATCACAGAGCAAACTACATACTTTCGTCCGAGTAACTTAGACCCGACAAGTCACCCTTTTTTTTACTGAAATTTACTCGGACTAGGAATACTTTTGTTTTCCCAAGCCAAAAGTCGGAATCTGTTGTCAAGAGTTTGTAAAAAGTGATAAATTTTCACCAAAAAATAGGAATGATTGGCAGCTATGGGGTGGTAAACCCCTAAATCCACAAGTGACAATAGACCAACTATTATTATTAATGTATCTACATTCAGATAAGAATAATTATGTTTGATTGATTATGACATTTTCTATCTGAATCAACAATGATCCACTGCACAAGTCGACTGCTTTTTGTGCATTTTAAAGGAAAAAATCTGAGACTCCACAAATTATCCTGTTTTGAAAGATTTCAGTACCTGCTGCAATTCATTCAAATTGGTGCAACGATCAGGAGAGACTATCGTCGGGGGACGTTACAGAAATCTGGCAAAAGGTCGCACCAATATAAGCCGATTTAAGAGCCACCGATCGATCATATCAGATCACGGAGGAAGGAGAGATTAATTGTTACTGAAGGGTGATCGGGTATAGCGTCCGGGGAGAGGGCACAGCCGGTGATCGATCTTACCTATCGTGTCTTCGAGAATGACATGGAGTTCCGCCGTGTCTCCGTTCACCGTGAATTCCCCGACCCTAGCCCGGCCCATGCTGGCAAACAGCCCGTCGGTCACGGTGTCCGGCACGACCAGGCCAAGTCGGGAGCCGTGTGAGATCCACTCCATCTGATGTATGCAGAGGATCATCCACAACAGCACGACCTGCACCATCAGCTGCATTCTGCTGCCAGGCGGTAATCACACGACAATAAAACGGTAAAGGCAGCAACAGATCCCCACTGACTGCCGATGTCTCGAGGATAAAGACACCTTATTCGAGTGTTCCCGCCATGCGGCCGTCAGTACCGGAAGTCAGCTGTTCATCCGGCCACACCTTATTTTCTTTTCTGCACGATTCCAAAAGAACTTTTTCAAACAAATGAAGCAATGAAAACATCAGCATCGAATCGAAACTGCATTCATTGTTCCGTCATTGAACATTTAATTCGCTTTCGTATAAGTAGTCCAATCGTTGCAAGATGACTTCTTATGGGATTCTTGCCATGGAGCTACCCATGATATTACATAAGCGCATAGTTGACGATCCTGGCATTCACACCAAAAATGTGGGTGAAAAAAACCCCGCGCATGTTCGGAAACCGCTGCTTTTCCAAATCGAATCATAATTATGTAGAATGGGCCCTTCCTCTTCACCAGCACCTATGAATGTTTAGATCAGGGACATACAGTCACAGTTCCGCACCAGGTGAGATTTCAGCCTGGGACATCGTCGGGAGTTGCGCCAATGAATTCCCAACTAAAAGCTGTTATACCAAAACTGCTAGCCCTTTCACGTGTTGACTAGCTAGCCCTCCTGTGTCGATTTACGTGTGAATTCGCTACCTGAATTCGGGCTAAATCCTACTCAATGTAGGAAAAGCAAACCACGAATGACAACATCCTCACAATAAGGGACAGTGAAAAATACAGAAAACGGGTTCACGTGACATTTATTGCAATGTTTCCACATTCACAATTTCTAACAATCTGAATCCACAGCAACAGACGATTGGCTTACAATCGGAAATGTGTTGGTGCTGATAAGCATGCACATAAAATTACAAACCTCCTTTATTCTCTGTATTAAGAGATTCATCATATCTGAAGAAAACACACTATGCAAGACCAAAGAAAGGATAAGGAAAAAATCAATAATAGCAACTGCCAAATGTAAACCATAAAATATGCCACATTTAATGGAATTTTGAATGATTAATACAAGGAGCAACAAATTCAAACATTCCAAAAAAGTGAACAAGTTACTTTTCATTTCTAAAAGTGTTCATGGATAAAAAAAAAAAACCAAAACCAAGAAAAATGAAATTAATATGAAAATTGAAAATCTAAAATGGTAAATGGAAAATCCAATGGTACAATAAATTGTAAAATTCTGTTTGATTTTAATTCCAATCCTAGAGCTTGAAAAACTGAAATATGTCAATCCATATTCTTGCCTATCAAACCTCTACTTGAAATTTCTTTCTATTTACTGCCCACGTGCAAAACCACCCTCTATATCAATTTAATTAAAGAAAAGAAAAGCTAGAAAAGGCATGTAATTGGTTATGTACAAGAAGTTAAAATTTATATTTTGTGTTTTTGGATACAATTTCATACATAGACGATTGATCCCGTGCCAAATATATATATAGAACACCTTTCTAGTCCAAGAGAACACTGCATGTGCTATGACCCTGTTTATCCCTCCCGAAGAAAAAAAAAGTGGCAGAGAAATTTACCAAAGAAAATCCTCATCATTTATTGTGTTGCAAACACTTCAGTTGCCAATCACAAGGGAACAACTTAGAGTTACATGGCGAGAATCATACTTTTCATATGGCATTTTGAGCCCAAATACCAGGTCCCTAAAATCCTCCAACAGTTGTATAGTATTAATACCAAACATTTCTAAACTCCAAATTATAACCGTGTAAATAAATCTTGTAATTTTTGTACACTTGTGTCAACAATTTTACAAGATCCCTCGGATACAATATTTCAGTAAAATAATAGGAAGAAAAATATATTTGTTATACTATAACATCGCTTTACTTTGTCCAAAATACTTTCTGTGCTGCACCTTTACTAAGGCTCCAATTTGAGCAGAAACACCTCACCCAAATTAGAGTTTTCTGGCAAATGATTTGGCATGTACAGAATCTATATAAGACCCCACACAGAATCAAAGACTGCAACAATAAGCTCTTGATACCTTGTAAGATGAACTGCATGTAACCTGTTTCCAGTCATGGTGGTAGTTAAAGGAGCCAAAAGTAATTTAAAATCATCCATTGACTTTGAGATCAAAACCAAATACTAGTTCAACATAAATGGGATTGTGGAAAGTACATAATTGCACTTTTGGACATACTGTATGCATAATAAGTGCAGGAAAAAGGGCCTTGGACTCTAGACCAATGTCCTTCGTATATGATACGCTTTCAAAGGAGCTAGGCCATGGTATCTATGGGAAAGAATACTGTAACCATGGACCTTCTTTTCCTGAATAAAGATTAAAAACAAAAATACAAAACCTCATTTCCTGAGTTTAACAGGATCATTTTTGTCACTTTGACCCTTGATAACTCCAATATGATTAAAAAATGTCATTTCTAAAACATCAATGTAAAATAAATTTACCTGCATTGAAAAGGCAACTTCTCAAACATATAACTTGTGAATGATTCTTTTATCAACTCTGGTAGCATTACAAATCAATGATTAAATTCAACTAGTCTACATTCCTATAGTATTATATTGAATCACTTATACTACAATTCCAACACTAATTCATCTGCAGCATTTCAGTGCCTTTTTTTCCCTTCTGACTAGCACTTTCCACAAAAAGCCAACAAAACACAGCAGTTATTTACCTGAAATGGTACGATGGCGCAAAGGACTTCTTATTGCTATCATAGCATTCACATGTACATGTATTTACAGTGTGGGACTGGTATATTACAAGCACAGTGCCAGCACATAATATAATTCCAGTAAAATGAGGAACCCCCAAAAAGATAATTGCATGTTGCATCCAATTCAAAATGTTTGTGAGCTTAAACTCCAACAACTTGGAAAGTAATTCAACAAATGAGAAAGCATTAACAAATAGAAAAGAAATGGAATAAAATTTTCAAAAATAGTTAATATCCAAGAAAACAATAGAAACCTCACATCAAAATGTGAACAAAGTATTCTAAGAGTTGGTATTATATTTTAAAGAAAATGTTAAAGTAGAAGAAAATTGTCGGTCAACCAATGACACCAAAAAAAAGTCAAACATGACAACTTGGGGAATGCTGGTATAAAGCAAAACCAGAGGTCTCCGGCTCAAGTGCCATTCCAGTCAAAGTTTTCTTTGACATTTTTCAAACTTGGGAAACAGATTGCAGCTGCAATTAAAGCAAGATCAAATATTCAAAAAAGGCTTTCAAAAGCTGTAATAAATAGTGCATTAAAATCTTTAGATGTGACTGGCTCTGCAAAAAGGGCCCTTAAGTCGAAAATTAAATATCTAAAGTTCAAACCATAGTCAGAAAGAGCATGAAATAAGCATTATTTTGATGCAAGTTTGACCTCTGTAGTATGAATTATATAAAAATTCATGCAGTGATCTCTATCACCGAAAAATGAAACGCCTTATGGAGCACTGGCTATTTAAACATTGTAATGGCAGATAAAAGGTGACAATGTGAACCGCACAAAATGCTCAATTTATTGATGGAAATTAATGGTTCCTGCAACTTATTATGAAAGAATGCACATCAACTGTATCAAAATCTAAACAAAAAAAGGATTAAAAATTGTAAGAAAAAACCCCTGTTGGATGAAAAAGCCGATTACACACGAAGGTATAGAGCATCTTCAGGGGTTTTTTTGCAGAGCGAGAATTTTTTTGTGTGTGTGACCCACGCTGAGAGATTTAGATTTTCTGTTTGACATGGGTCCATGGTAGGGCTCCGTGGTAAAATGCTCATGTACATTTGCTCACGCAAATAAAAATTAAATGAAACACCACATTGACCACAATGGTTAAATGTTTGGTAAACCAACACAGTTCACACTAATACTTTGTTAAAGAAGCCATGCCTTTGAAAATACTGTTGGGTGTTTTGTAGAAGGAATAAATAACGCTCTTTATGGACAAATACGTCAACTTGTTTGTCATTGAGGATGTTACTCTATCCACATACCCAAAATCATGTCTGAGTAACAACCAACACACTGACTGCTTAAACAGACGGCTTTTAAAGTTCAACCAGATATGTTAATGGGTTAAATTCAACATCTTGATATTTAGTCAACATTATTTTACTTCAGTAATATTTAATCTTATCAAATAAACTGATGTATTTTCTTCTCTTGTGTTCATGGGTTTAATTCAACATCTTGATATTTAGTAAAGCATTGTTTTACTTCAGTAATAATTAATCTTATCAAATAAACTGATTATATTTTCTTCTCTTGAGCTTTGGACAGTACATACTCTTGTTGGGGACGCAAGCTTCCAAATAGTGAGCAATCTGTTCCCATCTGCCTGACTTTACCTTCTCCAAGGCTGGCTACTCCAACTTCTTCTCCTCGGCAACACAAACCAGCAGTTTCTGTATCTTGTAGGTTGTAGAATCTTGAAGATAAAGAATAATGAAAAACATCTTAGCACAGTACAATTTCACAACATCTATGAATAAAGACTTATTTCAAAGCTTTGTAAAAATGAAATTGATGTAGAAAATGTTGCCTCTTACTCCAAAAACCAAATTCTGCTTAATGTGTTTGTAAATTTACACACTTTTTCTTTCATGATGACTGGCCTGTGATAATAAACCCCTCTAACTTTGGGGGGGGGGGGGTAGGGGAGGTCAGGAGCTTGGACAAAAACATGCCAGGGTTCTACTTTGGGCTTGTGGCTATCTGTACTCTAGTCTGCAGATTTTAAAGACAATCCTGCTGATTCCACAAGTTTACAACACCCATTCATGAATCTGGATTTTGTGGTTGCGCACGTGGCTTGTAGAGCCCATCCAAGTCAAGTGTAATTTGGCATTCCAACCATTTTTACAAACTGATTGAAACCTCCAAGCCGAGATTTCCTTTCCTTTGTTTCTTTGAAATATAATTTTTTAAAAGCTGAATCAACTTTTGTGTGATCCCTGAGCAGCTGTAGCCAGGGTTACAACTGATAGTTGCATCTGAATGAAAGCAGGAGTATGATCCCTGAAGTTATTGGTTTGAATGCTTGTCACTGGCAAAGATCGTTGGCCATTTGAGAAGACTGCCACCTAAGGACTGGATAGCTCAGCTAGTTAGAGCACTGGTACATGTATGCTATCCCCCAAATCATGGATTCAAGTCCAGTCAAATTTTCTTTGCTTTTTCACACATTATTTCTCGGCATGGACAGATGCATTGGTCGATCCAATGAGATCTGCCAGAAATGTTGACATCACTGAGATTTTCATGTAGGTTAACATGTATGTGAGACTTACGGATGAAGTTGACCAGCCAGTCGGGCTTGTTGGTCCAGTAAACGCCAAACAAATACACGGGGAATCCTGAGCAGAGAATGCCCGTTCCAATCAGGGTGTCTATAGGTGCAGCAATGAAACCCATGATGACCAGGAACAAGCACATGAGGAAGAAGATGATGGGCAGGACAATGTTCACCTGGTAGGGAGGCAGAAGAAGGGCGCCAACAGTTCAAGTCCAAGCTTTCAAAACCTCTCTTTCAAAATCCATTCCTTCCCATCGTTGAAATGCAAGTGGCAATACCCCCAAAACATCACGTTTTATGAAAAGCTTAATGCTTTCTATCAATACAAGATAAAGATGATGGTTGCCCATTTGCGAGTGTCAATCATGAGATCAAAAAATCACACTAAGCCCCAATTATAAAACTCTCACGTCTCCACAGCCAAGGACGCTGCCACTCGACCATGACGCAAGAAAGGCCACACACAAGTTCCAGGGGTGAACACATGAAGTGTGCTCACAGTTTTTAGAGTGCATGGTTTTCCAGTTTCTTTGCAAAACTGCTGCATTCACATTGCTTCCAATGCACATGGTGTAAATAGTACCCAGGCTTCAATCATCTGGCATCAACCCATGAGTATGGAAACTGCTCCAATCTCAGTGCCTGAAGTTCAGATCCTGCACTTGAGCCAAATCTGCATTTGGGAAGGGTACTGCTAGATCGAAAGGTCAGGCCCTTTAATAAATAGTCAGTAAATGGTCTGCAACCTTCTTTTTCTGCATAACTCAAAATCCTCAAGCTTGGACAAATCTCACCTTGACAGGACGAGCCATCTCAGGGTGTTTCCAACGTAGAAACAACTGTCCACCAATGGCTGTCCCTGTAGCCAGCCAAGTGACAAAGCTGAAGTAGTTGATAAGCTGGCCAATGTTCTGAGCGGGCATGTAGCACAGGGTCAAACAGCACTGCAGGCAACACACACAAGAGACCATCAACACCTCTGAGAATGTAACAACCATTTTGCCCATAGATAGATGATTTGCATTGATCAGTGAGAATGTTGTTGATTTGTTAAAGGCTTTGCGGGTAACTCTCATGATTTAGAATTTATCGATATGATGTGTACATCAGTTAAAAGAATAAGTGTCATTGCACTTAAAACATATATGAAAGGTTTTGTGACTTTGCTGAAAAATGACAAAAAATATATCCCATGGAAATGCAAGGTAAACTAACATGCCTGTGTAGTAACATCGACCTTGATGTAACAATGCCGGGTCAAAAGTGCTAGCAGTAACCTTCCGCACAGCCACGGTATCTTAAACAACAGTCACAATGTATGATATTTTGCTAGGCATTCACGGCAAAAAAATATTTCTTCAGTGTAAAAAAAGTCAAAGTGGGTACTATGCAAGATGGAATTATTTCCAGAATGTAGCAGTACGTTATCCAGTGCCTGCCCAGGAAAAAAAAAGAAGTCCAGAGGCAATGTGGTTTGAGATAGGCTGAGGGAGATCACTCACAGTGAAAATGAGAGAGGGCATGGGAGTCCTGTGTTTGACGCTGATCATAGCCAGGGCTTCAGGGAGGTGACCTTGACGAGCCCCAACAAAGTAGATCCTGTAAAACAACAACCAACCTTGTCAGAATTCAGCTGTGGGTGGGAGCACCGATGTTTACACGGTTAAGACAAATGTCCCAAAATGAGAGCCACTCATAGGGAGAAAAACTGATACATGAGGGCTTTTCACACTATGAAAAATCTCTGTGTTGAACACGGTCGGACCCGTGTTGAAATGATTGACCTTTTCACACTACAACATTTCAACACAGGTCGGACCCGTGTAGAGCGCTCGACCTGTGTTGAAACCAACCCTGCTCGGCCGGTGGGTTGAGAGCTCTTGACCCGTGTTGAATATTTCAACACGTGTTGAAAGCCGTAGTGTGAACGTCTCCCGGTTGAGTTCGACCCGTGTTGGTAGACGGCCGAGTGCGCATACGTGGCAGCGCCACACTGTAGATATTTAGCAACCTTTGACCTGCGTACCCTTGTGTTCGGATTCGTTGTGTTCAGTTCGATTAGTTGCAACTTGCCATTAAAAATGGGGTCGAAGACAGAAAAAAGGCCGACTTGGAGTGAAGAGGAGGTGGCGGCAATGTTAGAAATTTGGGCTGACGGGGCCATCCAAACCCAGCTTGACGTGCCGCAATGCACTATGGGGGTTTTCTTATTGGACCCATGTTGAAAGTTTGATGCCGTGTGAAGTGTAAAACGATCAAGCATTACACGGGTCGAAACATTACATGGGTTGAGAAAATGCCGATGTGGTGTTGCGTAGTGTGACACCGCGGCGAGAGTGACCCGTGTTGAATTCAACACGGATTGGACCCAAGTTAAGTGTAAGTTTCAACACGTGTTCAACGTTCAGTGTGAAAAGGGCTACGGCCTGCTCTGTTCAGGAAAGGCATCAAGGGTACTGTATCCTTCACCCCCTTGAAGAAACTGCCATTCAATCTATGAATACCAGCAGAGTCCCAAAGTGACAATTGTCACAAACATTAATGAGGGGGTGAATGTTGTGATTATTTTTAGCAAATCCAAAATAAGTGAAGGAGGTACGTGTTCTTCAATTCCCTTTACCTTGAACCAGTGAGGAGAAGACCGTTGACACCTCCAAAGGTTGACAGGGCCACAAAGATTGGAATGATCCAGGCCATTGGTCCCAGAAGTTTGACGCCAAAGGTCTGGAGTTGAAGAACAAACATGTGCACATTGATGCATAACAAGTACCAATGAAAATCTTTCCTTCAAACACAACGGAAGGGCATTTGCCCTTTGGGAATATTTCAAAACAATATAGGAAAACAAAAGGCAATATAAAATCATTCAAAGCAAGCACTAACCCGACCAAGCCAGATCGATTACTCTTCCAAATAAAATGATAGAAGATGACCACATCTATCACTGATTGTCTGAAATCTTCAATTGAATGAAAACCATTACAAAGAAAGTTAAAATGTTGCCTTCTAATGGTCTTTGCATGGGACAACCTTCTATCAATACCCCAAGAATACCAGTCCAAGCCTATTTCACTTTCAAGATAGTGGGGGCCTTATTATCAAAAGACAAACCAGCCTTCAAAGCTGTGGGCGGTGTCTAAATATAAGAGGTTCTTATATAACTTGAGTGAATCACTTTGGAACCAATGGCATTACAGTATACACACAGGCAGGGAATGCTTATAACTGGTCAGTCAGTTGACATTCAAAGGAATGTTTTTGTCCTTGTTTGCACAGAAGATTGGGTCTGGAGCAACATGCACCCCATAAGAAAGAGGCTCAGCTGTACATGTACATGTACATGTACATGCAAGGGCAGTGAGGGCAATTTGGGGTTTTTAAACTATTCATTTCCACATTTTACATACGGTACACACAAAGAGTTGCCAGCCAATATTGCAGCCAATGTGTAGCTGCTGCATTTCAGCAGGCATAATTCAATCCAGAAAACACCAGACCCATTCCAATAAGCAGCTCTGTGCCAATCAATTTTTTATACACCAGTTTTGAAGGATTTCCATCCGATTCATTCTAACAGGCTTTAAGGTAACCAATGCATGTACCAATAGAGACTACATGTGATAGGACTCACGATCAGAT
Organism: Luidia sarsii; assembly: GCA_949987565.1. Classification (NCBI taxonomy): domain Eukaryota; kingdom Metazoa; phylum Echinodermata; class Asteroidea; order Paxillosida; family Luidiidae; genus Luidia; species Luidia sarsii. The sequence goes on from OX465110.1 coordinate 9,336,471, forward strand.
ATGATAATTTCAGTTGCCTCAGTGCATCAATCAGTTGCCTAAAAGTAAAACAACTTTGCCCTCCCAGTTACCCCTATAGTTGGCTAGAGGCCAGGGTAAGTGAGCTGTTCCCAGACAAAATGCCCCCTAGAGCGGTTGGCTATGTTCCAATCCAGTCACAATGCTGTCAACTCCCGCATTTGATATGTATACAATCATTGAGGGAGAACTCCCAAGTCAAGTGTACAAAATTCACCCAACCTTGAACTGCATTACCCTTCTATGAGCCCCCAAAAGAGCAGATAAATTAATGTAGCACATCTGATGCATGTCCATTGATTCTGTTGTAGTCAGCTAAGCATGGGGGCAACGCCAGGCAGACCTTGCATATATACATGTACCATGTCTGGGACTATTCCATTGGATCAACGAGTTCAGACCACACACAAGCTAGCCATATAAAGAGTGTTGTGAATGGATGGACTGTTGGCACCTGCTATTTCTTGGTGAGGCTTATAAAGGAATGTAAGGCATGGCCGCTGGTCTCTGTCATGGCTGGCTGGAGCAGGTCCCAATTTCGCCGCATCCATCACATTTTGGCACATAATTATGCTTACCAGTAATTTATTCAAGAAAACAGTTTCACTTTTGCATGTACAATGCCATAGGGCCTACTTCCCCCGACAAGGGATTCTGCATTATTTTCAAGTTTCAACACAGAATTCATCGCTTATGTAAAACCGAAAGGAACTGTACCACTTTACAAGAATGATTCCACATGGCTTCAAAATGGCTTCAAACATATCCCCTATTAATATCCAGGGCACTTGAAATCCTGTCTCCCCCAATGCCCACTACAGGAAATCTTCAACCATTCCTTTATCTCCTCTTCTATGGTCAATGCTCAGTTGTCCATATACATGTAGTGTGTTGACACTTGGTGGCATGTCTGCAGTCTGCACCCTGATCAGAGCTACTCATCACAGCCCCATGTGAAAAGAATTACATGTAGTATCTGGGGGAGGCTACCGGTACTATTACTGGGGAGTTTTGGTCATTGAGTTGGATTGCTATTAAAAACACACGTTAAAATAATGCAGTTCTGTGATACAGGTCGTAATAAAAAACCATTAAATTGAATGGGTGTGTTGGATGTCAGTAAATGAAAGTAAGAAGATGTAAGTAAATGTATTGGCCATAAGTTATCAAAGCTTGTATGTCATACTCTGACCTCCAAGATATTGGATCTTCCTCTGACTCAAATTGTGGTTTTGGCTTTCCAAAGAGGGAAAAACAGCACTGGTTGCCAATCCACAAGACATGTGTTCCCTCTTAATCACAGACCAAGCCTTTCCTCCTAAGGGAGTTCATTCAATCAAGTATGTCTGCCTTCACCTCTAAGAGCTCTAACATACTTGACTCTCTCATGATCTCAAAGAAGTCTGATTGCAAGAAAAAAGTAGTGGTTTTTATTTACAAAATAGCCAATCAATCAATCAATCAATCAATCAATCAATCAATCAATCAATCAATCAATCAATCAATCAATCAATCAATCAATCAATCAATCAACATATCAAAAATCTAAACCCTCTTCTTTCCACAAAATCCCTACAAAACATACACACATACCGGTACCCAGAATACCATCCTGAAGTCCATACACATCTCTACTCAATGAAAAGGGCTTTTCCCATATTCAGGGCGATGTTATAAAAAGACCCAGTTCTTGTATAAAATCTATGCAAAATCATCAGCTTCATTGTTTGTTGTCTGTACAAGCATGGAGGAATAGAAATATGCTATTATTCCTCCATGGTACAAGTGGGCAGGTCTGAACCCTCTATTGCTGTTCTTCAGGATTGATTTCGCCAGCAAAGATCAAAACGTCCTAATCTAGAGATGCTGCCACATAACACAGTATCTATAAAAATGCCTGAAAAAACTCAAAGTAACCTGTTCCTTCAATTCTGGGCCCCCATTCTATATGGAATACACATGTAGGAGCACAGGAGAGACCAGACACTGTGTCTGGAAAGCAAATTACCCACATTAAGGAAGTAGTCAGAGTCATGGGTCAATGGTAAAGAGAAACAAGGATATAGCTTGCTGCCTGGTGGGCAAGCATTGGTCCCAAAGGGCCACTAACATGAATCAGGTGCTGAGAGCAGGTGGGAAATAAGGGCTGAGGGGCAGGTCCCAATGCTGGACACCTGGCATAGGCATAAGACTGTGTTGGACCTCAAGAACTGGGAAGAAAACCAGACCTACTGAGCAGTGTGGTACCCCAATCACCTTGAACATAAGTGCACATTGCATGACCTTGAGCAGTAGTTCCAACTGGAAGATATCAGTATGTGGTTGTCAAAGGCTATTTATGAAAATGCAGCAAATTGCTGCAATGTCCTTCACAAGATTTGTACTGATTTCTACTTCAACTCAAGAATTCTACCGAATTCTACTGCAACTCAAGAATTGTACTGAATTCTTCTGCAACTAAAGAATTGTACTGATTTCTTCTGCAACTAAAGAATTCTACCGAATTCTACTGCAACTCAAGAATTGTACTGAATTCTACTGCAACTCAAGAATTGTACTGAATTCTACTGCAACTCAAGAAGTGTACTGAATTCTACTGCAACTAAAGAATTGAACTGAATTCTACTGCAACTCAAGAATTGTACTGAATTCTACTCCACCTCAAGAATTGTACTGAATTGTACTGAATTCTTCTGCAACTCAAGAATTGTACTGAATTCTACTGCAACTCAAGAATTGTACTGAATTCTACTGCAACTCAAGAATTGTACTGAATTCTACTGCAACTCAAGAATTGTACTGAATTCTACTGCAACTAAAGAATTGTACTGAATTCTACTGCAACTCAAAGAATTCTACCAAATTCTACTGCAACTCAAGAATTGTACTGAATTGTACTGAATTCTTCTGCAACTCAAGAATTGTATTGATTTTGACTGCAACTCAAGAATTGAACTGAATTCTACTGAAACTAAAGAATTGAACTGAATTCTACTGCAACTAAAGAATTGTACTGAATTCTACTGCAACTAAAAAATTGTACTGATTTCTAATGAAGAATTCACCCCCTCATTTCTAATGAATTTCTAATTCAGAATGTAATAACACACCATACTGTACCACAAATAAACACACATTTGGCATTTAATGTCGGTAGTGGATTGTGGAATCTCCAGCTTAAAATAACACAAAACTATGGAAGCCACAAGCTACATGTACTGGCTGCAGCACTATATCTACATTGTAGTCCCAATGAATTGGGGCAAACCCTAATAACATACTGCATTCAAGGAGGGATGTTGCAATCATTTTGCAACTTGGTGGAGGAAAAAAACACTGATACATTATGCAAATGGTAAGCACACACATGTAGTATCTGGCCTATCGTGTGAGACCAACAGGTGCCATCGGCCCACTGTTTACCTCTGATACTTCCTACAAGGGTTTAAATAAAACCCATGTCACACAATCACCACATCACCGTGAACTTTAAAACTACTGGATATTGAAAAGACCAAAAAAAAATCAAGTGTCCTCTTCTGCATATAATAGGAAACTAAAGGTGATCTATGAGATCTGACATGCACATGTATACATATACATATTAACTGTTTCAAAAAAAAAAACATGGTTTGGCAACAAGGGCTCTGCTTCACTTGCTGCCAAATTGGAGTACAAAGCTACCATAAACCGTGGTTCAAGGCAAAAGGTCATTTTGATTTTTCATGTATTTTAGGTGGGGGGGTCTACATTTACATAAAAAGACTACAAAGACATTCTAAATCACTCCCTGCTGTGCTACATGTTTCCCTTTGGACATAATTACCAACCAAATCCACTATTAATGTCAGATTCTCCCTGAGACATTAACCAGATGGCAATATTAAATCCCCATTTCAATTTTTTAATGTTAATTCTTTCAATGTTGTGCATGATACACCTGTTACTGCCACTATCATTTCCATACTGGCAGGACCTTATAGGCAGAAAAGCTACTTGATTCCACTGGAACCAAAACATCAGAACCCCTTTGAAATGTGTACAGGCCTATCTCTAGTTATTCTATTCAGTAGTTTGAAACATTTTTCATACCACCTGATTGTATTTATGTTAATGTTATACAAAGATGATGCAAACTATTTACCTACTTAAATGACCCCAAATTATATATTTTTTTAAAGAGAGAATTATGGGCCCTGATGTTCCCACCCTAACAGGACCTTTATAAAGTTTGAAGATTTATTTCCATTGATGGGAACTTTCTCGGCCTCAACACCAAAGAAATCAAATGCGTGGTAAACATGGAATAATGCACTACTTGAAATCAATGTATCGGATTTGGTCTGCTGATTGAACTGGAGTCATTGGCCAAAGCATGTATGCGTACCATACATGTAATATGGGGCAAGCTGCTACATGTACACTGTGCATAATTAGTCCTCAGGGAACTTATCAATGACAACAAAGCAAGCACCTTCTGGATATCAAACGTATCTGCAATGGACTTTGTCAACCAAACGCCAAGGTGTACCTGATGGGGGTTCCATTTACTCTATTGAACAATAGGTTAACTCTATTGAACAATAGGTTTACTCTATTGAACAAAAGGTTTACTCTATTGAACAATAGGTTTACTCTATTGAACAAAGGGTTTACTCTATTGCACAATAGGTTTACTCTATTGCACAATAGGTTTACTCTATTGAACAATAGATTTACTCTATTGAACAATAAGTTTACTCTATTGAACAATAGGTTTACTCTATTGCACAATAGGTTTACTCTATTGAACAATAGGTTTACTCTATTGAATAGGTTTACTCTTTTGAATAGGTTTACTCTATTGAACAATAGGTTTACTCTATTGAAGAATAGGTTTACTCTAATGAACAATAGGTTAACTCTATTGAACAATAGGTTTACTCTATTGAACAATAGGTTCACTCTATTGAACAATAGGTTTACTCTATTGAACAATAGGTTTACTCTATTGAACAATAGGTTTACTCTATTGAACAATAGTTTTACTCTATTGAACAATAGGTTTACTCTGTTGAACAACAGGTTCAGAGTGAAGCAACTCCTTCAGTTTACTATTTCAAATGTAATTAAAACCAGTTTATTCATTTCTCAGCTGATGACTCCAGCTGGGATAGGTTTTGAATTCTGTAATTCTGTAATCCATTCCAGCTTCCAAATATACACGTGTGTGTCCCTCTAAGCCTTCAGACAATTCAAATTTGCTTGCAGGGAGGTTAGCTTCAATAACAAACACTGCTCATTTAATGGAATCTCCAAGGACACTGTTACCACTGCTAATTAATTTGGCACCATTGCAATAGGTGTGTTCCATACACGCATGCATACATTATAGACTAAAAGTATAGAAAAGGGAGTGGTCTGCACATCTACATGTTCTTAAATCATTGTGTAGTGATGCTTTCACTGACTAAAACAATTTACAAATGGTGACAATAGAAAGTGATTTTTTACTGCCAGTTTCATAATGCTGGATCATTATCACTACATGTGTACTTTCCCTAGTATGAGTTATGAGCTCACCATTAGGGAACCTACATGTACATGTACAACGAGTGTCCCGAAGCAAAACATGTAAGCCAGTTTTGTAAGCCAGTGTTTTGGAAAGAACATCCAGGATCCAGAACCTCCATGGTGCAGTTCATGCAAAGGACTCAAGCTTATTGATGACTTGCTTGGTATATTCTGACAAATATATCAATGCCCTGAGGTTATGTATGGTGGAAGTACAAATTGTGAGGTTTGCGGTTAGGGTATAAACACATACATAAATTCTCCTTTGTGAGTGAGTGTGGCTCTGAAAAGAACTGGGGGTTTCACTTAATGCTTTGGACAATATGTTCTGCTTGTCTTCAGGACATTTTTAGATCATTACAATGATCATTTGCCTAATGGAACATGTACCTGTCAAAATGCTACGGCCAAATAAAATCAGGCTTCCAAGCATACCCTCAACTGACTTAGGACCCCAAATTTTGAGAAGCAAATTACGGAGAGTCGCCCTCAGGAGAGAAGTGGGCACTTTGTCCCGACCAGGAAGCCAGCTAGTTAAGAATGGGGAAGGGAACTGATGGAAGGAGAGGGTTACCCACCACCGCCACTGCTTTGGAGGCAGAAAGCTCGGCTGTTGACATGGCCGTGAAGTATGCTACGTTGGCCAAGATGTACACCACAATGACCAGGGGCACCGAGATCATGATGGCACGGGGTAGATTCCTGACCAGAGATTACAACAAACAAAGGTCATGTAGCAACCAGGGTTTGGAGCTATGGCAGGTTGGGCAAATGCAGTGAAAGCTCTAGGGCTCCTTGTGATAGAATACCAACTGTCACTCACACAAAATGCTCTTAGAGAAAAAACACCATTCAGTCAAGTTTCTCCGAAAAAATTCTTCACTATAATTAATCAGAAGTAATCATTGATGGATTGCCAAAGAACACTGCTCGAAACATGAATCATCAATTTTTCGAAAATTTCTTTTTATACATTTTTAAAAGAATCAAAAGTCCCCAAAAAATAAATCACTAAAAAAAGCAATGGCACTCTCAACAGAAAATAGGTTAGATTACTAAATTTGTGAAAAAAGGATTAACAAGAGAAATATACAGCACTTACTTGTACGGATTGACCAACTCTTCCGTCACAAAATTCAGGTAATTCCTATTAACAAAAACATCAACATTTAAACAATTCAAAACAATTGAATCTTCCTCCCCCGTAAAATTTAATCATTTTTTTCTATTCCTAAAATAGTCTCGATGCTAATGAGAGAACAGGAATATGTACATAAAATTTAATGTACATGGAATCTTGAATTTATCTGATTACACAGAAAATTGGCATGAAACCTATTTCCATTAATTTGAGTTTAGCTTTGGAATTATCAACTTTTTGGTCACAATTTAAACAAATAAATACAGCAGAATCAAAACTTCTGTTCATTCCATAACAGTGCTTTACATTATTGTTATTATTAAGTATTAACTGATGCATGGTTGCACTTTTTGTGGTTTGCTGGTGTGGAGTGGAGGGAGGGCTGGTCATATACATTGTAGCCCAGTAGCAAACAGTTGACATAAATGCCCCAGTGGATTTAAAGAAACAACAGACAACACGTCAGTGCTATGCTATGAACATACCATCCACCGTAGGCAAATAGCCCCGAGTACAGGGCAAGCACTATATCCTTCACATCTGTTGTAGAGCCCTCAAAGGAATTCTCAAAATTTTCAGTATGTCCTGCCCAACAAAAATAGACAAGATATCACATTATTCAATCGATTCAATGACTTGATCGTGGAGGAATGTGCTCTTCATCGCACATGTACAAGTGTGCTCTTCTGGAGTTCACAAAAATGTTTGCATTATAAACAAAACAAACACGTTTCAAGTGAACAAGAGGCATTGGGGTAAGTTAATCATAAGGAGAAATGAATTTGTACATGTACAGTTTATCAGACTTTAACAGTACATGAAATATTCCAAATTAAGGAAAAGTGACGGGGCATTTTTATACAATTAGAAAAATGGCAGAGAAAATGTACTTTGCCATTCTTTTAAAAATGGTGCATGTACATACATGTGTACGTGTACACTACACATGTGCACACAGTTAAATATGACTGTTAAATTGTGTACAAAGCACGGCATTTTATTCGACAAATACCAAAGGATTGTCCTCTTTCCAGAGAAAATATTTTCAGCATCGCACAAAATGTCTCACCCTGCTTGATTTTTTTTAAGGGTGAAAGACTGTTGCAATAGTAAACTGCCATTTAGTCAGCTGTCCTGTGACCAGCAAAAACAACCCGGTGGCTAAAAAAAACAATACTGCTGTTGTCCTTTGAGAGAAGATTTAGAGCAGTGTGTGACTCTCAGCAGAATGATGTTGAGGGCGCTGTTTGTCCGGCACTCACCAATGATGATCTGCACCAGGCCAACAACGATGATGATGATGAGGGCAAGCACTTTGGAGGCAGTGAAGATATCCTGCACACGGGTCGCTGCCTTCACACTGAAGCAGTTGATGAACGTAAGAATGCCTGGAAATTCAGATTCACACAACAAAACCAAAACAGAAAGTTGGCATCTTATCACAGCCACTCCACAGAATCATCTGTGTAATATTATTTTGTTTGACATCGTTGTCCCCCATGAAAAAAAAAACACACTCAAGTACTCAGATTGTATATGTACAATGTATGTACTGTAGGCCTACATGTATATGTCTCATAATGTAATGAGTTACATACAGTACATGTATGGTATGTACATGTGTACAAAGTATGTGCAACTGTGTAGACTGATATGAAGGCTTTAGCAAAAGCCGCAATAACCATGAAGCAATTTCTATTTGCAAACCCTGCAATTAAGATAGTTTTGATAATTGAGGAAGTCCTTCCTCTGTTATGGTCTCCCTTCCTTTGTCTGTACTGAAGGCAATCAAAACATGATCAAAGCATCCCACACCCACACACTAAAACACTGGAGGACAATGCTTGTGAGCTTGATTGGCCCACGGACATCATTAATGGGCCCTGAGAGACCCAGGGGGGACAAGAAAGCACCGGAAACAGCCACCCATGTGCCTTCTCAATAAACCCTGGGACTGAATAACAACCAATTAAAAACATATTCTTGATTGTATTACTGTATCATAAAACACCTGTTACAACTGGTGATTAAACTGCATACAGGGAGTAGAGATCCTTCCTATGGGTTGTGGCTTGCCGTGGAAATTCATTGTGTCGGGAATATTCTGGAACCTGTGGATCAGAATTGTCTCTCCCTTGGGGCCTGAAATATCTGAGCCTTTCAGATACAGGTTTTGCTGTTACCCAAATGCAAGTCTCCATGTTCCTCAATTCCTCAAAGTTCCATCATTGAACCACTCTTGAAACAATTTGTTAGAGCTGCTTTAGCGTAAAAATCTGCTAAGCACGAAATTTCTCCTCTTGTTAAAACAAGATTGCCAACCACATTTCACTTGATTATTATTGTACACGTATTCTAATATTTGTTGCTTCACATGAAATACAAGTGGAACTTTGGCTGGCAACCTGTTTTTTAAGCGGCTTTATGAGGTTGGCCCCTGCACTCCATCTCTTGGATCTTGTTTCCTCCACACCAACCTGCTTACCGGTATTGCATTTTCAGAGCCACACTCCTTGAAAGAGAAATGCTAAGTACATGGTGTGTACATGGTGTCACCGCAAACCTTTGTATTTCCAAGTTCCACCATGCAAACCTTTGAGTCTTATCAAACCTGCTTATCCCTCTACTATTTGCAATGGGCTCTTCTAATACTCCAAGTGCCCATGCAGAGGAGGCTGCTTGTTTGCATAATTTGCATGGTAATGTGGGCTGCTTGTTTCCTCAAAGCGCGCTTGTCCAACACTCTGATTTGATCATGGTACGTTTGGTCGCTCACGTCAGGAAATCTATGCACCTTCTGGGAGTGACTTAGATGGATTGTAGATGCAAGTGCGATAGACAATTGGATTGCCTTAGCTGAAGGCAGTTGGTAGTTGAGTGCAAGCTGCCTCATATAAACTTCTACACCATACATACCATATTCTTTGGAGTTTGGGCCTACAGTACATGTACATGTACCTGCCCATACTGTATTCTAATTACTGTACCACTTGTGGGCCATCGTAATTCATTATGTCTGATCATGGTCTGATGAAGTACGTATTAAGCTTTAAAAGTGTCACCTTGTTGTGATATCAGGTACATGTAGATAAGATTTTAGTCACTCTTCCACATACATGTAACATGTACATGTACACACCTTACATGTACATGTACATGTACACATGTACTTATAAATGCACACCCCTGCAAGCTAGCCATAAGCAGTGCCCCAGGTTACAGCATTCAAATTCTGAACACTTTGATAATTTCTCAAGAGGACAAGCTGTATGTCGTCAACAGGCAACTATTTGACTTTCCAATTCCAACCTCATTGACCACTGGCACTGCCCCAAGCAGGTCCACTTACTCATAAATATAATTATATCTCACATGCAGGGATGACAGAGACCTCAGGTGTATGGCTGTAATCACCAACCAACAAGCCATCCAATCAATTCCCTATAATAAAAGAAGCAATTAATGCACATGTTTTGCAAAAATATCTCTCAATTTCTTCATCAATGGCTCGGTAATGGTATCATTGTTGATGTCATAGTGCCTGTAAAGCATCCCCCCTCATTAGGCAGCTGTTAATTTACGGTGGGACAGACTGTCAACTCCGAGGGGAACTCAACTGAGTATGAATGGCAACGGTGACGTCACCGACCACAGTAGGTGAGGAGGTTGCTTTAGGAGTGGTTTGAAAGAAATCTCATCAAGGAAAAGATGGCCTCACAGGATACAACGCTATCGATCGGAGACTGAGTGCTGTTTATTCGTCCCTTCGCGTCGTCGCCCTGGCTGGAAATAGTGGGGGCCCGGGTCCCCCACCCCCTCCCCACGATTTAAATGGCCTCGAGATCGACAGGCATTTCAGATTCCACCTGCCACAAATGATATCACCCTCTGGCTACGAATCCATGCCCGATATGGGTGGGTTACGTACAGTACATACATGTACAGTAGATGCACTACTCGTACCCACGCACAGCGGCGATGGGCAGACGTCTCCAGCTACCGTATGCTACGCAATATGGCACACTGGAATCAGCTCTAACTCTGTCTGTCCTAAATCTTCTGTTTAACTTGACTTCAAAATGCCGGAATATGACCTTCCATCATGAATGAGTGTATTATGCATGGATGTGTGATGCTTTCTGATATATCATGAAACACAACCACTTTGCAATCAAAAGACCAAAGCATGCAGGCTCTGAACTACAGAGTATCATGCCTGCGATCTCCCTGACAAAAAAAAGACTGGCTGATCAATCCCCAAGATACTCCCACACACTGATGATGTCACTATGCCATTGACAAAACAAGGGCTGGGGCCCCACTGCAGAACTTGGCTGAATGCCAAGACTGGCTGGGCAGAGCTGCATTTCATGCTTGCAATTAACAAACAAAAAACCCTTGCCTGACATTTCCTGCTTTTTTTTTAGGGTAGGGAAGCTTGCACAAATGCAGAAAGGTTGTAATTGAACTGTCTGTTTCTGTTCTTCAAATTCTCATTAAACTACTGGTTCATGTAGACCATGGAGTGTAGACTGACTCATAGTCAAAGCAAGGATGATTAATTTCTGCGCACCGCACTGGCTCTGGCTGATCTACTGTACAAGTACCAGTGGAGGAGGTCATGGGGGAGGCTAGTCCAACATTGTGACTGTGAGCATTGGGACCAGTCAATTTAAAGTTGACACATTTTCTCATTTACTATGGACCTGATCCAAGGGGAGAAATGTCCCCTTTTCCCGTGTTTCCCAGATACATGTATACTGTATGTACAGTATCTGCAGCTGCCACAACCACTACGGCCGTTCCCACTACACCAAATAAACGCGATTATTTGGATCGCGATTTGAATCGCGATCCGGACTCCAATCTTTTTGCGTGTGGGGACACAAAAAATGCGATTATTAGTGGGATGTCAATCGCGATTCGGACTCCACTAAGAGTGAGACTTTTTCAAATAATCGCGTTTATTTGCGACGCGATGTGTGTGGGAACGCTCCGCTCAAATCGCACCGGTTTTTTTAAGCCCATGATGCATTGCACGCACATGGCATTTCTTGCCAGCAGCTTACTGCCAGGAAGTGCACCACAGGGGTTGTTTACGTTCGTCAGCGGAACGTGGAACTTTGGATCGTGCATTGTAGAGAGATAGAATAAGAGCCATCATGAGTCATGACGATAGTTTAATTCTGCCTTCAAAATTGCTCCCAAAAACGTTGCCTACATTCTCTTTCTTGTCGACGAAGCCTGCGCTGAATATGGCGATAAATCTTGACAGAAAGAGTTGATCTTGCCATCGTTTGGGGCTCTTACGAATCTCAGTTAAATCATACTCAGTGCAAGTCAATGGCGTCTCCAGAACGAAAGTTAAGTTACAAAATTTACACATACATGTGAATGACATTATAAAGTATTTAATATCAATTTCAACTTCAAAAGCTAAAAAAACTATGGTTGGCTACAGACATACATGTACATACTAAGGCTGTCATGAAAAATAATTTCACAAGTACACAACCATGGCGGTTTGGCATGCCCCATTCGTTTATTGACTAAAAAAATTCCAACATTGTGACTTCAGATTTTTGACTAAATCGGGTCTCTGTAGCGACAATGTCGACAGTCGGCATAAAATTCTCGTGACATGGCGACAAGAAATCTTTTCACGACAACAGCCTTACTACCTATACATGTATACACGTACAGTACACATGTACATGTACAGTACACATGTGTAGCATACAGGATCTATAGGATTATTTCCTTCTTCCTGTGTCTGGCTGTTTAATTACCGACATCAATAATTCAATTTGTTTTACGTTAATCCATATAAATTAATGTCATATTATTGACCAGGAAGTCTGAATGGAAAAAGCTGAATTGGATTTAAATATTACTGTATGTAAATGTGTGAAAAAATACAGGTGAGTAACTGAGTATGACTTAAGTACATGTACAGTACATGTACATGAACAATGTGCATAAAAGTACATGTACAGTACATGTACTGTACATGTACATGTAGTTTGTACACATGTACGGTACACGTACATAATATGTACATTTAATACCGGTAATCACACTTGCACATTTATGACCGTGCATGATGCAAAGTGCAGTTTAATGAGCTGTAAATTTGATGAAATGGAAGTGCTGACAAACAAAGCAATTCGATTTCTGACACATTAAGTTTAACACTGAAAAAGGCCACTATGCACAGCTTCCAATGAACCCCAAAAGCAAGTGCCTGTAATTATTTTGGGAAAGGGCAAATTAATTGGGCAAAAATACTATCCCTTTCTCTTGATGCTTTACTATCATCAAATCGAATGAGTAATGAGTGTCTATCTTGGAATGGGATAGCGCCCACGCATTGGGAAAGGGTTGAGATATCAAGTTGGTCACAGAGTTCAGAAGCCGATGTATTGAGAACCAGGTACATGTACATGTGAACAAACACTGTAACAGTTTATACTTGCTTTGTGATTTGTAAACAAATCCATTCCACTAATGTTTTGAATGATGCATGATGGCCAGGTCAATGCCCCCATGTCTTTGGCACTTTGAGCACTTAGTATTACACTACAAATTCCATATGGAATGGTACAACACTGTACATGTTCATGTACATGTACGGTATACATGTGTACACAATACATGTACATTATCTACCGGTGTACATGTACATGAAATATATACCGTACATGTACCTGTACTCTGTCTATGTACATTGTACATGTACACTGCCGGTGCCTGCACATGTTCATGATTTACACGGACACTGTATATATACCGGTATGCCTATAGTACTGTAGGTGCTTGTAAAAAGGTCTATAAAGGTAGTACATGTACAATCCCCATGTACATGTAGGTACACATATAAGAGACAGGGAAGAGGTCTTTGACATCTGCTGGCAGATAAGCTGCTTATTGTCTGTAGTGTAGTACATCCCAAACAGACGAATGCCTGAAATCGAAGAGATTAACCACCACTTTCTTTGTGAACTAATGATCAATCGATGCACTGTGTATTAGGCAGGCAGCTCTTATTCAGAGTCTCAAGAAAAGGGTGAGAACCATGGCACACCATTAGGCCTATAGGTTGCAACTACAACGCCAAAGAGGAAACGGTGATCAATAGTTGTCTTGGGGCCGGGGGGACGTTTTATTTCAATCGGTCCTTCAATTACTGTCTGTCAATATTTGAGTCATAAATGCAACTGGTCTATTAGATGAATTGATCTTCAGGATTGCCTGATCACTCTGATGGATCCTCCACTTTTCCCTTTTCAAAGGCTGTGATGTACATGTATACTCTAGGATGTGTCCAAACTCAATGTCAGTATTGCTGAAAGAACTAGCATTTCACCTGTACAATAGTTTCCCTGTTACCATTCTTTTGCCATTTGGCAGATGAACATGTACAGTAATGTACAATGTATATACATTGTGTACAGTACTGTACAATGTACATGTGTACATGTACATGTGTACATGTACTGTACATGTACATGTACCACTTTACTTGATACAGTGTATTCTCGACATGTATTCTCGACAAAATAACGTAACAAATTCCTTTTGAAATATTCTTCATCAATGAGCTCTCACACCAAGCAAGTGAATACAACTGTTACAAGTAAGATGTTGTCAATCTTTCCACAGTGCGTACACAAACCGCATAATACAACAGCATAGTGTAGTGACCTCGATCTCAATGAAGGTCTCCAGTCTCCATGTCCCTTCAATGACCTTTCAGGAAGGCTGGAGTCCAAACACACTGCTCAGCTCTTGCATCACTTGAAGGTTGATGACAACGCTCACCATATAAGAAAAGCATGGCACTGAGCTCATCAGCACACTCCATTTGTCAAGGAGCATGTACATGTACATGTACATTGTACATACATGTACATAATGTACATGTACATGTAAAGTATGGAGATTACTGTCAGTAGCCAAGGAGCCAGGCATGGCTGCATACTGTTATGCAACTGCTGCCATACAAACACACAACCACACAATTACTGGTTCACTGACTGGATGAGACAAAGACAAGACGAATTGCTACTGTTAGGCAACATCAGATACATGTAAGCAAATTCGGCATCACTGCACACAGAGTCAGTACAATTATGTACCGGTACACACATGTGTATAGCCCCCTGACATACATGTACTGTACAGTGTCGCTGTGAATTACTCATGTGAATGATAACATTTTATGTTGAATGCAAATGATGTAAACAAAAGTCAACAATGATGGGGCAAATCAAGTTAAACATTTGATGGTGACAGGGATGGCTGAACAGACAGAACTATTACATGTACCCGGTACATGTACATGGGCTCACTGCACAGCTGGTCAAAAATGGGAGAGGGCACTTTTTACTTTACCCTGCAACAAACACACCTTTTTTGTGGACACAATAACGATGATTATGAATGGGATTTGAATCACAATTCAAACTCCACTTTTTTTTTTTTTTTGGACACAATAATTATTATAAATGGAATTTGAATTGCAATTCAGACTCCACTACAGACTTTTCCAAATAATCGCGTTGATTTGCATTGCAGTGTGTGAGTGAACGCTCAGCAGTATCGCACCAGGATTTTTAAAATCCGATAAAAACACAGGTTTTTGAATCGCAATTCAAATCGTAATTACTTGGGCAGTGGAAAAGACTCTATTGACATTGGTTGGTCCAGCAGAAAACAGCAGCAGTCATTGTCCATTAGATCAGCAAGCCAGACAGACACTGGTTAAACCTATTACAAGTCCTGACAGTGCCATGACTAATGACAACTTCTGTGGTTCCCAGTGTTTTGGAAGAGTGTGAAAGACAATATTTCATTTTTAAATACAACAATTCTGCATCCCTGGCACAAGGCAATAGATATATTCATAACCAATGTTAGGACTTACATGTACATTGCAATAACAATAGAACTACATGTACAACAAAGTTCTGTATGCAGATAACACAAATCCAAAAGGCCATTGAGTAGGCCATACACGTGGATACTTTGTATGTCCTCCACAGAGAGTTGTAGTACATGTATTTCTATGCCATGGATGTGATTAAGCTACATATCGATTTCTCCGTGCCAAGATGTAATGCAGCGTACAAATCACTCTCTCCTGCAATGTGAACCAAGATGTACATGTACATGTACACCTGCTCACAATGGCCACCAACGCTGACGCACTTTCCAAAGCACCCGAATGCAAAACGATAGAGAGAAAAGCCACACGCCCACACCCTACCTTAATGACCTCACAAAGTGTTTACACTCATACAAGATAAAATGACATGCTCATCTCATCTGCCACTGAGAGAGGCGATTCTTCTTGGATTGAAGCGTCGGAACCCAAATGTTGTAATGATATTCTCAGAGTTCTTGGAAAGTGAACAAAATTCTGTTGACTGTACGACTGTGTACGTCATTGGAATATAATTTTTTTATTGCGAGGGTGCATGAATTTTGCAAACTGTCAATCAGAATCACAGTCGTCTACCCATGTGGCTGTGTTATCTTTAACTTGTTTCAAAGAATGCATAGGGAACATTTCCACTGTCTCAAATAAACATTTGACTCCACTTTTTTGTGCATGACACAACAAACGCGATTATTACTATTAGTGGAATTTGAATCGCAATTTGGACTCAACTATTATTAGAGACACTTTCCAAATAATCACGTTTATTTGCGATGCGGTGTGTGTGGGAACACTGCTGAATCCTACTGCTTTTCAATTCCACAATGCACCGCTAGCGCTCTGCCTGATAAGAAGTGCCAAACTCCTTGCATTGGCCACTCTCATTTCAAAGTTCACACACACCATTTGACCACAACTGCTAACCACAATCGGCTCGCAATTTTTCGTCTTGTGTGAATGGGACCAAAACAAAAAACAAATCGCCATTCGCGATCATTTTGACAGTGGAAACAGCCCTATAGCCCCGGTACAGGGTGTGTTTTGTACTGCATGGATCCAGGATACATGTCTGTTCATGCCTCAGATCCTGTATCACATAGAACAGGATCTCACTGATCCAAATTCAGTTCAGTCCAGCTAAAGATGATCCAATATTGGGATGTGAGAAACAGCATGGGCCATTGATCCAGACCTGGATCATCATGAGACACACGTACAGGCTACAGGGCCTCTGTGACCCATCCCCTCCTTTTTTCAAAGGCAGCATCTTTGATTCAGAACTAACGCATTAGTAACCCATCTCAGTGCACATGCTGGATAAAAAAAAACATACATTAGGTGCAATAAAACAAAATTTCCACATTTTTTTGAAGATGAAAGTACATGCAGCCATTCATATTTTAAGTGGGACAAACTTCCACAGCACTTCCATTGCGCAAGTCAATTCATAGTCCATGTACAATACATGATGGATGACCGTTTGGTAGAATATTCAATCAGCCGGAAGACTTTTGTTCAGATTCGGGAGGAAGCACAGGAAAGAAAATTCACAGTGGGGGTTTGTAGCTTATCAACCATGAAGAGCATGTGAATTGGGAGAAAGGCTTTATTAGCTTTTCCGCCGCTTCCAGGGAAGCGGAAAAGCTATATCTTTTGTTAGGCTTTTTCTTAGTCTTCTTCTTCTTCTCCCCCAAAGCCCATAGACAAACAATGCACAGGGGTTTTGTAAGCACGACTTTGGTCATTGAACAGACTTGGATTTTTTTCAAACGTGGCAAATGCATAAAGCCCATGCTGAAATTGATCCTAAACACCTTGATGTCATCATGACGTCATCACGTGTCACGTGACCTTGCTTTGAAGGGGCAAATTTCAAAATCCATTAAAAGCAAAAGTGCAAGTTCGTTTGGTTTCAACTTTGCACTGTATCTAAGTTGGGAAAAGGTGTATCCAAAAATTGCCATCGATTGACCGTGACGTCATCTCATGAATATTTATGAGGTCATGAACTTTTCAGATTTTCACATTGAAATGAGCATATTTGGCCAACGGAGCGAGATTTGTTTCATTTTTTCTTTGATATCTATTGGGGACATGGTTTAGAAACACCTTCCGGAGCCAAAATGTCGTTACGCAATCATGACGTCATCAAAATGTGTGATTTTAAAACACATATAAGGCATTGGCCGATCATCTCGAAATTTGGTATGTAGTTAGCTATCGTGCTAGACATTCCAAATCTAAAGTTTGGAACCGAAGGACCATTGTTTATATTTTTTATGAATTTTTGAATACCACACTCGAGTCCCATAGGCTTTGTGCACAAAATATGTACATGCGTTTTGGAGTAGGAATGGGGCTATTCTATGACTTGTTACAAACAGAAGCGGAAAAGCTCTATGCTCTGTTTCACAACAGACATATATTTCTCGTTTAATCATACAGTTGTGTACATATTTAACTTATTTATGAAACAGCTTTCCATTCAGTCAATCCCAAAATACAATTGTGCTACATGTATGCATGCATTGCATGGTCAACCACTTGCCCACAAATCCTCATTGCCAAGATGCAAAACTATCAAGACTGTACGTACATGTACATGTACCAGCGTGTATGGAGAGAGAGAGAGGCAAAACTACGTGCACATGTATCCATATCAAATCTTTGTCACAAAACAATGATCACTGGCCGAGTTACATGCACTCTTCATAGACTCAAGGACACTACATGTACTACGGTAACGGTACATGTACAAACACCGTAATTATTGTGTTTGAGTAAAATACAGCCTTGTACACATGTACATGTACCTGCCGCCAATACATGTACATATCCATTTAATCTTCCCATGCATAAATTAGTCTTTGATTATTGGTTTGGTGAGGATGAAATACAGTCCTCATCGAATGAGGCTATTCTTTTAAAATAAATGAAATGAGTCTATAGAAAGAGATTTCAAGATTACTGGTAGGCCTATTGGACAATGAACATTATTAACTCTTTGAAAGCAAAGCATGTACGGTAAGTGTACAAACGTACATATATTGTCCATGTACTGAGGGAATTGAGACATTAATTTTTATTACTCGGATTACACTTACAGTGAACCATATTAATCACGTACTGAGTTCATCAATATGCTATCTAACTCGTTTGCTTTACAAGCCATTTTAGACTACCGGTACACAGAATCAAGTAAATTTGCGGGAATTTAATTATACAGGCTCACAGCACAACATGTAGCTAAACCCCACAACATGTAGCTAAACCCACCTCAGAATCTCGGATTCACACTGGTTCCTATTTTCCGAGAAATTATTTTCTTGTGAGCAGTGGTTCAACTGTCAACATGACAATTGCAGAGAATATAAAATGTAACATGTACTCAAGTTCAGTAGAAAGTCCCTGTTTTTCCTACATGTATACATGAACGTGTTTATTCCTTGGAAATGCACCCTTCATCAACGGCAATTAAGTCGAGTGAGAAAACAAACTCAACTCAAGAACAACCAACCCAACAGGACTTTGTTAAATTGTGTTTTTTTAATAAAGAATTTCATTCACACAAGATTACAAAGATAAATTGATTTTATGATGACTCTGATAACTCCATATATTTAGATGAAAACATAGCAGATGTAGACAAGCACATAGACAACAAAGAAAGGTTGGAGGTAGTGCGGTCTTAGGAGGTACCCGCTAATCAGCAAGCAGGATACAAACTTGTACATGTGTAGTTGTACAGAGCAGACATAAAGGCCGTTTCCACTATGAAAATAATCGCGATTGAATCGCGATTCGAAAACCTTTTTTTTTTGTGGTGTCCACACAGGCCAAAAAATTGCGTCGCAAAAAAATCACGAGCCGATTGCGGTTAGCAGTTGCGGTCAAATGGTGGCCGTGTCCTTGAGGGTGGCCCACATAAGGAGACAAATAAACAAGCACGGCTCTTCCTGTCAATCAAAGCGCGAGCGATGCATTGTGGGATTAAAAACCCGGTGCGATTCAGTGGAGTGTTCCCACACACACACCGCGTTGCAAATCAACAATTCTTTGAAAAAATCTCACAAATAGTGCAGTCCGAATCACGATTCAAATCCCGCTAATAATCGCGTTTATTGTATGTGTACAAACACGCAATAAAAGTGGAGTTTGAATCATGATTCAAATCGAGATTCAAATAATCACATTTATTTGGTGTATATTGGGAAAAGCCCTATACGTAAATCTCAGGAAGATGCATTAGGGCAATCATTTCCCTGCATTTTATCTGGAAGGTATTATAATTTATAATAATTCATGAACAGAATTTAGCTGGCAACACAACCTTGGATCTACAGCCTCAACAAGATCTCAGAAAACTAGGGAGGGTTTATTTTTGCACTGGAATGCACGTGTTGCAGGCCTTGATCTAGACTAAAGCAAAGAAAGGGCAGGCCACTTTGGCCTTACCATCATCAAGGCCAAGTTGGTCACCAAGGCCAACTCAAGGGGGCGGGCCATCAGGGGCCATCAAAAGGCCAACAATTCTAAAACATTTATTTTACACATATACAGTACATGTAATACAGCTACATGTAGTGTATAGTTCTGTATACGCATCAAATCTGCAAGTCACACATGTACACACCATGTCACATTCCTTGTATAGGCCTACTGAATAGTTTTCTAATTCACCATTCAGTTTTTGTTTGTTTTAAATGGTAGAAAGATGGCTACACATGGTAAAATGAAAAGATTAAAATATAGCCACAGGTACAAACATGTATGCAGGGCAGGAACTCCGGGTTAAAAAGGGCACGGCAATTTTTGCCTTGAAATTTCGGCAAATTAAGGGCATCACAGCAATTTCTGCATTTTTTGAAGGGCATCAAGGCAATCGGAAAAAAAAATCCGGGGCATCAAGGCAATTTAACAACATTTTATTAGTACCGATGCAAACACGCTGTAACCACCTTATTAAAAAACTTTGAAAATAGGCGCTGAAGGCACCGAATCGTTGTTTAAGGTCTCCTACTAATATATCATAGTTTCTGTGGGACCCCAATACCTAAAAATGATTATTTTCCAACATAAAACTGACGTCTAAAATAGGTTTCAGTCAGCCACCAACACGCATTCTCACGGAACATGAACTATGCCATTCAGGTATGGCCGGGGTGCTACTGCTGTAATCAGCCTGACGACAAAAATATCTGAAAATAGATCCTCACAAAAAAATCAAAATAAAAAAGGATTCTGAATAGCCTACATGTTTTGTAAAGATGGATTTTTAAGCAGCTAGGTCCAACCTAAACGAGAATACTATTGGAGCTTATTATTGTATAAAGTCGCACCCCTCTCATTCCTAATAGAAGAGTCCATGCTGTTGAGATATCGTGATGTGGGCTCGGTGTGCCAAAACCTTCTCATCAGTTCTCGTCACGAATTGAGAATAACTTGAAAAACAATCACATTCGTAGGCCTACATGTACCTGAAAAAAGGAATAAAGTTTGCGACATTTTTGTGCTGTATCGTGAAGTAGTAGCTCGTTTTGCTGTTTAGCTTTCTCCTTTCGGGGCATGGTTACGACTTTGAAAAGGCACCCGTGAACACGCAAACCTTTGACAGCTCTACGATTCTACTTTCACACGCAACCCAACCACGTGCTGCATGCTGCGCAATCTATCTATCGTGCAACGCAAATCGCTCCCAACTACCGTTGGTACCCGTTGTTTGGTACAGCCAGCGATGTCCAAGATTCACTGGTACCCACAGACTAAAAGTTTGTTGACATGAAACTGTCCCGATTGAACGCACTGTCCATGTACAGTGTATGACATGTACATGTACATGTACATTGATCGTGTATGTGTACGAGTTCATGTACATGTACACCCATACACAGCCCGTACAGTTGTGCACAGAATGCGCAATGTTTAGCTGACAGTGCGCACGGTACAGTGAAGCTTCCGTGTGTGCTGCACACACACTGCAAAGCAGTCTGAATTATATTTCATGTGCGCTGTGCTTACGGCCGTGCGGCGGCCGGCAGTCTGATCTGCCCAACTATCCATCGGCAAAAAAGGGCACGACGGCAATGTGCTAAAAGGGCACAGCAATTTGTTGCCGTGAAAATAAACATAGATGTAGAAATATTGCTAGAAACAAGATTGCAAAGAACACGTTAAGGGTGAATTTGTTTCATTCAGGAAAAAAGTGGCGCCAGTGCGCCACTGGTCCAGTACATGTATATGACTCATTTGTGCTGAATTACCATAGTGTACGCTAGTTACCGCGCATTCATGAGATACATGTAGTATAGTGGTGAAAAACAAAAATGGCACTGGCTCTTCTGACTTTCGGTTACATTGTACCTTGGCTGTATGCCATGTCCAGCATTTTTGGAATATTGTTTGTGCGCAAGGATTTTCCACATGCATTGTCCATGACGTACTAGGGCACACTGACCAAGTTGGCCTTGACAAGTGATTTTTTGAAGGAGCACTGCGGCCAAGTTGGAAGGGCACGTGGCCATTGGCTGGGGTAAAGATCGAGGCCTGGTGTTGGATTAACCTTTGCTTTTGGATATCCTTCTTTCCCGTAAAGGGCATTAACAGCTCCCTTGGTTTCGGTTCCTCCTGCTCAAGATGTATCAATCTGAAGATATTCGCCCACTTTCTAAAGCCAGGGCAAATCAGCATTTCAATTTAAAGTGTAATGAAATTCTTAATGAAAATTAGGTGCCATACTCACAGACACAGCATGTAGCAAGGAGTTTCACAGCCACATCTGGTGGTGGACAGCCATCAACAGTAAAGAACGGCTGCAGGATGTAGTTGGCGAACGTCATGGCAACCACGGCCTGGGCTGTGGGTCGGATGATCACCAGGGTGACCCAGAGGAGAAGGAAGGCGGGCAGGCCACCAAAGGCTTTCAAGATGTAGGCATAGTCGCCGCCCGACATGGTGATCATTGTGCCCAGCTCGCCATAGCAGAGCGCCCCGATCATGGAGAACACACCGCATGCCACCCAAATGATCAGGGAGAGGCCTGCCGATTTTGTATAATCGAGCACAATTTGCGGCGAGATGAAAATGCCCGACCCTATGATGATCCCAACAATGATTGTCACGCCATTGAACAGGGATATCTTGGGCTTCAGACGGATAAGGTTATCGTCGCCATCGGACACTGGCTGCCCGTTGGCCGGCTTACTGTTCGAGGGCACCACCTCTGTCTGTGTGCCATCGCTGCCTTCACCAGCCATCGCTAAGCAAGAGGCTTGTTGAAAAAATGGCAAAAAGTTCTTTAAAATTAAGTGTCAATGATGATAGAGGGCACGAGATGACGGCAGGGGTTCAGCCTTCCCTCCTGTGTGAGAGAAACATGCACACAAATTGAGTCAATGATTAACAGGATATATATGTCAGACATTTGCTAATGTCTTGCCCTTTGCTGAACCTTTAAAAATTGTACAAAAAAAAGGTACAATGTACTATGAAGGTCCACACAGGGTAGGAGTTCAAATCAGGAATGTTACAAATGTCATTGTCATAAGTCCTCCTCAGGAGTCAGGACCCAGATCAAAGGGTACAAAGCATATGTTTCCACTGAGTCTAGCATGTATTTTCTAGTAATGCTATGTTATGTACACAACTACATGTGATAGTGAAACCTCCCCCATGTAACTTAACTACAACCTACAGGCTACCGTACTACTAGTCGGAGTAACTTGGGCCGTTTTCAAAATGAAGGCTTAGGCTCAGGCTCAGGCTTCGTCTCCATCTGACAAAACCTGAAAATCCAGGTTGTGGTTTGAATTTGAAGGTTGGTTGGCTTGACAAGTACAGGCTACAGGGTATTCCCCAAGAAACTGGGGCCAAACGCTTGTTTTTAGATGCCTGTGATATTATATTGAGTAAGAGAAATATGACTGAAGTCTAAGCCCGAGCTTAAGCCTTTATTTCGAAAATGGCCATAGACACAAGTCACCCTTTTTTATTGAAATTTGAAATTCAGAGGGTTGGGTGACTGTAGCAATGTAGGGTCCAAGCAAACTGGCTATGCAATGCTGGAATTTACAACACACGCATGCACGCGTTGAGCTGAGCCCTGTGACTGTTTACTGAGCAGTGCAGATCAACCCACACTGCGCACCCGAACCTGTCAGAAACTCAGAACGTCATCGATTTGCCTGTAGCGGTTCCTGTGCAGTTCAAAATCAAAGATGGCCACCACATTTTGGCTAGTAAGACAGAAGAGACATATTATGGGGGTGAAATTCTCCCTGAGTAAAACAAAATGATCAGTATTGGAATTTGTGATTCTAAATCAAAAATGGGCGCGTGGGATGGTTTCACAGGGGTTTTGGGGGTAAATCTGGGGATTTTGGTCGGGGGTAGTAAATTCTAGAATTGTATACACATAGCTAGTTTGTTTGGACCCTACACTACAGTCACCCGACCCACCAAATTCCAAATTCCGGTAAAAAAGGGTGCAATTACCGTACTACAGGTATAGTCTGAGTAACTTGGACCAAACAAGTCACCCTTTTTTAATTGAATTTTGAAATTTTGAGGGTCTGGTGAGTGGTGACTGTAGAGTCCAAGGACAACGTGTAATTCTGCGCTTGAACTGGGACTTTGAAAAAAAACACCTTCCGAAATCCCCAGATTTCACCCCAAAACACCCGTAAAACCGTCCCACGCACCCACTGTTTTCTGAACAGTGCAAAGCGATTGCGTACCCGGACCTGTTCTCAGTCAAATGAGGGTGAATTTCTCCCTTTTCCCAAACGTGACTTTACAGTCACCCGACCCTCAAAATTTCAACAAAATTTTAAAATTTGATATAAAAAGGTGACTTGTCGGGTCCAAGTTAATCGGACTACAACAGCCAGGTATAAATTTGTAAAATTGTATACCGGGACATGACCGATCTCCGTGATTATTAGAAGCTGCCAGGGTAAGAAAACCTTGTGTGCCCTCCTCAAAACAAAATGCGTTAGTCCATGGTTATTCCAGCTGTCATCACTAATCAGTTCAAAACTAAATTGAGGTTTTTTTTCACAAATATGGGATATTTTCATAACTCTCACATTAAAACAATAGTTCAATGATCGTGATTGTTCGGATTAATAAACTATTCAAAATTAAAGCCCATCATGATGGCCTTGCCCTAGGTTAATTAAGTAGACAAAACATTACATTTTACAATACAGTGGTGTATGCTATGCCAACGATAATACAAGCATGTCAGCCATTGCGAACGTGTCACGTGCACCCGCGGTCATACCGGCATAATCGCCACAGCTCCACACACAAAGCCTTAACGCCCAAAGCACCACATTCCTACTGACATTTTGTGATTTCTCTCTACCCTCAGCATCTGCGAGGTCCCCCCTGGAATAGACCAAAACATCGATTACCTTGACGTCAGGTTGATGGGTTGAACCACCATAAATCTGTTAAAATCTCGCAAACACAGCTCCAGTCAGACAGAGGTTTGTAAACGAAATTTTAATCTCGTTCGCACAGCACGCGCGATCGTGGAGCATGTGCATCGGATCAGCGCGTCGCGAGCAGCGTGGAGCGCGCCAAATCGCTTACGTGCTATAGATATACAGCCGGCCGGTCAGGTTTGTTTGGGTCCGGTCTTGGAACGAACCATTCTTTGGGGGTGGCGTACGAAAAGAGCAATTACAAAATCGAAGAAAAAAATCGTACACGTATTTTTTGGGGGAAGAATTTGCAAATCAAAAGAGACAACTGTTTCTACATAATGTAAAGAAAATTTTTAAAATGTGTGATTAAACATTTCTAACATACTGAAAAAATGTAAACATTGGTTTACGCTCCCCGTCGACTAAGTCGGTGAAGTATTCCTCGTGATCGTGGAAATATTGCATCAGCTCACACTCGCTTCAATCGCCGTTATAGTAAAACCATGTGGTGGGAATTTTCCACTATAGCCTAGGCCTACTACGAATACGATGTACAGGTACTCCGCCAGACACTCTGCCATTCATAAAAATGAAGATTAAATCTTGCGTGGTTGGTATTATCATCCATGGAGGAATATTGCTCCATGGTATTATAGCGTTGTATCAACGAATAAGATAAATTTGATATGACGGCGCCACTGCTAGCTTAGGTTATATAATAATGTTTGTCTCCTCACATCTTCTTGTCTATTAATTTTTCTTTAATTTGCCCCCAAACGCAAAAAATAGTACTAGTACAAGTAGTAGGCCTATAGCGTACTACTAGTCCTGAAAAAATAATGAAACTTACATTTATATAAATCGCTAATAACAGTTTCAGAGCGCTGTAGCCTATCATTATACAGTAAAAACACCAAGAAATCAAACATAAGGAAAATGCATATGTAAGAGAACAAAAGTATTATTAAAACGGATAAATATACAACAATTATAAATGCCATTTAGAGGGGCCTACAGCATGAAAAC
Source organism: Luidia sarsii (assembly GCA_949987565.1). Taxonomy (NCBI): domain Eukaryota; kingdom Metazoa; phylum Echinodermata; class Asteroidea; order Paxillosida; family Luidiidae; genus Luidia; species Luidia sarsii. Next base: position 9,362,578 of record OX465110.1, read on the forward strand.
TACAGTAGAATAAAAAATGCAAAATTATCAATATGAAATTTCAACAAGAAAACAAAAGACTAGTGCACTAGCTAATCACATTCAATTGATAGAATTAAAACATAAGCAGACTGTGTACAGTAGAACTACTGTAGAATTGAAAAATGCCAATGTATAACTAATAAAACAAGAAAGCAATAGACAACTGCACCATATGACAAATTAATACAAATTAGTCATACTTGAAAAGATGTGTGTTGAATTTCTTCGGTGCAGCGACGCGAATATCCTGAGGCAGATTATTCCACTATCTTGCGCCGGAACAGCAAAGGCGCGATCATCATACTTAGTTTTCGTGCGAGGTCGTTCAGCAAACTAATAAAAGTTGTGAAGCAGATCGAAGATTGCGTGCATGGTTCGTAGACTGACAATTCTGAGACGTACCTCGGTGCAATTCCATGACGAACTTTGTACGCGGTGAGCAGGATCTTGAAGACCACGCGATCTTCAACTTTGAGCCAATGTATAGGTCACAAATCACCCGCGGTGTTAATAATGTTCCCGACGTCTTGTCAGCGTCCGTCACCAATCTAGCAGCAACATTTTGAATAACCTGCAGTCTTGTGGTTTGGGAGTTTGTAAAATGTAAGACCATGAAGAAGACTGTTGTTGTAATCTAACCTGAGGTGACGAATACATAAACTAAACATTCTAATGCATATCGCACAATGTAAAATAATGATATTATGAAAACATAGTTACGTGTGGATTGTAATTTGTATTGTTGTTGGTTTCTTCACGTTCATAAATAGGAAGGATACAAAAGAAGATTGCATGAAGTATGCTAAAATAATTGAAAGCCTATTATAATATCTATGACTGGAGTGCACGGTTAACTGGCACCGCCATTATAAAGGCCTATGGGCCTATATAGCCTCCATCCATCATCAAATTCAGGGCAGCACTACACGTGGTTCGTATCACCGTCGGTTGTAGGGCCTATAAATGGGTTCCGGCTTCGTATAGAACGATTAGCGTATCCGGGAAATTTTCACACCTTTTTGAAAAGGGTACAGAAACAATGCATTTCCAGTTCACATCGCAGCATTTTCCCCCTGCGTGTATAATTGGAGGATGACTTTTAAAGTGACAGCTGCAACGGATCAGGCAATATACCACTCTACCCACGCCCGCCCCATCTTTCTATATACCGATCATCCTCGAATTATTCGTTTTGGAGGGAAATAGCTTAGTTTCACTTCCGACACTAAAAAAAAGTTTTATGATAAATTACTAGTATTACTAGTTTACTATACAGAGAAGCTGACCGAAAAAGGCAAATGTCTGATATTTGGTACAATATGAATGGGAGGCTATATAATTTTATGTAGGCCTACATGCGACAGGCGAACATACGGGCCATTATGATCACGCACCGTAATCGTGATACTAAAGAAAACACATAATGTTACATGGGCAATAATAAGTCGACACTACAAAACCTATGAAAATTCCGTAGATTATTTTAATAATATAATCCTATTTCAAGTGTTAAAGGCGTCACAACATTGATTTCTGTTCTAGGATGAGTAATAATAATGATTTAGGATTCGCTTTTTGAGATGAAATATTACTTTTCTCTGTCTGGTATTATCGATACTATGAATATGATCATTAATTTTGTACATCTTAATAATTGCAATTGCATCTCAATAATTGCATGACTTATTATAGGCCTAACTGCGTGTTTGAATGATCCAATAAGTATTAGTAATAAGCACGATTATTGCACTGGTGAATGCATAAAATAATGGCTTCAATTCATCTACCTGCATGAGACTTTCCATGTGCATGTGCACAGTAAAAATCTATAATGATTACAGCATCATTAAACAGCTACCAACGATTGAACGAGTAGCGCCATGGTTTGCCTGAACACTGTATTATGATTTTGTACCAAAGTGATTATTGAACGGAAAAGCGCCTATAGGGGGCGCTATTCTATAACTATAATAGGCGCAGACCCGTAGTAACTTGCGTGCAGACGTCCGCCAAAATCTATAATTTTATTATCTTAGGCCACGATGCTTCAACGCTTCAACACAGTTAAATTTAAACACAATTAAATTTTGCCTTAAAATTTAGTGGGTAATTCAGTGGTAAGACGTCCGTACTAGAATTCGGGAGTCGCGGGTTCGAATCCCGCCCGAGCTGCCTGGAATATTTTATCAGGCACAGGGCAAAGCACTGGGCATTCACTGTTTACCATCACGTCGAATAAGGGCAAAACCTCTTTGAATTATATACAAAAATGCTGCAAACTGCTAATTATACTGACTAAAATTACCAAAATGTAAATCTTAAAATTTAGTGGGCCTGACGTTTCGATCCTAGCAGGACCTTTCTCAAAGGCAGAGTGACAAGGACAATACAGATATATGTATACACGAAGGAAGGGGGGAGTGAATAGGACACGGATGAGAAACAAAGGACAAAGAGTGAAGCTGGTAGGGAGAGATCAAAGGGAAGGGCAAGGGGTAGGGTAGGGATTAGTGAGAGGAGGGGAAAAGATCAAAGAGAAGGGCAAGGAGTAGGGTAGGGATTAGTGACAAGAGGGGGAAAGATCAAAGAGAGAAGTGTGAAGGACTGAACACAAAAGAAGGATTATCAGAAAGCTGCATGGTGTTAGTCATTACCCTCCTGGATGTTGAGACCATGTGGTTGAATAGTCCGAAGACGCTTCATCCACATTTTCTCACGGCTAAGACGGACAACATTACACAGTGACCAAGTGATTCTATGCCCAGTACACTCATATCTGATATCGAATGATCAGGGAGATTGAAGTGATACCCAACAGGGGTGTCCATTTTACCGGCTTTGATAGTAGACCTATGGCCATAGATCCGTTTTTTGAGGGTGTTTTTGGTCTCGCCAACATACTGAATATTACAAACTCTACAAGATGTTTGAGGTAGTGCACGTGATAGAGCCATAGGTCGTGTGGGTAGTTCTAGAAGAATGTCCAATGGAAGAGTCTATTTCCTTGACATGTGTCTTGCAAACAATGCATTTCGATGTACACTTAAATGTACCAAATTTGGTTGGAGGTGAAGAGTCCAAAGAGGGAACCTCTGCTCGGACAATTAAGTCACGCAGGTTACGGGGGCGCCTGAAAGCCAAAACAGGCGAATTAGGAATGGCTTCAGCCAGACGATCTGAAGTGTGGAGAATATGGTGGTTTTCCTTAGTTATCTTCCTGAGAGGAGGAAGAGAAGGGTGGTAGGAAGTAACTAAGGGAACCTTGGGATTGTCCTTGGGACCTGGTGGCTTTTGTTTTAGTGCCGAACTTCTGGGAATGGAATAGACTTTAGCAATGGCGAGAACTATAGCCTCTAGCAACCAAGTTACTGGCCAATACACGTGTATGGCGGCGAAAGTCAGACTCATTGGAACATATGCGCCTCAATCTGAGGGCCTGGCTGTAAGCTATACCAGTCTTACAGTGTCTGGGTGACAACTGGAGGAATGGAGATATTGATGAGTGTCGGTGGGCTTAGAATACAAGTCAGTAGTGAGTGTATTGAGGTCTTTCCGGACGGTGACGTCCAGAAAGTGGGTCTGCTGAAGAGACTGCTCCCATGTGATTTTGATAGTCCTATGGAAGGAATTGATGTGGTCAAAGAAAGCATTCAAGCTGCTACCGTCCCTAGACCAAATGAAGAACACGTCATCTATGTATCTCCACCAAATCCAGGGGCGGCATGGAGCCTCACTGAGCATGCGTTCCTCAAGGTCACCCATGAATTGAGGCATGCAAAGGAAGGAGCCATGCGCGTGCCCATGGCAGTGCCATGCACTTGAAGATAGTGCTTGCCAAGAAAGGAGAAATTATTCTTGGCCAGCACTAGCCTCATGAGGGTGGTTATGTCAGAGATGGGTGGAGAAGACTGTTTTCCTTTGGCCAGGGCCGAGGAGCAAGCTTGAATGCCTTCTTCCTGGGGGATGTTAGTGTATATAGAGAGGAAACGTCAATAGTACCAATTATGGCAGTGGTAGGAATTTGATCCTTGACACTTTCCAACTTTCGCAGAAAGTCGGGAGTGTCATGGACGTATGATGGGATTTGGGGAACCAAGGGTTTGAGAAAAGAGTCAATGAAAAGAGATATGTGTTCCGTAGGTGAACCATTGCCAGAGACGATGGGTCTGCCTGGGTTGTTGGCCTTGTGAATTTTCGGGAGAAGGTAGAATCTGGCAGTTCTACAATCGATCGGTGATAGAAATCTGTGAGCTTTTTTACTCAAATGATCACGTGATCGCATGTCATCCAAAACTTCCTGAATTTGCTCTGAAAATTTGCCAGTGGGGTTGGAGTCCAGACATTTATAGTGCTGGGGATTGTTGAGTTGGCGATTGGCTTCATCAATATATTTTTGGCGATCCATGATTACTACGGCTGACCCTTTATCTGCTGGCTTGATAATGATGTCACCCCGGGAACGTAGAGTACGTGTTGAGAGCAATACGTTCTTCCCTATAGGGAGATTGTCGTGGGGCTTACGGGTTCTTCGTTCTTCTTTACGGGAGCCAGAATCGAAGAAGAACTCAGTGAGACGAAGTCTGCGGTAATACTCAGTGAGATCTTGACTGAGCATTACTTGGTCAACTTTTGGGGGAGTTGGACAAAAGTTCAAGCCCTTGGAAAGTAACGTATGCTCTGCGTCAGTTAGAGAAGAAGAGGAAAGGTTTACAACAGTGTTAGTGTGGGGGGGGGGGGGTAAAGGTGTAGACTGGGGACTGCGTCTGAAGCGGTTGTGTCTGCGTTGTTTGGCAACAAGGCCACCAATCTTCTTGTTTCTCCTGTCGGTAAGAACAGAATTCAGGTTAGAGAGACCTTTCTCAATCTCATCACTGAGATCCTTGTACTGGCTTTCAGAACAGAAAGGAGATCTTAAAATTTAGTGGGCCTGGCGTTTCGATCCTAGCAGGACCTTCCTCAAAGGCAGAGTGACAAGGACAATACAGATACATGTATACACGAAGGAAGGGGGGGAGTGAATAGGACACGGATGAGAAACAAAGGACAAAGACTGAAGCTGGCAGGGAGAGATCAAAGGGAAGGGCAAAGAGTGGGGTAGGGATTGGTGAGAAGAGGGGGAAAGATCAAAGAGAAGGGCAAGGAGTAGGGTAGGGATAAGTGACAAGAGGGGGAAAGATCAAAGAGAGAAGTGTGAAGGACTGAACACAAAAGAAGGATTATCAGAAAGCTGCATGGTATAGTCATTACCCTCCTGGATGTTGAGACCATGTGGTTGAATAGTCCGAAGACGCTTCATCCACATTTTCTCACGGCTAAGACGGACAGCATCACTACGGTGACCAAGTGATTCTATGCCCAGTACACTCATATCTGATATCGAATGATCAGGGAGATTGAAGTGATACCCAACAGGGGTGTCCATTTTACCGGTTTTGATAGTAGACCTATGACCATAGATCCGTTTTTTGAGGGTGTTTTTCGTCTTGCCAACATACTGAATATTACAAACTCTACATGAGATGAGGTATGATTTTTGAGGTAGTGCACGTGATAGAGCCATAGGTCGTGTGGGTAGTTCCAGAAGAATGTCCATTGAAAGAGTCATGTGTCTTGCAAACAATGCATTTCGAGGTACACTTAAATGTACCAAATTTAGTTGGAGGTGAAGAGTCCAAAGGGTGGACCTCTGCTCGGACAATTAAGTCACGCAGGTTACGGGAGCGCCTGAAAGCCAAAACAGGCGAATTTGGAATGGCATCAGCCAGACGATCTGAAGTGTGGAGAATATGGTGGTTTTCCTTAGTTATCTTCCTGAGGGGAGGAGGAGGAAGGGTGGTAGGAAGTAACTAAAGTAGGAAGTAACTAAGTTTTGGATGACATGCGATCACGTGATCATTTGAGTAAAAAACTCACAGATTTCTATCACCGATCAATTGTAGAACTGCCAGATTCTACCTACTCCCTATAATTCATAAGGCCAACAACCCAGGCAGACCCATCATCTCTGGCAATGGTTCACCTACGGAACACATATCTCTTTTCATTGACTCTTTTCTCAAACCCTTGGTTCCCCCAATCCCCTCATATATACGTCCATGACACTCCCGACTTTCTGCGAAAGTTGGATGGAAAGTGTCAAGGATCAAATTCCTACCACTGCCATAATTGGTACTATTGACGTTTCCTCTCTATACACTAACACCCCCAGGAAGAAGGCATTCAAGCTTGCTCCTCGGCCCTGGCCAAAGGAAAACAGTCTTCTCCACCCATCTCCGACATAACCACCCTCATGAGGCTAGTGCTGGCCAAGAATAATTTCTCCTTTCTTGGCAAGCACTATCTTCAAGTGCATGGCACTGCCATGGGCACGCGCATGGCTCCTTCCTTTCCTTGCCTCTTCATGGGTGACCTTGAGGAACGCATGCTCAGTGAGGCTCCATGCCGTCCCTGGATTTGGTGGAGATACATAGATGACGTGTTCTTCATTTGGACTAGGGACAGTAGCAGCTTGAATGCTTTCTTTGACCACATCAATTCCTTTCATACGACTATCAAATTCACATGGGAGCAGTCACTTCAACACACCCACTTTCTGGACCTCAATACAGCCCACCGACACTCATCAATATCTCCATTCCTCCAGTTGTCACCCCAGACACTGTAAGACTGGTATAGCTTATATTTAACAGCCAGGCCCTCAGATTTAGGCGCATATGTTCCAATTGAGTCTGACATTCGCCGCCATACACGTGTATTGGCCAGTAACCTGGTTGCTATAATTATATAGAGGCTATATATCTCGCCAAGTGAAGAACTCCATTGCTAAAGTATGAGTACGTGAGAAAATGTGGATGAAGCGTCTTCGGACTATTCAACCACATGGTCTCAACATCCAGGAGGGTAATGACTCTACACCATGCAGCTTTCTGATAATCCTTCTTTTGTGTTCAGTCCTTCACACTTCTCTCTTTGATCTTTCCCCCTCTTGTCACTAATCCCTACACTACTCCTTGCCCTTCTCTTTGATCTTTCCCCCTCTTCTCACTAATCCCTACCCCACTCCTTGCCCTTGCCTTTGATCTCTCCCTTTATACCAGCTTCACTCTTTGGCTTTGGTTTCTCATCCGTGTCCTATTCACTCTCCCCCCTTTCTTCGTGTACATGTATCTGTTTTGTCCTTGTCACTCTGTCTTTGAGAAAGGTCCTGCTAGGATCGAAACGTCAGGCCCACTAAATTTTAAGATTTACATTTTGGTAATTTTAGTCAGTATAATTAGCAGTTTGCAGCATTTTTGTATATAATTCAAAGAGGTTTTGCCCTTATTCGACGTGATGGTAAACAGTGAATGCCCAGTGCTTTGCCCTGTGCCTGATAAAATATTCCAGGCAGCTCGGGCGGGATTCGAACCCGCGACTCCCGAATTCTAGTACGGACGTCTTACCACTGGACCACCGATCGAGCTGGTCGAGGTCGTGTGGTGGATTCGAATAATGTATAGCGGCGGGTACCGCGCGTTGCATCATATAGATATAACATGATGTTTGCGTAGAGGAGAATGTAATTCAAAGAGGTTTCTAGACGTCCGTACTAGAATTCGGGAGTCGCGGGTTCGAATCCCGCCCGAGCTGCCTGGAATATATTTTTATCAGGCACAGGGCAAAGCACGTGTTTACCACCACGTCGAGTAATGGCAAAACCTCTTTGAATTACATTCTCCTCGACGCAAACATCATGTTATGTTTATGATTCTACCTCACAATTACCTCCGTTCAGAACACGTGAGATTGTATTGTCTGGTAGGAGCATACCACGCGTTTAAAGCATAACAAAGCAAGTGATTACGACCCGGGCACTATATAAGTTCCCTCCCCACACAATCTCGCCAGTGTATTTCTGGTGCATACTGCGCGTAGGTCACGCTCTGATACTGTTGCAGCGTTTTTTGCTTTTTGCGTAGCCTTATATATTGTAGTCGGAATGGCCGAAGATGCCGTTATTCACGTTTCACCCTCCGAAGACGAGTCTCTTTTTCCGCAATTAGAGAAGGAAATCGCTTCGGCACAGCAAGCGAGCATTAGCGCCAAGCTGCCAGCTAAACCTGCTCGAAAACGCGTTTCTAAACGCAAATGTTCTGAACCTGCTCCTGCTGCTTCTAGCCATGCCCCGGCCGCGTCTGCTTCGCCGACGACCACAATGGCCGATAATCTACATGCGACTGTAAGTCAGCTGCAAGAAACAGTTGTTTCACTAGCCAATGCATTCAGCTGCTTAAGCAAAGATCCTCGTGCGGCCGCTATAGGGCATACTGCCATAACTCAAGAGCTAGAAGAGGGCGAAGTTTCAGACCTTGACTGTTATGTTGTCTGAAAACCCTGTACCCGAAAGGGTGGTAGTAGCGGTATCGTACCCGAAAGGGGCGACAATTTTTCAGACCGCGATGTTGACACCCTCCTGCATGGGCAAGAGAACGACCAGTTGCTTACTTAATTGGTTGTCATGGTCGAAAATGACGAGAAAGTTGGGCCAGCCATTAATGAACAGTTGGCTCAAACAGTGAATGCCTTAATCAGAGGAAAAATCCAAACAGAAAAGCTTGACGAAAAGCTGAAGCTTTACAGCAAGCCAGAAAATTGCACAAACTTGTGTTTAACCAGAGTTAATCCAGAAATCTGGTCAATACTGAAACCGGCAACGCGATCCAGCGATGCCAAACTACAAAAGATTCAAAACTCTTTTGTTCGTGGATCAGTAGCCATCTCTATGGTGGCTAACGAATTACTAAAAGCCCGTAACAATAAGACGGAGGCCAACATTGATTCCGCCAAACTAATTCGCATTCTTATTGATGCGGTTGCAATTCTTGGGCATGGCAGTTCGTCCAGATTTGAGTCAGAATTTTGCCCCCCTTTGTTCTTCACAAGTCCCATGCACAAGCCTGCTATTTGGAGACGACTTGGCACAGTCTTGCAAAAGCATTCAAGACTCCAATAAAATTGGAACTAAAGTACAGGCACGATCTGAAACTGCAGGTCGGCGTAGAGGAAGATACTCGAACCTGCCACGCCCTTTGAAAGAGTGGTGTCATAGGCCCTCCTTTGGGAGAGGGAGTTACAACCGCCGAATAAGGGCTCCTTATTACCGCGGAAGTCGAGGGTCAGGAACCAGCCGTTCGTTCGGCCCTTACCAAACTACCCAGAGCCAGCCACGGTCTACAAGTAGCCATTTGGGCTCAAAGCCGTCCACAGCATGACTGGCCGTAGAAGAGAGTATTGTGAGTGAGTACACTATTCAAACTCTTATTCCTATTGCAGGAAGATTAAAACAGTTTGTCTCGGCTTGGACCAATATCACGTCTGACGAGTGGGTCTTAGATTCAGTGGCACATTGTCATATTGAATTTGATCAATACCTTTTCAACATAAGGCCCCAGTACCGATACAGTTTTCGGATTCTGAAGCGAGGATGATAGATAAGGAAATAGATTCAATGGTTACAAAAGGTGCTATTGTCGAAACTCAACCCAGTGAAGGGCAGTTTCTTTCCAATATTTTCTTGACACCGAAAAATGATGGCTCTATGCGACCTATTATCAATCTGAAACTTTTAAATAAGTTTGTGTCCTATCACCACTTTAAAATGGAAACATTAGAGTTTGCACTTACGCTTATTCTTCCAAAATGTTTTCTAGCATCAGTAGATCTCAAAGATGCTTATTTTACCATTCCAATAGCCCTAGAACATCAGAAGTTCCTGAGATTTCTGTGGCGAGACAAATTGTGGCAATTTTCCTGTTTGTGTTTTGGCCTGTCAAGTGCACCACGCATATTCATTATGAAACCTGTGATTGCAACAATGCGCAACATTGGCCATATTTCGGCCAATTACATTGACGATTTCCTTCTCATTGGGGATACAATAGATGAATGTGCAAAGAATGTTCAATCTAGATGTGCACTTATGACTGAACTTGGTTTTGTCATCAATCAGACAAAATCGCATTCTAAACCAACTCAAATTTTAGAATTTTTGGGATTTGTGATAAATACAGCAAATGTGACGGTCTGTAATATTATTAAAGCTTGCCGTCATCTATCCATTCAGACTAATCCAACCATTTTATTGGTATCACAAGTAATAGGCAAACTAGTTTCAAGTTTCCCTGCGGTGCCAATGGGCAAACTGTTCTACAGAAATTTAGAAATGGCAAAAGATGAAGCACTAAAGAAACCTCTTGGAAATTTCCACGCTAAAATGTCTTTGCCGTCAGAGGTTATTTTGGAACTGCAATGGTGGGTGACAAATTTAAAGAGCCAATACCGCCCAATATTGCCTCGGGTGGGCGAAACCTTTGTCTATACCGATGCTTCCCTCGATGGTTGGGGAGCAGATTGCCCAACAGCTAACCTGCAAACAAAAGGGAAATGGACCCCAGCTGAGGCAAATTTCCATATCAATTATCTGGAATTATTGGCAGTCTTTTATGCACTTAAATCTTTTGTCACTCACATACAGAATAAAGTTGTCTCAGTACAGGTAGATAATACCACCGTTGTGGCATATATTAACCACATGGGAGGTTGCCACTCTCCAGTTCTTAACACTTTAACCAAGCAATTATGGCTTTGGTGTTTACAACATGGCTCATGGCTACTTGCGTGCCATATTCCTGGGACAGAGAATGTTCGTGCAGATTTGTTATCAAGGTCAACAGATGACCACCTAGAATGGAAGTTGAATAGTCAGGTTTTCCAGACTATCTTACCGAGACTGAATTGTTTCCCCACAATCGATATGTTTGCATCTAGAACCAATTACCAGTTTAAACCATTTGTATCATGGTTCCCTGATCCTGAGGCACTAGCTTGTTACTCATTTTCCTTCTCTTGGTCAGGAGAGATAATTTATGCTTTCCCTCCATTCATTCTTATCGACAGAGTGTTGCAGAAGATAGAACACGACAACACTACCGGTATTCTTGTGTTCCCGCTTTGGCAGACACAGCACTGGTTCCCCAGGTTACTTCGACTACTAGTGGAACATCCAGTAATCCTACCAATAGAGCCAGGGCTGCTCCATTTACCACACGCCCCAGAGCGTCAACACCCGCTAAAGAACCAGCTGGTATTGGCAGTCGCTGTATTGTCAGGCAATCGCTCGAGACAAGAGGCCTTTCACAAAGGACTATCACCCTCATCATGCAGGCCTGGAAATCAAGTACGCAGAAACAATACAATTCAGCCATTTCCAAATGGGTACATTTCTGCGCTCAACGGCCTTCGCATCCACTTCATGCCCCTTTAAATACGGCATTGGATTTCCTAGCTTCATTGGTTGACAGTGGTGCCCGATACAGCACAGTAAACACGGCAAGAAGTGCCTTGTCAGCATTATTATGGCCGACAACAGATTCGCCCACTAAGTTTGGGTCTCATCCTTTAGTTGTACGGTTCATGCGCGGGGTCTTTAACATTAGACCTCAGTTACCTAGATACTCCCATACTTGGGATGTCAATCAGTTACTTTCCTATGTCAGCAGTTTAGAACCTGTGGAATCAATTAGTCTTAAACAACTGACCTTTAAACTTATTTGTTTATTTGCATTAATTACAGGTCAGAGGACACAAACTTTGTCCTTCTGTGACGTTTCTAATATGTTACTTTCAGATAGACAGATACAGATTAAGATCACAGAATTGATTAAGACTTCAAAACCTGGCAAGCCACAGCCAGTTTTACTTCTTTCGGCTTATCCACAAGAAAGAAAGCTTTGTGTTATGAGAACTCTGCTAGAGTATTTAAAACGAACGAAACCTCTTCGGAAGAGTAGTAGACTTTTTATAAGTTTTTTCCCTCCACATAATGGTGTGGGTCCTTCAACCATCGCTCGTTGGTTGAAATTATGCCTAACAGAAGCAGGTATAGATACATCCATTTTTAAGGCACATAGCTTCCGGTCTGCTTCAACCTCTGCAGCAGCTAGCAGAGGGGTACCTGTGGATGCCATATTACAGACAGCGGGTTGGGCAGCAGCCGCAACCTTTGCTAGATTCTATAATATAAGTAGTTCCGTGAACCACACAGAACCAAAAGCAGTCTTTGCCAAGGCAGTGCTAAGCAATGCATAATTATTTTGTATAAAGAGTTACTCAAAAAAGATTTACCTATTGTTTGGAGTTCATGTAAAGTGATTATAAATCGACCAAACAGGTGATGAAAAATTTAGCCTGTGAAACTTGGTTAAATACCATTTTGATTTCTACCTATGTTTTCTTTTAACGAGGAAAATCATATTGCTTGTGTCGTTTTTTAGCACACATTACACTGGCCAACTTTAAAATCTCACGTGTTCTGAACGGAGGTAATTGTGAGGTAGAATTTCCCAATTAAACGAGTGAAACGATGTTTGATTGGGATTCTGCCGAATCTTTTACCGTAGTGAGGAATCACGTGATTCCCCCTCCCATTTTTGCAGGTTGTACTTTGTAGAACCCACCCTTGGTTTCGATGGGGCCAGTGTAATGGCTATTACCTTTGAACTTTGAACACTGGCGAGATTGTGTGGGGAGGGAACTTATATAGTGCCCGGGTCGTAATCACTAATTGCTTTGTTATGCTTTAAACGCGTGGTATGCTCCTACCAGACAATACAATCTCACGTGATTCCTCACTACGGTAAAAGATTCGGCAGAATCCCAATCAAACATCGTTTCACTCGTTTAATTGGGAATTTTTTGTATATCTCCAATTAAGGAGATATGTAACAGGACCGACATATTGAGCCATGTTGGTACCCCGTAAATTATGTGGGGACTATACAAGGACTTGTTTTGTAAACCAGCGTAGGCCTTAGGCTTAGGGCGCTACGGTTAGAGTTATGGTTCCTGTTAAAGTTCGGGTTGGGTTAGCCAACCGTTAGCGTTACTAGCGAGCTTTCGATTTCTGCTACGAACGGCGTCTTGAACGGATCGAGTCGGCTCGTCGACCCGTCGCACACACCAAGTCCGTTCACTGCGCGAGAGCGCTTTCGGTCGATCTCGACGTATGCGCAGTCCTTCCGAAAGTCAGGTGACCACTTTTGTGTTGATCATGTATTGCGTAAATACAGTGAACGGGCGCAGAATTGAGGATGACGGCAAAACCGGGGTGAACGAGTCCTCGATTCGGGCAGTGAACGAGGGGTCCAATTTCGCGCATGCGCAGAACTCCAAAAAGTGGTTCGCTCGTACCAGTCCACTATGTCGACGTGCAAATCGAAAGCTCGCTAATACTATAGAGGGTCAACTCTGCCTCCTTGTGTCACCATGACGTCAGACTGCCTCCGTAACAACTGGCGATGGGTGGTGACCGTGGCTTCCTTCGTCCATCACGTAGTCTTTCTCGGGCCGCTGTACAACTACAGCATCCTTTTCCTGAGCTTTCAGCGCGAGTTCAACTCTGGGATCACTGCAACAGGTACGTGACTGTTTACATGGGATTGGTTTGAGGGTTTGCAAGGGGGGCTCATGTTTGCCATGTTTGCAAGAGAATGTTTGCGGTGACGCCATGTACACCGCCTCTTTCTTTGTGAGTAGTTACTCTCTCTTCTCGGAAACACACTCACTCTAGAAAGAGTGTCACCTGAAAACATTCTATACACAGCCCATCTACTGATCTAGTACTGTAGTAGTATTAGTAATAGTACTAATAGTAATACCAGTAATACTAATAGTAGTATTGTCCAAATGTTAGAATACACACATGAGCCCATTAATTATGGGGATGTGGGATTGAGTGAGATTCCCCTCCCCTCCCTCCCCAAATTCGTCTACAGGATGGGTGGGGTCAATCGCCAACGCTCTCACGTGTCTGCTTACACCGGTCTCGTCGCTGGTCCTGCGTCGGCTCAGCTGCCGCACAGGGTCGGTCCTTGGGGTGGTCGTGTTCTCCGCGGGGCTGGTCATCACGTCCTTCGCCACCGAGCTGTGGCACACCTTCCTCGCCTTCGGCATCCTCCTGGGGGCCGGCAGCAATCTCCTCTTGGTGGCCGACTTCACGCAGCTCGGCCGATGTTTTGGGGAGAGTAGGTCTTTTGCCAAGGTCAGTGCGTTGGTCACTGCCGGTTCGTCGGTTGGTAAGTGTTTCTCAAACTAAGTGTTTTACTGCTGTGTCTCTTTCTCTTTTTCTTTCTCTTTATCTTTCTCTCTCTCTCTCTCTCTCTCTCTCTCTCTCTCTCTCTCTCTCTCTCTCTCTCTCTCTTTTTCTCTCTCACTTTCTCTCTCTCTCTTTCTCTTTCTCTTTCTTTTTCTATTTGGTTTCTTTGTCTATTCTTATCCAATGTATCCTTTTCAAACAACTTATTTTTCTCTGTTACATACTGTTTTTCTCAAAATCTTCCGTTACAAAATTATTTGTCCTGTATAATTATAATCATGTTCAACATACTGATGTAACTTAATTTTCTGTACAGGTTTTTGTTAAAGACAGCTGCTCGCACTAGCGAGACGTGTTGTAATGCCTCTGTCTTCGGCTAAAATCCCCAAAACTCTTTCATTTCAAACACAATTCTTTTACTTGTTTAAATTTGTACATTTCTATTTATTCTGTTCTTACGTGTATATTCATTATTTGTTTACTTTCATGTATGTTAATTCATATCAAATGGATTTGAAATTAAGTCTCCATTGAAAAGTAAAAAAAAAAGGCTCTTTCGCTTTCTCTTTGCCTTTCCCTTTCTCCTTCCCTCACTACCTCACTCCCTCCCTCCCCCTCCCTCCCTCCCTCCCTCCCTCCCCCTCCCTCCCTCCCTCCCTCCCTCCCTGTCTCAGTCCCTTTTAGCTGAATTGTACAGAGCAATAACCTCCAATGTTCATAAAGTGTCAGCCTGCCTAGTGCTAATGGCCAGTAATCCAATCCATCAGTAACTACAGACCGAAGCATAGCCGGGTCTCTTGTTTTCAATCTCTCCTTCGCAGGAATGATGTGCATGAGTTCGATCCTGACCGCTCTGATAGGTGCGTACGGGTGGAGGCATTGCCTGAGAATTCTGAGCGCGGGTACCTTCCTGGTCGGCCTCCTAGCTGCCTGGTCGTTGAGAGACCCGAGCCCGATGGAGAAGCGGACGGAGTCAGATGTTGACGCGGAGACGGAGGCACCACCCGCCGAGGAGACGCTGCTCGGTCGTCCCACCGTCAGGCTGGAGTGCTCGCCGCAGGGAAGACCGGGCCAGGCGGAGACCAGACTCGCCTCCGAGGCCGGACCGGACTCCGACGGGACACCTGTGGAGACTCGTCTGGTTTCGGAGAGGAGCCCAGCGGAGAAGCTGGAGTTGGAGGGCTCGGCAGGGCGCCCCCTATGGTCCACTGTTCTCCGACTCCCGAGCGCCTGGCTGTTCAGCGCAGCAGTAATTCTGTCAAACAACGCCTACATGTTTGAAGTCATCAACTTGGTGAGGGCTCCGTGATGCCGATTTTCATGAAGGCGGCCTCAATTGGAAAAAGGCAAAATAGTTAAGGTAGTTAAATAGTTAAGTATAGTTAAGGGTAGAACCGCCTTTGCCTTAAATTTGGCAATCAAAAGCCTTACATCAAACTCAAGCTATGGAATAGGACCTCATTTCTGTCTCACCCTGTCTGTCTTATGTCTCTTTCTTTGTCTCTCATGGGCTCTATCTCTCTGTCTCTCTATGTCTCTTAATGTCGTTCTGTTTCTATTTCTCTGTCTCTCGCGGTCCTTCCTCTCTGTCTCTCTATGCCTCTTCCTAACTCTCTGTCTCCCTCTGTCTGTCTGTCTCTACCTCTACCTCTCTCTCTATGTCTCTCTCTACCTCTACCCGTCTCCCTGTCTCTCTGGGAACTGAAACCGGGGTCCAAGCCCAAGATTCAAGGCCAAGCCCAAGGCCGTGGCTTCGTACAGGGGCTAAGACTAGTATATTGCGTGGCTCACACTTTCTCCTTTAACATCTAACAGCCCCCTCCTCTGTTATTCTCTCGTCCATTTCCACAGGGAAGCTTCATGGATGATCTGCAGTTTACCGCCAAGGACATCAGGCTGTGCATCACCCTATTTGCCCTTGCCGAGGTCATGGGAAAACTGATCATCGCAGCCATCAGCAGCGTGGTGACCTTCCCCTTGCACTTCATCAGCCTGGCTGGCTGTATGGTCGGGGCGCTGATTTCGGCTTTGATGACAGTTGCTCGTGGACTCGTCCTGCTGGCCATATACTGCTTCAGTAAGACCTCCATCTTTGCATATCATACTCGGACTCGAGTCACCTATCCCCCCTTCCACACACACCCTAGGGTCAGATGTACAAAGGGAAAAACATATGGGAAACAAAGGCAATTGCCAACTCTGAACTGTATCTGAGCGACCGAGCGCCTGTCGCCCAACGGTTACCTCAACTATTCCACTCGGTATACAGATCGAGTAGGAAAAAGTCTACCACTGGAAAATGTAGCCGGAGAAACACTGGCAAACAAAGAAGAGTACGGTTTCCAATACGGCGTGCAATACGGGCGATTCACAGTAGAGCGCCCTCAAGAGTTCGCAACGGGTTAGCCATTCACAATGGTAAGAATCTGTGACCGTTTACGAAATGAAGGCTTAGGCTCGGAATTAAGCTTCGGTCATACTTTTCTGACTCGAAAACGAGTCTGGACTTACAGTTTCACCGTCTCAGATCTCCTTCCATTCACACCTGCACATCCAAAGGGTGCAACGCACTATAACAAAATCTCCATAGCCCGGCCATCGTGAAAAAAAAAACACATCTAGGTCACGTCAACCTCTGAAAATAAAATCCACATTTAAGTTTGAAATAGAGTGATTTGTAATTTTGAAAGACAGCAAATAAAAGTTTGATTTGACTGGGACTGGAACCCGAGACCTCTACACGTGCAGTGACTGACGTAGACAGGCTAGATCTATAGGTTACATTATTACTATTGGCAAGAAAAACACCAGCCAACAAGTTCATCCCGTAGGTCAAATTGCCACCAGTGTAGAGCATCCGTCCACTTACAAGATTGCGCAAAACTGCATCCAAATCATGTGTGTTTGTTTTATCTTCAATTTTTGTTTGTCATATGTGTAGTGTTTGGATTGGCCAGGGCGAGCCTGTACGCTTTGGTCTGGGGATGTAGTCATCAGCTGTTCGGCAACTACGGGATGTCCACCGTTAACGTTTTTTCTATGGTTCCCTTCGGCATCGGGATGCTGATCGCAGCGCCCATCACAGGTACTAGGCATGGTGGGCTGATGATGAGCGCAAACACTCCGCAAGCTTAAAGTTTCCCATATGCTGGGGCTGGGCAGGGGCTGGGGCCGGGGCTGGGACTGGGATTTAACACCACAAGTGCTTGGGTTCTTCGTGTGTCAATACAATCATCCACATGGGGCCTAGGTTTAAAACCTATCTGTCTTTTTGATCCCTCTTATCTCTCCTAATTGCCGCCAGGGGGCCTGTATGACGTCACAGGCAACTACACCCTCAGCCTCCTAGTGATCATTGGCTGCTTCGTGACATCATCGGTGTGCTTTCTTCTGATTCCGCCCTGGAAGAAACTAAAGTTCACCTGCCTGCCGTGCTTCTTTACCTCTGTTGCTGAGGGCTAGTCTCTAGAGACCAGTTTCATAGATTGCTTAAGTAAAACAAATGCTTAGCCCCCAAAATTTGCTTAATCAGCAAAATTTGCTTAATCGGCAAAATTTGCTAAATCAACAAAATGTGCTTAATCAGTAAAATCTGTTTAATCAACAAAATCTGGTTAATCAGTGTCTGCTTTATCACCAAAATTTGCTTAATCAGCAAAATCTGCTTAATCACCAAAATAATTATGCTCAATCACAAAAAGGTTTACCTATTTAGTAACTTTTGTATGAAGAAATTAATACTTCATGGGCTTTTGGAAAAACTGGCGGTCATTTTCACCTTTTATTTGTACCGGTATTTGAAAAATAAAATAATGTATTTTTTTTTTATTCATAGATTTTTTACAAAAGGGTGAGAAAATGTTGACTTCATTTTTGTATTCTCTAACTAATACTATTTCTATCTATGAAAAAAAAATAGAAAACAAATAATATTCCCCCCCCAAAAAAAATTGTTCTCATCCATTACCATGCAATTTCATGTATTAGCAACAGTGCTGTAAAAATGCAAGCCATTTTCATTGAGTTGTAATATTTTATAAAAAAGCAACCGCATAATGTCATGTACATTGAATGTACTTATGATCAGGATGAACATTGTGCGCAGTCATGGGGTGTTTTTTTAACGTCATACCTGTAAAGGTGTATGCTCAATGTATGGGTAGCTCAACAAATCACACATCCAGCTATAGTTCTACTTCTAGTGTGCCCCTTCTAGTGTGCCCTGGCCAATATGTAGTGTCTTTTAAGGCTTCTTTTGGGGCATTCTGAAGCTTAAACATAGTCTTAAACATAGTCCACTCTGGTCACCCCCCCCCCTTCCATTCGTACTGGTTGATAGATATGACTATATTGTACGGTCCCCATGACTACGCTCAGACACAAGCCAGAATATACATGTATATTATTTTACCCATTGAAAAATACTGACAAAAGACGGCTTGTTGAAATCTATACCAATTAATGTGTGCTTTATTTTCTGATGATGCAATATTCCCGAGGAGGTTGTTAATTAACAGATACAAATGACATCTTAATGCTGATGAGTTTTATCCTAAATCTCTGTTGTCCAATCAGTTATCCCGGAGCCCTGATCGACAGAAACTTCTTTTGGGTAATTCATGCGGGAGGTAATTGGGTATTGTTAAGTAACGTTATAATTGTCAGTGTATTTTAATCTAAATCTTAAAATTTAGTGGGCCTGACGTTTCGGTCCTAGCAGGACTTTCTCAAAGGCAGAGAAAGCCTTTGAGAAAGGTCCTGCTAGGACCGAAACGTCAGGCCCACGAAATTTTAAGATTTACATTTTGGTAATTTTAGTCAGTAAGCAGTTTGCAACATTTTTGTATATCACTTTAAATCTAAATCTGAATCTAAATCTAAATCTAAATGATTCACGCGCCACCTACACCCAATTGTGTGTGTGTGTGGGGGGGGGGGTGTGATTAAGTTAAAATTAAATTAAAATTAATTAAAATGAAGGGATTTGTTATGCTCGATTAAAACAAAGTCTGAAAACCGTAGGTACAAAAAAGTCCCTGGTGCAAAACCAGACTGATCCTGGCCCTAAATTTGGGCCTGAATTTCGGCTGGCCTGCCCGTAAAGCGCTACGGTGTCCCATGATTGACACACAATATTTGAATTGTCGTTTTGCTAGTTTAAAAATAAAAAAAAGAGCGAGATTGTATTGCAACTTTGTGATAACATGATTCTATACATAATCAGCGTGAATACTTGTTTTTCTTTTTCCAAAAACATATATTTTTCAGAAAAAAATGAATATACAGGATTTTACTTCAAATAAAACGAATCTGGAATACTCCTCTGTTGGAAAAGTGAGTGTACCCTACGCATTCCACTTAAACCTAATAAATTGGATATCATTTGAAAGAGTACAAGATTCTACAGAGGATGTAGGCGTTTCCGAGTTCATTGGTGCAACCGATCATTCAGCCTAACAAATTTAAAAATGACCAAAATCAACTTTCGGTCGGAATCTCGCTATACGCTAATATGCATTTTGCTGAGAGTTCGAAATACTCATCTTTTGGAAAAGTGAGTTTACCCTACGCATTACACTACAACCTATTGAATTGGATATCATCTGAAAGAGTACAAAATTCTACAGAGGATGTAGGCGTTCCGGAGTTCATTGGTGCAACCATACTTTCAGCCTAACAAATGTAACCTTGAATAAAATCCACTTTCGGTCATAATTTCGCTATACGCTATTATGCATTTTGCTGAGAGTTCCAAATACTCCTCTTTTGGAAAAGTGAGTGTACCCTACGCATTATACTACAACCTATTAAATTTGGCAGGTGAAGTTGAAGAAAAATTACGCCTGGACGTCTATCAGACGCCTCCCCCCCCTCCATTTCCCTGTTGGAAGCTCGTCTTTGGGATTAAGACGTTGGTGCCTGCCAATAATTAAGGCAGGTTTGCGGCTTCCGTCACGAGCTGTTTATTGCGCAGGGCCTGTACCTTTTTCCTCCATGATTATACCTGCCACACGTGTTGTCGGTATTGCCGTGAGAATAAACAATTATAGTCAAGTGGGATTATTGTTTGAGAGTGGACCCATGCGGAAACCTTCGACCCATCGGATGAAATTCGCAAGGTTGTGCGTGTTCAATTGCCTAACAATAAATTCTCTGTAACACAATGCTGATCACACTCCTCTCTGGCTGTTTGGCTGTTTTTGGATTATTTTTGGAAAAAAAAGTATAGGCCTAGGCCTAAAATGCCATGAGAAAACATGTTGTCTATTGGTTGACTCACATCATTATATAGAATATACCAAAGTGGATTATAGGCAATTTGGAGTATCAATGAATATGAACAATTGTGCACAGGGGCCATTCAAAAATGAAATAGTTTTTGACCGCGAGTGAAGTCAAAGTTGTTCTTTTTGTCAATTGCCTATACGTCAATGTGAAATTAGTTGTCAGATGATATCCAATTTAATAGGTTTAAGTGGAATGCGTAGGGTACACTCAATTTTCCAAAAGAGGAGTATTTCGAGTCCTTAGTAAAATTTGTATAATTATTAGCGTATATATAGCGAGTTTCTGGATTTTGGTCATTGTTAAATTTGTTAGGCTGAATGGTCGGTTGCACCAATTTGAACTCGGGAACGCCTACATCCTCTGTAGAATCTCGTACACGTTCATATGATATCCAATTTAATAGGTTTTATTGAAATGCGTAGGGTACACTCACTTTTCCAACAGAGGAGTATTTCGAGCTCTCAGAAAATTTCATATTATATAGTATATATAGAGAGATTCCGACTGAAAGTTGATTTCGGTCACCAATATTATTCGGGGCCTCCATTTCACTATATACGGAGAGGGTCTCTGAGATTAGTTGGGATTTGGCAGGTGAAGTTGAAGAAAAATGACACCTGGACGTCTATCAGCCCCCCCCCGCCCTCCCATTTCCCTGTTGGTATAATAGTGCTCGTCTTTAGGATTAAGACATTGGTGACTGCCAAGGGGGGGGGGGGGGTTGCGGCTTCCGTCACGAGCTGCTTATTGCGCAGGGCCTATACCTTATTCCTCCATGATTATACCTGCCACACGTGTTATCTGCAGTATTGCCCGGAAAATAAACAATTATAGTCAAGAGGGATTATTGTTTGAGAGTGGACCCATGCGGAAACCTTCGACACATCGGATGAAATTATCAAGATTGTGCGTTTAAATTGCATAACAATAAATTCTCTGTAAGTTTTAACACAATGCTGCATGGCAGTCTATCCTGATCACACTCCTCTGGCTGTTTGGCTGTATTTGAATTATTTTTGGAAAATAAAGGTCTAAAATGCCACGAGAAAACATGTTGTCTCTTGCATGGTTGACTCACATCATTATGGTATATACCAATTTAATGGGTTTTAGAGGAATGTGTAGGGTACACTCACTTTTCCAAAAGAGGAGTATTTGGAACTTTCAGCAAAATAAATAAATTAGCGTATAGCAAGTTTCTGACTGAAAGTGGATTATGGTCAAGGTTAAATTTGTTAGGCTGAAAGAACGGTTGCACCAAATAAATTCGGGAACGCCTACATCATCTGTAGAATCTTGTACTCTTTCAGATGATATCCAATTTAATAGGTTTTGGTGAAATGCGAAGGGTACACTCACTTTTCCAAAAGAGGAGTATTTCGAACTCTCAGCAAAATGCATTAGCGTATAGCGAGATTCCGACCGAAAGTTGATTTTGGTCAAGGTTAAATTTGTTAGGCTGAATGATCAGTTGCATAAATTAAATCGGGAACGCCTACATCCTCTGTAGATTCTTGTACTCTTTCAGATGATATCCAATTTAATAGGTTTTAGTGAAATGCGAAGGGTACACTCACTTTTCCAAAAGATGAGTATTTGGAACTCTCAGCAAAATGCATATTAGCGTATAGCGAGATTATGACCGAAAGTGGATTTTGGTCAAGGTTAAATTTGTTAGGCTGAAAGTATGGTTGCACCAATGAACTCGGGAACGCCTACATCCTCTGTAGAATTTTGTACTCTTTCAGATGATATCCAATTTAATAGGTTTTAGTGAAATGCGAAGGGTACACTCACTTTTCCAAAAGAGGAGTATTTGGAACTCTCAGCAAACTGCATATTAGCGTATAGCGAGATTCCGACCGAAAGTGGATTTTGGTCAAGGTTAAATTTGTTAGGCTGAATGATCGGTTGCATAAATGAACTCGGGAACGCCTACATCCTCTGTAGAATTTTGAACTCTTTCAGATGATATCCAATTTAATAGGTTTTAGTGAAATGCGAAGGGTACACTCACTTTTCCAAAAGAGGAGTATTTGGAACTCTCAGCAAAATGCATATTAGCGTATAGCGAGATTATGACCGAAAGTGGATTTTGGTCAAGGTTAAATTTGTTGGGGTGAAAGTATGGTTGCACCAATGAACTCGGGAATGCCTACATCCTCTGTAGAATCTTGTACTCTTTCAAATGATATCCAATTTATTAGGTTTAAGTGGAATGCGTAGGGTACACTCACTCTTCCAACAGAGGAGTATTCTAGATTCGTTTTATTTGAAGTAAAATCCTGTATATTCAATTTTTTCTGAAAAATATATGTTTTTGGAAAAAGAAAAGCAAGTATTCAAGCTGATTATGTATAGAAACATGTTATCACAAAGTTGCAATACAATCTCGCTCTTATTTTTATTTTAAACTAGCAAAACGACAATTCAATTATTGTGTGTCATGTTTGGAACACCGTAGCGCTTTACGGGCAGGCCAGCCGAAATTCAGGCCCAAATTTAGGGCCAGGATCAGTCTGGTCTAAGCAAACTAAAAGATCTAGAATATTGAACCATATCTTCCCGATTATTATAATGTAACTCGACAAAGAGGGCGCTGTTTGCGTCGCAAAACAGGAAAACTGGTACCAGGCGCCAAGCAATTGTAACGCCATTGTCCAGCGTAGCTAACCTACCGGTAACCAGCGATGCAATCAGTCAAAATGGCGTCCCAAATTCGGAATGAGCGTCACTGAATCTTCCGTTGTATTTTTATCAATTGCACGACTTTGCATCGCAGGAGACGAACCTTTGAGGTAATATGCGAAGTCTGTATGTTGTATAGATTCATATTTTATGCAAATAGGTAAACAGATTTGTGTTCAAAACCCGGAAACCAATTTTTTTAGAACGCATCCTAAGTTAAAGTATTAATTTTGTTTTTAAATAACGGTACTGGTCAATACAAATTCTATGCCTTATTGCCAGTTTAACTGCATTGCGGAGCGATGTTCTCTCTCTTAAGTCTTACTTAAAGTCTACCGTCGCACTTGTCATTTTCGAATATAATTGTCTTTGATGATTACTTTCCGTTCAGTAATTCTTCATGGTGTATGGGTTATGCTAAGGCGAAGTACCCCCAGAACTGTGGCCAGTGGGGTTCTACGTCGTCCACTGCTCTCCCGACCGGAACCCCACAGATAACTAGGCTTTTTTCCCATAGGCTTCAGTGTAACGTTCACAAGTGCTGTGGCATAGGGATCAGCAGGTTCAGCATAACTCATAAAATACTGCTTCATTTGGCCCAAGATTTCTAGCAAATGTGGTTTACATACCACGCACCTGTGTGCAACTGTCCATTTGGCGAAAATGTGTCGATTTCCCCCCAAAAATGGGCGAAAACCTCCCAGTTTGGTCGCAAGATCCAAACGGCAGCGCCGCAACTGGCAGTCTGGTCCCCTGTACGTCTTCGCAGCAAGGCGCTATACAATACTACAGGGACCAGACTGCCAGTTACGGAGCTGCCGTTTGAATGTTGCAACCGAACCGGGAGGTTTTCGCCCATTTTTTTTTGGAAATCGACACATTTTCGCCTAATGGACAGTTGCAGTTATCCGATCGTTTACAATATTATCCAGGGTGCAAAAAAATGCAGATTCAATTTCCTACCGATGTCTCCCAATGCAGCCAAATATAATGTGAAAATACATACTTTACATATTTTTTAATCTAAGAAAATCAAAATCAAAATTGAAGAGGAAAGACGTTGGAAAAACGTCACCGTTCTGACATAATGCACGTGCGACCTGATTTCTCAATCCTTCAAAGCTGCTCTGGTAACCGCCAGGCAGCTGTACTAAAGGCACGTACTATATAAGGCAACATACACCAGCTAAGTACGGCCAGGCCATTTCACATCGTGTACACCAAAGTTCGCTGGACAATTTTATTATTTTTATTTTTTTTTTGGGGGGGGGCGGGGCTCGCGTTGCGATCTATTCTAACTCGAATTATTCCAACTTGGACATGTACATATACTAACGATCATTTTGCGGCGTGGATGAGCAAAGGTGAACTGCTGCTTTATTCTCATTTTTAGCAGCCCCCCCCCCAAAAAAAGGTACAGTAAACATTTTTCCAGTATGCATCCGTACGACCAAAAGGGACATCAGATTTTGTTCAAGGTGATCGTTATGCCAACGTAAATGTACTGATGGTTTGTCTCCCCTCATGAATATTAATCTGAAGACCCATTGGCTCTGGCCAGACATGTATTTATGACGTCATAAGTAAGCATCGAGTTGCTGAAAACCGTCTGGGATATCGTCTTTTATTAATGTAATAACTTAGTCTTAATACATCAACAAAAAATAGTTTTGTTTTGGCATAAACTCTTAGAAGAGCGATCTGGGATAGTTGTTTTAATTTTTTTTTTTTTTTAGTTTAAGGGGTTAAACAATTGGTAACTATGGCGTAAAGTTAGATGCATTTGCTACATGTAGGTTTCCAGCAATCATACAGTGTGTATTAAATAGAAATCCAGGTCACCACCTTGACTTCCGCTTACGCGCCAGGTATCACGATAATATATCGTTTCACGGATGTTTTCGGGGTGAAATCTGGGGGTTTCGGTTGGGGGTAGTCATGGACAGTGTTATAGCTGAATATTTTTAGTGGTGGTTCAAATTTCACCAACAAGAAGTTGTTCTCGTGAACGAAGCCTCGCGATTAGCTGCTGCGGTCAAAATGATGGCAACAAAACTTGTATTACATGTACTTTTAAATTAGATTAATTAAATTAAATTAAATTAATCAAATTAACTTTACTGCGAGTTTTGTTGTTAGTCATGTTCAGTGTATAAGTAAAGTGAACAAAAGTTTACAAAACTTGAAGAATAATGTACATGTTTGAATTGAATGTCTGTGCACTCGGTACATGTGCAATGATTAGTAGACTTCCGCCAGCCCTTACAATTGTTTTCTAACAAATAAACTAATGTTTATTACAGTTATACTAGCGATGTTTCAAGTTTCGCGGTCAACCAAAGTGTATTTTTTAGAATTCTAGAAAATTTGAGAAGGATTTTTCATTCATTTCTTGAACATTGCAAAATCCTGACAGGACTTTCTTTTCTCCAAGGCTTTCTGCCTGAAATTTGATATTAATCATTTAAATAAGTAATAATTTTGCAAGAGTTTGGTATAACTTTAATTGTTATTTGTCATTCTGTTTCCAGCTCATTGAGTTCTTACTGTTATGACTTTTGCATTTGTGTTTCAGGGACCAGACATGTGTTCTCTCTTGACCCCGATTTTTGATCAAGTGTAAATTCTGGTTGCAGCGCTCGCCACACGGAGGCCTCTCCCAACCACCTCCTCCCCTAGTCTCCCTCTCTCCTCAATCCTCGGAGTTATGGAGGGTGCCCAGCACCAGACCACCCCCCAGCGGGCCAAGGCCAGCAGCATGCCACCTCTCCATGTGGCAGCTTCCCCGCCCACGGGCCAGGCGGTGCCCAACCCACTGCTGCAACAGCCCAAGACGCCCATCCCGCAGAGCCCGGCCCCTGCCACCAGCAACCACCACTCGCTGGTCCGCCACGGCTCAGGCTCGGGCTCAGGCTCTGGCTCGAGCTCTGTCTCCACACCCTCACCACAAATGCCGCAGAGCCCTGACCCGGTGCACGACTTGCCGCCCGAGCTCCTGGAGGCTGGCTGGCGGCAGTTCTGGAGCCGGCGGGAGGGTCGGAACTACTACTTCAACAAGTTCACTCAGCAGTCCCTCTGGGAGATGCCAACCCTCGGTGACAGGGGAGCCTCCAGGGTGAGACAGGATCATCTACATGCATCTTTTTCAACTGTGAAGAATGTCACTAAAGACTCTTCAGTCCACAGGGTTGGGATTAAATGGTGGCCCATTGGCCAAATTGCAGTTGAAATGATCTCGGGCCAGTTGGAGGCCATTTGAACTGGCCCGGCTAGCTAAATTGGCAGAAGAAAACTTCTGTCTGATTGTCTGGCCAGACACAAATAGCAAAGGTCAAACCCGACTGTCTTCAGATGTTGTCAATCACGAATCTTATTCCAGGCAGACTCCACCAGATTCTTCTGACTCCTTGTTTGACACAGTTGGGAAAAGCAAATTACATGCCTACAGCTTGTTCTGTGACTTAATGTTGTTTTCTTAAATTCCAAAATAGACTTCTTGAATTCATTGGGTTTTTTTGAAAGGGAGGAAAAACAGCAGTGTGGAATATACAAAGCCATTCTTGTAGCAGTTTTGTTGGGGTCAAGCACCAATTGGCTGTTTTGTCGGCATTAGCTTTTTAGATATTTTCCTTTTTGGTTTTGAATGGTCAGATTGTGACAGTACTGTATCATCAGTTTTTGACATTGCCTCTGGAAGTGCTGGCATAGCACGCTGCAACTTAGACACCTCTAACTGCCATCTCTGTATTCTTTCTCTCCCCATCCCCCACCCACCTCCCCGTCTGTCCAGCATGACCCCCTGGGGATCCAGATGGACCCACGGCCAGCCCAACCCCACCCTAACATGGCCTCCCCTGTGGGCGTGATGCCCAGGAGACACTCCGTGGAGGAATCCCCCCTCAGTCCGACCATCAAGCCGGCCGAACTCAGAGGGTAGGTGACCGTGTCAAGGCACCTGGATTCAATGGCAGAGATGCATAAAGGGCCATAAGGAATCTGTGAATGGCGCAAACTGCTTACTAAGTCAAATGAGCATTCTGCTTTTGAGAAAAGCCCTGTTTAGTCTCCTTTCACACTCCTGAAGCCTTTCGCTCAGTTCTACCAGAAGATGAAGCAGATGAGCTACAATGTTGAGTTGCACTCATCAGTGTTATAGCTAGGGTATTTTTAGTGGTGGTTCAAATTTCACCAACAAGAAGTCGCTCTCGTGAACGAAGCCTCACGATAAGCGACTGCGGTCAAAATGATAGCAACAAAACTTGTATTACATGTACTGTTAAATTAAATTAATTAATCACATATAAGTGATTAATTAATTAATCAAATTAACTTTACTGCAAGTTTTGTTGTTAGTCATGTACAGTGTATAAATCATTAATAAACAAGTAAACTGAACAACAAAACTTGAAGAATAATGTACATGTTTGAATTGACTGTGTGTGCACTCGGTACATGTGCAATGATTAGTAGACTTTTGCCAGCCCTTACAGTTGTTTTCTAACAAATAAACTAATGTTTATTACAGTTATACTAGCGATTTTTCAAGTATTGCGGTCAACCAAAGTGTATTTTCTAGAATTCTAGAAAATTTGAGAAGGATTTTAATTTTTCATTCATTTCTTGAGATATCGGAAGTTGAAATCTTCAAAATCGCTCCGTGCGGCCGCGGTAGATCGAGCCAAAATGACGGAGAAAAAAAAGAGAGTCAAACTAGCGGTTTTCGACCGCCGTCCAAATTTGTAAATTTTACCCTCAACTTGAAGCCTGTATTCTCTGCTTTTTATTCATACATTTTGTACCACTATCAAAATTAATAACGAAGGCAATAATATTAAACTACGCGGAAACAACATTCGGTTATGACCGATTTCCATTCGCAACGTTACCAAGATTGGCAAGTCTAGGTGTGGTTTCCGCCTCTAGGTAAAGCCATAGCGACACTACAGGAGCAGTAGGGCCGAAACCAGCCTACGCGCAGCACATGTGACATGACACAACACGTCTTTGCACACACTGTATACTGCACAGTGCACGTGCACAGCGGCCACATGGCTGCATACGAGTTACGACAATGATCACGCTGCGCTACTCAAGCCTGATCGGAACTTCCAGAACAAGTATTAGCGAGACGGTTACGCTACAAAAAAGTACAATTTATTTTATTACCGAAACCAAACATAGATTGGGGTAATAATGGGGTGAACATAGTGCCGGTCGGAAGCATTGTTTTACACCAGGAGTGATGGACGGAAATTATCCGTGGTGGTCGGCCCCGTCCACCGCCGACCAGCGTAGCTATAACACTGGCACTCATGCTCTCTGGCTCTAAAAGCCACATAAAAGAGAATCTCCCAGCTGGTTTTACTTGCAAGTCGCCTCCCCAATTGTAGACTTCATGTAGGGCAGTGTTGTTTTAGTGGGTCCATTGGTTCTACGTTGATCCGAGCCGATGGTCAGTCCCGTTCCTTGTCATTGTTTCTGCAGCCCCTTCTGGGACTTCACGGTGCACACCAATGCCTTCATGTACGAGAGGTACCCCAGCCGACTGCCACCACCCCACAACGACATTGAGCTGATGCGGGGCAACCTGGTGCAGAAGCTGCGCTTCCAGTACAATGAGCTCTGCCAGCAGAGAGAAGGTGGGAGCAAGACCTCCCCTACCCCCTGCCCCCATCAGAACTACTGCCCTCAACCTCAACACCTTTTGTCCCACAACTGCTCACATGCCCTCTTCCATTATCCCGTTCTTGTTCGCTCCAGGGATCTTTGCACCGAAGGATTCATTCAATCGCTGGCTCCTGGAGCGCAAGGTCATCGACAAGGGAGACGATCCCATGCTGCCCAGCAAGTGCTCCCCAGAGGTCTCCCCATCCATGAAGAGAGAGATAATGAGCGCCATTCCCATAAGGTACAAGCGTGGGAGGGTCATCTGGCACATGGCCAGAATAGAAGACATACCTGGCCAAACGGTTGCAGGGGAACCTAGTAATATCAACGACTAACTTCATAAAGGTTGATACCTAACTGCATGTGCAATTCAATAAGTATGCTCAGTGCTTTGCCCGATTGCTTGTAAAACACAGTCATTTCTGCTTGGATTAGAATCCGTTACTCATGCTTTCTAGTTCATCATGATCTATTTATGACTGCGTGAGAATGCTGAACAAAGTCCTGGTCGATCCCTACATACCACACAATCATCACACTTTGCAGTGACAAGCCCATTTCGATATTACTGTCATTCCAGACTGTACCGGCCAGAGTCGAACAATGACGCCCAGAAGTTGTTGTACAGGTACGCTGAAGCTGCCAAGAAGCTGATAGAATCCAGGTAAGGCTGGCCTAAGCAAGGAGGGTGGTTGTAGTGCATCAGTGACCTGTCTGCAAAATCTTCCTAGCTTAATACGTTTGACCATTACTGGTAAAGAATGCCGCCATTAGTGCTGGGCGACTTTGGATTTTTCAAAGTCGACAAGTCGTTGGCCCCAAAGTCGCGGAAAGTCGACTTGTCGACTTTCCGCGCTGTACAGTACATACGTGTACTACACTATACATGTACATGCACTGTATACAAAAGTGTATGTAGTGTACTGTGTATGGTACATGTAATAGCAAGCGTACCGATCGCACGATCTGGCAAGTAACATTTTGACAGTTGCATAATTGAAATAATCAAAGTCCTTGCCCAGAACGAGCCAATTATATGTAGATATTGTTCGAATTGTTACGATTATTATTCCGAAAAAGCGGAGCTTTTTGCGTCTGCCGAGCGCACGCGATCCACGAGCACAGAATGATTGTATCATGATTGTATCCTGCACCGCTAGCGCTACGCTAGTACTATAGTATAGCGGCAATACATTTACATGTACTGTACATGTAGTACTGCACACAGCTACGGCCCAGTTCGCTGGTAAACATTCGCCCATGCGTCCATGCGTATAGGAATAGGATCGCCGGGTACCATTGAGGATAGAGAAAGCATGCCGCACGTGCGTTGTAAACAGCGACTTTCCAGTCTTCGCACTACGATCCTGTTCCCGATTTTGTATTCCGAGATTTGAACAAAGATCGTCTTTTACTAGGCTTAATGGAAACAACTTCGGATTTTAATTAAATCTTGGGTTTTACTTTTTTCACGGGCAGGGAAATAGATTAACGATCGGATAAGGTAGGCTACATGCCCAAACACGCAGGGTGGACTAGTCCGAGTAACTTGGACCCTTACAGTCGCCCTTTAAAAACAAATTGAGGTTTCGGGCGAAACCTCAAATTTTTTTTAAGACTAAGGCTGGACCAGTAAAAGTTGTACAGTATTTTTTTTTTTCGTGGTCCGATCTTCCTTCCTCAACGGTCCGTTTTGGTTACGGACCGAGTTGACATGAAACCCCCAGGTTCCTAAACTGCTAAAGCCTTTACAGTCGTACCGTGAAATCCAGAATTTGATAATTACTTGGAGGAAATAATTTTGGAAAATGTACTTGTACTACGGAAGTAACTTATCCTCGCAAAAAATGTACAGAGTGGTCACTGGTGCACATGTACATGAGCTTTTTTTTCCCGGAATTTTTCACCGTCGGCCTAAAGTTACGATGCTCCGCGGTTTGACCGTGTTGTTGTCAGTGACTTCGGCCGTGGCGCACGGCCAGAAAACTGCTGCTGCACGCCGGATCATGTCGGTCATTTCCCTCCGTACTCGATACTTCTACGAAGTAATTTCTTTATCTTACACAACTTTTCAAACCAAAATGACCCTTATTTCTTCTAATCAAATAACACATGGATCTTTACATAATATACCGGTAGGTGGGTTTTCCCCCAGGATTTTTTTTGTGTGTGTATTAATTAATTTAATGGCCTTGAATCACCAATATCGTGGGAACAGTCGTGGGGACAGTCGACAATAACGGACATTATACTTTTTGGGAGTGCTGCTCCTTATTTTCATTTTCGGTACGAAAGAGAAAATCTCCACAAGAAAACTGTGAATGAATAGTTACACTTATTAAATTAACAGATATTTTCAATTTGCCACACGTTTTCTTTGCGCGAAGCGCAGTGGACTTGAGCCAAAAGCCCCATACTTTCTCCAAGATCCTGGGGTGAACCCTGATAATGATGACGATAATTTAGAATTATAATGAATCACAGCTTTTAGCAAACTCAAAATGCCATTGAAAGGCTTAAGTGATTTAAGATTATTGAGAAATTCAATTTTTTAATGTTTTCTTTTATTTCCATTTTCGGTCAAGTAAAAATATGAAAAGTGATATTTTCGCTTGCCCGAAGGGCAAGAAAAAATAATTGTTAGTGTGGAACCCTGGCTTTAAAATAAAAGTTGAATCATTTTTCAAGGGTAACGGTAGTGCCTTCCTTTAACAAGTTGCCTAAAATGCCTATAGCGTCTGACAATCCTATATTTTCAAAATAACTTCCTTGACCTCTTTGTTTTAAATAAAATTATGAAACAAAACTGCTTTGTGCCAAAAGTAAATTAAGCCGAGTATCATGATTTGGAGAGTTTTTTATTTTCCTTTTTTTTCCAGTATTATTTTATTCTATACATATTAAATGAATCCACCACAAAGCGATGTCAATCTGGTGCAGGGATGCTTGGCAATCTTCCCTGCTGCGCCTTTTTCATTCTCCCAGATACTGCTACAAGATAAGAAGATCTGGTCTGATCCCACGCACGTGGAAAAGTTCATCGAACTTAAGGTGGTTGGTTATCCAATTCCAAGCACGTGAGCCATGGGTAAACTGAAATGCCTGATGAATATACATTATCACATAATGTCGGCATGGCAACGGTGGGCTGATTGGACGGCGTAGCGGTACAGTATATATGCATGACTCTGCTCCCCTAAAATTATAATGGATCAGCCCAATACCGCTCGATGTGTATGTACACTGAGCAGCGTTGGGAGTAAGATTTCGTGGCTTCAAAGTCGTTCGTTGAGTTTCGTGCCAAAGAGTTTCCCAGCATCGACTTTGATTTCGTGTTTCGTAGAGGCGGCGTGATACCGTAAAGTCGTTCTCCACGAAAGTCGACATGATACCGCAAAGTCGTTGCTACGAAAGTCGGCGTGATACCTCAAAGTCGACCTCGGCCGACTTGTCGACTTTCGTAAAAACGAAAGTCGGTATTTCGAAGTCGCTTCAAAGTCGCGAAATGTCGACTTGTCGACCTTTTGTCCCAGCGTTAGCCGCCATTATTTCAACACCTTTGTGTTTCTCCTGACTTGTGTTGACACCGAGAAATCCCTCTTGTCACACACTGCCATTCTCCATTTTTTTAAATATTAATATTGGTTTGAATGTAGCAAGCAAGCACCACAACTTCACACACTGGATTCAGAACATTTTGAAGAGTGGCAGACATTATTTGTTAGCAGTCGTCCCAACAAAGAAATGGTTGTTTCACTGTTGCCCTGTACAGAAAAGCTACTCCCGAGAGTCGCAAGACCATCAAGTGGAGTGTCGATGATACGTTTCGATGGTTAAGGACTCAGCCACATTGCGACTTGGATGGATACATGGTAAGGAGTCGGCCCTCCAAGGCCTGAAGAGAACCCTTATCAGTTCAGCCTATTGAAACCTGGCTAACCATGAAGAAAACAACTGAAATGAAGAACAACTTATTTTGGATTGTCTGTGCCAGACTAGCTTGTCAGGCACCAACTGACCTCATTTGAGATTCAAACAGTTGTAGCCAGTCAGAGGAAAATTGAATCTTCACATATTGGTTTTCAACCGACATTGCGGTCTGAAGCATCCTGAGATTTGAAGGTTTTCATGGTGAGAATAGCAGAATAAGTATTAGGTTAGCGGTAACACCATGCAAATTCTCTTCTGTGAGTGCTAGTGTTTCTGAAAGGAACCGGAAGAACTTGACATTTCAAACAGTATGCTCTGTTCGTCTCCTGAAGACGAACAGAGCATACTGTTTGAAATGTCAAGTTCTTCCGGTTCTTTTCAATAACACACATACTCACAAAAGAGAATTTGCATGTGTTACCGCAAAACTTTTACTTATTCTACATTCATCCTGCTTCCCCCCCCCCCCCCACACAAACAAAAAATATCCTTTTGAAGTGATACAAAATTGCTGAGAACTGTTCTCTGACTGAATTTTACCAAAGTTGCATATCCCCCACAAATGTATAGAGCCTGACGTCTCTGATCCTAACAGGTCCTTTCTCAGTGCCAAACTCTGCTCTGTTTCCAGAAACGCTTGGCCCATCTGAAGGAGCAGTGCGGGCCCCACCTTAGTGCGGCCGTCCAGTCATCGGTGGAGGGAATCTGCACCAAGATCTACGGCATGTCCTGTGAGATTGTGAAGAAGCTGAGGGACAAGCACTGGGAACTTCTGAAGGAGCACCAGATAGAAGGTGAATAGGACAAGACGAGGCTCCCATCTATAAGGGCTGTAGAAGCTCGCCAAACCTGCCTTGTTTACGGCAGATTCCTTTGACCACCTTCACTCCATAGCCTGGCATTTAAATGTCAAGCATGGTCGTGGTATTTTCAAAGGTTCAGGTAATGTCAGGTTAGTGACTGTGTCATGTGTGAATGATTTTTTTTCCAATAGATGTGCAAGAAGTGTACTATAAAAGAATGTTGTGGTGTTCAATCGTACAATTGTAGGTGGGCTAACAGTTCTTGGATTGATAGAGGAATGGCATTGCTGACACTGCTCATTTCTCATTGTCACCTCAGAGCCTGCCCCCTTCACAAGGCCACCAGCAGACAAGAAGATGCCCTGCTATGCCGTCTTTGCCATCGTGCCCAGTCCCAGGCTACCCACGGTGGACATACACGAGGAAGGGCCCACCACGTGCCTTCGCTACAAGGGCGAGATGATGAAGATCAACACGGCCCATCTTAGAAAACTGGTGAGGGGCCGCTCTCTCTCCGTGGCCCGCATCTCTGATGGCTTCTCCTTTCGAGTCCACGTTCATTCTGACAGTCCTTTGACCTCACTCGTGTGTCGACAGGCATAGGATTTCCCAACATTGATTGGATCCAGATAAAGTCCGTTAACCCTACTGTGGTTTAACGTCCACAATTCTGTTTCGTGTTGGGGTTCTTGGTTGACATTATCAGGGATTGATCAGTCTCGTTGACATTCCAGACACAACATATCACACTCCCGGAAGTATCTAGTGGAAGCATTGCTGTTTATGAGTCCCATTGATATTTCCTGCCATTGATAGAAGTGTAGTGTTAAACGGTGGGGTCGTTTGTCCCAGTGATTGGCTATATCAGGTTTGGGTCAGACACAATGTGCTTGAATGAGCCGTTGGTGAAAGCATCCATCTTGTCCTATCCAGGAGCTACTGTACAGGCTCCATGCCACAGATGACGCATTGAAGCACAACTTCTTGCCAAGGGTATGGTGTCTCCTCCGCAGGTACAAGGTGAGTGGCCCCTGGCCCAGCTGACACACATTGGATTGAGAAATTGGCTGGAGGCCTCTACAGAATTTAAATTTCAGTTTAATTGGATGCATTCACAACCATTTACCATCACTTCAGTGCTTCCATAATTGCCTGCAAAAAGGAAATAAATAATGAATGCATAGCTCACAGGGGCTCTGGACATTGGGATTCTTGTGTCTCGGGTCAGAGGTCGAGCCAGAGTCACTGCTGAGCTGTCCTGGGCGATGTGCTGAACTTGTATGCAGATGGCCCATCTAGATACAAATCCCACCTATGAGCTATCCTATCCCAACTCTTCCTCTGGAGGACTGTGGGGAGTGCCATGAATAACTGTGCAACCAGCTCTTGCAAACCCTCCTACTAATGACCCATAGGTGCTGTGTGAGTAAGAAGATTGGCCATACCGAACGTGTAGGTTTTTTTCCCCTGAATAACCTTTGTGACCTAACCTCTACCTCCCATTACCCTGCTCTGCTGCCCCTCTCCCCCAACTCTGCCTGACTACTTGCAGACCCTCTTCGGTCTCAACGAGAGAGAAGGGTACAACCTCCAGGGAGCCCTGCCAGTCAGCGTCTTCAAGTGTCTCCACGAGAACTTTGGCGTGACCTTTGAGTGCTTTGCCTCCCCACTCAACTGCTTCTTCAAGCAGTACTGCTCTGCATTTGGGGACACCGACTGCTACTTTGGATCGAGAGGGTGAGCAAAGAAAGAAACTAATATTGTTCTTGATTCACCTCATCATGAGGTGATTAACTCACCGAAAGCCACTCAAACTCTGGCCGAATCTCTTTCATGAA
This sequence comes from Luidia sarsii, assembly GCA_949987565.1. Taxonomy (NCBI): domain Eukaryota; kingdom Metazoa; phylum Echinodermata; class Asteroidea; order Paxillosida; family Luidiidae; genus Luidia; species Luidia sarsii. Next base: position 9,397,944 of record OX465110.1, read on the forward strand.
GAATGTGGGCTTGTATGTAATTTTCTAGAGTAAATACTGCAAACTGCTTACTGACTGAAATGACTAAAATGCAAATCTCAAAATTAGGAGGCCTTGATGTCTGAATCCTAGCTGGACCTTTCTTAAAAGCTGAATCTTTAATTTTCTCTTTAACATCATATTAAACAGGGTTCAACATTAGCGGTTGCCCGCTTGCCCGGGGCAAGTTTGCTGGTAAACATTCGCCCATACGTTCATGCGTATAGGAATAGGATCGCCGGGTACCATTGAGGATAGAGAAAGCATGCCGCACGTGTGTTGTAAACAGCGACTTTCCAGTCCTCGCACTACGATCCTGTTCCCGATTTTGTATTCCGAGACTTGAACAAAGATTTGAATTAGATTAACGGAAATAGATTAACGATTGGATATGGTAGGGTACATTATTTTTTTGGTAATACCCAAACACGCAGGGTGGACCAGTAAAAGTTGTAGAGTACTTTTTTTTTCGTGGTTCGATCTTCCTTCCTCCACGGTCCGTTTTGGTTGTAAGTAACGGGATAGGCTTTCTGCGCGGACCAAGTTGACATGAAACCCAAGCCATTACTGTCGTACCGTGAAATAAATTTTAACATTACTTGGACGAAATAATTATGGAAAATGTGCTACGGAAGTAACTTATCCTCGCAAAAAATGTACAGGGTGGTCACTGGTGTACATGTACAGTACATGAGAATCCTTTTCAGTGTCGGCCTAAAGTTACGATGCTCCGCGGTTTGACCATGTTGTTGTCAGTGACGTCGACCGTGGCGCACGGCCAGAAAACTGCTGCTGCACGCCGAATCATGTCAGTTATTTTCCCTCCGTACTCCATACTTCTACGAAGTAATTTCTTTATCTTACACATTTTTTCAAACAAAAATTACCCTTATTTCTTCTAATCAAATAACATACGGATCTTTATCCCCCCGAATTTTATTTCCTTTTGTATTAATTAATTTAATGGCCTTAATCACCAATATCGTTGGAACCGACAATCAACATTATATTTTTTGGGAGTGCTGCTCCTCATTTTCATTTTCGGTACGAAGAGGAAAATCTTCACGAGAAAACCGTGAATGAATGGTTACAAATTAAACTTATTAACAGGTATTTCGAATTTCCTGATTGATCACTCATGCACAGCAACTGTGGCTGTGGAATTCTACATTACTTTTAGTTTTACTTTTAGTAGGCCTACTTCATTTTTGGTTTTAGAATTACTTCACCGTAGGGTTACCATTTGTCACTTCCCCTTGCACAGTAGAATCACTTTGCTTGATCAAGGGCCTTAATCACCAATGCCGTGGAACCGACATTAGATTTTTTGGGGTGCTGTTCCACATTTTCATTTTCGGTACGATCTCCACAAGAAAACCGTGAATGAATGTTTACACTTATTAACAGATACTGTATTTTCAATTTGCCACTCGTTGTTTACTGCGAAGCGCAGTGGACTTCGAGCCAAAACCCCCATACTTTTTCCAAGATCCTGGGGAGAACCCTGATGGGTTTTGAAAATTTAGAATTATAATAAATCACAGCTTTTAGCAAACTCATAATGTTATTGAAAGGGTTAAGTGATTTAAGATTAAATTGATAACTTCGATTTTTGAATGTTTTCTTTTATTTTCATTTTCGGGCAAGTAGATTTTCCATTCGGGCAAGTAAAAATATGAAAAGTGATAAATTCACTTGCCCGAAGGCAAGTGAATTTGCTAGTGTGGAACCCTGTATTAAAGTACATCTGCTCCTTATTAAACCTATCAGCATATTATCAGTGTCGTAGTTTGTAATGAGAGAAACGTTGAGGTGTCTTTAGCACAAGTTAAGTTAGTGTGTTTTCCCCGTGTTTCTGGTAGTCCTGTGCTTGACTTCCATCCTGTGAGCGGCTCCTTTGAGGCCAATCCCCCGTTTGGTGAGGAACTGATGGAAGCCATGGTCAATCACTTTGAGGTAAGATTATGGTTACTTTGTCTTAAAAGCATGAACAAAAAACCAGGGGCTGAGGGAAGATAGAAAAAGACCCTGTTGCCATTATCCAAATTGGTCTTGCTTTTTCAATCCCACAGCGCCTCCTTGCAAACACAACAGATCCTCTGTCTTTCATCGTCTTTATTCCGGAGTGGAGGAACCCACCCACGGCTGCCCTCGTCAACATGGAGAAGAGCAGGTGAGCTAAATGCCCCTTTGCCATGCCTGCTCCCAGCCACTTTCCTGTGTATCCACAAAGCCTATAGAAAGCATATAGGAACCCTTGTAGATGTCACCTGAATGCCACACAACCCTTTGCCATGCTGGCTCCCAGCCACTTTCCTGTGTATCCACAAAGCCTATAGAAAGTATCTAGGAACCCTTGTAGATGTCACCTGAATGCCACACAACCCTTTGCCATGCTGGCTCCCAGCCACTTTCCTGTGTATCCACAAAGCCTATAGAAAGCATCTAGGAACCCTTGTAGATGTCACCTGAATGCCACACAACCCTTTGCCATGCTGGCTCCCAGCCACTTTCCTGTGTATCCACAAAGCCTATAGAAAGCATCTAGGAACCCTTGTAGATGTCACCTGAATGCCACACAACCCTTTGCCATGCTTGCTCCCAGCCACTTTCCTATGTATCCACAAAGCCTATAGAAAGCATCTAGGAACCCTTGTAGATGTCACCTGAATGCCACACAACCCTTTGCCATGCTGGCTCCCAGCCACTTTCCTGTGTATCCACAAAGCCTATAGAAAGCATCTAGGAACCCTTGTAGATGTCACCTGAATGCCACACAACCCTTTGCCATGCTGGCTCCCAGCCACTTTCCTGTGTATCCACAAAGCCTATAGAAAGCATCTAGGAACCCTTGTAGATGTCACCTGAATGTCACACAACCCTTTGCCATGCTGGCTCCCAGCCACTTTCCTGTGTATCCACAAAGCCTATAGAAAGCATCTAGGAACCCTTGTAGATGTCACCTGAATGTCACACAACCCTTTGCCATGCTGGCTCCCAGCCACTTTCCTGTGTATCCACAAAGCCTATAGAAAGCATCTAGGAACCCTTGTAGATGTCACCTGAATGTCACACAACCCTTTGCCATGCTGGCTCCCAGCCACTTTCCTGTGTATCCACAAAGCCTATAGAAAGCATCTAGGAACCCTTGTAGATGTCACCTGAATGCCACACAACCCTTTGCCATGCTGGCTCCCAGCCACTTTCCTGTGTATCCACAAAGCCTATAGAAAGCATCTAGGAACCCTTGTAGATGTCACCTGAATGCCACACAACCCTTTGCCATGCTGGCTCCCAGCCACTTTCCTGTGTATCCACAAAGCCTATAGAAAGCAACCCTTGTAGATCTCACCTGAATGACACTGATTTGAAAATGTTGCATTGAATACGTCTGGTAGTAGTCAGCAGCAATCAATAAATGCAACTGGGATTGTCTTAACCCTAACTAGGCCGGGGGGGGGGGGGGGGGGGTTTAGGGGTAATAGCAAGTCCGTTGCCAAGATCTATAGAGCCACCCCCCCCCCTGGATTTTAACCCAAGACCTCTTGTTTAATGTACCAGTGCTCTACCACCTGAGCCATCAAGCATTTAAGTAGGGGCCTTCCCCAAATAGTCAACTCCCTTTGCTGGGGAGTTGTTTTACTTCGTAAGATGTTTATACGTCTTTCCTCTTATTCTGTTGATAAGTGAGGGGTTGGTTATTGGAGGTAATTAACACTTAAACCCTGTCTGAAAGCCCAAATTACCACAACCGTGTCTGATTTACAAAGTGTTAGGGTTATTGTGGAATCTGTGGATGGCTTCACACCAATGAATGGAGATTGATAACCCTGTGGCTTTTGCAGGTTCAAGAGGAGGCAAGAGACGGTCATTAAACTGCAGCACGAGTATCGCAGTGGAAAGCAGCATGCCTGTTCTGAGTAAGTTGGCATTGAGCTATTGAAAACACAGCAAAGAAACCCAAAACCTTCTCTGTGATGCACATGGGCAGCATGACAACAAGAGCACCAGTGTCAGGTTGTGTAGGGTGTTTCTAGTGTCACCACATGCATTATCTCCTCCGAGATGCGACACTTGGGGAAGTGTGTGCTTTGCCCATCATGAGAAAACTGCTGGATTCCACCAAAGATGGTGCTCTAATAGGTTTTGTTAAACAGTGAAGCATGCCAAGCCATGTATGCACTTTATCATGGGTACTGTAGGCAATGGGCTTGCATGTGCATTAGTCATGGACACTGTCAATGGGTACATTTGTAGTCATAGCCAGGGTGCACGAAAAAAAAAAACAGGCATCTTACCACCAGGATAGTATTCTACCACTGATTAGTGTAGATTGGTTTCCTCATAAAATGCTGGGATGTTTTTATTTCCAACATTCTGTAAACGAAATTCAGCCAAACTTTGACGTTCTACGAGAAGTCAGAAAGATTTGACATCCATCCTTGTCAGCCTTTAGAAGCAGACTATAGCTTTTATGTAATCACTTCATTGGTTCAGTGAAATACTGATTGACAGTGAAGTAAGGCAGGCAGTACACCCATCACCAAACCAGTGCATGTTTTTCCAAACCTCACCTGCGATCATTCTCTTCGCGGCCGCCGCGCACAGGGAGGACCTGAGCTACCGAGCCATCCACGGCACCGCCATCTTCTTCCTGCAGAACGAGGCCGGCCACAAGCTCTGGGCCCCCACGGATGAGAAGATCCAGGCATTGATGGAGGCCTACCGGCCCAAGGTCCCCACCGAGGCCGAGCCCTCGGAGCAGCGCAAGCGGGGCAAGGAGGGCCCGGCCACTGGCCCCGGTGGCCCCAAGGATGCCCCGGCGGCCTCAGAGCCCGAGTGCCCCACCTACAAGCCCGGGGGGCCCAAGCGGAGTCTGGACACGGATGAGACGGACAATCCGCCTGCGAAGAGGCTCCCCAATTTCCCCGCTGCAGCTGCCGCCGCCGCTGCCGCAACCGCTGCTGCCAATGCCACAGCGGCGGGCAGAGACAGCAAGCTTGCCAGCGACACCGGCAACCAGCCGCGGGACGGACATGACTACCTGGCCACTTATGCCAGCAGCTCAAGGCCGGATGCCACCAGTGTCGTGAAATGAGACACGACGAGGCCACCACAGACTTTTCCATATCTACAATCACTGGCTTCCCTCTCCAGGCACTTGCCACTGCACCCGGACAATAAATAGATCAATGAATCAATAAAAGCTACATAGTCCATTGAAGGACTGGAGTTTGGTTACATTTCTTTAAATTGCATTTACCAGCGATCAGCGGCATTTAACACATGTAGGTGTTTGTACACTCTGGGTAGGAAACCATGAATTCATCTGTATTTGAAGCCAAGACTTAGAATCTGCTCTAAAGTAAACGCAAGAGCTACTAAATGCAGTTGTGCATGTGACCCACACTATGGAATGCCCTTGTATAAATGCCATACGAAAAACATATCTTTAAAATACATGCCAGAAACTTGTTATAAAAGTCTCCTTCCAGATACATTTTAACAACAATATTGTAAACCTCTGCTTTCCATTTTTTTTTAACTCCACAATGGGAACGGTTTTTCTTGTTTTGCCAAAACTTGGAACCATAGGGAATGCTGCAAAGTTTTATTTCAAAAGGCTTCTGGAAATTTACTGTTCAGATTCATAGCAGCTGCTTGCTACAAAAGAACAAAAATAAGACCAAACCATGGAATTTCTATGAAAAATGTAATGACAGTTGGGATCTGATCTTTCACATTCTAGACATTTTGTATATTGAAATAGAAATTGTGTACCAACAGTAACAATGTTACAAATTTTTTAATGTACTTGAAGTGAAATGGACTTCTTTCTGTTTTTATTTTTCTTTTGTAATTGGTGTGACCAGAAGTGTATTTTAAGACATCTTTTAGACTGGACTGTAAATACTCTGTACATATATACAAAAATCTGTATATAAAATGTAAAAATAGCAATCACTAAAAGTTTAGAATTACCCATAACAAACATACCACCCTTATCAATGTATCAGGCGCATGAGGATTAATTGATCATCACCCAAATCAAAAATAGGTTTGAAATCTGGCTGTTTTAAGTTGCTCTTCTCACACTGATTGTTTTGTTTGACTTTTAACAAGCATATTGTTGACCATGATCAGTAATATTATAATGTAAAAAAGAATATGCCGACTCTCCTGATTGTCTTTTATTTATTTGTATTTTTATTACAATTTGTGAAAGCTAGATAATGAGGTGTGCTGGTCATTGGTAGGTCTTATTTGTTGTTGGCGGACAGTTTTTGAGGCCCATTTTGTGGTAACAAAAATCAACAGACTTGTGCATGTGCTTCTGACACCGTTTAGTGAGTTGTTTTTACTTGTCGGGGAGGGGATCGGGATAGAGGTATGATTGGATCTTGAACAGTGATTTTTTTAAATTTGGTAATAAACGAGGATATACCAATTGTGACATGTGGTATGTATTATCTTAAATCCTGTAGTTTGGCAACGAGCAAATTCCTGTCGAACATGCGCAGGGGCGTCCATTTTGTCGAAGATTGTTTGCACTGTACCCTTCAATCAGTAATGTGGGGCCAATTTCATAGAGCCGCTTAAGCACCAAAATTTGCTTAAGCCTGAAAAATCGTCCTCAAAATAATCAGGTTGCCATCCAAAGTTCCACTTGTATTTCATGGGAAGCAAACAATATTGGAGCACGAGTTAAGTACAACAAGTATCAAGTGAAATAGGTTTGGCAATCGGTTTTAACCTGGGAAGAGGTTTCTTGCTTTATAGCAAATTTTCACGCTTATTCAGCTCTATGAAATTGGGTCCAGGTTGCTTCACTGTACAGAGAGAAAGAGAGAAAGAATTGATTTAACAGTGAGAATACATTGACCGTGGTGGGATCTTTCGCCTTTGTCGAGGCTTGAATGTCTAAGCAAAAACTTTTTGTGGGTAATGATTGGATGCCGTCCTTTGCCAACGTGAATAGTTTCCACGGTGATCTCTGTGAAGAGTAAAAACAAACGAGTGGGCGTGTGCCGACCGCTTGGAAAAGAACTCGATCAGATTCAAACCTGCACCGTCATTGTACTATTAACTTCTGTGATTATTAGTGCTGCAATTCAGAATACAAAGCGGCAGTGCCACGCAAAGTAAATGCCAACCTAGTGAACCCACCAACCCTTTTTAGAAAAATAATGATACAAATTTGTTTTGGGTCCCAAGAGAAAAAAAAAACCCGCTTGCGTGGCAAGTTAGACTTGGTTGGCATCGCTGTCTTTCTGTGCTGTAATGTTGAGCCACTGATGAACAATGCACAAAACCGCCGTAAATGCAGATATTAAATTATGCGTGGCTTATGAAATGTATGTGTTTGCAAAATGCAATGCACGTAAAAAACCCACCAGAAAGACAATAATGTTTTCATTTCGTAAACCGGTAGTATTTTGTTTTTAAACGGGATACTTATGATACCAAGAAAAGTCATTTGAAACTCTGGTCGCCAATGCCGACCACCCTAGACACCCTGTAATATTTTACTTGATTCAGTAATTAAGTCAAAGGATTAGTCGAAGTCAAATTTCACCCAAACAATCGTTATTTCCTTGGGGGGGATCGGAGCACAACGTAATTGATGAATATTATTATGATTACATAATTATGATGAGCAAGTGTGTTTAGTTGTGTTGTGTTTTGTATTCAAGAAGAACCGGTTTCCCCAAATGTCACTTAAATCAATGTAGTCACTGAAATAGTTCTGTAGTAGGCCTATTATTTTATAGGAATGTAGGCTATATCTTTTAAACGGCGTTGACAAATTCATCCATTGGAATCTGAAAAATATTTTGGAGGTTGGATGCTATTTAGAGGCAGTAATCCAATGCATGATTCTAAATCCTGATCATTGTACACATAGATACAAACAACTTTCGAAAAAAAATGATAATGGATTTTTAATGTTTGGGCTATTTACGATAACGGATATTCGGGGTTACGTTTCGTGTCTTTGTTTTATATGATTGTAATTTAAAGGTATTTGATAACGGATATTAAATGAACATCTCTTGTCGTGGATTGCAATGTAAACCCGTCGTCTTCTCATTTCCCCCTGCATGATTGTTGCGCTATTAAATCCTTACGAGCCTTTAAAAAACTTTTCATATTTGGGGACATTTTCAGTTCTGAAGCCAAAGGTAAGTTTATAGCCTTTTTGAAATTAGAATGTTCATGCCTTGATATTTATACCCCTTGTATTTCTTGTCTACGCGCCTCCTACCTCCATGCTCCAATAAACTGTTAAATTAAGTTAAATTAATTGAAGATCAAATCAACGACACGAAACGGATCGGAGCGAAGCATTTTGCCAGCAGTGGACGCCTGGACGGATTATGGAGGAAGGCATGAATTGGACGGAACCCTCGATTTTCATTAGGACATTCTCAGACAAATTGAAGCCACACCCCCACATCAAAAAAAGAAACGGTCAGGGTCGCGGGGCTCTGAAATCTCACAGAGGCGTAAAAGAGCGCCTTTATCCTCGAGGCCTTCAGCGAGTTCCCAGACGACCTTCATCGCTGAAGACGTCACGAGTTTCATTGGGGTTGATTTCAGTCGGGTACCCTGCCGGCGACCCCGTGTAATCCGGTATGAAAGCATCTGGGTGCAACCTCACACCTTTATTGTTTATTTTTGGCTCCGCCCCCAGAAACGTCCACTCTCCTTGACCCGCTGATGGCCCAGTCTTATCTTTATTCAGCCCAGCCAGGGTTAGGGTTACATTCATTTTCTGAACTGCCAACTAGCTCACGGAGCAGATAAGAGTGGTCGACTGGTCGTGTATTCTGACTCGGTATGTGTTGGCGGATTTGCTAGGAAGTCCGAGTCACAACAATTTATTTGTACTTTGCACTGGCACGGTTGCAGCACTACTGCCACTACTCGCTACTAAGTACTACTACTACTACTAGTACTAGTACTAGTACTAGTACACTACTACTACTACTAGTACTACTACTAGTACTACTAGTACTATACTAGTACTACTAAGTACTAGTACTTGTACTAGTAGTAGTAGTAGTAGAACTAGTAGTAGTAGTACTAGTACTAGTGAGTACTTAGTACTACCATGGAGAAATAAGGAGAGACTAGTGCTAGTACTTAGTAGTAGTAGTAGTACTACTGTACTTACTACTACTACTACTAATACTAGTACTAGTAGTACTAGTACAGTAGTAGTAGTAGTACTAGTACTAGTACTAGTACTAGTACTAGTACTAGTAGTACTAGTAGTAGTACTACTACTAGTACTAGTACTACTAGTAGTAGTACTACTGTCCTGACTGTACTGCACTAGTACTACTACTACTACTATAACTAGTGAGTGAGTACTACTACTAGTACTAGCTTACCGTACTAATCACTACTACTACTACTACTGAGTACTACTAGTAGTAGTACTACTGTACTACTTTAATCTACTTCTTCTGCACTAGATCATAGGGTGGGTGCAGTACCACTACAACTTACAAGTACAAGTCAACAGTACCAAGTAGTGAAGTACACTACTGTCACTACCAGTACCAGTACCACTTCTGCACTACCACTACCACTTAGTACGAGGTTAGACGTTGGATGGACTCACTGCACACTGCTGACAGTGACACTGCTGTTTTCTATTTGTTAAAATCCCGTAAGTTGTGTGTATGTGTGGTAGTCCTAGTAACATGGACCTGACAAGTCAGCCTTTTTTTATCGAATTTTGAAATTTGGAGGACCGGGTGACTGTAGCTCCCGACCCTCCAAATTTCAAATTTGGATAAAAAAAAGGTGACTTGTCGGGTCCAAGTTACTCGGACTACCAGTACCAGTACCATGCCCATGCAGCTATAAAAAAACCATGGTTGTTACTTCTTACTACTACTACTATACTAATACTAGTACTTAGTAGTACTACCATAGTATTAGTAGTAGTATTTAGTTATTAGTAGTCTAACTAGTACAAAATAGTAGTAATATCCTCCAGTAACCGGTTTTCGACGATATAAGGACTTTTCTTCAAACTGAACAATGTGGACGAAAGAATCACACTAAAAGAGGTCTCAGTCACTTTCTCCACACCACAGACTATTAGAATAATCATAGAGAAGGTTGATCACTTTCGTAAGATTACCCGGTTTTGTTGACGTCCGCGGCGCACCGTGCAGTAAGCATCGTCACCTATTTTCGTCGGTGGTGTTTAGTAAGGTGTCCAAGTGCAGCCAAACGCAAAATAAATTCTTTAAATAACTCAAAATGCTGTGTGGCACTGTAAAATTCTGTCCTGTATGTTTTTTTGTATTCATCTTTGGTTTTTTTTTTTCGACACTGCTTCTAACACTTTCCTCAAATCATTCATAATTTATGCTTAAAACGTATTGGTCTGGTTGATGTCTTCTTTTGTGGCGTTTAAAAAAACTCCACAATCCTCTTTCTCACTGCTTCTTTAGTTATGACCTTTCCCAATGTCACTCCAGAGACACATTTCCTCCTTGGTACTTTCTCTAGCTGCCCTTTTATTTTTTTTCATTTTTTATAAAAGCCTATTGTGCCATGTTACTTTTTGTAAAATATATATTTAAAAAAATTATATAAGCGAGACGCCCTATAGGAGCCTCCATAGTTTTTACCCAGAACGGACTGCCTCAAGTTGCGTATATCAAGCTCAAGTTTAGACAGGTACTCATAACTTGTACTAGTGATTTTGATATAGCAGTCAGTTGCCGGGTCAATAAACACTTCCTTTTGGTATATGTACATAACCATTATCACAATCTTCAACAATGGTTGGCCCCACAAAAGAGGCTTTCACACTAGACTAAATCCCCGGGGATTTCTTGAAAATTCCCTGGGGATTTTGGTCTGTCTATTCACACTTCCGAAGAAATCCCAGGGGATAAGCTTTTCCCCGGGGATTTTTACCCCTGCTCGGGGGTAGGGTCAGAAGGAGAAAACCCCCGGGGTTTTATGATTTCCACAGGGAAATAGGGTCCCCGGGAGTTCCCAAATGGGTCCAGTGTGAATGATTGCGGGGTGTTGGTGGGGTAAAAAATCCCCCGGAATTCCCCAGGGATTTGCCCTGTAGTGTGAAAAGGGCTTTACTGCTACCTTTCGACGCAAAATTGTTTTAGTATTGTTACATTGTACATGTATTTCTAATCTATGATTATGAAGTATCCAAATAATTGAAAACAGGAGTGGGCTGCAGATACTACGGCTGCTTGATTGAGATATTTTTCACTTGAATGGAGTGTTTTACATTACGTTCACCAAACTTTTCTACTCTCCAACCAAGTGGACCTGAAATGGCCAAATCAACTCTTGATAGTCCAGCGTACACAACACTGTAATTTATCTTTGGATTAATTGTTATCTACTTACACCGGGTGTTTTTCCAGTGCCCATGACCGCCATACAGGTTTTTTAAAATAATGCATCATTTTAAAATCTGTTTGTGTTGACTGGCACCTAGGCTCGTGCGGAGGCGTTAGACACAAGTCCACCATGGGGGACCTGGCTACTTTGCACCACGACGGCTGCCACCAGAGCACTGTGTTGGAGGTGCTGGAGCGATTCCGCAAAGACGGGTTGCTGTGTGATGTCACCCTTGAGGCAGATGGCCACAACATACGAGCACACAGGTGAGTTGGTGAAGGACAATATTGTACCCCCTCTAATGGAACAACACTTACACAGGGGAAAGGCAAAATGGCAGGGAAATGTGAAATACTTACATGTAGCATCAGCAGACAGCAATTTGACTGGACTGGGATCTGACCTCTTACCACCAAATTGCCACCAAAAGGAATTCTCTTCTTGGTTCATGTTTTCCCCCAGCCTATGATCTTGCCCTATGATCTCCAACCTTTCTGAGTCCCTTTCTATCTCCTTTCCTTAGCCCTTAACCTTGAGTGGCTTTATTATAGCCTTGTTTAGGGTGAATGTGCATAAAAAACTCCAATCAATGAGCTATATCATCCTATAAATGTTCTTTGCTGACCAGTGTTCAAACATGATCCCCCAGGCTATTGCCAAGGACTGGCTTAGTGCTGTTGTACATGTTGTTGTACAAGGACTGGCTTAGTACATGTTGTTGTCTTTGCTGTCTGTTGGTTCACTTGGTTGGTCTCATTACCTACACGTTGTTGTCTTTGCTGTCTGTAGGTTGTCTCATTACCTACACGTTGTTGTCTTTGCTGTCTGTAGGTTGGTCTCATTACCTACATGTTGTTGTCTCATTACCTACACGTTGTTGTCTTTGCTGTCTGTAGGTTGTCTCATTACCTACACGTTGTTGTCTTTGCTGTCTGTAGGTTGTCTCATTACCTACACGTTGTTGTCTTTGCTGTCTGTAGGTTGGTCTCATTACCTACATGTTGTTGTCTTTGCTGTCTGTAGGTTGGTCTCATTACCTACACGTTGTTGTCTTTGCTGTCTGTAGGTGGGTCTCATTACCTACATGTTGTTGTCTTTGCTGTCTGTAGGTTGGTCTCATTACCTACATGTTGTTGTCTTTGCTGTCTGTAGGTTGGTCTCATTACCTACACGTTGTTGTCTTTGCTGTCTGTAGGTGGGTCTCATTACCTACATGTTGTTGTCTTTGCTGTCTGTAGGTGGGTCTCATTACCTACATGTTGTTGTCTTTGCTGTCTGTAGGTGGGTCTCATTACCTACATGTTGTTGTCTTTGCTGTCTGTAGGTTGGTCTCATTACCTACACGTTGTTGTCTTTGCTGTCTGTAGGTTGTCTCATTACCTACATGTTGTTGTCTTTGCTGTCTGTAGGTTGGTCTCATTACCTACACGTTGTTGTCTTTGCTGTCTGTAGGTTGTCTCATTACCTACACGTTGTTGTCTTTGCTGTCTGTAGGTTGGTCTCATTACCTACATGTTGTTGTCTTTGCTGTCTGTAGGTTGGTCTCATTACCTACATGTTGTTGTCTTTGCTGTCTGTAGGTTGGTCTCATTACCTACACATTGTTGTCTTTGCTGTCTGTAGGTTGGTCTCATCACCTACATGTTGTTGTCTTTGCTGTCTGTAGGTTGTCTCATTACCTACATGTTGTTGTCTTTGCTGTCTGTAGGTTGGTCTCATTACCTACACGTTGTTGTCTTTGCTGTCTGTAGGTTGTCTCATTACCTACACGTTGTTGTCTTTGCTGTCTGTAGGTTGGTCTCATTACCTACACGTTGTTGTCTTTGCTGTCTGTAGGTGGGTCTCATTACCTACACGTTGTTGTCTTTGCTGTCTGTAGGTTGTCTCATTACCTACACGTTGTTGTCTTTGCTGTCTGTAGGTTGGTCTCATTACCTACATGTTGTTGTCTTTGCTGTCTGTAGGTTGGTCTCATTACCTACACGTTGTTGTCTTTGCTGTCTGTAGGTTGGTCTCATTACCTACACGTTGTTGTCTTTGCTGTCTGTAGGTTGTCTCATTACCTACACGTTGTTGTCTTTGCTGTCTGTAGGTTGGTCTCGTTACCTACATGTTGTTGCCTTTGCTGTCTGTAGGTTGGTCTCATTACCTACATGTTGTTGTCTTTGCTGTCTGTAGGTTGGTCTCATTACCTACATGTTGTTGTCTTTGCTGTCTGTAGGTTGGTCTCATTACCTACACATTGTTGTCTTTGCTGTCTGTAGGTTGGTCTCATTACCTACATGTTGTTGTCTTTGCTGTCTGTAGGTTGTCTCATTACCTACATGTTGTTGTCTTTGCTGTCTGTAGGTTGGTCTCATTACCTACATGTTGTCTTTGCTGTCTGTAGGTTGGTTTCATTACCTACATGTTGTTGCCTTTGCTGTCTGTAGGTTGTCTCATTACCTACATGTTGTTGTCTTTGCTGTCTGTAGGTTGTCTCATTACCTACATGTTGTTGTCTTTGCTGTCTGTAGGTTGGTCTCATTACCTACATGTTGTTGTCTTTGCTGTCTGTAGGTTGGTTTTATTACCTACATGTTGTTGCCTTTGCTGTCTGTAGGTTGTCTCATTACCTACATGTTGTTGTCTTTGCTGTCTGTAGGTTGGTCTCATTACCTACATGTTGTTGTCTTTGCTGTCTGTAGGTTGTCTCATTACCTACATGTTGTTGTCTTTGCTGTCTGTAGGTTGGTCTCATTACCTACATGTTGTTGTCTTTGCTGTCTGTAGGTTATCTCATTACGTACACGTTGTTGTCTTTGCTGTCTGTAGGTTGGTCTCATTACCTACATGTTGTTGTCTTTGCTGTCTGTAGGTTGGTCTCATTACCTACATGTTGTTGTCTTTGCTGTCTGTAGGTTGGTCTCATTACCTACATGTTGTTGTCTTTGCTGTCTGTAGGTTATCTCATTACGTACACGTTGTTGTCTTTGCTGTCTGTAGGTTGGTGCTGGCTGCCAGCAGTCCTTACTTCCAGGCTATGTTCATGGGCAGCATGAAGGAGAGCCGGCAGAACACCATTATCATTAAGGGCATTGACCCCCAGGCCCTGGATGCCATGGTAACCTATGCCTACACAGCCTCAGTCAAGGTATGTAGGTTGAATGCAGACTGATTCTGAGGTAACCCCCCACCAAGGGGGGGGGATAATTTCTTGCTGACTCAATTCAATTCAATTCAATTCAATTCAATTCAATAGCAACAATTATTTCCATACTTCCCACAAATTAATATACAAATCATAATAGATTAAATGTATCGAGTATATGATGAAAATTAACAAAGTGATATATAAACAGGACTTAAGATGCAAGAATGTGAGGAAGTATGGGGCTGTTAATCCAAGGCTTGTAGAGAACAGCCAAGGTTAATAGGACAGGGGCCCAATGTCATAGAGCAGCTTAAGCTTGAAAACCTGCTAAGCAGGAAAAGTCTCCCTTGTGTACCGGTAAACAGGATTACAGACTGCACTGTGATGTGATGTGATCGCTTTGGACTTGTATTCCACCCTTCTTTACTTAGCATAAAACAATAGTCAAGTTTGAGTTGGCAAGGTAATTATATGAATCATGACTTTTTGTGCATTTTATAAGCAAATAAAATAAAAATAAGCAGCTCTATAAAATTGGGCCCTGATGCTTTGATATGGAGGAAGCATCCCATCTTGGATGAAGTGTGCGTCTTTGGACATATACGGCAGATACTGTATAGTGGTTACATGCTTCTGAATGGTGTCCCCCAGATGCTGCCTAGCTCAGCTCAGGTTGTATGGTGTTGACACTTTTATTAAAAGTGATCAAAAGTTCCTACTAAGTTTTACTTCATATGTTTGGGTCATTGAAGTTTAGCTCTAAGATTTAACTTTAACTCTATCATTTGGCATGAGTCTCTGTCATCTCTCTTAAATTCAATTCAATTCAATTCAATTCATTTCAATTCAATTCAATTCAATTCAATTCAATTCAATTCAATTCAATTCAATTCAATTGAATTCAATTCAATTCAATTCAATTCAAATCAAACAAACCAAGGAAAAACTGACTGGGAACTTTTGAACAATTTGAAAAATTGGCAAAGAAAACTTTGACTGGACCAGGACTTAAACCCGAGACCACTGGACTAACATACCAGTGCTCTTCCATCTGAGCTATCCAGCCCTTAGATGATGGCCTCCCAAGTAGTCAGCTAGTCTTGGCAAAGACTTTGGGAGGCCACCATCTAATTAAGGGCTGGAAAGCTCAGATGGAAGAGCACTGGTACATTAATCCAGGGGTTTCGGTCCCAGTCCAGTCAAAGTATTCTTTGCCAATTTTTCAAATCAATTCATTTCAATTCAACATTTAATTTCCATAATGCCATAAATGGAAGAACAAAAATAAGCAGTACTTTATGTACTTCAAGCTTTGAAGGAAATAATTAATTATAGTAAATAACAATGAAATACTTTCACAATAAGAGATTAAAGGGTAAGCACAATCAAAATATGATTCTCTAGACAATCATTCTAGGCAATCATGGAGGCATAATCAAAAGACCCGGTCTTGTCAAGAAATGCAATAAGACAGAATGATCAAACAAGACAAAGTCATTGAACAATACCAACAAACAAATGATCAAGCTCAAAACAACTGTTGGGACACAAAGAAGTGATGTGTGGAAAACCAGAATTATTTAAAGGCCAAAAAAGAAAATAATATTATATGAATAGAAGCTACTTCAGATAACAGGAAACAAGGACTTTTTTATGAAAACCTTCAAATCTCATTTCTCTCTTTCGCTGTTGCAGCTTGACCAGGATACTGTAGAGAGCCTCCTTGCCTGTGCTGACCTCCTGCAGGTAGGCAGCGTCTACCACGCCTGCTGCACATTCCTGGCCGCAAACCTGAGCCCCGCCAACTGCCTGGGAGTCTGGCGGCTGGCCCGCCACTACACCAGCCCCGAACTGGCCCAGCGGGCCTTCTGCTTTGCCCAGGACCACTTCCGGGAAGTCTCGGAGGAGGCGGAGTTCTGTCTCCTGACGCCGGAGGATGTGGAGAAGCTGGTGGCCTGCGAGGAGCTCGAAGTCTCCGCTGAAGAGCAAGTGAGGTCCCCCCGTCTCTCCTCTCCGAAACCTCCTTTGATGATTCTTATACAAACATGCCAGTGGGGCACAGAATTTATGCTAGTTGAATGCTGCATGTGCTAGTGTAACATTGGGATTCTTGCTAGGGCAGGAGAAGAAGACCATTCTCAGTGCTCTGCTCTAAGTCTAAAGACGATAGTGGATGGTTGCCTTTCATACAGAAATAATGGGGTCAGGGTTGGTTTTGGACAATACCTAAAAAGGACTTGGTTTCTATACACTGTTAAATATTAAAAGTGAATGAAATGAATAATTCCACAAAAAGGGATATGTTTGGTTGGATATGTTTATAAGTGGGTGGTTTTCCAAACGAGGCCATGCCTTTCTACCTATAGACACACTTTCTAGTGAGCATACCAATGGTGTGACCTACACATTCCTAAGTTGGTGTACTCACTACTGGACTAGGTCTTTGGCAGATGGACAAGTGGGGAAACTGTAGTGTGAAGGGTGACCAGAGAAAATGCACTACAGAATTAGGGGCTTACTCTAGTGTAAAACAGCAAGAGGGATGACTAGAGAGATAAGATGCTTCTGAGATTGTGGAAGAGAACACTGAAGTGATGGTGTACACTGTTCATTGAGCGAGGGGGTGGCTATTTAGACAGTCCCATTCTATAAAGGGGGGATGACGTCACCCAGTAAAGACGTCAAGATACATGTATATGGCATTATTACCTTGAACAGTCATTACCTTGATATGAAGGTCAGTGAGTTCCCTTTGAGGTCATGACCCTGAAGGGCATCTACCCGGTACTCCATTGTCTTGAAATGTCCAGCTGGATGGTAGATTACACAAAGGGACGATTGCGTTACACAGGGCCTTTGATGGCAGGGCACACCTCTGACAGAGACATGACCTTTGGTGCATCCCTACCCTTGCTCCCCAATATAAAGCAGGGATCGAATTTAGGATTATTAACATTTCATAGTTCTGCTTTTGGATTGCAAATTACCTTTACGTGGAGTTGCAGCCAGCTGTCAAAATTTAATTGGGAAAATTGTATGCAGCGCTCCTTGCGGTTTGGTCTGTCACAGCTGGCCAGCTAAAAAAAGAAAGCCCAGTGTATGTTCAACTCCAATCTCAACAACTGCTCTACCATCCTTTGGCAGGTCTTCAAAGCTATCCTGCACTGGGCCAAGTTTGATGCCGGCAAGCGAGCCTCCAAGCTCTGGTCCCTCCTCCAGTATGTGGCCATCCCCTTGCTCTCCCCGGACTACATTCTGGACCAGATCGAGACAGAGCCCATCCTCTCACTTGAGGACCCCATTCTGTCCCATCTCAGGGAGTTGCAAGTTGTCCATGCCAAGGACAGTCCAGTACGGACAAGAGGACACCGGAAGAGAGTTAAGGTAGAGATACGAATCAATGAGAGTTCTAGGGGGCCAGGTTTTGAGCCCAAGATTTCTTGGTTAAGATACCAGTACTGTAATCAACTGATGTATTCAGCCCCTATAGGTGGCAGGCTGGCAGCCTTCCCAAGCAGTCAACTATGTTTGCTGATAGTGGGCATGCCATTCAGAAGTACCGGTATCTCACACATTATTGGTTCAGTCACATTCATTCTGCTTAACACCATATTTGCCTTAATAGGATGTTTGCTTATAATCCATTGTTGTAATATACAAAAATGGTGCCAACTGCTTAGTGCTGGGCGACTATTGATTTTCAAGAGTCGATTAGTCGTTGGCGTAATAGTCGCGAAAAGTCGACTAGTCGACCATTGTTTAGTACACGCGTTTTTATTGTATAACTATACACGTGTACATGTACATGTACAGTACATGTACTGTACAGTACATGTACACTTATTGCAGCCTATTGGGCATGTAGTACGTGTACTAGTGTACGTGTATTAGTACTGTACATCTACTGTACATGTACAATGTACATTACGTGTTCATGTACATGTACATGTACATGCCATCTACACACGTGCACACGTGTATATACATGTACATGTACATGTACATGTGTGTTACCAGCTCTGCAGCGAACACAACAAGACCAGACGGACACTTCCATTTTCATTGTAGGGGACAAATTAAATTGTGGTTGTGGAATGAATTAAATTTCATTGGTTTACAGGACTTACATGCATAGCTTTGTGTCATGCGCGCATTGTGATGTTTTGTAAGCCATTTATTCGGAAATGGTTTCAGAACTTTGGTAAAGTGTGTCTATTTTGTTTACCTTAAGAACTTGACTCTATTAACCCCCCTTTCCATTTTTGGAATGGGCCGGTGAAACTGTGGACTCATCATGGTCATGGCGGCCGTTTTTACAGCGCACGTGTTAGTGTTACAATATTGCTTCCGTGCAAAGCCTCCCAGAAATGTGGACCTCAAACAGGGAGTTGTTTCGTCTCTAGGCATTTCAGAATATTATGGAGAAACAGCAACTCCAACCTTTCACCAACCAGTTAATTATCCTCTGGAAGAAATAATACAATCTGGTCGTGCTTTCGGTGAGGTTGATAATTTTCCGTGACGGGTGAACGGATTAGTCTGCAACTTAATTCGCATGGGGAAAATTAACTTCGCTGCTAATAATCACGGCACGGCGTGAGTTCGTAAAATAAACAAACTGAACTGTCGGAAAGAAAAATGACTTTGATCCCCGTGTTTTGATCCCAGGGCTTGGCTAGCGGGACCTTTCTCAAATTAATGACAACGAAAGTGAGGAGTCGAGGGTCTGTATTCTTTTATTTGGTAAATTGGGACATTTATATTCAGAAAGCAGTCTTCAATAGTGTCATGTTTCATTTCAGATTATCTTAAGTAGAAGTCCAGCGCAAACAGTCTTTAAGTCTGTATACATTTTTTTTATCAAAACCCTTTCTTCAAATAAAGTTTGCGTGAAAAGAAGGAAATGAAACATTATTTTTCAACAGAAAAAAACCATTACGAGGTGATTACATTCTGGTGAAAACTATATCAGTACAATGTCCATGTATATGATTTTTACACGAGCCCAGAAAGGTTTGCCGATCTCTGGATTTGTTCATGCCTAAAAAGTACAGCACATGCACATGTGCATGTGTACATGTACATGTAACAATCCTCAAATCCTGCATGAGTTAGCTGGCACGTGGTGCGCAAGTGGGAAAGGTCATCGCACTTGTGTTCCCAGACCTCCGTTAGTACAGTGAGGACGGTAGTGTCCGAAACGAATTCGGATGAATATGTATCACCAAAATAGAACCAATGGTAGACCAGGAAGGCCTATGAATAATACATTTCCGTCTGTTGGCGTGGAAACGGTAGTCTGATTGGACAACGAAACAGCACGTACATAATTATGCTCCCCTAAAATAAAATGGAACAGTGCGATGACCAACTCCCCTTTGCTGCACTGAAGACAGTGCTGTGTTAGTACTACACGCGATGCATGGGCCGATGGCGATTGCACTGTGTTTCGCGGCATGTTGTGCCGTGCCGTGGGATTTCGACTGTCGAAATTTCGTGCCGTGCCGTGGGATTTCGACTGTCGAAATTTCGTGCCGTGCCGTGGGATTTCGACTGTCGAAAATTCGTGGCGTGCCGTGGGAGTTCGACTTGTCGCGGGGGTCGACTTGTCGCGGGGGTCGACTTGTCGCCGACAAGTCGCCACCGCGACAAGTCGACTTTCGTGAAAACGAATGTCGACTGTCGGCATGTCTTTGCCGGTCGCGAAATGTCGGTTAGTCGACATTTGTCCCAGGCCTACAACTGCTTACTGAGTTAACCACTTTGCGCCTGGGCCGGGGGTTTTACAGCTTCGATTACCGCCATACTGGTGTTTTTGAACAATGCATCATTTTCAAATCTCGCTAAAACCATCGGAACAATACATTTCTGTGAAATAAATCGATAAGGGTATACTATGTGTACAATAGAGTAAAACCTGGCACAATTCGGACGTCGTTGTGGCTTTTGTCAAGAGATTATCCATTTAAAAAAGGGCCCATTGTGCGTCGTCAATGGACCGTAACTGACTTGTGTGTGTGTGTGCGTGTATTGTGCTGTCAATCCCTGACCGCAGACTCTAGCCTCCACTCCAGGCAGTCAAATCATCGAGTTGGTCGGCCACAACTGAGCGTACAGATTGCGTTGAAAAATGTGGGTTAAATTCCAATGCCAATGACTGTTGGTCTGTGTGGCATGCATACACAATGTCCTCTGCGTGCTTTCAGCAGCAGCGCGGTATCCCTCGATCCTCCACAGTAAAAGTCCCACAATTGCACAATTACTGCTGCTAATCTTTCAATTCATGTGGCAACTTGTGACAAAAAGGGTCTTTGTACTGATTCGTATTGCTTTGTTGCTTTGCTGAAAATAGTGGTGCCCGGATTCGGAGGGCCCTGTCACATAGTTTAGCCAACAAAGCTCTTTCAAGGTCCCGGCGTGAAGTGGTTAATAGGATGTTTGCTTATAATTAGGCTTGTTTGATATTTCGATATTTATCGATACCACGATGTCGGTCTCCGATAGGCTTGGGCGGTTCTCCTGGTTCCAAGTGGAACCGCGGTTCCAAAATGGGAACCGGAACCGTGGTTCCGCTTTTTTTTGGAACCGGGTACCCGCTTTGGACGGTTCCCGCTTCAGAGGAACCGGTTCCAAACTCTGTGGCCAGCGCGGCCCAGCGCACATTTAGTGAACACGCAGTCACGCAATGGCCTGGCCCCAACCATGGATAACTTATGCCATGTTGGTTTGTACATGCACAGTGCAATGGGTGCATGACACATGTACATGTACACACGTACATGTACACACGTACATGTACACACGTACATGTACATGTACACACGTACATGTACTGTACACACGTACATGTACACACGTACATGTACACAATTTACTTTGTATGCCTGTAAATTCACAACAATCAAACGCAGGCTGCTACTGTGGTACTAGTACTCCACGTGGCAGCAATAAGCAACGCATTGAATGACCCCATTCGATCATGGATAATTCTGTACGCATACATTGTACTAGTACTACACCCTACACGCACTGTACTTGTGTTGCCGTGTGGCGCAAGTCTGAGTAGGGCTCCCAAGCGTGTGTGATTTCATCAGTATTTCATCGGCTACCAATGCCCAATCACGCGATTCTTTTACAGACCACATGGTTGTGACGGGTTCACTTGGCTCCCTAGGTAGAGATATATTTATCTCGTCTTGTTACTTGTGTTCTTACATTGTTCTGCACGTACATACGGCCGGACTCGCGTGGCTCCAGTGTAGGACTCGGCTATTGCACGATTGCATTGGACTCGAACCCGGTTCCTTCGCGGGGGGAGGTACCAGATTTGGAACCGGGTAATGACTCGGGAGGTGTCCCAGGTTTGAAACCGGGTATTTGGCTCGGGAAGTGTCCCAGCTTTGGAACCGGGTATTTGGCTCGGGAAGTGTCCCAGCTTTGGAACCGGGTATTTGGCTCGGGAAGTGTCCCAGCTTTGGAACCGGGTATTTGGCTCGGGAAGTGTCCCAGGCTCGGGAGGTGTCCCAGTCTCGGGAGGTGTCCCAGGATTGGGACCGGTCCCAGGTTTGGAACCGGGTAATTGGCTCGGGACCGGTCCCAGGAATGGAGTTTCGGTACGGCGTGGCGTGGGGTGGGGTTCGTGTATTGCATGGGAGCGGATTCGGTACGGCGTGGGGTGGGTTGGAGTTCGTGTATTGCTATGGCAGCGGATTCGGTACAGCGTTGTGTGGGGTGGGGTTCGTGTATTGCACGGGAGCGGATTAGGTACGGCGTTGTGTGGGGTGGGGTTCGTGTATTGCACGGGAGCAGATTCGGTACGACGTTGTGTGGGGTGGGGTTCGTGTATTGCATGGGATTCGGGACAGTGTTGGGTTCGAGTTTTGCGTGGGATTCGGGACCATGTGCGTCTCGGGGTATTGCGTGGGATTCGGGACCACGTGCGTCTCGGGGTATTGCGTGGAATTCGGGACCACGTGCGTCTCGGGGTATTGTGTGGGATTCGGGACGGGGTGGGGCCGATGCTCCCTTTTGCATCCCATGATGCTTTGCGGCACGGCACTCTTTATTGACACAATGCTATTTGCGATAAACCCTATGGTGTTGCACGGGATTCGGGACGGCGTGGGGCTATGGTATTGCACGGGATTCGAGACGGCGTGGGGCTATGGTGTTGCACGGGATTCGGGACGGCGTGGGGCTATGGTGTTGCACGGGATTCGGGACGGCGTGGGGCTATGGTGTTGCACGGGATTCGGGACCGCGTGGGGCTATGGTCTTGCACGGGATTCGGGACCGCGTGGGGCTCGGGACCGCGTTGGGCTCGGGACCGCGTGGGGCCCCGGTGTTGCTCGGGATTCTGGACCGCGTGGGGCTCGGGTATTGCTCAGGATTCGGGACCGCGCGGGGCTCGGGTATTGCTCGGGATACGGGACAGTGTTGGGTTCGAGTTTTGCGTGGGATTTGGGACCGACACGGCTATTTGCGCTACCTGTTGGCTCTAGCGATTGCGGGTGTTTGAATCGAGGACTGCAGGCGTTGGAATCGGGGACTTCATTGGTCTACATGAATTTTTTTTTTTTTCCATCGAAATGAAATCAAATCACCCCATTTATAAGAATGGGAAGACCCGAGTTTGGGTGTGGATGATTCCATTCGTTTAACGGTTTCGGTATTGAACCGCTTTGTATTTTCCGTTAAAAATATTTAGCAAATGAGCAGCCAAACAATTCAAGCAAATCTTTTAAACATGTCTCATACATCCTATTGATACATAAATGACAGTCAGACTGCCAAACCAGCATTCGGTATACTTTATCAATGCATTGAAGCAAAAGAAAGTCGCCATAAAAGACGTGCATGTAGTTGAACCTTCCAAGCTCATGGCGGCGTCCGCGAAACCGCGCTCACTGAGGTCTTTTTGTTTTTTATTAAATCTTATGTTTTTCTTTGTTTTTTGAGGAACCGGTTCTATCTCGGAACCGCGGTTCCTAACTGAAACCGGAACCGGTTCCCAAAATCCTGGAACCGCCCAAGCCTAGACTCTCCGACGATAACCGTATCGAGTACATTTCCAGATATCGCGATATTTTCGATATCGCGATATCGAAAACAAGTATCGTGATATTCGTTTGAGCACTGGCCCCCCATTATCTTTTTCAGAGTTGTCTTCAGAGAGACCGGGAATAGCGATAAGCTTGGTTAGCATAAACAACGAAAAAAACAACTTGAAACCGCAAGGGGGGGTGCCTGCCAGCCATGTGGGCTTCGCAACAACGGCACCGGCTGGGCTCTTGTTGAATGCGGCCTCCACAAAGGCGATGCCTCAAAAACCGCAAGCCCTTTTCCGCTGTTGGCGGCCCTCTTTTCGTAAGGGTGAAAGTGAACTGTAGCGCGTGCTTCACCAAGTCATTCGGGGACCATTCGGCTGCTCGGTGTTTCGGTCCACATAATCGGCTTGGGTCGATCGTGTATGACTCTATGGTCAAACAGTTCGTGTACGAAGTACATGTACATGTACAATGTACATGTATGTGTACGTGTACATGTACAATGTACATGTACGTGTACTTGTTAGATTTTTTCCAGGCGCTTTGCTTTGTCATTTCATGGTCATATCCCCTCGTCTGTAGTGCTGATTCAGTGAAGGCGATCGCACCTTTCAGTACTCCCCGGCTAGACCACTAGGAACGCAGATTGTCTTGTCATCATATCAAGTCTGACCAATCACGTTTGCGCTAGTCTCTCTTCACGTCAGGCTTTGTACGTGGGGACCCCCCCCTTCTTTCACGACCAATCACGTTGGCGCTAGTCTTCACATCAGTCATTGTACGTGGCCAGTGGCGACTATGCACATATGTACCCCGTACACCTTTTTTATTACCATGATACAATGGCTGCTGGCAACAAATGAGTTCAACGAAATAACTCAAAATAACACCTCAAAATAAGCCTACCAATGGAGTCCTGGAGTAACGTAAACTTGCCGAAGTGAACATTGTCCAGCTAATGAATATTGATCTGCTCATTCATTGGCTCTGGTGAAACACATGTTCATGACGTCATACACTGAAAATAAGCAATGAGTTGCTAAAACCCGCCTGGGAAGTCATATTATTTCCAATAAAAACCTATCCTCCCATGTGCACCAAATGAATTTGGGTACATTTTAACTTATAACATAAAAAGAGAGACCTGAACTAGTTGGTTTGCTTTAGTTGGCTGAAAAATGTGGAATTTAAGGGGGTTTAACAATATTGCTAACCATGGCAAAAGCTCATGCACTTGCTATACGTAATGTAGATTACAGGCTGAGGGTTATTTGTGTGCATTTTGAATGGTACTTCCGGAAAGACGCCACATATCGCGATAATATCGAATATCACGATATCTCTAATCCTCCTTTGTAATACATGTATACAAAAATGGTGCCAACTGCTTACTGAGTTAAATGACAGAAATCTGCCAAAATGTAGAGGGCTTGACAATTCCATCCTAGCTGTACCTCTCTCAAAGGCAGCATCAGAATCAAGGCAAGACCTGTCTTAGGATGGTCCTGCTAGGATGGAAACATCAGGCCCTCTACAATTTCATAGAATCCTTCTCTGTGCATACCGGTAGATGTCAACCATTCCTATTTTGGAGGATTCATTCCTCCTTTTTGGAAATTTTATTTTACAAGCTCTTAACAACAGATTCCGATTTTTGGCTTGGAAATACACATGTATTCCTTTGTAGTTTGCTTTGTGATTTCTTTTTTTTAGCAGCATTTAATTATTTCCTTTAAGATAGGTTGGCAGCTATGTCTGTGTTGACTTCTCCCTTGGATCTTGTCCCCATTTTTGAAGGGCCTGTTGGCAGTGGGTGGTGAGTGCGAGGGCTGCTCACTAGGCTCCAGCTATGTCTACTCTGAGACCAGCCAGGAGTGGTCTCTATCACCTTGCCAGGCCAAGGGACAAGGAGACAGGACAGGGGAGGCCCCAGTAGTGGCCTCCATGAAGCAGGGAAGGTCAGCCTTTGGTATTGCCTGCAATGGGGAACAAGCCTATGTGGCAGGTATGTCTCAGTCTCTCAGACAAATTAAACTCTTATTCTTAACCACTTCGCGCCGGGACCTCCGAATCCGGAGGTCAATTGGATTGCCTTTGCAAACGGGGCCCTCCGAATCCGGGCACCACTATTGTCCACATTCTAAACAAAGACTCTTTATAGCTTAGAACAAAGCATTACGAATCAGTACAAAGACCCTTTCTGACGCAAGTTGCCACATGAATTGCAAGATTAGCAGCAGTAATTGTGCAATTGTGGGACTTTTACTGTGGAGGATCGAGGGATACCGCGCTGCAGCTGAAAGCACGCGGGGGACGTTTTCTTTGCATGCCACACAGCCCAACGGTCGTCGGTCTGGCATTGGAATTCCCCCCACATTCTTTACCGTAATCTGTTCGCTCGTTTGTGGCCGACCAACTCGAAGATTTGACTGCCTGGAGTGGAGGCTGGAGTCTGCGGTCAGGGATTGTCAGTAGCGTACACGCACGCACACACACGTCCGTTACGGTCCATTGACGACGCACAAAGATCCCTTTTTCGAACGGATAATCTCTTGACAAAAGCCACAACGACGTCCGAATTGTGCCAGGTTTTACTCTCTTGTACCCATAGTATACCCTTATCGATTTATTTCACAGAAATATATTGTTCCGATTGTTTTAGCAAGATTTTAAAATGATGCATTGTTCAAAAACCCCCGTATGGCGGTCATCGGCGCTGAAAAAGCCCCCGGCGCGAAGTGGTTAAAGCTCTTAATCTTAGGGAAGTTGGATGGGTTTGGTTGAAAATGGTTGAGGATGGGCCTGATGAAATATTTTGCTTTTAATTTGTGTTAATAAAAAAAACACCCCATTATTTGTCTGGACCAGGATTTTTGTTTTTTTCCTAGTCTTTGTTTGTTTTAACTTAATGAAATTTACTTGTATGTTGTATATATTTCCCATTTTAATGCCATTTGTATTTGTTATCAGTTTCTTCTATTCTCCAAGCTGATTAGCCAGCCAATGATATCATGACGTAAATTCCCAGTCCCCGAAAAATCAGAAAGTTACAATCTGCTCTGAACATTTTGTAGGAGGACTCTCCACAGCGAGTGATCCCTTGGACTCGGTGGAGTGCTACGACGTGGCGGACAATTGCTGGAGTCAGGTGACCTCAATGAAGGAGTGCCGACATGGTTGCCAGGCCTGCCTCTTGAGTGAGAGCGCCCTCTATGTGCTGGGAGGCCACAGCGGGCGGGGCTACTCGTCAACTGTGGAGAGGCTCCACCTGGGGACAGGTGTCAGCGAGTACATCGCCCCACTACCCCTGGCCAAGGCATTCATGGCCTCTGTCATCCTTGCTGGACGGATTTACGTCATCGGTGGAACTGGTGAGAATCTTTTTGGGCTGGTTTTCTTCTCCTGTTTCTTTACATTATGTAGTTGGGGGTTGAATTCTGCTGTGGCCTTGTGTCCAAATGACTGCTGAAATTGTCTCGGGTTGGGGTGGGGGTCAGTAGGAGGCCGTCCATATTGGCCTGACTGACCAGTTGAAGGCCATCCCCAATTGGCCTGGCTGACTAGTTGAAGGCCATCCCCAATTGGCCTGGCTGGCCAGTTAAAGGCCATCCCCTTTTAGCCTTGCTGGCCAGTTAAAGGCCATCCCCTGTTAGCCTTGCTGGCCAGTTAAAGGCCATCCCCTTTTAGCCTTGCTGGCCAGTTAAAGGCCATCCCCTTTTAGCCTTGCTGGCTAGGTGAAGGCATTCCCAATTGGCCTGGCTGGCCAGATGAAGGCCATGCTCAATTGGCCAATCATTGATTTGTATAGGAGTGTTCATTTAGAGAACTTAAAAAGAAATAGACTGCCTGATATCTAGAGATATCAGCCAGATTTTTACTGATTAAGGGTTATATTACTTAGAATAGTTTTTTTATTTTTGCAATGATTTTTTGTACCCGGTATATGGTTTTGTGATACATTGTTTCAATACACCCCTAAGGTGTAATTTGAGTGTTTTGCTTTTGGAGGCTCAATTTAGTACCTTGAGATATTGCGTGCAATCATTCTTTGCAGGGAGCAATGGAACCAATGTGTATTACGATGAGGTGCACTGTTACGACCCCATGAGCAACCGATGGAGCACGGTGAGGGAGATGGGTGAGCGGAGGGCCTACGTGGGTGCCGCTGTGCTGGATGGCTGCATCTATGCCATCGGCGGCTTCAACGGCAAGTGGCTGCGGACGGCCGAGCGGTATGACCCGCGCGAGAACCGCTGGTGGCCCGTGGCCCCCATGAGGCACGAGCGCAGCAGCTTCGGGCTGGCCGTGCTGGAGGGCGCCCTCTATGTGGCCGGCGGCTTTGACGGCAGGCGCTGCCTCAGCTCGGTGCTGCGCTACGATCCCGCGGCGGACAGCTGGACAGCAATGACTGGCATGCCGCAGAGCCGATATGGTGTCTGCCTTGCCTCTCTCAAATGGTAGCAGGTTTACCATGTCCCCTTTATGAAACGAAAGCCTGGGGTATGGGCTCTATGATCTGGTATCATCTCCCAATATTCAAATACAATGCAAGCAACTGTTAATAAACTAAGACGATTGGTTGACTTTCACCCAAGGAAGAATTTTTGTGTATCCAAAACGTACTTGTGATTAGAATCAGGGTTTCCACCACCAGTGACCTGAATCCTCAGCATCAAAATGCATTGCTTAGGCTTGGTCCAGTCTTGTTTCTTGATTGTGCCTCTACATGTATGTCTGTATGTCTCTTGCAAAAAATGGGTAGTATTGGACCAATTTCGTCATAGGACCTGCCCACTTTCTGGCATTTCTTTTTTCAATACTGGACAGTTCTTACTCATATCTCATATGCTTCTAAAGTTTTAATCATTGGTTTGGGAGCTGTTTTTAATCAATGCTTGATGAGAATTCATGTTGGGTCTGGCTTAATTTCTTTCGCCGCCATACACGTGTACTGGCCAGTAACTTGGTTGCTAGAGGCTATAGTTCTCGCCAAGTGAAGAACTCCATTGCTAAAGTCTATTCCATTCCTAGAAGTTCGGCACTAAAACAAAAGCCACCAGGTTCCAAGGACAAGCCCAAGGTTCCCTTAGTTACTTCCTACCACCCTTCTCTTCCTCCTCTCAGGAAGATAACTAAGGAAAACCACCATAATTATTCTCCTCACTTCAGATCTTCTGGCTGATGCCATTCCAAATTCGCCTGTTTTGGCTTTCAGGCGCCCCCGTAACCTGCGTGACTTAATTGTCCGAGCAGAGGTTCCCCCTTTGGACTCTTCACCTCCAACTAAATTTGGTACATTTAAGTGTACCTCGAAATGCATTGTTTGCAAGACACATGTCAAGGAAATAGACTCTTTCAATGGACATTCTTCTGGAACTACCCACACGACCTATGGCTGTATCACGTGAACTAGAGGGCGCTCTGGGCGCTCTGGGTAGAGGGCGCTCTAGCTAGCTGCCTCCCACATCAGATCGGCTCTCGAAATTGAGTTGTTTTTATCTCTTTTTATCAACTGGTTATACGTATTTTTTAGGGTAACCAGTCGTGGAGCAATGCTGTTACATGGTTTGGTCATTAGAGTGTCTATACTGTTGTGTTCAACCGTGATATTTGGGCACTCATTTTGTAGCACTTCCCATGCCATGGTGGTTCAATATGGACGCCAAGATCTGCTACGTTGGCGCAATGCAGCACCCTGCATAGACGAACTGAATGTGGACTATTCTGTGCTTATCGCCATTCGAGGAAAAAAGCGGGCATCCAGATTGAAGAGACCCCGGGGTAAGCGAGGAGGCTTCTCCAGATTTCAACGTCAAATTCGACCTATAATTAACATTTTTGATCGTGGAACGCAGTTGCAGTATACTGAACGTCGAACTCCTATACGCATTACGATTCCCTACCAACCATTGCATAACATTGGCCAGTGTCTTAACTTTTCTCTGTGGAATGCGCGGTCGATGAATGGGAAAGCTGGTGCTTTAACAGCATCCATTATGGCCAACAGAACAGATGTGTTTATGCTGACTGAATCGTGGATTAGTGAGAAGAATGGTGCCCTACTGGATGCTGACTTTTCTTCTGCTATAACAGGATTTAGTGCATTGCACGTTCCACGTTATAAACGTCGAGGTGGAGGCGTGACCCTTCTATTTAGAAATAATCTGAAGGTAAAGCGTAACACCTGTGAACCTTACAAGTCTATGGAAATTCTGGATGCAACTATCAACGTAGGCAGCATTACGATTCGTACTTTGATTGTCTACAGACCGCCTTACTCAGAGAAGAACCGAGTTACTATTTCTACGTTCATATCTGAATTCGGGGAGCTCATGGAAAATCTGATAGTATCGTCGGGATATTTATTGATACTAGGTGACTTCAACATCCATATAGACAACGCTGAGTGCTCGGAAGCCCAACAATTCATCGACCTGATTTCATCACTGGGCTTAGTTCAACACGTCGTGGGAAGTACACATAAAAAGGGACATACATATAAAAGGGACTTAGTGCTGACGCGTATTGATGAATCCTAGCTTGGCAATTTTGTGATTGACCATACCATGCCTTCAGACCATTACGCTGTTCACTTCACATCCTTGATTCAACGCCCTCGGCCAATGACAGTAACTAGAAAACATCGCGTTTTGAAGGAAGTTGACCCAGTTGCACTGAAAGCCTCTGTATTGTGTTCAGTCGAGCACCTGGAGTCAATTGACGGTGTCAACTGTCTTGTGAGCGCCTACAACTCGGAATTGACCAACCTGATGGATACTCATGCGCCTATTCAAGCGAAAACCTTGATTGATAAACCGCGAGCTGTGTGGTTTTCAGCTGAGCTTTTATCCGAGCGACGCTCTTTGAGGAAGCTTGAACGCCAATGGTTAAACTCAAAGTTGGAGATCCACCGACAGATGTTCATGGCTGCACGGACACAGTACAACAAACTTCTCGATGTTCATAAGGCATCTTTTTATCGCAGTCGTATTGAGGCAGCTGATTCGAAGGAACTTTTTAGCATTGTTGATTCCATTTCGAGTTCAAAAAAGGCTTCATCCAACATTCTTCCGAGCAATTATCATATTCCTCAACTTCCAGAGATTTTTGCTAACCATTTCGTTGAAAAAATTGTTGCAATTCGAGAGAAGCTGTTGAGTGGCGACAATGATGTCGCTACTACAGTTGACTCAACTTTACCTTCTGTTGAGTTGACAACTTTGCGTCCCTTTTCATTGGATGAGGTTAATGCTCTTGTTCGGAAGATGCCGGCAAAGTCTTGTGAGTTAGATCCTATGCCAACTAAATTTATTAAGGACTGTTGTGATGAATTGTCTCCTACACTCATGCGTATTGTGAATGCATCATTTGAAATTGGGGTTTTCCCAGATGGGTGTAAATCTGCCATTGTTAGACCTGTTCTAAAGAAAGTGGGATTAGAACCGGATATATTGAAAAACTATCTTCCGGTGTCAAACTGTAGTTTTCTTGATAAGTTTGTTGAAAAATGTTGCTTTTTGAGGTTAAATAATTATCTAACTACGAATGGCCTATATGGCAAGCTTCAGTCTGCCTACCGGGAGGGGCATAGCACAGAGACGGCACTCCTTAGAGTGTTTTGCTCGCTCTTGATAGGCAACATGACGTTATTTTGGTGTTGCTTGATCTCTCGGCGGCCTTCGACACCATCGATCATGATATCCTCATGAACAGATTACGTACCCGTTTTGGCATCCGGGATAAGGCCTATGATTGGTTCAATTCTTTCCTTCGTGGAAGAGTTCAGAGGGTGTCAGTCCAGTCGATGGTGTCGAGGGATCGCCCTCTTGAATATGGTGTTCCCCAGGGATCGGTCCTCGGACCAGTCCTGTTTGCCTTGTATATGGCTCCTGTTGAGGACATCGTGGCTCGCCACGGTCTTAATGCGGTTTTCTATGCTGATGACTCCCAACTCTATGTTGCCTGTGACTCCCGTGAGGACCTTAGTACAACAGGTCGTATTGAGGCATGCGTTGACGAGATCCGTCAATGGATGCGGTTTAATCTGCTTTCACTGAATGATGAGAAGACTGAAATAGTCAGGTTCTCGTCAAGAACTAAAAGAATGAGTGTCACAGGTAATGTAAGAGTTGGGGAGGTACATGTTTCTCCGTCAGCCATTGTCCGTGACCTGGGAGTGATGCTGGACTCAGCTGGACTTATGGATGAACAGATCAAAAGTGTGTGCAGCAAGGCTTCCCATTCACTGTGGCGCATTGGCAAGATCCGGCATTTGTTGGATCGGACCAGCACTGAAAAATTGATACATGGTTTTGTCACATCTAGGCTGGATTATTGTAACAGTTTACTTTATGGGCTTCCACAATATAAGATCAAAAAACTTCAACACGTTCAAAATGCTGCTGCTAGGCTGGTTGTGCGTACAAAGGTGGAACGCCATGCAAGCATGATGCCCATTCTTAAAGAACTCCACTGGCTCCCAGTTGAGCAACGGATTCATTTCAAAATATTGTGTATTATCTTTAAGTTGATACGCCATGTTGACTCAGCACCTAGCTACCTCACTGATATTGTTCAGGTGTGTACCCCTTTATATCGAACGAGGAGTTGTAAGGAAGTAATTTTGGCCCCCTTCTCTTACAAGTCACATGGTAAGATGACAAGCAATCAATATGGTGATCGTGCCATTAGTGTGGTAGCGCCAGATTTATGGAATAATCTGCCAAGTAACCTTAGATCGCTGACGCAATTTAACCAATTTAAATCCCACTTAAAAACCTATCTTTTTAAACAGCATTTTTCATGACTCCACCCTTTTAAACAATGGTTTTTTTTTTTAACAATTTTTTGATCGTTAGTATTTCTATGTGTTTTAATTGTGTTGGTAGTACATGGTAGTCTGACCTATAGTATTTGTGTCATTTTTGCACCTTTTGTTTTATCTGATATAAACGGTCTTTTTAGGTGTTTTTAATGTTAATGTTATATATTTTTAAATAGCGGAATTGTTTTATTTGTTATATATACATATGGGTTTTTACATATATTTTTAATGTTATTGTTAATGTTATATACTTTATATAGCTTAATTGTTTTAATTGATATATATACATAGGTGTTTTTATAGGTATTTTTAATGTTATTGTTAATGTTATATATTTATAAATAGCTTAATTGTTTTATTTGATATATATACATAGGTGCTTTTGCAGGTATTTTTAATGTCAATGTTAATATTATTATGGTTTTATCTTATCTGTACAGACTGTTGAGACATGCCGTGTAATGGTCTATAAACAATAAATTATTATTATTATTATTACCTCCAACATCATATACCTCATCTCTTGTAGAGTTTGTAATATTCAGTATGTTGGCGAGACCAAAAACACCCTCAAAAAACGGATCTATGGCCATAGGTCTACTATCAAAACCGGTAAAATGGACACCCCTGTTGGGTATAACTTCAATCTCCCTGATCATTCGATATCAGATATGAGTGTACTGGGCATAGAATCACGTAGTCACCGTACTGACCGTAGTAATGCTGTCCGTCTTAGCCGTGAGAAAATGTGGATGAAGCGTCTTCGGACTTTTCAACCACATGGTCTCAACATCCAGGAGGGTAATGACTAACACCATGCAGCTTTCTGATAATCCTTCTTTTGTGTTCAGTCCTTCACACTTCTCTCTTTGATCTTTCCCCTCTTCTCTCTAATCCCTACCCTACTCCTTGCCCTTCTCTTTGATCTTTCCCCCTCCTCTCACTAATCCCTACCCTACTCCTTGCCCTTCCCTTTGATCTCTCCCTACCAGCTTCACTCTTTGTCCTCTGTTTCTCATCCGTGTCCTATTCACTCTCCCCCCCCCCCTTCCTTCGTGTACATGTATCTGTTTTGTCCTTGTCACTCTGCCTTTGAGAAAGGTCCTGCTAGGATCGAAACGTCAGGCCCACTTAATTTTAAGATTCTTGTTTGAAATTGACTATGCACAATTTAAAGGGCAAATGCTCAGTCCCATTCAGAGCTACCTCTTTTCCTGTTAAATTTGTATTGTGTGGATTCAAATAATTATGCATTTTTTTCAATTTGTCATCAATGTTTTACATGTAAGTAGTGGAATTGGTCAAGATGAATCTTTCTATTTGACAATCATGTCTCCTTACAAATAATGTTTGTGATACATGATAGTTATGTATAGATATTTGATCTGAATAATGGGCAAATTACAGGGTGTCCGAGATTTAGACAACAGTTACAAAAAGCAGTTCAGCTATAATTAGTCATGGAGGTTTAGGTTTTACATTTTATTTTTACTATTTGTTTTTACTATTTATCTTGTTTTTACTATTTATCTTGTTTTTACTATTTATCATGTTTTTACTATTTAAGTTTATGTAAAGACATACACTCATTGAAAAATGAAAAACTTAATTTGTGGATATCAACTGTGCTATGAATAAAAATAATAATATTAATTTTGTTACAGGGCTGTGCTTCATGAAAGCATGGAGGAATAAGGATCCGGAGAGTCGTGAAATACCATTTTTAGAAATAAATAAAATAATGATCCAAAATCAAAAACAAGTGAGTATTTGTGAAGCTTTATGGAGTGTATTGTGTGCATTGTTGACTTAAAGGTAGAGGTTGTATGTTCCAGCATTCCGTGAGTGGCTGCAAAATAATGTTCCTTTAATTAAATGTTCATTTGAAAACCACTTTGGAAGTTCAAGAAGAAGGATTAAATCCCACCCGTTAGCTTTTCCCTGCCACGAGAGGGCGCGCGTCAAAACAGTTCTTTCGATGATAAATTATTTTGACGGGATCATCTTCATAATAAACTTTGAAACTTGCATTCACATTTTGCCGGCAGAAGTGGTAAAACTGAGAGAATTATGCCTTTTTTGCTAGAGCAGACAAACCACCTGGCCACCGGTAAGTGTCATCCCCCCTCTGGTTAAAGTAAACTGTGTAAAGCATGTGTAAAGACAAGTAATGATATTTTCTTCCGTGCACAGTTTACACTTACAGCAGGCGGGACTGCGGTTAGCCGGTAGCTTGTGTCCTGGGAAAAAATGGCCGAGTTCCATTACCATGGACTCCTGTATGCATGGTATAACATGTAAAATACAGGACACCCTGTGGGTTGTGGCGTTGGTGTGGTTTCGGTGGTATGGGATCCCTACCGTACCGTAAGTTACCGTGGTTACCATTTGAACCACTTGAATTGACGTCCTACTCCTAGTCCGAGCATGGAGTAACTTGGAGTTGGACCCTTACTCTTATTACAGTTACACAGTTACAGTTACACAGTTGAGTTAGTAATAGTAGTTACAATCGCCCTTTTAATTTTTTTGAAGGGGGTCGGGCGACCCCCTCAAAATTAAAAAAAGGCGATTGTAAGGGTCAAAGTTACTCGGACTATTGACGGCCTTGCCAGCAAGATTTAGTTTAATAATACCCGGCCTCACTAGGGAGTATTAATAATACTTCTAGTACTACAAGTATCGTGGGAACCCCCGTTTTCGACGCTACACGTTTTCGACGCTTAGCCTTCTAACTCACATCGCACTATGAAAACAACTCCGTATAACCATCTCAGACTTCGTATCTTACAGTTGGTTTCCTGCTCTTGTCCGTCACCGAAAATGTGGAAATTTAAGGCCTTTCCAGTAGGCCAAACTTGTGTGATTCAAAAAGTTGCTCTTTTGGGGTCTATTTTCCTAGGTACAAAATTGGCAGTTACTTCGAAGCTCCAGTTTTCTTTATTGTTGGTCCTAAAAAAAATCTGAGTTTACCTTAACAAACCCCAACATCCGTAGAAAAAAAATATATCACGCAACTTGAGGCAGTCCGTTCTGGGTAAAAACTATGGAGGCTACTATACAGCGTCTCGCTTATATATATTTTTTAAATATTTTTTTTTATTATTATTTAAAGACAAAAAGTAACATGGCCCAATAGGCTTTAAAAAAAAAATGAAAAAAATAAAAGGGCAGCTAGAGAAAGTACCAAGAAGGAGGAAATGTGTCTCTGGAGTGACATTGGGAAAGGTCATAACTGAAGAAGCAGCGAGAAAGAGGATTGTGGAGTTTTTTTTAAACGTCACAAAAGAAGACATCAACAAGACCAATGCGTTTTAAGCATAAATTATGAATGATTTGAGGAAAGTGTTAGAAGCAGTGTGGAAAAACAAAAACAAAGATGAACAAACAAAAAATACAGGGAAGAATTTTACAGTGCCACACAGCATTTTGAGTTATTTTAAGAATTTATTTTGCGTTTGGCTGCACTGGGACTCCTTACTAAACACCACCGACGAAAATAGGTGACGATGCTTACTGCGCGGTGCGCCGCGGACGTCAACAAAACCGGGTAATCTTACGGAAGTGACAGGCTTGATCAACCTTCTCTATAATTATTCTAATAGTCTGTGGTGTGGACAAAGTGACTGGGACCTCTTTTAGTGTGATACTTTCGTCCACATTGTTCAGTTTGAAGAAAAGTCCTTATATCGTCGAAAACCGGTTATTGGAGGATACTACTAGTATTTAGTAATAACTAACTAAATAAAGAAATACTAATAACTATAAATATAAATAACCATGCCCATGGAGGAGAAAGCCATGTTTCCACTGGACTAAAATGTAACCGAGACGATGGTTAAATTTTCAATGGTCATCAACCGTTGTTCCCACTTGGACTTTTGAGTCGGTCAATTTAACCGAGACGATGGAGTTATGTGTGCACAGTGCATGTACGCCGAGTCACGTTTTACCGAGTGGTGCATTTCCACTGGACTAATATTAATTGCCTCAGTTAAACTTACCTGGTCACTTTTACTGGGCAGAGGTTGGCCGGTAAAAGTAACCATTTGGCTCAGTTAAAGTAACTGAGAGGAAATTTAATTGGGCCGTTTCCACTTAACTTAAAATGGGAAAAGTAACCATAGTCTCCGTTACTTTAACCATGCTTTGACCAAAATAAGTCCAGTGGAAACGCGGCTTATGAATTCTCTCCATGCTATAATCCTCCATGCTGTAACTAATATTATAGAATAAGTATAAAACTAAAAGTCTTGGGAAAAAAACAACTAAACCGAAATGAAACCACTAATTGTAATGTAGAAAGCATCCATGGTCATGGTCAGGCACAACCACTTGCCAAAGAAATTGGACAAAAGTTTACAGTTGTCCTCAAATTCATGAGTGTGGGGCGTACATGTAGGAATAGTGATTAGTGTAGTCACTGAAGTGCATGTTCTGTGCAGTGCCTGCTTTCACTGCTGACCGTTGTCTGGTTGACACATACTTTGACAAGTGGTTTTGCCAGACAGTGTCGTTTCTCTACATACTAATAGTAATAGTTTGTCTAAAAATGTGGATTTAGGGTTTTTTCAACCCTTTTACGGTGAGGGTATTGAACTAAAAAATTTCCGACTTGCTTAAAATTCTTTACAAACAAAGAAAAAAAAACCTGGAGAGAACTTGACAACTCTCGACACCCCTAATTACTAGTTGCAGTTACCGCAACCCTCATCCTCAGGATGAGGGTAACGGTTTCTGCAACTATGACACCCCTTGCTCAAACATATTTATTTGTAAAGTGTTTTCCAAAATTACTACTAAAGTACTAAGCAACTTCAATCAGTGAGCTCTTTCATTAAAAGCTCTTTCATTGAAAGTGAAATCGGCTGCTGGAATTGTACACTGTAGCAGGGAAAAAGTGCATGACCCCTGAACTAGGTTATTTGATTATAATCATACTATATATGTTATTATGCAAATTCTGATTAGGGGTGGGAAGTCGTGCTCTAAAATGTGTCTTTCCTGACTGGGCTAGTTGCACTAACCATAACCCACGGAGACACTCTGGTGGATGAGGGTTACAGTTACTGTATCTACATCTATGACTGGGCATAATATTGAATTCTTTTCTTCCCCTTTGATTCAGGCGATCCATTGCCAGTGTTGGAGAATGGAAAAGTGCGTCTCTATAGCAACCGATTCTGCCCCTTTGCCCATCGGGCACGACTAGTGTTGGCAGCCAAGGAAGTACAGTGAGTTGCCAGTGAAAGTAGTATTTTGGCTAGCAAACGTG
Source organism: Luidia sarsii (assembly GCA_949987565.1). Classification (NCBI taxonomy): domain Eukaryota; kingdom Metazoa; phylum Echinodermata; class Asteroidea; order Paxillosida; family Luidiidae; genus Luidia; species Luidia sarsii. The sequence goes on from OX465110.1 coordinate 9,435,641, forward strand.
CTTCATTTATTGAAATGTAGTGAAGTACTGTGAGTAGTCAGATATGAGGACTCATGCAAGTGATATCACGATATCAAATCCACCACATAAGCTCAATCAGCTTGAATTTCAAGTACCTATGAGTAAGACTTACTGGTATACATTAGAGAGCAGGACTGGTAGGTTCGAATTCTGTCCGAGCTGCCTGTGTTTTTTTTTTTTATCAAGCAAGCATTCAGGCAAAGCACTGAGCATACAGTAGTAATTGTATGCCAAGTAGGGCAAAGTAGGGCAAACCCTCATTGATAATATGTGATTGTAAGCACAAGTGGACCCTCTGTTGGAAACGTCATTTTTTTTCGCAAAGGCTGGGGATCATTTTCACTAAACTCAATGCACATGTGACTATGACTGATTGTAAGGCAATGAGCAATATCATGAAACCATATAAGTTATAACCCACTGCGACTGTGATGAGTTTCACACCATAGGTTGAATTACAATGGATCTGAAGTCTGTGAAGTGAATCCCAGGTTAGATAAGACTTGAAGGTTTGCATGGTTGAAATACTAAGTGGAAGGTTTGCGGTGACACCATGTATCTCTTCTCTTTCAAGAAGTGTGGCTCTGAAAAGAGCCGATAACTCAACGTTTGTGCTTACTCTGCCCGTCGTCGGGAGACGTCGTCAGTCTCCCGACGACGGGCAGAGTACACACTACCTGAAATGTTGAGTTACCGGCTCTTTTCAGAGCCACACTTCTTGACAGAGAAGAGATCTAAGCCAGATATTGATGCTTGAAGCAGCAGCTTTGTCTGATTGACCCTCCCACCCAGATTCCACATCGTGAACGTCGACCTGAAGCAGAAGCCGGAGTGGTACTTCAGCAAGAACCCCCTGGGCAGCACGCCCTGCCTGGAGGCCGACGAGAAGATTGTGACCGACTCGGCCATCATCTGCGAGTACCTGAACGATGCCCACAGCAACAACCCCCTCTGGCCGCAGGACGCTTACCAGAAAGCCCAGGACAAGATGGTGCTGGAATACCACTCCAGCAAGGTAGGAAGTCCAGGAAAAAAAACTACACATTTTCCTTTAAAAAGAAAAGTCATTATGATCCCAGCAGGACCTTTCTGAAAACCTGTCATTCCAAACCCTGGCAGGATCTTGCCCAAAATGGTGCAAACTGCCTCTTGACTTAGACCACCATAGATTTATCAATTACAATTACATGTTGAGGGCCTGTGAGTTTGATCCTAGCTGGGCCTTTCTCAAAGGCAGATTATGCCAATCAGGATGATTTGCAAGACATCACTCTGAAGTCCTCAAAGGTTCCTCGAAAATGGGAGTTTATGAAACTTATTTGGATTAAAAGGGAATATTAAGGGATGTCTGTGTACAACATGTTGAACAAGGATGATATTTGAGAAGAAATCTTGGGAAATCTGTAGACTTCTGCAACACAGCATCTGTATACCAGCCTTCAAATCTCAAGCAAACTCCACCTCTCCTACAGGTCAGCCCTGCCTTCTTCAAGTCATCCTACTACCCGGTGAAAGGGGAAGAGGACAAGTATTTTGAGGATTATCTGACCCATATGACTGTCATTGAGGAGAAGCTGAAGGAGAGAGGCACACCATTCTTTGGAGGTCAGTCTGATTGATGACTTTGCCTGAAGAGAGTCAAATCAAGAAGTGCTGGCACCACGCGGTGCCTAGTGTTCAATCTTCCTTGTGTTGGAAAGTCAGTTTTGTTGTTTTTTGACCGATGTTTGGATCCTACCAGGACCTCTCTCAAAGGGAGAATGCCCTTGAGTTGGAGAGGTCTAGCCCACATCCAAATATCAGGCCCTCAAACTGCAGGTGTTTTTTTTTGGGGGGGGGGCATCTCATTTGTGAGTAGTTTGCAAAAGTTTTGTATTTCTTAAATGTTTCACTTGAAGGTTGCAGTTGCCAATGACAGTGCCCCTGCATCTGATACTGTCTTGAATATTGATACATGAAATGTGCTACACATTTGATTTCATTTCGCACAGGTGCCAAACCGGGCATGATAGATTATCTGATGTGGCCGTGGTTTGAGCGACAAGTCGTGTTTGGAGAGAAGTTTCCCTTTGATCGCTTTTCTACAGTAAGTACAGACATCATTACCATCCGGTTTTCATGACAAAATCTTTTTTTTGCCTTTTCAAAGTTTTTTCCCCTAAAACTGGTAGTCGAATTTCTAGTCGTTTTAAAGTACAATCGATATGTAGGCTGTGCATGTGCGAGGTTCAACGGCTGGAAATAGTGAAAATCAATCAAAATTATGTCTTGTTATCCTTTATTAAAAAAGAAAAATTTATGCGGCGGCAAAAACACGATGTGGCTGGTGATGAAAAACTAATATATTTTTTTTGTTTACATGTCCTAATAGATACAAATGAGAGACCAGATCAATCTTATTGGTCCTACTGTCCCAAAGTAAACTTTCAAGTTAATGGAAATTCAGATATACGGACTAAAGGAAACATTGTATACAATTCATTAAATGAGCATAGACAATTTGACGGAACTTGGATTCAAGTGACCAACTGCTTGTTTCTCCTTGGATCTGTCATAGCTGGTGGCGTTCCGTGCTGCAATGAAGCAAGATGCTGCAGTGCAGGAGGCCTCGGTACCCGACAGGCTCTATGTGAAGCAGTTTAACAACTACATCAGTGGCATCTACGACTACGACATCGAATAGAGAGCCCTCCCACCAGTGAGCAAGTGCCGAGCCAGCCAGCCAGCCAGCCAGCCAGCCAGCCAGCCAGTCAGCCAGCCAGCCAGCCAGCCAGCCAGCCAGCCAGCCAGTCAGCCAGCCAGCCAGCCAGCCAGCCAGCCAGCCAACAGAGTCCGCCTTTCTTTCTTTTATCAGAACCATTATTCAGCCACAAGTGAAACACATTGTACAGGTTGCTTTCACAAACCTACCTCAAATAACTCCCAGATGGTGCTATATAGAATGTATATAGAATGGATGTGCAACTATCTACACCTAAACAAATACCCAATGTACTAGCCAGCTCTGCGTTCATGTGTAATGTGTCTCTTTTATGCTTCAATTGCATGGTTCAGCTGTTCAAATACTCAGTGAAACAACCATTCTTGGCTTAAATTCTTTAAAGAAAGTATTTTACCCAAGCAAAAATATAAAACTTTTACCAAAGTTTATTTGCATGACAAGAATATTTCATGGCTGTATTGATATACATCTATCAAAACAAACTGTTTTCACTCCATGGAAATAAATTTATTTATGCACCTATTTATGTAACATGTGGCTCAATATTTAGTCAAGTGCTGCATAGATAGGTGCATAAAAGTTCAGTCCAAATTTTTTAATATAAATCTTATGATGGACATTTCAGTTCAAATTATTTATTCATCTGGCAATCCGGTGAATACTGTACTCTTAAATATCAATGGTGTTTTTTTAATAATATAAACCTGCCATTGATTGTGAATGTTGCGCTCTTGAATTTAAAAAAAATTGAAAAGGCGTTCTCGCAAATTAAAGTAATAACAGCAAGTTTGTTAGTCAAACTAACACAAAAACAGTCTTTCACTACTCTTTTAAGATTTCCCTTTGTTATGCTTTACATGAAGATATTTTTGTATACCCCTGTTTTCAGATGCTTTATATTTTTATGAGACCTATTGTTCATTAAAAAAAAATCCGTGGACTATTATATATAGTATATTTTTTTGCTATTTGTTTTTGTTATAGTTTGTTAATTTTCAAAAAGGCATGCTTTTTGTACAAGCTTTGCGTCCACTGTTTCTAGTGCAAACTATTATGTTATGACTTGCTTCTTGTTGCTTTATTATGCTGTATTGTTATTACACTTTTTGTTGCTACATGCAGGAGAAAGAGATGTTTGTAATTTGATTACTCACTAACACAATAAAAGACAGCTTGATGAAACGTGAATTTTGAAATTAAAGATTTAGACTTCGATGGAGGTCCTGCTAGGATCAAAACGTTAGGCCACTAACTACAATTTTGCATATTAGAGATAGAATAAAGTTACTGTATTGCATCAAAAGGAAGATATGAGTTTCAGATTCTTTTCCAGTCACATAAGTCCCATCCTTTGAGCTCTGCAATCATCATCACCGTGCCGAGTAACTTTGCTTTATTGCTTTTGAGTTGAAAGCACCTCGCACCAAGAAAAGCATTTGGTCTGCCTCCCAAATCACACGGACTCCATGGAGATCCCTGGTCACCCCAGCTCGTCACTGGAGCTGCAGAGATCAGCGTCCGCTTCGGCAGCATCCTCGGGTCTGGCCGCGGGCGCAAACATGGTGGCCGGCGTCTCGCCAGGAAAGAGGGCCACCAGCTGGTCATCCTCCACGCCGTTCTTGCGGAGGACCCGGTCCAGCTGCTTCCGGTAGCGGCCGATGTCCGCCGCAAAGCTGGGGATCTTGAGGGCCGATGAGGCCAGGTCTGTCTGGGCCTTGAGACGCTCAACATCCTCCAGGGCCACCTTGCCCAGCTTGTACAGGCTGTGGAAGTCGACGACATGCCGGTAGCGCAGGACACGGAGAGCACCTTCCAGGTAAACTTGGTCCTTGTTGAAACAACCTTTGAAAGAGACACCGTTAAAATTTACACTCAGTGGGCCCACTTAAGTTATATCTCTACACGCTGAATACAATTAGGCTCCACTTTGAGACTGACCTCCACTTTGAGAACTCGGTAAATGATATGGGTGCATGCTCAATTGCTCATACATATATACTAGTGGACTACATAAACTCCTTAGGCAGAATGAATGCTACCAGTGACGAAAGTGTTACTGTCTATCATACACTATTTGTGTGGTATGTTTTTTGATTACGCTGATGATGAATAATTGTGTGTATTTCACCTTTCTTCTTGAATGCGTTCTAGTGCATAAGTAGTGCACAAGGAAGTGGTCAAGAGGGATTGAGGACTGACCTGGGCTGGAGGTATCCAACTGACCACGCTTGGCTCTCAGGCAGTAGTCCCACCGCACCTCAGGGTCCTCGATGTACGCCCCCAAGTCCCTGAAGAGGTCGGCAAGGGACAGCTGGCTTGCCATGTAGGCGGTGTAATAGAGCATGGCCGAGCGCCAGAGGAAGGGCTCCCTGCGGAGGAGCACACTGTGCAGACTAGCCAGGCCCTCTTCCGTTGGGTTGGCTGGGGCCAGGTGGTGGAGCCTCCGGCCCTTGGCTGAGCTCCAGGGATGCTCCCGAGTGTTGGCACTCCGTATGTAGTGAGTACCTTCAGAGTATTACAATAATTCATGTAGTCTTATAGCACAACAGATTCTGTGAGTGGCTCCTCTATACGCTATTATCATCCTTGGTCATTGGGCCTCTAAACATTACTGAAAATTCACTGGGGATCATACAGCCACAACTGCCTTCCATGTAAGCACAGAGTCATTTATAGACTAACATAGAGTATCAATATAAAGTAGTCCCGATCAAGTAAATGTTTTCTTTGCCGTTTTAAAATATTGTCCAAAAGTTCCATTTGCTTGACTATAATGAAAAAGGCTGAGGCTGTTGATAAAAGAACAAGTCCTACAATAAAACTGCAATCTTCTCTCCTTTGATGGAGTACAATTTGAAAATCAGTCTTTTCTTGTGGACTCAAACTTATCTTGATGACCATCTGTTCTTATCTTGATGATCACCTGACTCTTATCTTGATGATAATCTGGTTCTTTTCTTGATGATCACCTGGTTCTTATCTTGATGATCATCTGGTTCTTATCTTGATGATCATCTGGTTATTATTTTGATGAATCATGATCATCTGGTTCCTATCTTGATGATCATCTGGTTCTTATCTTGATAATCATCTGGTTCCTATCTTGATGATCATCTGGTTCTTATCTTGATGATCATCTGGTTCCTATCTTGATGATCATCTGGTTCTTATCTTGATGATCATCTGGTTCCTATCTTGATGATCATCTGGTTCTTATCTTGATGATCATCTAGTTCTTATCTTGATGATCATCTGGTTATTATTTTGATGAATAATGATCATCTGGTTCTTATCTTGATGATCATCTGGTTCCTATCTTGATGATCATATGGTTCTTATCTTGATGATCATTAAGTTCTTATCTTGATGATCATCTGGTTATTATTTTGATGAATAATGATCATCTGGTTCTTATCTTGATGATCATCTGGTTCCTATCTTGATGATCATCTGGTTCTTATCTTGATGATCATCTGGTTCCTATCTTGATGATCATCTGGTTCTTATCTTGATGATCATCTGTTTATTATTTTGATGAATAATGATCATCTGGGTCTTATCTTGATGATCATCTGGTTCCTATCTTGATGATCATCTGGTTCCTATCTTGATGATCATCTGGTTCCTATCTTGATGATCATCTGTTTCTTATCTTGATGATCATCTGGTTCCTATCTTGATGATCATCTGGTTCTTATCTTGATGATCATCTGGTTCCTATCTTGATGATCATCTGGTTCTTATCTTGATGATCATCTGGTTCCTATCTTGATGATCATCTGGTTCTTATCTTGATGATCATCTGTTTCCTATCTTGATGATCATCTGGTTCTTGTCTTGATGATCATCTGGTTCCTATCTTGATGATCATCTGGTTCTTATCTTGATGATCATCTGGTTCCTATCTTGATGATCATCTGGTTCTTATCTTGATGATCATCTGGTTCCTATCTTGATGATCATCTGGTTCCTATCTTGATGATCATCTGGTTCTTATCTTGATGATCATCTGGTTCTTATCTTGATGATCATCTGGTTCCTATCTTGATGATCATCTGGTTCCTATCTTGATGATCATCTGGTTCTTATCTTGATGATCATCTGGTTCCTATCTTGATGATCATCTGGTTCTTATCTTGATGATCATCTGGTTCCTATCTTGATGATCATCTGGTTCTTATCTTGATGATCATCTGGTTCCTATCTTGATAATCATCTGGTTCCTTTCTTGATGATCATCTGGTTCTTATCTTGATGATCAGCTGGTTATTATCTTATGATCAGCTGGTTCCTATCTTGATAATCATCTGGTTCCTATCTTGATGATCATCTGGTTCTTATTGTTGTGTATTAGTAACACCTATCTATCTTGACCCCCCTCGCCTAGTAACCTTCAACCCACTTCAGCCCACTACTACACATGACTCAATAATATCCTGGACCCATTCCACTGACCACTGACCGCTTTCCTAGAAACCTTCTGACCAGACCTCCTGCATTGAAACCTGTTGACCAAGCCCTCTATCCTCCATCATTTAAGTATTGTATTATAATTATAGGTCACCTACTTCTTTTAGACCACACCCCCAACTCCTTAGACTAGTTATATAAATGTGAGCACCACTCTTGCTAAGAGAGTAGAAGAGAGTAGAAGAGAGAGTTAGAGTACAATTGCTAGATGCTGCGTTAAATGTAATAAAAGAATGCTGTATATCGTTGCCACTACATGAGAGTGAACTTAGTCCAATGTGAAAAGTGTGAAAGTCTGAAGAGTAAAGCCTTTCTGATCCCGGAACACAACATTATCTTGATGATCAGCTAGTTATTATCTTATGATCAGCTGGTTCTTGATTATCATCCGGTTCTTATCTTGATGATCAGCTGGTTATTATTTTGATGAATAATGATCATCTGGTTCTTATCTTGATGATCATCTGGTTCTTATCTTGATGATCATCTGGTTCTTATCTTGATGATCAACTGGTACTTATCCTGATGAATGATAATCGTCTGGTTCTTATCTTGATGAATGATAATCGTCTGGTTCTTATCTTGATAAATGCTAATCGTCTGGTTCTTATCTTGATGAATGACAATCGTCTGGTTCTTATCTTGATGAATGATAATCGTCTGGTTCTTATCTTGATGAATGACAGTCGTCTGGTTCTTATCTTGATGAATGATATTCGTCTGGTTCTTATCTTGATAAATGCTAATCGTCTTGTTCTTATCTTGATGAATGACAATCGTCTGGTTCTTATCTTGATGAATGATAATCGTCTGGTTCTTATCTTGATGAATGACAGTCGTCTTGTTCTTATCTTGATGAATGATAATCATCTGGTTCTTATCTTGATGATCATCTGATTCTTATCTTGATGATCATCTGATTCTTATCTTGATGATCACCTGGTACTTAATAAGGGCAAAGAAATGTTTTGCTTTCAAGGGGTACTGATATGACAAACATTTCATCTGTGGAGGGCCTGGTAGGACCAAATCTTACCTATTTCATGGCGGAGGAGACCGTCTGACCATTCCAATCTGAGTGCGTTTGGCCGAGCATTGAGCGTGGGGCGGCCATTGGTCCGGGTCATGAGGGCCCGGGCCACCAGACTGTCACTCAGGTTCAAGGCCACCTTGTTAGTCAGACCTTCCCCGGCCAGGTACTGCTGGAAAATGGCCCTGAACCGGCCAGCCGAGATGGGGCGCCCTCCTGTGGCCGTCTGGAAACGCTCGTATGACTGGAACCGCTCTAGGGTGGCTCTGAAGATCAGAATGGCCTGTGTGGTGATGATGGGGAATACAGAGTGAATTGTTGTGACACGTTTTGAACTTTGATCAGATATGCCAGTATCAGATGGAATATAAGCTATAAATTTTTACTGGTTTGATGTAGAATGAAAGGACTAATTGCCAGGTATTGAGACAAATTCAACAGGGACTTCCTCATTGAATCCCAGCAGCATTCTCAATGAGACATACATTCCACTCGGCACTAAAATAAGACACAAATGAACACAAATGAACGAGAAAGGAGAGACAGTGATGACTGCATGCCAAATCCAATGGGTAAAGCCTAAAGGACTGAAAAGAAATCTCTCAAATGCAAAATATCACATTAAAGTTCTGTTGTTAAAATAGCACAAAATGTGAACTAAAATACCTCAACTGTTTCAGAATTTGCGTGAGGGTGATTTTAAGGGCCAATGACCTACCAGCTCAATCAACTTGTCTGAGGCCTTGCTGAATCGTGCCAGTGCCTTTGGCGATGGCGGGCAGTGATACGTGAACTGCGGGTTGTACTGGTAGTGACTGTCAAAGAACCTCTGCTTCTCCTGCTCAACATTGTCTGGCGTTATGGCGGCCAGAATGGGGAGGGCTCTCGGCTTCTTGGCAGCTTCCTTCTGCTTGGGTGGCTGTTGGCTCACCTCCTTGCTTGCCCGCTTTGTCTGTGATTTCTGACTCTTGGTTGAGGTGTTGTGTTTGGGACGAGCTGACTTGCGACAGGCAGGCTTCAAAGATTCTCCCTTTGTGCGTTGACGGAGCAAGGCTGGCAGATGGACACCGTCTGGATGTGAACCTGAGACAGCAGACAGCACGTCCTCACTGAGGGAAGCCCGCTGCGAGGTTGACTTGTGAGGGCGGCTCCTGTCGATGGCCCTTGCTGGATTGCTTGACGGTCGGGTGGCTGACAGGCTTCGAACGTGGGCAGGGTTATGTGCAGGCCTGGCTCCCGAACCTATGCCCCCACTGCTGCTCTTGCCTGCCGTCTGCTGGAGAGTCACCAGACTGATGTGCTCATGGATTGTCTGTGTGTTTTAGATGGAGGAGGGGGAAGCAATGTTGGACAAGGTCATTGACACTCTAAACAATACAATAGCGGAAACTGAAAACACACACAAAAAACAAGCTCAATGCAATAACTTTTAACTACAAAGTGGCACTACATTTGTACATGTGCAGTATTCCCAACTGCACAATGTGTACTATTTGTAAAATTGGCTTTGAGTTTTGTACCAGAGTACATAGAGACAGTATAGACACCATCTACCTGAGAGAATCAAGGAGCATCAACGCGACGTGAGACTCTCCTGTGTGGACGGATCGGCGGTAGCCGAGCACGCTTGGGGAGCTGGTCACCGCCCCAATTGGGACGATGTACGGTGTATTGACCGAGAACAACATTGGTACACCAGGGGTGTCAAGGAGGCCATGCACATCCGACTTCGCCGAAACAACATCAATCGAGACAGCGGCATTGACATCCCCGGTTTCTGGCTCCCCACCATCAGACGCCACGACCACCGACCCACCACGGACGGGGCCGCTAGTGGACGCCAGAATCGCGCGCCAAACCGCACGATCACTACTACAACGTCCGCAAACCGGTACACAGGAACCGGCGAAGCGGACATAAACAGACGCCGCAGCGCGCATTCTTCAGTTGCCTGATGAAGGTTAGCAGTTAGCAACCGAAACGTCGCCACCAGCAACGACACATCGCGTGACTTTGATCACCCTTTCCACTTATCTGCACCACCGCGATGAACAACCCCTTCATTTCTATTGAATCACCATCTACCTGTTGTAATTATATTTACTAAAGCCACTGCGCATACTTGCACCAGCGAGACTCGATATCATGCCATGGGAGATAAACACTAAATTCCAAGATGGCTGATTATTAGGTTGTTTACATGTGATTCTAATCCTTTCCAACCATTGACGGATGGAACTCATTGTTGATATAATTCATACCAGTTTGCAGCCTCCGAATCATTTCTTTGAGTAACTACCCAGTGGTCAAATGACAAATGTGATGCCGTTAACAGTGAACATGGTCATTAATTTAAACTATGCCTCAGCTATTTATTAGTTCAAGTCCCCCAACCTAACACGGAGCAAGTGCTAGTGGGTATTACTAATACTAGTACTACTACTACTACTAGTAGTAGTTCGAGTAACTTGGACCCGACAAGTCACCCTTTTTTTATCGAATTTTTAGGAGCTTTAGGACACTGATTTTCTTGGACCCTACACTCACCCAAAACTCAAAATTTTAAAATTCGATAAAAAAAGGGTGACTTGTCGGGTCCAAGTTACTCGGACTATGTGTCGGGTAGTTTTTCGGTCGAAATGTTTTTTGGCGGTTTGTACAGATAATCAGCTTTAGGACACTGATTGACTTGGACCCTACAGTCACCCGAAACTCAAAATTTCAAAATTCGATAAAAAAAAGGTGACTTGTCGGGTCCAAGTTACTCGGACTATACAGTAGTAGTACTAGTTGCGGTAACCGTAACCCTCATCCTCCCGAAGGTCGGAGACCTGAGGGTTACGGGAACGTATGTACAAAATTATAGCGAGGTTTTTGTTTTTACCATTTTGGAAACACCACTGTCCCGATCGCCCCCTTTTTCCACCCTTTGGAAAATCGCCACACACAATCTAAGGACATGCTCTTGATCCCAAATATATACTGAATGTGATGAGATAACCCAAAACATCGTGGGTAAAATACTTTTCCGAAAAACGGGCAGAAACTCACCCAAATACTGTCTGTAAATGTCCCGTCAACGTCTCCGCCAGGTTCGGAATCCGAACCTGGCACCTCGACCAATCAGCGCTTAGTCTCGTGACGTATACCCGCACGACGGCTATTTGCTGTTTCGCAATAACAGTCCACACTCGTGGTGCGCGCGCAGGTCATGTACGTGTGTGTACGTAGCGTACGGGTTCATACTGTACATGTACATGTACATGTACATGTGCACTGTACTGTTGTTGTACATGTGTATTACGTGTACAGTACATGTACATGTACGTGTATTATCAAAGCGTATTCTTTGGTACTCTGCTTGCACATGTACGGTACATGTACATGTACCGTACAATCACATGTACAGCGCACGTGTTGTATCCACGGTTGTATACAGTACCAGTCGGCTCTTCACAGGGCAATGACCTGCGCGCGCACCACGAGTGTGGACTGTTATTGCGAAACAGCAAATAGCCGTCGTGCGGGTATACGTCACGAGACTAAGCGCTGATTGGTCGAGGCGCCAGGTTCGGATTCCGAACCTGGCGGAGACGTTGACGGGACATTTACAGACAGTATTTGGGTGAGTTTCTGCCCGTTTTTCGGAAAAGTATTTTACCCACGATGTTTTGGGTTATCTGATCACATTCAGTATACATTTAGGATCAAGTGCATGTCCTTAGATTGTGTGTGCCGATTTTCCAAAGGGTGGAAAAAGGGGGCGATCGGGACAGTGGTGTATCCAAAATGGTAAAAACAAAAACCTCGCTATAATTTTGTACATACGTTCCCGTAACCCTCAGGTCTCCGACCTTCGGGAGGATGAGGGTTACGGTTACCGCAACTATAGTACTAGTACTAGTAGTACTAGTACTACTAAAGTACTAGTAGTACTACTAGTAGTAGTACTACTAAGTACTAGTACTGAGTAGTACTAGTAGTACTAGTACTAGTACTTTTTTAGTAGTAGTACTAGTAGTAGTACTACTACTAGTACATAGTAGTAGTAGTAGTACTAGTACTAGTTGCGGTAACCGTAACCCTCATCCTCCCGAAGGTCGGAGACCTGAGGGTTACGGGAACGTATGTACAAAATTATAGCGAGGTTTTTGTTTTTACCATTTTGGAAACACCACTGTCCCGATCGCCCCCTTTTTCCACCCTTTTGAAAATCGCCACACACAATCTAAGGACATGCACTTGATCCCAAATGTATACTGAATGTGATCAGATAACTCAAAACATCGTGGGTAAAATACTTTTCCGAAAAACGGGCAGAAACTCACCAAAATACTGTCTGTAAATGTCCCGTCAACGTCTCCGCCAGGTTCGGAATCCGAACCTGGCGCCTCGACCAATCAGCGCTTAGTCTCGTGACGTATATCCCGCGCGATGGCTATTTGCTGTTTCGCAATAACAGTCCACACTCGTGGTGCGCGCGCAGGTCATCGTCCTGTGAAGAGCCGACTGGTACTGTATACAACCATGGATATGCGCGCGCACCACGAGTGTGGACTGTTATTGCGAAACAGCAAATAGCCGTCGTGCGGGTATACGTCACGAGACTAAGCGCTGATTGGTCGAGGCGCCAGGTTCGGATTCCGAACCTGGCGGAGACGTTGACGGGACATTTACAGACAGTATTTGGGTGAGTTTCTGCCTGTTTTTCGGAAAAGTATTTTACCCACGATGTTTTGGGTTATCTGATCACATTCAGTATACATTTAGGATCAAGTGCATGTCCTTAGATTGTGTGTGCCGATTTTCCAAAGGGTGGAAAAAGGGGGCGATCGGGACAGTGGTGTATCCAAAATGGTAAAAACAAAAACCTCGCTATAATTTTGTACATACGTTCCCGTAACCCTCAGGTCTCCGACCTTCGGGAGGATGAGGGTTACGGTTACCGCAACTATAGTACTAGTACTAGTAGTACTAGTACTACTAAAGTACTAGTAGTACTACTAGTAGTAGTACTACTAAGTACTAGTACTGAGTAGTACTAGTAGTACTAGTACTAGTACTTTTTTAGTAGTAGTACTAGTAGTAGTACTACTACTAGTACATAGTAGTAGTAGTAGTACTAGTACTAGTTGCGGTAACCGTAACCCTCATCCTCCCGAAGGTCGGAGACCTGAGGGTTACGGGAACGTATGTACAAAATTATAGCGAGGTTTTTGTTTTTACCATTTTGGAAACACCACTGTCCCGATCGCCCCCTTTTTCCACCCTTTTGAAAATCGCCACACACAATCTAAGGACATGCACTTGATCCCAAATGTATACTGAATGTGATCAGATAACTCAAAACATCGTGGGTAAAATACTTTTCCGAAAAACGGGCAGAAACTCACCAAAATACTGTCTGTAAATGTCCCGTCAACGTCTCCGCCAGGTTCGGAATCCGAACCTGGCGCCTCGACCAATCAGCGCTTAGTCTCGTGACGTATATCCCGCGCGACGGCTATTTGCTGTTTCGCAATAACAGTCCACACTCGTGGTGCGCGCGCAGGTCATCGTCCTGTGAAGAGCCGACTGGTACTGTATACAACCATGGATATGCGCGCGCACCACGAGTTTGGACTGTTATTGCGAAACAGTAAATAACCGTCGTGCGGGATATACGTCACGAGACTAAGCGCTGATTGGTCGAGGCGCCAGGTTCGGATTCCGAACCTGGCGGAGACGTTGACGGGACATTTACAGACAGTATTTTGGTGAGTTTCTGCCCGTTTTTCGGAAAAGTATTTTACCCACGATGTTTTGAGTTATCTGATCACATTCAGTATACCTTTGGGATCAAGTGCATGTCCTTAGATTGTGTGTGGCGATTTTCAAAAGGGTGGAAAAAGGGGGCGATCGGGACAGTGGTGTTTCCAAAATGGTAAAAACAAAAACCTCGCTATAATTTTGTACATACGTTCCCGTAACCCTCAGGTCTCCGACCTTCGGGAGGATGAGGGTTACGGTTACCGCAACTATACTACTACTAGTACTAGTAGTACAAGTAGTATGAGTAGTAGTACTACTACTTACTAGTACTACTACTACTAGTAGTAGTACTAGTACTAGTAGTACTAGTAGTAGTATAATTCACTCTAGATAGTAGATTCACACTCACCACCGGTGCGTGGCGCACGGATAAACCCATCAGTCCGTCCCCATCTGACAAGCGACGTCTCTCGGCTGACACACGCGCGTTGCTAGGGCTAGGCGCAGTCTCCCGAAGCCTTTTGACATCATGACGATGTTTCAGCATCCCTAGCCGGTCATGCATTCCCTCTGCACAGCCCTCTGTCAGAACGCACGGCCTGAACAAAATGTCATGACAAAGAATCGGGAATCCAAGCGTACATTGTACTTAATAAAACGTACACAAATTTAACCACTCCAGCTTCTGTCCCAGACCGTCACCGTGTTGTTGAAGGAGAAAACACAAACAAATATATCAAACAGCGCCCTCAATAGGCGCAATAATTACCACTGACGTGTATAATAATTGTATGAACGTCCGTCACGTATCGCGTACGGTGCTTCAAAAGTTCAAACACGATCAATGGTAGCAGAACAAAGTTCTAGATTAGAATGAGGACCCCTCATTCTAGGAAGCGCAAAAAAAAAAAAAAGGGCGCTTTTTCGTGGACCCAAATACCTGACGCAAAGGTGGGCTCCCGACAATCAGCAGACGACGTTTTGGGACGTTTCAATTCGGCCACTTGTCAGTGCAGTGGAAAACTGAAATTTCGACACTTTTTTTTTATAGCCGGCCATATTCAGCCCTCTGGGGCAAAGTATATGACTGACGGTAAGTGTCGGAAATTGCAAGCCTCTTCTGGCCTCCACGAGTGGTAATAGAACAGCAAACTCTCCGAACTACAAATACAATAATAGGCACTGCATGAGCGCACAACACGAGGGTCGGTTGCAGCACGCTATTCCATCCAAGATGGCTCCGCCAAGCCGATCATCATAATTGTGGACCCACAACTTTATTTTGATAAGGGGTCTTTGGAGGCTAATTAAGACATTGTAGAATAAGTGAAGATTAAAGCGGAATGCAAACCAAGAAATAAAGTTTGCTTAGCTGATTGGGTGTTAAAAACAACCAATTACCGGTATCTATGAGTTACTCACGTACGATTTTCATAATTGCAAGAGGAGACAATAAATTCATGAAATTATTGGTCGAATTTGCGTTCCCGTACGTAGCCATCTTTTCGAAGATACCGCCGCTGATTGCGGGAATGTGACGTGACGGCGGATAACTGCCGTTGAGTATAAGGTGCCCGGATGCCCCCTAGCCTACTGCGTGCACGGTGCATGCAGTTTGTGTACACTCGCGAGCTAAACGATGGTATACTGCCAAGCTTTTTGCCAGGCAATTATGCATGTAAATTGGAACATCATGTGGCTTTAAACGTGGCCCTATTTGGCTGTAGAGGTGGAGGGGTCCATCCTAAAATCCTTGCAGAATTTCGGCTAAGGGCACAAAAATTAAAAAGAATCTGAGAGATGAAGGAACCAAACCACAATTTTCAGTACAGCTACAAGAACGGAGAAGCTTGTGAATGCTGAATAATTGGCTTTGACATTGAGTATTTTTGTACAGTGTTCAATGGGAGCTCGATTGTTCTGCAACCCGATCAAGACTGGCCACAGATATAAAAAAGCTATAGACCGACAGCCATACACAACGCCTATAAAAAAACGACGTCAGAATACTGTAATGGTGACGGCGCCCGACTAAAATAATGTGAAACCATGGGCGGAAGTACATGAACAATGAGCACAAACATAATGAGAAATGATGAATTCAAACTGGATTTTTGGGATGAAACCATGCTGATTATATCAAAAGGCCTTTCAAGAGATGACTATAAGACATACATCATTACAGAGATGTGTATTTGCGTGTTTTATTATAAATAATAATGAATCAAAATTTGGCGGTAATTTTTCTCGTCGATGGCGGGCAAGTATGCGTAATCTTGCACTGAGTTTGTGTACGTACGTCCGTCCGTGTGACGTGAAGAACAAGTTTGCCATTATGGCTTTTCACGCGTCCTGAAATTACAGTCTAGCGCCCGCTGTTGTCCGTCTATAGGTTATTATTTTATGGCCGTTTACGAAATAAAGGCTTAGGCTCAGGCTCAGGCTTCTTCTCCGTCTGACAAAGCCTGACAATCCAGGTTAGGGTTGGTTTCCGAATTTGAAGGTTTGTTGGCTTGATAAGTAATGAGTATTAATCGGGAAATTGGGGCCAAACGCTTGTTTTTAGATGCCTGTGATATCATAACGAGGAAGATAATTAATAACCAAAGCCTAAGCCCGAGCCTAAGCCTCCATTATTTTCGTAAACGGCCTATGTATGTGGTCCGGCGCTACATGCAAAGGCTGCCCTCAACGACGAGCGTGCGTGCTGACGTCAAGAAATAGAACAATGCGGGCGCTTATCATTAATGCAGCGCTTGCCAGTGCCGTGTTTGTAGCAACGACATAGCTCAACAGAATGCGTTGGAAACGGTGGTGCTTTCCCAACGTCTCCCTCGTGATTTCTTCCCGAATTCCTGTCGTCACCTCGGTCTGGTCATTTCTCCATCTAAAAAAACACGCATCAATAAGGTCAATGTCACAGAATTGCCTGGTTTGTACCACTGACCAAAGAATTGCTAAGGCTACAGCTAAATTTTATGAACTCAAGGGGGTCCTTTGTGACAGGGAAGTACATATGCCCATTCGGACTAAAATACTTGAAGCATGTGTTCGTCCTAGACTAGCATATGCTACCCAATGCTGGAGGCCAAGTGAGAAAGAAATAAAAAGGCTTGAAAGTAATTGGTATGGTTTTCTAAGGCGAATGATCAAGGATGGATTCCGCAGGAAACCATCACTAGTAGAAGGTGAAATTAATCATGCCCTTTTCTTTGCTAATATTGATCTAGAGCGCATAACAAAAAGTCAACCACTACGGGATTATATTAATGTCCAGTATCTGAAATACATAGCTCATATATATGTCGTAGGGAAAATACAAATTTGACCAAGCTTAGTTTATTTTTTATCCCTAGAGTCCCGTACTATCGAGATCCCTGGATAGGTATCTCAGGACTACTGGGTGATCTTTCTATTGAGCAGATTAAAAGAGAAACACAGTCGAAGACTGGTTTCACCAGGCTCCCAGGAGTCCTGACTCATATGAAGCCTAAAGCTTCAAAATGAGGACCTAAACTGTACTGTACAAAGCTATCCTTTCCACATAAAACCACCATGGTGAGCACGGAGAAGAAAATGAAATGAAAATCAACTGAGAAAAATAGAAATACCACATTTCATAGCTAAGTATAGACTGCAACAACGAGATACATGCGCATTATTTTGAGTACGAATTTAACATTTTTCTCTCCTGTGTTTACATAGCCGTGTGGTCAGTAGACACGTTGCTTGGCTGCGTCTATTGCGCGCACTGTCCTACACGCGCCTACCAGGACAAACGCGCGTATACTTGCGTCACGGAATGGAACAAAGCGCTCACTACAATACAACGCGCACGCAATCACGTCGCGCGGTCTCTGAACCATGTAGCAACGGTAAACATTGCATGTCCTAAAGACTGCCTGAAGCCGCATGGGAATGGACGTGTTTTCCAAAACCTGTGGCCCTGCATTAATTTTGTTCAAGAATTCCTACCCACGCCCGTTGTGGCTTATTCATCTCATAAAAGGTACATTTTAAAGTCTTATCCAACAATATTTCGGCCCTCTTCACAAAGTTGGAAGGTCTACTGCTTTAAAATACCACAGAGATCAAATTAAAACAGAAATGCATCGCCTGCATGCGTCGCAAGTCCCGAACTGAAAATTCGACACCTAGCCGGCCATACACAACTTTATTTTGATAAGGGATCTTTGGAGGCTAATTAAGTGATATATTGTAGAATAAGTGAAGCTTAAGACAACCTGGGGTTTATTCTTCAATTCTGGGTCTAAATTGGAACATTATGTGGCTTTAAACGTGGCCCCATTTGGCTGTAGAGGTGGAAAGGTCCATCCTAAAATCCTTGCAGAAATTCGGCTTGGATGGCAACACATTGGGGTGTTTTTTCTGTTGGTGATTAATCCCCCCCAAAATATTAAACGGCTAAGGGCACAACAATTAAAAAGAATCTAAGAGATGAAGGAACCAAACCACAATTTTCAGTATAGCTACAAGAGCGGAGAAACTAGTGGATGCTGAATAATTGGCTTTGACAGTGAGTATTTTTGTACAGTGTCCAATGGGAGCTCGATTGTTCTGCAACCCAATCAAGTCCGGCGCTACATGCAAATGCTGCCCTCAACGACGAGCGTGCGTGCTGACGTCAAGAAATGGAACAATGCGCGCTCTCATCATTATTTTTATTATGCAGCGCGTGTCAGTGCCGTGTTTGTAGCAACAACATAGCTCAACAGAAGTCGTTGGAAACGGCGGTGCTTTCCCAACGTCTCCCTCTTGATTTCTTCCCGAATTCCTGTCGTCACCTCGGTCTGTTCGTTTCTCCTGCTCACAAAAAAACGCATCAATGAGGTCAATGTCAAAGAATTGCCTGGTTTGTACAACAGAGAGAATAGGTCGATGAGCAGTGATCGTTCCTACGAAAGTTTTTGTTCTCTCTGGCTCTTGAAGGTGCATTTTAGTGGTCGGAATGAGATGTAAACAAAGTGCGAGTCAAAGACACCGAAGGCAGGGGGAACTCCCGGAGGCTTGGCACTGACAGGTCAAAGGTGGCCGATGCAGGGGGCTCATTATGATAATGTGTGGACCCACAGGCACAACAACATAGGCCTAACTCTTTTGGAGGCCAATTGAGAAGTTCTTCTTTTTGGTTGAATGAATTTTTGATCCGGGGACTCAATGCTTTCATTCTTTGTGGATATGGGAAGATTCGAGGGCTTAGAATTATTTGGCGAAAGGGGTCTTGGGCCAGAGAGGCGACTACTGCTACTAGGTCAGTAATGGGACCCGGGATCGACTCATTGGGCAAGTCTGTTGTATAAAGACGCATGAGGGCGCACTGCAATTCCACCAGGACAGAGCTCTTTAATTACTTTAGCTTATTGAATTCCACGCATCCGGCATGCAATATTTAAGGGACTGCATGGCTTCTTAGTTTCCTCCAAGATCCAAAGTTTACGGAAGGCTCCATACTATGTTGGCCACAGTTTATGGGTTACCAAAGCTATCCTTTCCACATAAAACCACCATGGTGAGCACGGAGAAAACAAATGAAATGAAAATCAACTGAGAAAAATAGAAATACCACATTTCATAGCTAAGTATAGACTGCAACAACGAGATACATGCGCATTATTTTGAGTACGAATTTAACATTTTTCTCTCCTGTGTTTACATAGCCGTGTGGTCAGTAGACACGTTGCTTGGCTGCGTCTATTGCGCGCACTGTCCTACACGCGCCTACCAGGACAAACGCGCGTATACTTGCGTCACGGAATGGAACAAAGCGCTCACTACAATACAACGCGCACGCAATCACGTCGCGCGGTCTCTGAACCATGTAGCAACGGTAAACATTGCATGTCCTAAAGACTGCCTGAAGCCGCATGGGAATGAACGTGTTTTCCAAAACCTGTGGCCCTGCATTAATTTTGTTTTAGAATTCCTACCCACGCCCGTTGTGGCTTATTCATCTCATAAAAGGTACATTTTAAAGTCTTATCCAACAATATTTCGGCCCTCTTCACAAAGTTGGAAGGTCTACTGCTTTAAAATACCACAGAGATCAAATTAAAACAGAAATGCATCGCCTGCATGCGTCGCAAGTCCCGAACTGAAAATTCGACACCTAGCCGGCCATACACAACTTTATTTTGATAAGGGATCTTTGGAGGCTAATTAAGTGATATATTGTAGAATAAGTGAAGCTTAAGACAACCTGGGGTTTATTCTTCAATTCTGGGTCTAAATTGGAACATTATGTGGCTTTAAACGTGGCCCCATTTGACTGTAGAGGTGGAAAGGTCCATCCCAAAATCCTTGCAGAAATTCGGCTTGGATGGCAACACATTGGGGTGTTTTTTCTGTTGGTGATTAATCCCCCCCAAAATATTAAACGGCTAAGGGCACAACAATTAAAAAGAATCTAAGAGATGAAGGAACCAAACCACAATTTTCAGTATAGCTACAAGAGCGGAGAAACTAGTGGATGCTGAATAATTGGCTTTGACAGTGAGTATTTTTGTACAGTGTCCAATGGGAGCTCGATTGTTCTGCAACCCAATCAAGTCCGGCGCTACATGCAAATGCTGCCCTCAACGACGAGCGTGCGTGCTGACGTCAAGAAATGGAACAATGCGCGCTCTCATCATTATTTTTATTATGCAGCGCGTGTCAGTGCCGTGTTTGTAGCAACAACATAGCTCAACAGAAGACGTACGAAACGGCGGTGCTTTCCCAACGTCTCCCTCTTGATTTCTTCCCGAATTCCTGTCGTCACCTCGGTCTGTTCGTTTCTCCTGCTCACAAAAAAACGCATCAATGAGGTCAATGTCAAAGAATTGCCTGGTTTGTACAACAGAGAGAATCGGTCGATGAGCAGTGATCGTTCCTACGAAAGTTTTTGTTCTCTCTGGCTCTTGAAGGTGCATTTTAGTGTCGGCATGAGATGTAAACAAAGTGCGAGTCAAAGACACCGAAGGCAGGGGGAACTCCCGGAGGCTTGGCACTGACAGGTCAAAGGTGGCCGATGCAGGGGGCTCAATATCATAATGTGTGGACCTACAGTGACAGGCACAACAACATAGGCCTAACTCTTTTGGAGGCCAATTGAGAAGTTCTTCTTTTTGGTTGAATGAATTTTTGGTCCGGCGACTCAATGCTTTCATTCTTTGTGGATATGGGAAGATTCGAGGGCTTAGAATTATTTGCATAATTTGGCGATAGGGGTGTAGGGCCAGAGAGGCGACTACTGCTACTAGGTCAGTGATGGGACCCGGGATCGACTCATTGGGCAAGTCTGTTGTATAAAGACGCATGAGGGCGCACTGCAATTCCACCAGGACAGAGCTCTTTAATTACTTTAGCTTATTGAATTCCACGCATCCGGCATGCAATATTTAAGGGACTGCATGGCTTCTTAGTTTCCTCCAAAGTTTACGGAAGGCTCCATACTAGGTTGGCCACAGTTTATGGGTTACCAAAGCTATCCTTTCCACATAAAACCACCATGGTGAGCACGGAGAAAAAAAAATGAAATGAAAATCAACTGGGAAAATAGAAATACCACATTTCATAGCTAAGTATAGACTGCAACAACGAGATACATGCGCATTATTTTGAGTACGAATTTAACATTTTTCTCTCCTGTGTTTACATTGCCGTATGGTCAGTAGACACGTTGCTTGGCTGCGTCTATTGCGCGCACTGTCCTACACGCGCCTACCAGGACAAACGCGCGTATACTTGCGTCACGGAATGGAACAAAGCGCTCACTACAATACAACGCGCACGCAATCACGTCGCGCGGTCTCTGAACCATGTAGCAACGGTAAACATTGCATGTCCTAAAGACTACATGAAGCCGCATGGGAATGAACGTGTTTTCCAAAACCAGTGGCCCTGCATTAATTTTGTTCTAGAATTCCTACCCACGCCCGTTGTGGCTTATTCATCTCATAAAAGGTACATTTTAAAGTCTTATCCAACAATATATCGGCCCTCTTCACAAAGTTGGAAGGTCTACTGCTTTAAAATACCACAGAGATCAAATTAAAACAGAAATGCATCGCCTGCATGCGTCGCAAGTCCCGAACTGAAAATTCGACACCTAGCCGGCTGGCCATACACAACTTTATTTTGATAAGGGATCTTTGGAGGCTAATTAAGTGATATATTGTAGAATAAGTGAAGCTTAAGACAACCTGGGTTTATTCTTCAATTCTGGGTCTAAATTGGAACATTATGTGGCTTTAAACGTGGCCCCATTTGGCTGTAGAGGTGGAAAGGTCCATCCTAAAATCCTTGCAGAAATTCGGCTTGGATGGCAACACATTGGGGTGTTTTTTCTGTTGGTGATTAATCCCCCCCAAAATATTAAACGGCTAAGGGCACAACAATTAAAAAGAATCTAAGAGATGAAGGAACCAAACCACAATTTTCAGTATAGCTACAAGAGCGGAGAAACTAGTGGATGCTGAATAATTGGCTTTGACAGTAAGTATTTTTGTACAGTGTCCAATGGGAGCTCGATTGTTCTGCAACCCAATCAAGTCCGGCGCTACATGCAAATGCTGCCCTCAACGACGAGCGTGCGTGCTGACGTCAAGAAATGGAACAATGCTCGCTCTCATCATTATTTTTTATTATGCAGCGCGTGTCAGTGCCGTGTTTGTAGCAACAACATAGCTCAACAGAAGTCGTTGGAAACGGCGGTGCTTTCCCAACGTCTCCCTCTTGATTTCTTCCCGAATTCCTGTCGTCACCTCGGTCTGTTCGTTTCTCCTGCTCACAAAAAAACGCATCAATGAGGTCAATGTCAAAGAATTGCCTGGTTTGTACAACAGAGAGAATCGATCGATGAGCAGTGATCGTTCCTACGAAAGTTTTTGTTCTCTCTGGCTCTTGAAGGTGCATTTTAGTGGTCGGAATGAGATGTAAACAAAGTGCGAGTCAAAGACACCGAAGGCAGGGGGAACTCCCGGAGGCTTGGCACTGACAGGTCAAAGGTGGCCGATGCAGGGGGCTCATTATGATAATGTGTGGACCCACAGGCACAACAACATAGGCCTAACTCTTTTGGAGGCCAATTGAGAAGTTCTTCTTTTTGGTTGAATGAATTTTTGATCCGGGGACTCAATGCTTTCATTCTTTGTGGATATGGGAAGATTCGAGGGCTTAGAATTATTTGGCGAAAGGGGTCTTGGGCCAGAGAGGCGACTACTGCTACTAGTACTAGGTCAGTGATGGGACCCGGGATCGACTCATTGGGCAAGTCTGTTGTATAAAGACGCATGAGGGCGCACTGCAATTCCACCAGGACAGAGCTCTTTAATTACTTTAGCTTATTGAATTCCACGCATCCGGCATGCAATATTTAAGGGACTGCATGGCTTCTTAGTTTCCTCCAAAGTTTACGGAAGGCTCCATACTAGGTTGGCCACAGTTTATGGGTTACCAAAGCTATCCTTTCCACATAAAACCACCATGGTGAGCACGGAGAAAAAAAATGAAATTAAAATCAACTGCGAAAAATAGAAAAACCACATTTCATAGCTAGGTAAATAGGCTTCAACAACGAGATACATGCGCATTTCGAGTACGAACTTAACGTTTTCTCTCCTGTGTTTACATTGCCGTATGGTCAGTAGACACGTTGCTTGGCTGCGTCTATTGCGCGCACTGTCCTACACGCGCCTACCAGGACAAACGCGCGTATACTTGCGTCACGGAATGGAACAAAGCGCTCATTACAATACAACGCGCACGCAATCACGTCGCGCGGTCTCTGAGCCATGTAGCAACGGTAAACATTGCATGTCCTAAAGACTACATTAAGCCGCATGGGAATGGACGTGTTTTCCAAAACCTGTGGCCCTGCATATCATCGAAAATCCCACAGACTTCAAACTAAAACATGCATCGCTTGTACAATGTGTCGCAAGTCCCGAATTGAAATCAGTTCAAAGTAGAAATTGCGATCAGGGAAAAATAGATCTGAACACTTTGGGGTCAAGTGCAGACAGACACATCTGGTTGCATTTTATTCTAATCTGAATAACACACGCACGCTAATATCAAACAAGATTTTCACTTTAACCAGGGTCAAAACATTAATTCAAACTAAAACATAGAACACGTATAGTCGAGGGGGATGCAACCATCTATGGGCTGGGTAGCTCAGGTGGCTCATTAAGATGCTTGAGGTCTGAAGTTCAGGTACTTTAGGCACATTCAAATTTCCTTTGGCATTTTCACAAATTAATCAATAGAGCAAATAGCAAGTGAGAGCCTGATTTGAATACCCTTTATACCTCTAGGCTCTACCACCTGAACTATCCACCCCTTAATAAATTGTAGCCCCCTCAAATAGTCAAACATAAGAAAACTCACACACATCACAATAATGTTAATTGATTTATTTCAATGTTGGCACCAATATTGAAACCAGTAATCTGTGCCTTTACCATTCATTTCATTTTTATTATTTCCGGTGAGGTTACTTTTCTTATTGTTGTTATTGTTGTATTTTTTTTGCACGTCATTTTTATCTTTCATCATTATCTTTTAACCATCAAAATTAAGTCAAACAAACAAAGGAAAAACAGACTGGCAACTTTTGAACAAATTGAAAAATTGGCAAAGAAAACTTTGACTGGACCGGAATTTGAACCCAATAGCAGTGGAATAACGTACCAGTACCAGAATACCAGAATAACGTACCAAATAGTCAACTATAGTCTTTGCCGGGGTTGGGGCGCCAGTCAGGTTGAATTGCTTCTAACTGGCGCCCCACCCTGGCAAAGACTAGTTGACTATTTGGGAGGCCACCATGTAAGGGCTGGATAGCTCAGATGGAAGAGCACTAGTATGTTAATTCAGATGTCTCAGGTTCAAGTGTCGGTCCAGTCAAAGATTTCTTTGCCAATAATTTTCAAAAAGACCTATCAAAAGTATCAAACATTCTAGATCCGCGCATGAGTCCTCATCATGTGATTTGTTATTGATTTTTGAATATTTTTCATTTTTCCCCACGTGTCAAGACCGTTCCTCAACATTCTCTTATTTACAAATGTAAGCCTAATCAACATGATCCGAAATATACGTATGCACACTGCTCAGGTTCACGAATCCAGTTTAGAAAATAAGTCACATTCAGACATCTTTCCAGGTGTGCATTTCAACATCTGGGTGTCTGTGCCCGTAATACCTCTTCCCGACCCCACAAGCGCCCTACGCCATCTCCTGGACATATCACATGCTCCTCCACGCCCATTGTGGACGGTCCGTCCACTATACCTGACACTAACCAAAAGCATCCACTTGAAGAGTGATTCCGGCTTCACAATAAGACCACGGCTTTTCTGAAAATCGTTTTGCCAAGCGCAGTGTGTGAGCGCTTTGAGTAAGAGAGCATGCTGGTGTTGCGGGTGCCAGTATACTTTGGTCGTTCTTGTCAACACAGTGTTCAAACAAGACAGGGTCGTCCAGCAACCCTTGTGCACGCCATGCTATGCCGCACGATCTTTGGTGTTCATCCATGTGTATCATATCAGGTACTATTCATAGAACACGATCTTGTCGTGCATGCATGTAGCGAGGGGTCTGGTTATTGTGGCCGATTTAATTAACTCACCCAAACACGATGGGACTCACTTTTTTTCAGAACCATGCACTCACAATCGAGATTATCTGGTACCATTGCAGTCCACTCTACTTCAATTAACATGAATAGTCTGAAATAACAACGCTGCATATTCGCCTCATTGCACTCAGCATAGCAAGGCGCAGAACAGATAGACGTGGTGTTGAAGAACTGCAGCGCTGTAACAAGTGTCGACTAGACGTCGACACTTGGCTCACCATGCCATCTTACAGGACACCTTCCCTCCCTCGCTGGCTCACATACCTCCGTCCAAAGCGATACAAGGGTGCTATATCCGCCATACTGATCTTCCTAACTGTATCAGTGGCACTTCGGCAGATCGGCAGTTCTCTGACGACAGCCCAGCGGCAGGAACCTGGTAAGAACAGTTTTAGACTGCGTCTGAGCAGGCCGAGCATTATGGGAGTGTATGGAGGTATAGAAAACCCCCATAATGAGTGTATCTGGGCGGGCCAGTCCCATTGACCCTTCGTAGTTGGATGCTTATAGTATACAAGGGTCTTGAAGTAGTCCATTTCCGAAAGATTTTAGTTTATACCTACCACGCTGTTAAAATAAAAGGCTGGGGGAAAGGGTAAATCCACAATAGACAATCTATTGTTATGTAAACAGTAGACAATAGACATTGTCTGGCACAACTACTTGCCGAAAAAGATGGACTTACACTTACAGTTTTCTCCCAATCATGATTTTGGGACGAGTTGCCAATGTCAG
Source organism: Luidia sarsii (assembly GCA_949987565.1). Classification (NCBI taxonomy): domain Eukaryota; kingdom Metazoa; phylum Echinodermata; class Asteroidea; order Paxillosida; family Luidiidae; genus Luidia; species Luidia sarsii. The sequence goes on from OX465110.1 coordinate 9,462,011, forward strand.
TATGTGTGCTTATAGCTCCATGGTACATGTACATGTTTATTGTGTGTATGCGTGGCGCATAATTATGTAGGAATAGTGCATTTTTGTATACAGCCGCGTACAGACCGACATCGGCCGGTTGACATAATAATTATTATACGCGTCACAAAATCATGATTTTTGTGAAAACTTTAAGTGTTTGTTCGGCAAGTTGTTGTGGCAGACATTGGCTAATATCTACATAATGCAAGGTGGTGTATTATGGATTTACGTGTTTTTTCCCCATCCATTTATCCGTGTAGGTATTAAAGTAAACTAGGGCCTATATAACTTTGTTTCCAAGTGGGCGAGACTCGGGTTGCGAGACCATCCTTGTTCAACCATTACGCGGACTTTAGACTATTGATCTATACATTGACGGCACTCCCGTGATATAAGATAACCAGATAGGCAGCTACTATTGGGAAGGTTGCAAGTGCCTAGATACAAAGGTCAGAATAAATTAGTTTTTATTTGATATCTCCTATGCCAAAACGTTGTCACGCACAAATCCTCATCATCCATATACTGTATACAGAATGAAACTAAAGCATTTGACGGCATTGTCCTAATTTGAATTTGGGCATTTTCCGATAAAACTGTAATGGAAATAGGTGCTTATAAACAGAATATTGGAAAGATTTAATATCTTAGAGTAAAATACCAAAAGTTGCAAGCAGCTTATTGGTCCTGACGTTTCGATCATTCTGCCTTTGAGAAAGGTCCAGCTAGTGTCGAAACGTCAGGCCTATCTTAGTATCTAGTTATTTGGGGCCTATTATCTATAAATCGACGAATGCGACGATTATGATCGGTGGTCTTTTAAAGTAACTGGGGTTTTTTCAGTACATATTTTGTTTGTGATATTCGAAAAATACCGCAGCAACAAATTCCGACAGCCTTTTCTTTTGGAAGAGTTTAATAAAATCGTTATTAATTTAGAAAGAAACTCTGACTGAACTGGGAGTTGAAGCTAGTATTTGACGTAGGCCTACCAGCGCTCTACCAAAATGAGCCATCCAGCACTCGGGAATGGTAGAGATACCCTCCCAAATGCTCCGTTATCGTTGCAATTTTTACAAATGGTTTCCAACTTTCCTTTCCTTGTTTGTTTGAAAACTATATGTTTAAAAGGTTTGCTTTTTCCGAGAGCGAAGCCAGCTTCAAATGTAAACAAGACTGTAACAAACGGGACCCACAACACTAGTAAGTGTATTCCTGTTATTTAGTTTATTTGTTATCCCCTGAATGCAACGAGTTCAGCAAGCGATCAGTGACCTGGTTCAAACTTGTCCCGTGAATCGGTAGATTCCGATATGATCCACAGAATGCCGGCACGTGACACTAACTAACTGGTTTATCACTTTCCGTTTGATCAAAATGATTACAGGAGGGGCGGCCATGGTCGTTTGTGATTCCCTGTGAATTGAAACTGGCTGTGCCAATTATATGGAGGGAAGTGCAGGCGCGCTGTTGAGCCGTTCCGAATCAGAGATTGCATTATGTTATGAGACATTTCAATTATTTTAGTCAGTCAGGAACTGTTGTTGCGATCCTAACCCTTATCAAAACGAGGCCGTCTAATTCTGTGATCACATTCAATGATGAACAAAGTCACAGATCAATCATTCCAGGCCGCTAATTCAGCTCTCATGTATAGCTCATCCACTGCAGTCCATTCGGCTGTTTTGGGGTTTTTTTTTGCAGTCGTATATTCAATTTGATTGTTGGTGTTGTTGCCTTACTTGTTCTTGCTGCTGCTGCTGATTATGTTGCTGTTGCTGATGCTGTTGCTATTGCCGCTGCTGCTGCTGCTGTTGCTGCTGCTGTTGCTGCTGCTGATGTTGCTATTGCTGTTGCTGCTGCCGGTGCTGGTGCTGATTATGTTGCTGTTGCTGCTGCTGCTGCTGCTGCTGTTGCTGCTGCTGTTGCTGCTGCTGATGTTGCTATTGCTGTTGCTGCTGCCGGTGCTGGTGCTGCTGGTGCTGGCACTGCTGCTGCTGGTTCTTCTGCTGGTGCTGGTACTGATGCTGTTGCTATTGCTGCTATTGGTATTGCTACACGGATGGTTGCAATGCAGTATGACCTATTGTCGTACTGTACTATCACCAAACGCAGTCTCCGCAGCGCAGTTGCAGTGTACAAAAGATTAATAATGTCACTCAAGTGAACGTCATAGCATTAGACCTACCCATTGACCTGCTTGGTTTCTCAGTTGGTGTCAGCCGGGCTGAATATGAAGTGGAGGTGGAAAGTCTTCAGCATGAATCCAATCTCACAGCCTGTCCTAACCTGGACGCCATAGCTGCACTCGGTGAGTGATACATCTCTACAATAGACCATTCCTTGCACCAAATATCATTAGATGTTCCAATGATGCCTGTTATATATTAGGCCCTATGGATAACTATAACGGAATGATTTGTCATTACAAGTTTTTTGGTCATTCTAATCCTTTCACGACCGCGATCCCATTGGAAGATTTCAATCTACCGAGGCACGGGCTACCTTGACAGAAGAAACTTTTCCATTGTCAATGACGTTCGAACTCTAGACTTGATTAGTTTTGTTTTGGATTTTGTCGAAAGCCAAAGATAGGGAAATGAACTTGACGCAGGAGTTTTCTACGGCGCAACTTGAAGGGGTCATGTGCCCGAACCAGCCGGGCAGAATGAGAGAGGTATCAGCTGAAGGAACGAGGTGGTTACTGCAGTCACGGAACTCTAGCACGAGTGGAGGCATAGCGAGCCATGGTAGCCGTGTCGAGGCTCAATGTGGGGACTATGTGTACCTCCCTGGCGGCCACTGGAGACCAGCATCCTGCCAACCAAGGTGGAAGGTGGGTCATCGTTATCCCGGTGTAACGGTCTGATCCATGCTCAGATGAGACCGTAACCATATATGGATAACAGCATCATGCGCAGTTCATAATGGTAGTTGTTCATTTTGAAGACCGTGCAGTGAGTCGATATATACAGCCGTTGGCAATGCAGCGCTTTCAGGCGCGTTCGTTGACCCGTAACCAACAACGCTCACTAGGCGGAGACTAGTACCAGGCCTAGAACTTCCAGTGTTATATTGGGGAAGAAATGCGACAGTTGTTCCCCGTAATAAACGTGTATCGATTGACTTTATACAATCAAAAGCAAAATATAGTTTTACAAACTGTGTTGGTTCGCGGAAAATCATAAACAACATTCACATGAAGGGCGCCCCACGTGCTTGGTTCAATGACTCATCTGAGCACACTGAGCAGCTGAGAACGTTGCTGGAACGTGCTGAGGAGAGCCAGTGACATCTCGGCTCAACTCAGCACGGGAGCCCGTATGAGATCATGACACCGGGTATACCTCCGATTATATTTCCCCTTTGGTCTATACTCAAGCACATGTACAAATAACATAACTATAGGACACTTTGATGCAAGTGACATAGCATTGCATCCGTTATCATCCATGCCAAAACCCAGTGACTGGAAGCTAGGACCCATAATATCATGATAATATGTTACATGCTTACTCCATGCAGGTTGCGCTAGTTGTCCCGTATCGGAACCGCACCTTTCAGCTGTCCATATTTCTTCGCTACATGATCCCTTTTCTTCAGAAGCAACGGCTGGAGTTTGCCATCTATATTGTTAACCAGGTAGACAATTACAAATTGTGTAATCATTCATCGTAAAAATGCATAATTTAAAGAAACAACAAAAAACACGGTCATTTAAAGCAGTACTGTACATATATAGGCCTATAGGCCTATTTGTATTGGGTTTAGTTCAAAGCAAAGTTTAGAATGATTTTTTTTAAATAGCGTTCGCACGACAGACTCTGATAAAAGCAGTTTACAGAGAATAGGCTTTCATTGTTCTGATAGGCCAGGTTATACTTATCCAAATGGCTTCCACAGACCTCATGACGAGATAACAAAGGTCCATGGCTTTTTGCCGTTTAAAAATTAATAATGGTTGCACCCTATTAACCATATACTATATGAAGTGACCTTTCTGCTCGCATCGAAATGTCTTCTATTTGATTTTTTTCAGAATATAGTTTATCTTGAAACATTCCCTAATCTACTCACGATAGATGACACAACTGTGACGATGATTTCACAGTGTTTGTGTTCTCTTTATCGGCATACAGGCAAACGATCAGCCATTTAACCGCGGCATGCTCCTGAATATTGGATTCAAGGAAGCCTTGAATTTGGCCCACTGGGATTGTTTCGTCTTCCACGATGTCGACCATCTTCCTCAAAGTGAACAGAATCCGTATGGCTGCGTAGACCTGCCTAGGCATTTCATCAGCGGTGCGGACAACCGTAATTACAAGTAAGTTGTCGTGGGCAAACATGACGAATAACGACTTTACCATTGCACACACATCGAGTCCTGAAAGATATTAGCGTGACGGTGTATATAGGTAGTTTCAATATGGGTTTGATTTAGCTATATATCCGTCCTTGCCATCGTAGGGTACCGTACTCGACATCTTTTGGAGGAATCACGGGCTTCACCAGGGCGCAATTTCAGAATATCAACGGCTTCAGTAATGTGTATTGGGGATGGTGCTGTGAAGATGACGATCTGGAGCAACGGGTGCGTTCCAAGAAGCTGCGAAAGACCCGCTATAAAGGAAGTGTAGGCTACTACAAGGCCATCGTAACAAACCATCACAAGTCCACCGTAGATCTGTCAGACATGCAGAAACTCAAGTGAGTATCATTAAAAAATTGAATGGTCCGACGACGCTTCATCCACAGTTTCTCAGGCTCCCTACTCAGACAGACAGCTTCATTGCAATAACCAAATGACTGTATGCCCAGTACACTCATATCCGACATTGAACCATCAGGAAGGTTGAAGTGATTTATTAATGGATCATAATTATATCCAATCAACATCTTTTGATTGTGAACCTTTATGGCCGTAGGTGGAGTGGGAATGTTTTCAGTTCACCAACTTATTGAACATTATACACACACTGAAGATGAGAAAGAAAGTCTGTGATAGAAAGGATCAAACGCTAAGGTCAGCCTTTCTAAGCGTTTGGGAATGAAGTTTTGTGACTGTTTTGCTTTTTGTGACTGTTTTAATTCATGTTTTGAACAAGAAAACCAATTCTGACCCTCAATGAAAGACTGAAAAAACTAGACCCCATGGGATGAGAAAGCAAGGCAGTTAGGCAGGACCTTCAATAGAGCCCAAAATGAAGTCATTGCCTCGGTTACCGGTGCCTTACAGAGCGCTTTAACAGTAGTAGTTAGGCCAATCGCCAATTAACCTTTAATCACGATGATTTTTTTTCTTTCAGCCGCAAGTCACTTAAAGCATCGTCGACACGCTTCAAAACGGACGGATTGAACAATCTACGCTATAAACTCCGCCATCTTGAATTGGCCACACTATACACAAACATCTCAGTTGACATTCAGAGAGCTTAAGACGCCTGAAACGCCTTGAGGCGAGCTCGTAGCCCCGATTAGCAAGTTGCTCTGTGGCTCTGTATGGAAGTGGCTCTGTTCAGGACAACTGAAATTTGTCTTACAAGCTTGTTTTGCAAGGCACCCGTTCCTGACTGTCCGCCATATCTTAGGATGTCAATATCTTTACAAACACTGAAAGAACTTGTTTGGATCGCAATCTTATGTCATATAATGACAGTGCTGCTATAGACTGGATGCGTAATAGAGTATTGCCAAAATCAGATAAATGCCACCGTACTATTCAGTTTATTGTCTTCCTATGCTTAGCAAATTCAAACCAGAAGATATGAAGTGTCATTTGAAGCAAGACAATAATCAAATCTTCAAATGACTTATGGGAAAGGTAATATTCATGGGACGAAGGTTATTTATTGGAAGAACAAAATACTTGATCAGTTTGAAAGTACTAAAAGTAGACGTCATATAAAAAATAAGAGGTAACATTTCAGTCATCATTTCACTTTTACTGTTTAACCCCCAAAAAGTAATACAGTATAGGCCTATCACCTGACAAAACTGTACAAGAAATAATATGTTATTGCTTTTTCTGCATTTAAATATCAATTTCTCATATTTGTCAAATTTTAGTGTGGCCAACATTCGTGCATTAACCTTTATTGTGCAATGTATTCTCGTTTATGGAAGCTGATAATTTAGGGTAATTCCATGACTATAAACCTCCGCCAGCAAGTGCCGCCATTTGGACCGAAACCGACTGTAAAATGATGCACCGCCAGTCACTGTGTTACACAAATGCATCCATCTTTGCTGGCGGAGGAAGTTATTACTTTAATATTTTGTTTACGTGTGGTACGTGTATTTCAATTTGTTTAATCTTAATAAAGGTGGTTCTATTTTTTTTTAAATAGAGGTAGTAACACTAATGCATTTTAATGGTGGTCACTGTGAAGTGTTCTTCAAACAATTGTACCTTTAAAGTACCCAGCAAGGCCCTTTACGAGGACCGTAATAATAATCTTTGACTAACTGGGGTTGCTAAAGTACATCCATAACAGAAGGATTTATGAAGCCTGTAGCAGCTGCAGCACCATTCTCACTATCTGTAACTGAGTCACTTTGTATTTTGACTTCATCTCATTATCTTCGTCCTTATCTTGTCGTCATCGTTAATCCCCCTTAAATTATGAGAAAACCCTTATTGAGGAGTTCTGGTTTCTTGACTTTTACCCAGACTCTTTAACTTAAAACTTTACCACTTTGCCATTTTGCCTTGTCCCGATATATTATTTAATTATACTTTGCTTGTGACTCTACCGGTCATCTACTGGTGATCTATTCGAATTTCCTTTCACACTCAGGGATTCACCAGGTGGACCCGGGTGCACACGGTAAAAATATCGCTAGTGTGAAAGGGGTTGTGCTTTTTAACTTGTCTAAATCTGGAATCATGTTTGACGCATGCGCATTTTAGGGCCTCCCGTTACCGGTCCAATGCTTGGCTAATGTAATGTTCTTTTGCGGGAATCCGTCACTTTCGTTTGGGGCTTTTTCCCGATTGCTATGGTAAAAGATTCCACCCTCTCACCCTGTCATGAAGGTTATGATTGGGGATATTTCCTGACGTTATTACGTTCCTGCTATACATGCATGATTGCATCTATTATGAATGGTCTCTATTATGAGACTGAAATGGCCAAATTTCTCAGCTTGAGAAAAGGTCGAGTGTGTAATTGGATTGAAACTGGAGTGGTCGGGCTGGGGTCCTGGTTGCAGCGAATAAGATGTAACCCCTCAGTGGCAGGATGTGCAACGGTCATTTGTGCGTGCTTGTTCGTGAAGACACTGAGTGACAAAAACAGTCTCACGTGGCCGGTGCGTGGACCTGGCCCCAGTTGGCAAGTGTTGATTGTCTTGGGTATCATGGCTGTCTGTTCCTTCGTCCCTTGTTGGTCAAGAGTGACAAGTAATAGATTGGGGTCCCTGCATGGTTAGAAAGGTACGGAGCGCTTTAAGTCCGGGCGTAGCTCGGGTATGGACATGGGGCGGAAATGGTGTTAATACCTGGTCCTATAGTTGGACTTTGGTGGGAACTAGGACGCAATCGGTCTTGAGTATTGTGACATTTATTGACCTTTGTTTGAGATTTTGTTGGTGACATCTGAGCTCTTTTACTGAAGAGACTGCCTGACTTCTAGCTGCGGGACTCTCTTCCCAAGGCTGATCGTTGCGTATCTTGTCTGGCAGTAGTGGGGCAGGATTATAACCTTGAGATCTCCTTCGGAATAATCTTTCACGAGACCAGTAGATAAGGGCCGTTTCCGCTGTGCAAATTATTGTGATTTGAATCGCTATTCAAAAATAGGGTGTTTGGGGTTTGGGGTGTTTTTTTTGCTCGCATCCACACACGCCCAAAAATCGCTACGCAAAATATCAAACACATGAATAAACTACTTGGAACTTTTAACCAAATGTGAAAAAAAGCACACCAAAAAAATTACTGTACCAGGACATGAACCCGAGACCTCTGGTTTTGCATTCCAGATCTCTACCCATCTGAGCTATCCAGCCCTTAGATGACGGCCTTCCCAAATAGTCAACAAGTCTTTGCCAGGGTGGGGGCGCCAGCTATAGAAGCATTCAACCCTTACCATCCGAGTAATCTCCAGGGACCTCACCCTTCCCACACCTGTTTCCATGCAGATGCCGGACATTTTGTTAATAGTTTTTCGGGGATCACACAAAGTAATTGATGCAATTGTTCCAATAATTTAAAGGCCCAATGCAACATTGGGAAGATCGGAAAACATTGATGTCCACAGATTTCCTTCTAATTATTTTACACAGTTTGTGGATGGGCATGATGGAATCCTCATGTTGAAATCTTACGGTCTGGGATGCTGCATTTCTCGAGAAGTCTTCACTCAAACATCGACAAATAGTTTATAACTCGCGAGTATAATAATAAACTATTTCTTACACAACAGAACGGTGCGAAAACCGTGACTTGTTTTTGCCTTTTTCTACTTTCTCAGTTTACCATTTGAGCTAGAACCTTCGCATGATTTCTTTTTTGGAATGTTTAATGGTTTAACACACAGACTGTGGCAATCTTTTGACCTTTATCAATATTGTATAGGGTCTTCAAGTAAAAGAAATCAAAAAGTAGAGGAAAAACTCTTCTGAGAAACCTTCAATGTTATACCTTGATGTGACTTAAAGCAATAAACTCTTCAGGAACTACAATATTCTGTCCTTTCTCATTATTACATCATTGGAAACTTTTTCTCAGTCTCTCGCCTGATCCCTACTGGCTTACAGATATCTCACACCCCCCAAATTGGAAAACTCTCCCCAACCTACAGAAACAATGGAATCAAATTCTTTATAGTGCTTCCATTCAGCTCATCAAGGTCCTCTCTGAGCAATGTGAAATCGCCCTTCAGGCTGTCCACCAGGACATTGCTAATCTCGACTCCAAACTACGCTCCAGCTGTTCTGAAAGCCAGTACAAGGATCTCAGTGATGAGATTGAGATAGGTCTCTCTAACCTCAATTCTGTTCTCACCGACAGGAGAAACAAGAAGATTGGTGGCCTTGTTGCCAAACAACGCAGACACAACCGCTTCAGACGCAGTCCCCAGTCTACACCTGTACCCCCCACTAACACTGTTGTCAACCTTTCCTCTTCTTCTCTAACTGACGCAGAGCATACGTTACTTTCCAAGGGCTTGAACTGTTGTCCAACTCCCCCCAAAGTTGACCAAGTAATGCTCAGTCAAGATCTCACTGAGTATTACCGCAGACTTCGTCTGACTGAGTTCTTCTTCGATTCTGGCTCCCGTAAAGAAGAACCTTTCCGTGTAAAAAGCACCTGGGTCCCCCCAAGAACCGTGTTCCAGGCCTTGAAACGTATGTGCAAGCAGTTAGTTCTCAAGTTTCCAACTCCTCTCATCTTACCCGTAAGCCCCACGACAATCTCCCTAGGGAAGAACGTCTTGCTCTCAACACTATACGTTCCCGCGGTGACATCATTATCAAGCCAGCAGATAAAGGGTCAGCCGTAGTAATCATGGATCGCCAAAAATATATTGATGAAGCCAATCGCCAACTCAACAATCCCCAGCACTATAAATGTCTTGACTCTAACCCCACTGGCAAATTTTCAGAGCAAATTCAGGGAGTTTTGGATGACATGCGTCACGTGATCATTTGAGTAAAAAAGCTCACAGATTTCTATCACCGATCAATTGTAGAACTGCCAGATTGTACCTTCTCCCGAAAATTCACAAGGCCAACAACCCAGGCAGACCCATCATCTCTGGCAATGGTTCACCTACGGAACACATATCTCTTTTCATTGACTCTTTTCTCAAACCCTTGGTTCCCCAAATCCCCTCATACGTCCATGACACTCCTGACTTTCTGCGAAAGTTGGAAAGTGTCAAGGATCAAATTCCTGCCACTGCCATAATTGGTACTATTGACGTTTCCTCTCTATACACTAACATCCCCCAGGAAGAAGGCATTCAAGCTTGCTCCTGGCCAAAGGAAAACAGTCTTCTCCACCCATCTCCGACATAACCACCCTCATGAGGCTAGTGCTGGCCAAGAATGATTTCTCCTTTCTTGGCAAGCACTATCTTCAAGTGCATGGCACTGCCATGGGCACGCGCATGGCTCCTTCCTTTGCATGCCTCTTCATGGGTGACCTCGAGGAACGCATGCTCAGTGATCAATTCCTTCCATAGGACTATCAAATTCACATGGGAGCAGTCTCTTCAGCAGACCCACTTTCTGGACGTCACCGTCCGGAAAGACCTCAATACACTCACTACTGACTTGTATTCTAAGCCCACCGACACGCATCAATATCTCCATTCCTCCACTTGTCACCCCAGACACTGTAAGACTGGTATAGCTTACAGCCAGGCCCTCGGATTGAGGCGTATATGTTCCAATGAGTCTGACTTTCGCCGCCATACACGTGTATTGGCCAGTAACTTGGTTGCTAGAGGCTATAGTTCTCGCCAAGTGAAGAACTCCATTGCTAAAGTCTATTCCATTCCTAGAAGTTCGGCACTAAAACAAAAGCCACCAGGTCCAAAGGACAAGCCCAAGGTCCCTTAGTTACTTCCTACCACCCTTCTCTTCCTCCTCTCAGGAAGATAACTAAGGAAAACCACCATATTCTCCACACTTCAGATCGTATGGCTGAAGCCATTCCTAATTCGCCTGTTTTGGCTTTCAGGCGCCCCCGTAACCTGCGTGACTTAATTGTCCGAGCAGAGGTTCCCCCTTTGGACTCTTCACCTCCAACCAAATTTGGTACATTTAAGTGTACCTCGAAATGCATTGTTTGCAAGACACATGTCAAGGAAATAGACTCTTTCAATGGACATTCTTCTGGAACTACCCACACGACCTATGGCTCTATCACGTGCACTACCTCAAACATCACATACCTCATCTCTTGTAGAGTTTGTAATATTCAGTATGATGGCGAGACCAAAAACACCCTCAAAAAACGGATCTATGGCCATATATAGGTCTACTATCAAAACCGGTAAAATGGACACCCCTGTTGGGTATCACTTCAATCTCCCTGATCATTCGATATCAGATATGAGTGTACTGGGCATATAATCACTTGGTCACCGTAGTAATGCTGTCCGTCTTAGCCGTGAGAAAATGTGGATGAAGCGTCTTCGGACTATTCAACCACATGGTCTCAACATCCAGGAGGGTAATGACTAACACCATGCAGCTTTCTGATAATCCTTCTTTTGTGTTCAGTCCTTCACACTTCTCTCTTTGATCTTTCTCCCTCTTGTCACTAATCCCTACCCCACTCCTTGCCCTTCTCTTTGATCTCTCCCTACCAGCTTCACTCTTTGTCCTCTGTTTCTCATCCGTGTCCTATTCACTCCCCCCCCCTTCCTTCGTGTACATGTATCTGTTTTGTCCTTGTCACTCTGCCTTTGAGAAAGGTCCTGCTAGGATCGAAACGTCAGGCCCACTAAATTTTAGATTTACATTTTCGTAATTTTAGTCAGTAAGCAGTTTGCAACATTTTTGTATATCATCATTGGAAACTGTTAATTCATCGTTGATAGCGTCGTATATGGTTTCAATACTGAAATATTTCCAGAATCGATATGATGTGATTTAGGCCAACCACTTTACTTTGGATATTTTTCTAGACCTCAATCAATACTAACTCCTCTTTTGTCTACTTCTGTAACACTTCGAATGGAACACAATAACACATACAATATATACTAGACTTAATATAGACTCGATATTTTACAAAAAACAGTATCTTCTGAATCAATAGGTATAGTCTTGACAATGCTTGTGCTTCTTTGTTTTCGTTGCCTCTTGAATTGAAATACATAGGCCTAATCATATTATTTCACAGTCTCGCAGGCCAACGAGCAATTCGCATTGGTTGACGATTGGATCCTTTTTTAAGTAAGGTTATCAACGCTTGATGGTCAGTGCATGAGGCGAACCTACATGTACATGTACATGTACTAAGAATCGCACCTAGCCATACGCCGATGCGTCTGTTGTCCAGTGTGAATTGGACATTTGGAGTGTGGGGCTTCGCTTCAATGCGTTCTTCAATGCCACAATGCTTCGCTGTACGTCTTTGGTCTATTCAAACTTTTGGTCATTACGTAATAGTTTCCTTGGAGGGTCTACAGCAGTGGCAAACTGAGATATAGCGTCATATAGGCATTTTTGCGATCGTTTTTTTGTCATCAACCTAAGGACAGAGTACGTGTTGCATCATGGATCTCATTCAATAGCTAACCAGCAGAGACTTGCACATGCTTCTTCACTGAAAACCTTCTGCATGTACAGAGGAACCGGACCAGTGGGCTTTGTACTGAGCTGAAGAGATGCAATACCAGTGGGCTTTGTACTGAGCTGAAGAGATGCAATACCACTGGGCTTTGTACTGAGCTGAAGAGATGCAATACCACTGGGCTTTCCTGGTCAATCCAAATTACAAGTTGAATGAGCTGCCCGGGTCCAGTATATATAGTATACTAACAAGAATGAATTTGAATAGCTGTTGCTGGACAGCGATTTGAAAGAAAAAAAGTTGAGCGAAGTGGAGGAAAACTTTTAATAAAAGAAGTGAATGCGAAGAGAGGGGTACTTGGCTGTAAGAAAACAAAGTGTGATCAGGAACCCATCTTCAGTGTTGTTGCTGCAACCTGCCACAATACATGTCAGTGGTCTTCTATAGCAAACCTATATAGTCATATTGGCCTACATCAATTTCTATACGGTGACAAACTCAAGGAACTTCTAAACGTCTGTGTGAGGCGTACGACGTCACACACACGGCCGATCGGGCAGCCACGTAGAAACGGGATGTGAGCTGATCACCGGAGTCTACGTCACGAATTGTTATGTTAATAAGGGGATGGGCGGAGTATACTGGGCACCCCTAAAATACGATTTATTCAATTGATTACATAAACGCGGTAAAGTCAAAATGGCAATATCCGTTTGAATGGAATCACTTTATGACCCGAACTAATACAAAAAAACACATTGCATTATAGGCCCTTAAATCTCGGCTGTATAATCTTACAAGACCTGCTTGTCAATATTGGAGTCGTGTTCGGTTTATTTTTTACAATAATTAATGAAATCATCATCCACTGATAATCACGTCCACTCAAAAAAGTACTCATCATTTTCGGAAATGCTAAGTGTGAACGATTATTCGAAACAGCTTTTTGTACTGCTTGTACTGAAACCGCTCGTCTTGCGTATAACTGCAGTCCATCTTCCATGTTCTTTATGCCAAAGAAGCTGATGATATGCTGATTGCAAGTCTAATAGACTGAATATACGGACTCGTTTCTCAACTCACTGAATATATCGTCAACATTTGGAAGTGGATATGTAGGCCTATCCGGTGCTATATTGCCTCATTAATTTGCCTTAGATCAACACAAAGTCTCAGCTTTCCGGTTTCCTGCAATAGGTGATACATATTTATCATTCAGCAGAATCTATATTTAATTATAATAACCTAATCTCTCAATCCTGTTCAGTTCCTATGGAACATTATTCTCTGACACTCAATGACAGTCGACGTAATTTCTGACTTGGTGGATGTACTTTCTCATTAACAATAAACCCTTGAAACGATAGGTTGACTAGTATTATATAAAAGCCTCCATCTATGGACTGGATAGCTCAGACAATATGAGCACTGGTACTCAAAGCAAGTTGTCTCGGGTTCCAGATTTACTTAGTCATCTTTCAAAATTACAAATTCAGGAATTTTGGATGACATGCAATCACGTGATCAACTGAGCAAGAAAGCTCACAAATTTCTATCACCAATCAATTGTAGAACTGCCAGATTCTACCTTCTCCCGAAAATTCACAAGGCCAACAACCCAGGCAGACCCATCATCTCTGGCAATGGTTCACCTACGGAACACATATCTCTTTTCATTGACTCTTTTCTCAAACCCTTGGTTCCCCAAATCCCCTCATACGTCCATGACACACCCGACTTTCTGCGAAAGTTGGAAAGTGTCAAGGATCAAATTCCGACTACTGCCATAATTGGCACCATTGACGTTTCCTCTCTATACACTAACATCCCCCAGGAAGAAGGCATTCAAGCTTGCTCCTCGGCTCAGGCCAAAGGAAAACAGTCTTCTCCCCCCATATCTGACCTAACCACCCTCATCAGGCTAGTGCTGGCCAAGAACAATTTCTCCTTTCTTGGCAAGCACTATCTTCAGGTGCATGGCACTGCCATGGGCACGCGCATGGCTCCTTCCTTTGCATGCCTCTTCATGGGTGACCTTGAGGAACGCATGCTCAGTGAGGCTCCATGCCGTCCTTGGATTTGGTGGAGATACATAGATGACGTTTTCTTCATTTGGACTTTAGGGACGATAGCAGCTTGAATGTCTTCTTTGACCACATCAATTATTCCTTCCACAGCACTATCAAATTCACATGGGAACACTCTCTCCAGCAGACCCACTTTCTGGATGTCACCGTCCGGAAAGACCTCGACACACTTACTACTGACTTGTATTCTAAGCCCACCGACACTCATCAATAACTCCATGCCTCCAGTTGTCACCCCAGACACTGTAAGACTGGTATAGTTTACAGCCAGGCCCTCAGATTGAGGCGCATATGTTCAAGTCTGACTTTCGCCGCCATACATTGGCCAGTAACTTGGTTGCTAGAGGCTATAGTTCTCGCCAAGTGAAGAACTCCATTCCTAAAGTCTATTCCATTCCATGAAGTTCGGCACTCAAACAAAAGCCACCAGGTCCCAAGGACAATCCCGAGGTTCCCTTAGTTACTTCCTACCACCTTTCTCTTCCTCCTCTCAGGAAGATAACTTAGGAAAACCACTCATATTCTCCACACTTCAGATCGTCTGGCTGATGCTATTCCAAATTCGCCCGTTTTGGCTTTCTTCGTGTACATGTATCTGTGTTGTCCTTGTCACTCTGCCTTTGAGAAAGGTCCTGCTAGGATCGAAACGTCAGGCCCACAATATTTTACGATTTACATTTTTGTAATTTTAGTCAGTAAGCAGTTTGCAACATTTTTGTATACCACTTACATTATTTTTGTGAACAAATCCCGATATTAATTTTAGTCAACATATTTTCCAACGTTTGCACAATATCATGTAGGCCTATAATTATACGGTAAGACTACGTTGTTTTCTTTCTCGTGGTCATAATTGTTACCTGTCAAGGTTGCCCCTTTAATATCGATATGCAATGAGTGAATAAGTTATTTACCCAAAGGAGTATTTTTGTTTATATGCGGTACATTCAAAATATCCGACAAAAGTTAGATTCTATGTTGCATAAAAGACAACCTTTTCTGTCCAGGGGGAGGTTTACTTCTGTCGCCTCTGAGAGAATGTAGTATTTTGTTGAATGTACTCTGTCTGAGAATACGAACTTCAGAGCCTAGTGGACCATTTGCACGAGAAGTATACCGTTGGACGCTGGCGATGTATCTGCGTCGCCATCCGTGAATGTCGCCATCGTTTCGTCTTTGGTTAGCAACCCATTGCCTCCAAAGAACGGTCAGATATCCCGTTTCTTGTTAGAAAGGTGAAAAGGTGTTTAGTTATAAAGGAGCTTGCTGTCGTCATGGATGTGACGGTGGTCGTTGAACTATACTTCGCAAAATATTGCAGTGTCATTTTACGTAACAGCTAGTGTATGGATACCGGACTGGGCCTATATATACTTTACAGTTGGTATTTATATACTAATCCCTGTTGTTAAATAATCTTAGATGTTTGGATGTTGTCCCGTTGTTATCCAATGTGTTTATACAACACGCTTGTTTTCATTTCACTCCTTTAGTTGTTTTAGTAGTTTATTATATTAACAATTCACGCAATTATTATAACCTCCCATCTGACGAAGCGCTAAATCACTCCCGGTTAGTCAAAATAATGTTGTCCGTAAACGGAACGAAATCAGATTCTTCTTTTTTTTCTTCAAAACCTACTTCCGATTTGTCTTCCAGGCTGTTGTAGTTGGGGTTGAAAACAAACTTTGGTTTGCATGTGATCTGGAATAGGGTATGATTTCTTTGAGATAATATAGAAATTATTGCTTCAGACTGGCGCCCCCAACCCAGCAAAGATAATGGGATAATTATTGTGAGGCTCGCATATATAAGGGTGGATAGCTCAGCTGGTAGAGCGCTGCTACGTTCAACCAAAGGCCCGGATTTCAATTTATCTTCAATAAATCGGTAAAACTTTTCTTTAGAAATAAAGATAATCTGCGTACTCTTTCCAAATGGAGCAGTGACTAATGTATATTTTTTTTAAATTCTTTCAGAATGGTCTACCCTAAAAAACAATTTGATGCTAAGTAATTTCCCCATCCTTACGGGAAAAAACCACCATGATGACTATTCATATATTTAATACAATAGCGTGTCGGTGAGAATGTAATCCATGGGGATGAAGGGTGAATATCTCGGTCTAATCGCAGCACTGTGTCTCTTGGCTGAAGAGGACACTTAGAATCTAAACCAGTCTTTATCTTGCCAGGAAAAAACAACAACATTTTTTTCAAAAAGGAATCTCAGGGTTCTCTTTCAGTCAAAACCCCATGCCTTTGTGCCAAAAATTGTGTAAGAAGATGACAGGTAGGTCCTCTAGGATCTAGAACACCCGGAGTAATTATGAATATGAAAACCCCTGAAACAGGATTCGATAGGAATATTCTAAGATGGATATAACATGATGTTTGCGACAAGGAGAATGTAATTCTTTGAGGTTTGCCCTGGTCGACATGATCAGCACAAAGCAGGAGTCACGGTTTCGAATCCCGCCGAGTTGGCTGAATTATTTTCCTCAGGCATCGGGCAAAGCACTGAGCACTCAGTGTTGATCATGTCGAGCAGGGCAAACCTCAACTATAATTACATTCTAAGATGATTGATTTTTAGAATTACCATTGAGCGCCGAATTTACACAGCTTAAACAACATTGATAAGATCGAAAAATAGAAGTGTTCACATATTTACGTGAAACTAATATAATTAAACAGTTTGAAGATTGTTATAGTAGAAACCTCGCCCTGAAATATTTCTGCCTAAAATGTTGTATTTTGGGAGAAAAGAGTAAAAGAAATCGTTTATGTCTCACCGAGATCTAAACTATTTTTCGGAACAGTACGGCGTTGAATGCTGCATTTTCGCGAAACAAATGAAGCGGTTTTCATGATTTTCTCGAGACTCGGTTGGCGGATTGAGCAGAAAATTTTCACAGGTGTGCTATTTCATGCATAATGTTGGATCAAACAACGTATGGATGCCATTCTTTGACCTCAACCAATGTCGTGTGGGGGCTTGAGTAGCCTTTTGGGTGACTGCGCATATAGGCCTACTTGATGAAGAATCTGCAATCGATAATTCCCAAGGTCATAAGGAGCCCACCACCAGCAATAGAAAATAGTATTTACAATGATGTCGTGGCATCTTATCTTATCTCCGGAGACCCCCCCCCCTACACTTATCCTCAAAATCGCCTGTCAACAACGTTGACGATCTAAAGCAAACATTAGCCCTTGGTCTGGTTGCATTGCCGCTATACCAAGGTTTGCATGTGACAGATAACTCATATAGCTCTTATTTAAGTAAAAGGTCAGGGGACGCCTGTCATATACTGGGTGGATGTTGGCTGTCACAAACAAGAATTGGTTCGCCTATTTCTGTTTGGCTGAGAAAATATACTTCCCTATACAGTGTTACTGTAACCTCACATAAATTGCCATGGAAAATGTTCGGAAGAATAAAAGTCGAAGAAGTTGCGCCATGACCATAGGTCTATATAAAAGTGTAAAGACACTCGGACCAACTACCACATTTAACCATGCATGTGACTCATTTCTTTTTTAGAACCAACCACACACTCACAATCTAGATTATCTGTACATCATGGTACCATTGCAGTCTACCCTCGACTTCACCATGAACAGTCTGAAATTACACAGAAGCATCTTGTTCTCATTGCACTCAGTATAGCATTAGCAAGGTGCGCAACAAACATGGCCATATAAAAGTATAATGACACTCATACGGTACGAACTACCAGTGCCACGACACTATCAGAGGTGAACTTATTGACATTTACCCGAGGTCCTATTTGTACATTAGATAACGTTGGATAATAATCGTCTTCAGATAACTTAAGATTGCACGCAATATTTCCACGTGATTGGATGAGTAAAACATGATCGGGTCGCATTGCAGTCACTGTTGGTACATCACCTCAGCTGTGTATGCAGGGGCTAATTCAGGTAAATCAGTTGTGTTTGTAAGCTGTGTATTTCCGAATGTCTTTGTCAGTACGATCCGAGGAAAACGGTGGTGAGTTTGAAATCATACAAAAGCAGAATTTGCAGACTTACTTGTAAATCATGGTTATTCATTAGTTGCGTCACGTCAGCATAGAGGTACACGTGTAGCTTAAACTTCCAAGCATACTGCATAACGTCGCATGCACTTTCATTCTATTGATCAGGATTAATGTTGCAAATTGGATTTTTCCTTTGATCATGCATTTCCCGTCCTGGTTTATATTTGAGTGTTATGATAGTGGTTACAATAATTGAAGAACTTGACTGTCTTTTTAAAAATATAGTAGTTGATAATATTTAAGTCAATCAAAGTCAGAATTCAAGTCAATTACGCATTCTCTTTTCTTTGGTTTTTCCATATCAGGAAGCAGGAAGGGATAACATTTAATATCGTCATAGGTCCAATTAGCACCCAAACTGTGCGCATTTGATCATGGCAATGTGTGCAGTACTACTTCTAATCGTTGTGATGGGAACCATCAATATAGCTGTGTGTGGTTCGGATGTATCTTACACCAACTGGTTAGACCCACTCAAGAATCCCATGTACCCACTACATGCACCAGCACGCCAAGCTCAAGCACACCTCAACTGGAATGTCTCCTCTCAGTGTAAGACTGAGGTACAGACACTTCTTGGAGATATAAAATTACTGGAAGCTGATGCTGTAATGGGTAGGTAGATTGTGACGGCCAATATCTGACTTTGAAGGCATTAGTTTCATATTTTGTTCTCATTTCAGTGGAATACAAGTTGTTCAGTGGCTTTTCCGCTGCTATAAAGCGTCACAGAAAAGTCTTACTGTTTGTTCTAATTTCTTCTCCTCCTCCTCCTCCTCCTCCTCTTCTTCCTCCTCCTCCTCCTCCTCCTCTTCTTCCTCCTCCTCCCCTCCTCCCCCTCCTCCTCCCCTCCTCCCCCTCTCCTCTCACTCCTCCATCTCCTCCCTTTCCTTCTTTCCCTCCTTCTCCTCCTCCCCTCCCCTCCCCTCCTCCATATCCTCCCCTTCTCCCCTTCTCCCCTTCTCCCCTTCTCCCCTTCTCCCCTTCTCCTCCTCTTCCCCTCCCCCTCGATCCCCCTCCTCCTCCTCCTCCCCCTCCTCCATATCCTTCCCTTCTCCCCTTCTCCCCTTCTTCCCTTCTTCCCTTCTCCCCTTCTCCTCCTCTTCCCCTCCCCCTCCCCCTCCTCCTCCTCCTCCCCCTCCTCCTCCTTCATCTCCCCCTCCTCCCCCTTCTCCTCTCCCTTCTCCTCCTCCCCTCTACTCCTCCTCCTCCTCTTCATCTAGCTGCCTCCTCCTCCACCTCCTCCCCCTCCTCCCCTTCTCCTCCTCCTTCCCCTCCTCCTCCCCCACTCCTCTTCCTCTTCCTCTTCCTCTTCCGCTTCCTCTTCCTCTTCCTCTTCCTCTTCCTCCCCCTCCTCCCCCTTGTCCTCCATCTCCTCTCCCTCCCCTCCCCCTCCCCTTCTCCTCCTGCTCCCCTCAACTCCTCCCCCCTCCTCCTGCTCTTCCTCTTTCTCCTCCCCCTCCTCAGCCCCTGGCCCTCCTCCTCCCCTCCCCCTCCTCCTCTTCCTCTTCCCCCTCCTCCTCCCCCTCCTCAGCCCCTGGCCATCTCTTCCCTCTCATCCTCCCCTCGCCCCCATCATCTTCCTCCCCCTCCTTTTCTTCTTATTCTTCCATTCTGTTTTCAACATTGAGAATTAAACCACTCGTTTTGCAATTTGTCAAACAGGTTGCAAATAGTAATTATATTCTATCATATTTCTGTTTCCCACACTCCTGTTTAGCTCTAGATGCCTTTGGTAAACCCCCAGCTGGTATTCTGCAACTGAACATGGCCTGGTTAGGTCACTATGATGAATGTAAAGCCATAGATGGATTCAATTTTTGCTTGGCTAATATGTTACTGAATTCAACACATTTAACCTCAAATCAGGTATGGAAAGAAAAAACACTTTTTCAGCTTTTTGAAATAGGGCACCATTAGGAATTGAAATGAAGCCCAGGTAACTGATGTTTTATAAATACTGCATGATAATTTATCAGACAGATGATACACACCTTTTATCGTCAAATGTGTAACATATTACCCTAAAACATTTGTACAAATTGCAGACAAAAAAATGTCCATTGCATTATGGTGAAACAATTTCTCTGATTTGAGCAGATTTGTATACTTAGAGCTTGTGGAAACTGTCTCTAAGTATGAACATCTTCCTCCATTAAATAGGAATCACCTTTATACTTTATGTTGACTTTTTTTTAACTACATGTATTCACAACTGAATGCTACTAATAGAAGTGGATTGTTTGCTGGGATCATTGTATAAGGCAATGTTTTGAGCATTAGTAAGATTTTGTGTTCAAACAGCGCTATGAAATTGGCTGCTTGTCTTTTTCTTTTGGCTCAGCATTCCTCGGTGTCAGGTTTGCAGGAAGTCGGCATCACATGGGGTATCTGTCCACCAGCCAGCTGCAATGACCAGGATGTTAACATAGTCCTTAAAGATCTCCTAGGTACAAAGAAAAACAGTGCCCTTAAGCTCATTATGCAACCAATATTTGAGTATGATAACCTCCAGCATTATCCTTCAGGATCTCTGTGAAACAAAATATAACGTCAAACAAGTTCGAAAAAGAATCTCAGTCGCTCTTGTTGAACATTTCCATATCTGTCACTGAAATCGTGTAGCACTTTTAGTTTTGAACGAAGTGGTTTAGATTCAGATTATACACTTTGCGATTAAACATGAAATATTTGTCAGCCATCTTTATCACATACAGTGACAGATCCTAATGAGTGACCTCAGCACCCCAACATTGAGTAGACTAGACAATAATGACCTTTGTATAACTGTGCTGTGTAACTCCCCTTATGTTTTTTCCCCAAGTCATGTATTTGATTTTATTCTACCACAGGTGCCTTGAAGATCTTGGAAAAAATTAATGTAACAGCTGATGCTTTGTCAGCCTCTAGTGTTGTCTGTGCCAAGAATCCTCCCATTCCATATAGCGCAGGCTTTATCTTCACTGTGTAAGTTGCATACCCACTTATAGAACTTGTTTTCCCTTGGCTAGGCACCATTTATTTGCTGTGAACTGGCTTAATCTTTGTCAAAACATGACCTTTGGTTTTGGGTAGAAACTGACAAAGCGTAGACATGTGACTGCCTGATGTGGACATGAGTGGCTTATCTGGTTGTTTGGCATATACAGCAAATACTTAACAATGTATCAAACATTAAAATGGCCTCATAATTATGTTCACCTTAGCAGGACCTTTCACAAGCAAAATGAAAGGTCCTGCAAGGGTTGATGCATCACACCAGTGAATTGGTTTTAGATTTTTATATTAGGCCAATTGCTAATCGAAATCAGCAAAAGCAATCATGTCGTTCAATGACAATCCCATTCACAATGACTGATGACTTGTTCACTGGTTAAACTGGACCTAACTGTGGAACACAGAAATGTGTGATGTGATTGTTGTCACAAAGTAGGTTTGATTCCATATAGTAATGATTTAGTCAATATTGTAATGGTGTATAATAATCAGATGTTTGCCACATAATTGTACATATCATGTTGCATGGTTATAATTAGTCATTTATAATCAGATGGTTAGATGCAGTAAAGCTGTGGTGGCATGGTGATGTTCAGATGATTGTGTGAAGTTACTGTTTTAATTTAGTGCAGTGATGGTTAGGCACAGTGAGATCATTTTAAAGAATTGGGTTGACATGGACATTTTAAGTGGTTATATTGCAGTCAATGGTTGTAATACCATTAAACTGAAACTGGACTCAGTCAGTCAGCTCATACCCACAGTCCAGTTGGATTTCACAGTTTCTACAAAAGCAAAAGAGCAAAGAATTGCATAAATTAAGATATTTCATAATCTGTTCCAAATAAAAAGGCTGGTGCCTAAAATCATCTAACTTTAACACAGCACTTTGAAGCTACTTTGATAGTAGGGCACATTAACCTGTTCCTATTAAGTGTGGTAGTAAGCTTCCTAACATTAGTTGTCTGGGTTTTTGTTTACATCAGAACTTTGTGTTGTATCATCCTTGCCCTGATGGTGTTTGGCGCCCTCTATGATGAGTATCTCAAGCTCAGAGCCAAGAAAGTGGTCAAGCTACAGCGCCTCAATCGAGTCTCTTCACATGCCTGGAGTATATGCAGTCTCTCAGCGCATGAATCAGATGAGGATGATGATGAACTGTTGATTAATGATGCAGGGGCTGAATCTGCGCACAATGACACAAAACCAGGTCAGTGGTGTTTGCTTGGTTTTGTATGGTATGTGGGAGAACATGTAACAACTCAATGATATGATAGCACTTTATGTACAATTACCAATTGATTGGAAAGAGTGCATGACCTACAGTAGTCACAACTGCATGCTCCATCAGATGCAATGAGGAAGTTGTTGTTGCTATCGGAAAGCTGATGCACTTTTCTCTCACTGGTGAATCGTTTAGCAGCCCATTTTCAGTACCCCTTTTTTTTTTTATTCAAGTGCTATTTTAAAACTCAGCAATAAGGAGGGCCTGATGTTTTTATCCTAGCAGCACCTTTCTCATCAAAGGCCTTTGAGAGAGCTCCTGCTAGGATCAAAACGACAGCCTTTCTAATTTCTTTCTGATATTTGCTTTTTGATCATTTTTGGAGTATATTACTATTTTCAAATTTGCTAAGCAATCAGGAATAATAAATACCTGGGTGACTGAAAGGGGGGCATTTCTTAATCAAGTACTTTGTAATATCTGCTTTATTTTACCTTTCACTGATAACACACCTCATTTGTTTTGCATGTCGCTGTCTTGATCTGCCTGTCTGTCAATGCATGGCCTTATTGGCAATGCACATGATGGCACACCAGGCCTGGCAGTGCGTCTACTCCTATGCTTTGCTGTCAATCGCAATCTTGCCAAATTGCTGGATGTGGGGCAAGGTGACATGAGCATAAGTGCCCTCAATGGTATCCGTGTCATCAGCATGTTCTGGGTTATCCTGGGTCACACAGTCTTCTTTGGATTCCAAACCAATATCACAGGTAAGTGACAGCATGGTAGCAATATTGAATATAGAGGTATCTATGGAGCGCCAAAAATGAAGAAGTCAAATTTCTCAATTTCTTCCAGTACTGTAGATTTTCAGGGTTTTTTCTTCTGAATTCGCATCAAGTATATGTAGTTTCTAAAAAATAAACGTTGTGCTAGCCAAAAAAAAAAGATGTTACTAATGAGACTGCTGTGATGCTGCAAATGTGTGCAACTCAAAAATACTAGTAAAAACAGAGTGACACTCCAAAAGTGGTCAACGGCTCTTATTTTTATTTGGCTGCTTGTAGATTTTCAGGTTTTCCGATTTCACATCAAGCATTTCCCAAAACTTAATTCCCTGCTTGCAGAAAACAAGAAATTTGGGTTGTCCACTTATGGCTTTCCATAGGCATCTTACAAGATGGTTTCTGATCTTGAAAGATATCTCTATCAGTCCCCCACTCACAAGAGCGAGAAAAAGATTTGGGACAAATAAGCAAGTGATCAGATGTGTCCTGAAACGTTCCGTCCAATGGATGAATGGTATAAATGTTGAATCAATATTTTCATAATTGTAATACAGTGTACAAAAGTTCTGCAAACTTCAAAAATGTAAAGGGCCTGACATTTCTATCCTCACAGGTTCTTTTTCTCACTCTGCCTTTGGTCTTGCAAGTATCCAAAAGTCAGGCTTATTAAATCCTCAAAAGACATGACCTACACGGTGCCACCACACACTTTCAACATCGCCCTCTATTGTTTTCTTAATTTTTTTTACCAGAATTGTTTGTTTCTAAGAAATAAGGAAAGGAGAATTGAGTGGCAAATTTCAAACTATTCATTTAAATATAAAGGAAAAATAATTAAAGTGTACTGGGACATGATTAAATCTGTGTATTTGAACATCAAACTGTGCTTGTCATTACTCAGTGCAGTTTCTGGGATTGGTAAATTAGCAGCTTGCAAAACTGCAAATGAAATCAACGTAATGTTTTCATTCATTAAACATCTTTCAGGAGTGTGTCAGTGTAATACAATTAAGTCATTCAATTCTGGATCATGTAACTTTCAATTGTGTTGCAGTGTGTTTATAATTCACTTATTTCTTTTATAACCTATAAGTCCTGTATATTAAGTTTATTATATTCATTATATTTTCATCATTTCTATTATTTATAGAATGGTCTTTCCTTTTCTTTTCATCTGAGCAGATAATTCACCCACTCTGCTCAATTGGGCCCAGACACATGCTGGATTCCAAGCAGTAGCCAATGCTTTCTTCTCTGTAGATACCTTCTTTTTCTTAAGGTGAGAATTAAATGAAAGCCATTGATAGAAGTGATAACTGGTAATGATATCCATGTCATTTCCGAGGATAACCATTAATACTAGAATCATCTTTATTTGCTTCTTTGTCAGTTTGTAAATTTTAAAATGAATTCTAGTTTATATGTAGTTTTTTATATCTTGTGTAAGACTGCTGTCAATTAAAAGCAAGCCTTGTTAACATCATTTGGCATAATTTTGTACATGTATTTGCCACATTGCTAAACTCTTGTGAAGTTACATTTGGTCAAATGCAATTTAAAGACAGTACACTGCTGAAAGGTTTTTTAAATTATTTTTTATTATTATTCTGTGTTAACCAGCTTTATATATCAGAGTTTAAGAACTTATGGCATATTTTATTTTGTGTTGATTGCAAACTGTGCCAACTATCAAAGTGTAATCATACCAATGCAGAATGCCATCATTAATATTTACTGCCATTACAACTGGTTTTGTTTGCAGTGGGTTTTTGTTGGCTTATCTTACTTTTGTTCGATTCCGTGAACTGAAGACTGCTAAAGCATGGGGCTTTTTCTACTTCCATCGTTACTGGAGGTGAGTATCAACAAACATTCATATGGGAACAGGCACCGTGGCAACAGGGATGCAGTGGTCAATGTTGAACTTGCTTTCTAAAGCAATTGAGATGGTTATCCCGTTAAACCAAACAAATATTTGCACAATTCATTACTTACCAGCAGAGCAGACATCTTCAGTTTTATTGTAACTTTGATACAAAATTAATCTGAAATAAAGATTTCTCATAGCTGCAATTGTGAGAATGTTGTAGCTATTCATCCTCTCCCGTCTCTAGGCTGACACCTCTCTATGCCTTCACAATACTCATCTGGATGTACCTCATTCAGTTTTTTGGCGAGGGCCCAATATGGCAGAGGAGCACTGAGAGACAAAATTGTCCTAACTACTGGTGGAGTGGTCTCCTCTACATCAGCAATTTCTGGCCCAAGGAATTTGGAACGGAGGTATGGGTGAACACAAAGTATAATCAATACTAATTAAAGATACCCTTAGCACTTGTTTTATACTGTACTGTTTGCATTCAATAAGCACAAATAAGTATCATTAAACTGAACAGATATGAATGCCGTCACTTGATCCATTGATTGTTTTTACTGCAGTGCATTGGATGGACCTGGTACTTGGCCAACGACATGCAGTTTTTCATCATCAGTCCTCTGCTCATGGCACCCCTTTTCTAGTAAGCACATTGAATGCTTGATGACACACTCCTGTATTACATATACTCATGATATCTCAATCTTCTTATTGTCCCTCGTTTTACTTGACCTCAAAAAGTGCTTCTATAACTAATTTTACCAACTCTTACCAATGTAACATTGTTGTGTTTCAGTAAAGTAGTGTTGAAATTAGAATGCATTACGTGTGATTTAGATTTAGAGACTCCAGTCCAATTGGTTGCCGTGTATGTAGGTCTTTTTTATTGTCATGTCTAGTTCATGTCTTTTTCCTTTACTGTGGCAACAGTTTTCCAGTTTTGGGTTGGCTGGCTCTGATAGCTACACTGCTTGCTTCCTTCCTCGCAACTGGACTGATAATTGGCCTGTATGATTTGGATGTCTCCTTCCTAAGTGCTGTTGCGTAAGTCGATCAGAGGATGTCAGGTTATAAAACGACATCTTATATTAGTTTGGACAGTTCTTGGTATTGATGTAAACCCTAGAATTCTATATTTCATGCAGGAAGTATGCAGGAAAAATCAGTCCTAAATATGACCTTAAGAAAAGATTTTGGTTTTTACTTTTTATTTCAGTTTGTAACAAACATTTCCTGTGAGCAGGAGCTTCCTGTAAAGGTCTACTGTATGCTGCCTTGGTCTGACCCCAAATCCTGCAAACTTCTTGTGCAGACTCACACTTGGCTTTGCTCTTCTTGTCGTATTCATTGCAGAAGTATGGCCACTGTACCAGCTGGTGAGGATTACTTTTCACTGGTATATGGTAAGCCCTATTGTCGCATCGCTCCCTACCTGGTTGGCATAGGCCTTGGATTCATCATGTACAGGATTGGCAAACGTAGGGTCATCATGTCACCGGTAAGTTACATACGTTTACCTTGCTGATTGGGCAAGTACCAACAAAACTGTCCCTGTAGAAATAATGACCCCAATGTATAGTACAACATTCTTTAGAGAATCAAATCAAACAACATCATTGAAAAAATGGCAAAGAAAACTTTGACTGGACTGGGATTTGAACCTGAAACCACTGTTTTTGCCCACCAGTGCTCTTTCCATCTGAGCTATCCAGCCCTTAATTAGATGGTGGCCTCGCAAATACATGTAATCAACTAGTCTTTGCCAGGGTGAGGGTCCCAGTCAGAAGCAATTCAATCATTAACTGTCGTATATCTCCAGGGATCACACCCCCATTTTCATTCAGATGCATGCAAACAACCAATTGTTGTAAATCTGGCTACAGATTTTTAAAATTTAAGTCAAACAAATAAAGGAAAAACTGACTGGGAACCTTTTGAACAAATTGAGAAATTGTGTGATCCCCGAGCTGCTACAACCAGGTTTACAAGATTTGGCTGTTTGGCTGTCTGAATTAAAATGAAATAAAATGGGGCGTGATCCCTGGAGATATACAGCAATAAAATGAACCTCCAAAATTGATATTTTTCAAAATTACAGCAAATTTTTTAAAAAGGAAATATAAAAGATTCGGAGGGCTAGATGTTTCGATCCTAGCAGGACCTTTCTCAAAGGCAGATTTTATCAAAACATTTCAAAACTTCCCAGTCTGTCTTTCCTTTCATTTGTTTGATTGGATTATCAACAGATACATACTGCCCTGCAGGAGGAAAGGAAACTAGAAATCGGAAGTGATGGTTCAAAGAACTTGTTCCTGTATCCTGAGTCTTCGTGAAATCAAAAAACTGCAGTGCAATAGCCTTAATACCACCTGACCACTGTACTTAAAATAGATCTTTCAATTGCCCGAGTAAGATATGCAGCACTGAATGGTGAAGGGTTGTATTATTCAAGTGGTTTGTGGTTACAGCATTTCGAAATATTTCCTAAGTGAGAGGCTATGTAGTTCTGAAAAGCAACAATGAGTGTAAACTCCTCTGAAGATATCCAAAATGATCAAAATATTCAGTATAGGTTGTTTTCAGAATCAAACCACCAGAATGCTCAGGGAAGACATTTCTACAGTGTGGCTGCTGACCTCTTTCATAAAGCATGAAGGGCATCATTGTACACAATGATTGAGAATGAGGAGTCTGTCCAGCATTTGTGAAGTTTGTCATTTCTTTGTAGGCACTTGCTCTTATTGGTTGGATGTCAGCAGCTGCCATGGCATCGAGTGTTGTCTATGGGCTGTATCCTAGCAGCCATCCTGATTCACCCATGTCACAAGCTGCTAACATTGTGTATGGTTCCATCAGTCGCTTTGTGTGGGCCTTGTCCCTTGCCTGGGCAGTCTTTGCATGCAAGTATGGCTATGGAGGTATGTAGCATGGGAGTATGACCACAATACTACACATTCCTATCTGCCTTATTACACAATAATTATTACCGTAATAGTTATACTGAATATTAGTTTTCTAGTATCATTGTGATCTATTAAAAGGTCCCAGCCTTACTCATTCAGATAAGAAGTAAGTCATTTAATGAGACGCTCATGTATTGCTGTGATTTTTCTCAGGTTGGATAAACAGCTTTTTGTCATGGAACGGATGGGTACCTCTGGGCCGTATCACATTTTCTGCCTACATGATTCATCCTATCGTCATCAATATTTTCTACAACAATTTTGCAAATACCTGGCATTTCTCCGTCTATTTAATGGTAAGTTCCATGTTGTCCAGGAGCAATCAATATATTTTCTGTTTTATGGCTGACTCTGTGTCTGATGCAGATCAAGATATTTCCACATTGAATTTGTCCCTATTCCTTCAATCCTGTTTCCTCCACAATCCATCATTCTCTTCTTCATCATGGCTCCCATCACTAAGTGATGATCAGATTCTCTGCACGTTTACTTTACGTTACTTGACGTCTTTTACCCTACTGTTCCTCCCTATAATTATGTACATTTACATGGATATTAATATTGACAATTGAAAAGGAAGCATTCCAAGCATCCCAAGTGCTCTCGCATTTTCATAAAGCTCATTTATGATTAAGTAGAACTAGTATAGGGTAACTCAAATCTAGTATGTAAAGCCAGACGTCCCAATCTAGTCCCCAACAAATTCAAATTCAATTTTGTTTTTTAATCTATTCTGTCAATCCTTAGTATTTGAAGATAACATATTAGCTTTTCTGAATTATCCATGCATATGTAGATATTATTTGGAGCGATCAACCTGAGTCGCACCACAGTGTTATGGGCACTGACTTCAATTTCCACTGCTCTTTGAATAATTCTTAAGTTTCCTGTCACAGCTGATTGGTTAACATTAACCATCACCTGAGGTGGCTTGTGATGATGACCTTCCCCTGTAACCTTCCCTCTCTATGACTGGATCTGATCTACACATGTAGGCTTTCTACTTTGCGGCAATAGTGAGCATCTCTTACTTCGTTGCTGTATTCTTGTCCCTGGCTGTGGAGTATCCCTGTGTCAACCTTGAGAGACTCCTTCTGCGCTCCCCATCCAAGGCCAAGATTGCCAAGAAAAACAGTCTGGCCACTGGAATCAATGGAGACATCAAGGACACTAATCATGAGATCAAAACAAATGGCTTCACCCCTGGACAAGGATTCACTGACTCCAACAAGGAGGTCCATGCTTAATGTCACATTTTCTGTTTAATTCTATATCTTTACATCTTCAAATTGATACTGTAAATTTGAAGCTAACAGTGACATCGCCTGGTTCTACACAGTCTAAGTAATAGTAGTGCGATACTTAGCCACATGCTCATACCATAGAGTTCATACAGAGGGTAAGCAATGACAATTATAAGAATGGGAGTATTCCCATAAGTTGCTTAAAATGCCACTTTGAAGCAATCAGAACAGGGTTATCTAACCCCTTTTTCAAGATTAGAAGTGTTGACTTTAAGAGTATTTGAAGCTTCTGAAAAGTGGACCTGATGTCTCTGAAAGATTTACTCAAAATATGCACCTAAACACATCCTGAATAAAATATGCTTGATTATTGTTGAAAGGTATCTTCTCTAATTTAGAAATAAAATTCTACAAAATATTGCCAACTGCTTAGTTATTTTTTTAAATGACCAATATGAGTATTATACAGTAGAGGGCCTGACATTGGGGTTCTTGAGGGACCTTACCCTGAGACAATTCAATCTTTGAGAAAGGTCCTGCTTGGATCAAATCATCATACTCTCTAAATGGTTTCTAAATTATTTGCTCCACCTGATGAATCCATAGTGTCTGTAATGTGGACTTTCATCCATTGTTTGACATCACTAGCCTTGTACATGTATGATCTACCATTCTATCACACCATCTGATAATGGTTTTTGACTATTGACACTTTCTGGTTGTTAAATTAAGCCTTCAATCAACGTAACCATGTTACAAAAGACATTGCTGATAGCTATCTTAGCTGAAGAGCCTGCATTGTCTCAATATCTACCCGAAAAAAACATGTTGGGTATTTTTTTTCTCCATGACAATTGTGTGGAATCAGTTGCTCTAAATAGCCTTGTGTGAAATTGCCAAAAAACAGATAGGGAAGGGTTAGAACCCCCACCCCCCATAAAAAATAAATAAAATTAAATCATGTCGAATGTACTTACAAATGACTGGAATGTAAATACAGTGTACGAGATATTTGTTGAGATACTAAGTCGTACATGTGAGATAATAAGTCGTACAAATGAGATAAACCCACACATGCTTTGTCCTATGAACAGGAATAACATGTTTCAATAAGAGTCCAATTCAAGACTTCATTTAACCATAATTATAATATAAACCGTCATCTGCATAGGGTGTTATTATTTCAGGGTACTTTCTTGATTGCGATTATTTTGTATATACGTGAAATATTTGTATGAAAATCTCCTTTTAATCCCATCAGTTTTATTCCTTACACACATGTATGATTTAGTATCTTGTTCGTACCAGACAGCTCAGCTGTAATTTCTTTTTTCACACTTTTTGCAGTTCTACTCTTCCGCAGAAATGAAACATTTCATGAGTTTTATTTGTAAATTTTGATGACTTACACAAATTCAAGTTGTTTTTTGTATTCAAATGCCAATAACTTTTTGTTGAAATGAGGTGCACTATTAAACAGTATTTTAGGTGATATACAAAAATGTTGCAAACTGCTTACTGACTAAAAATACCAAAATGCAAATCTTAAAAGTTAGTGGGCCTGACGTTTTGATCCTAGCAGGACCTTTCTCAAAGGCAGAGTGACAAGGACAAAACAGATACATGTACACGGAGGAAGGGGGGGATAGAGTGAATAGGACACGGATGAGAAACAAAGGACAAAGAGTGAAGCTGGTAGGGAGAGATCAAAGGGAAGGGCAAGGAGTAGGGTAGGGATTAGTGAGAAGAGGGGGAAAGATCAAAGAGAAAAGTGTGAAGGACTGAACACAAAAGAAGGATTTTCAGAAAGCTGCATGGTGTTAGTCATTACCCTCCTGGATGTTGAGACCATGTGGTTGAATAGTCCAAAGACGCTTCATCCACATTTTCTCACGGCTAAGACAGACAGCATTACTAAGGTGACCAAGTGATTCTATGCCCAGTACACTCATATCTGATATCGAATGATCAGGGAGATTGAAGTGATACAGGGGTGTCCATTTTACCGGTTTTGATAGTAGACCTATGGCCATAGATTCGTTTTTGGAGGGTGTTTTTGGTCTCGCCAACATACTGAATATTACAAACTCTACAAGAGATGAGGTATATGATGTTTGAGGTAGTGCACGTGATAGAGCCATAGGTCGTGTGGGTAGTTCCAGAAGAATGTCCATTGAAAGAGTCTATTTCCTTGACATGTGTCTTGCAAACAATGCATTTCGAGGTACACTTAAATGTACCAAATTTAGTAGGAGGTGAAGAGTCCAAAGGGGGAACCTCTGCTCGGACAATTAAGTAACGCAGGTTACGGGGGCACCTGAAAGCCAAAACAGGCGAATTTGGAATGGCATCAGCCAGACGATCTGAAGTGTGGAGAATATGGTGGTTTTCCTTAGTTATCTTCCTGAGAGGAGGAAGAGAAGGGTGGTAGGAAGTAACTAAGGGAACCTTGGGCTTGTCCTTGGGACCTGGTGGCTTTTGTTTTAGTGCCGAACTTCTGGGAATGGAATAGACTTTAGCAATGGAGTTCTTCACTTGGCGAGAACTATAGCCTCTAGCAACCAAGTTACTGGCCAATACACGTGTATGGCGGCGAAAGTCAGACTCATTGGAACATAGTCTGACTTTCGCCCTTGCCCTTGCTCGACTTGGCCTTAAGCTGCCTGAAAATGTTTGATCAGGCACCGGGCAAGCACTGAGCACTCAGTGTTTATCACGTCGAGCAAGGGCAAAACCTCATTGAATTTCATTCTCCTCGATGCAAACATCATGTTATATCTATAATGTTAGGAGTGTTGAGAGTCAATTAATTCTCAATATTCATGGCTGCTGATGCACACAATATTTTAACAGATTGTTCAAAATTTAAGTCGAATGTTTCACTGAAATTGAGGTGATATAACCTTCAACAACAAATGACCAGCATTAATTTGCTCAAGAATATAATACATTGATATATATTTATCAACTAGGAAAGTACATTATAAAAGTACAGTATTATTACAAAATTAAAAATTACAGAGCAGAGTGAGTGAAAGACATTTAAAAGAAGATAATAAAATATATCATCTACATATGTATGTATAAAAAAATAAATACTAATGTGTTTATATCTCTTGGAGTGTGGTGAACAGTAAGTACATGTATGCTATTTTACAGAATAAAAAACTTAATCCTGTTTAGTATTATTTGCCCACTTCAGAACAATACAGAACAAGTAAAATCCAAGGCAGTCCAAAGCCTTGTTTATGTACAATAACACATTGGTACATTTTGTAAATGTATGTCTTGATGAAAGGAGTGGGTGTCAACATTATAATTTAGCTATACCCTCATCCATGCACCCCAGCCTATCCCGTTAACCCATGCACCCTAGCCCCAATCCCTTTAACCCATGCACCCCTGCCCATTCCTTTAGCCCATGCACCCTAGCCCCAATCCCTTTAACTCATGCACCCCTGCCCATTCCTTTAGCCCATGCACCCTAGCCCCAATCCCTTTTACCCAAGCACACTAGCCCATCCCTGTAACCATGCACCCCTGCCCATCCCTTTAGCCCATACACCCTAGCCCATCCCTGTAACCATGCACCCCTGCCCATCCCTTTAGCCCATACACCCTAGCCCATCCCTGTAACCATGCACCCCTGCCCATCCCTTTAGCCCATACACTCTAGCCCATCCCTGTAACCATGCACCCCTGCCCATCCCTTTAGCCCATACACCCTAGCCCATCCCTGTAACACATGCACAACTCCCCATCCCATTAACCCATGCACGCAGCCCATCCTTTTAGTCCATATAAACCAGCCCATCCCTTTAACCAATGCACCCCAGTCTATCTCTGTAACCCATGCACCCGAGCCCCATCCCTTTAATCCAAGCATCCTAGCCCATCCCTTTAACCATACAACCCAGACCATCCCATTATTCTATGCACCCCAGCCCATCCCTTTAACCCATACACTGTTCCCCAGTATGTTGTATGGAACAGTGTAGATGTGCGAGGGTGGTGAGTGGTGACCCATACATCCTCATCAAAACACTATCCCATAACCTGCATTTGTGGCACAAAATGCAACTTACAGCAAATTTAAACGTAAACTTGCAGCAACATCTTCATATATACCTCATACAAAGGTTTAACACATGAACAGAACAGAAAGCAGGAAGGCAACAAAAAATCCTCAAAAAAGCATCTAATATCTAAAACAGAGCAGGTTTGCGGCAACACCATGTATGAGAACCAGAGGGTTCCTTCCAGTACTACACTCAAGAACTACACAAAAGAGATTCTAGTACATGGTGTCACTGCAAACTTACCGGTACTCTGTTTTAATACCACCACCATGCATAGCCTTAAGTCTTATTCATCTAGAAATATTCATTCCACAAAACAATGATGTTATTCAAGGTACAAGGAGCAATGGAGCAACCTATGATCTTAACAAGGACCGGAAATTCAAAACAAAATATTGAGATCTACTATAGAAGCTATCTTTAAAAATATTTCTTAAAAAATAATTATGCTTCTGTCAGATACATGTAAGTATATTTTGTTTTTAGAGGCACAAAGGATTCATTGAGACATCATCACTGGTTACATGACAATAGGTCAAGAAGCCAGAAAGCTGTTTGGTATCCTTACACCTATTTACACAGCCTCCACGGATAATTAGTTAGTCCCCTATTTGACACCTTGCTTGTGTCTTACAGTCTTGGATGACTGGCATCTGTATGAGACTTGGACATCTCCTTAGGGTTTTGGGGCATTAAGAACTTCTCCAAGTGAGCCACTGGATATTCTACAGCAAGGGTGACAACAACTGCAACTGCGTACGTTACCAGTAGATTCCCTGCATAGAAAAACACCTGTACACACAAAACACAACATCATTGCAAAGCCAAAGTCACAAAGAATAGTTCCACTATCTTTTCCTAACTCAGAAATTTGAGCAGCTATAATTTAGAAAAAAAATGAAAAATTTGACCCAAAACCTCTGGTTTTGCATACACCATTCTTCCCATCTGAGCTATCCAGCCCTTAGATGGTAGCCTCCCTAATAGTCAACTAGTCTTTGCCGGAGTTGGGGCGCCAATCGGAAGCATCCAACCATTAACTGCTGTATAACTCCAGGGATCATCATTTTCAATCAAATGCAAAGAATCAATTGTTGTAAACCTGACTGGTGCCCCCACCCCGGCAAAGACTGTTTGGGAAGGTTGCGAAGTTGACTATTTAGAAATCCACCATCTAAAGGATGGTTAGCTCAGATGGTAAGACTGCTGAAACGCAAGTATCAAGTCCCATTCCAGTCCAATTTTCTTTGCCATTTTTCAAAGTTCCCAGTCAGTTAATTTCATTAATATTCAAGTAATTCCAGTAATTCTAATTAATGAAGTTTGAGTTCATTTTTAACTTTTACATACAGTTGTTTTACCATGAATATTTGAAAGTGGTGTATTGAGCTGGGTACAATTGTACAGAGGTTCTTACCATGAGGTAGCGGGACAAATAAATGGGTGTCCCAAAGTTTCCAAAGAAGATGGTATAGACAATGGGATGGAACATGTAGGTGGCATAGGTGAGCCTACTTAGAGGGATCCAGGCAGACCAAGACAAGAATCTGTTAATCCAGCCTGAGATGCAAAGAGGAGAAAAATGGAACGACAATCTGACTTCAAAATAACCAGGTGATTATGTACAGAAGGCCAGTGTTTTGCATGTGATAGCGGTACAATGAATTGGTCTAAAAAGTTGTATTCTGTAGACTAGTTCTTTC
The DNA here is from genome assembly GCA_949987565.1 of Luidia sarsii. Lineage (NCBI taxonomy): Eukaryota > Metazoa > Echinodermata > Asteroidea > Paxillosida > Luidiidae > Luidia > Luidia sarsii. The sequence continues at coordinate 9,497,313 of OX465110.1, forward strand.
AGAGTGATGATGCTCTATAACATAAATAACTTACCACCATAACCATACTTGCAGGCAAACACAACCCAGCCCACAGCTAAAGCCCACCCGAAGCGACCAACCATTCCATAGACAACTTGACCAGCTAAGACAAGCTGCTTGCTGGCATGATAGGATGGGTAGAACGCATACAGGATGCTGACAGCTACTGCAGTGGCCATCATCCAACCAAGGATGGCACTTATCTTGAAAGACACAAGTAGAATAAATATCAGTTTCAAAAAAATTGCCAGGGTCTAAAAATCACAAACATAATTTGCCTTTGAGAAAGATCCTGCTAGGATTGAAACGTCAGGCCCTCTAACTTTTGAGATTTATGTATTGCAGGTCATTTTATTCAGAGAGCAGTTTGCAACAGTTTTTGTATTAACTTCATAATAATAAATAAGTAGTTTCAATGAAAAACTGCTACTCTGACTGCAGCCTTGGTGGCAGGCATGGGGGAGTGGCAGAAGGTAGAGGAGTGATTGGTGGTTGGCATGGGGGAGTGGCAGAAGGTAGAGGAGTGATTGGTGGTTGGTATGGGGGAGTGGCAGAAGGTAGAGGAGTGATTGGTGGTTGGTATGGGGAAGTGGCAGAAGGTAGAGGAGTGATTGGTGGTTGGTATGGGGGAGTGGCAGAAGGTAGAGGAGTGATTGGTGGTTGGCATGGGGGAGTGGCAGAAGGTAGAGGAGTGATTGGTGGTTGGCATGGGGGAGTGGCAGAAGGTAGAGGAGTGATTGGTGGTTGGCATGGGGGAGTGGCAGAAGGTAGAGGAGTGATTGGTGGTTGGTATGGGGGAGTGACAGAAGGTAGAGGAGTGATTGGTGGTTGGCATGGGGGAGTGGCAGAAGGTAGAGGAGTGATTGGTGGTTGGCATGGGGAAGTGGCAGAAAGTAGAGGAGTGATTGGTGGTTGGCATGGGGGAGTGGCAGAAGATAGAGGAGTGATTGGTGGTTGGTATGGGGGAGTGGCAGAAGGTAGAGGAGTGATTGGTGGTTGGTATGGGGGAGTGGCAGAAGGTAGAGGAGTGATTGGTGGTTGGTATGGGGGAGTGGCAGAAAGTAGAGGAGTGATTGGTGGTTGGTATGGGGGAGTGGCAGAAGGAAGAGGAGTGATTGGTGGTTGGCATGGGGAAGTGGCAGAAGGTAGAGGAGTGATTGGTGGTTGGTATGGGGAAGTGACAGAAGGTAGAGGAGTGATTGCTGGTTGGCATGGGGGAGTGGCAGAAGGTAGAGGAGTGATTGGTGGTTGGTATGGGGGAGTGGCAGAAGGTAGAGGAGTGATTGGTGGTTGGCATGGGGGAGTGGCAGAAAGTAGAGGAGTGATTGGTGGTTGGCATGGGGGAGTGGCAGAAGGTAGAGGAGTGATTGGTGGTTGGCATGGGGGAGTGGCAGAAGGTAAAGGAGTGATTGGTGGTTGGTATGGGGGAGTGGCAGAAGGTAGAGGAGTGATTGGTGGTTGGCATGGGGAAGTGGCAGAAGGTAGAGGAGTGATTGGTGGTTGGTATGGGGGAGTGGCAGAAGGAAGAGGAGTGATTGGTGGTTGGTATGGGGGAGTGGCAGAAGGTAGAGGAGTGATTGGTGGTTGGTATGGGGAAGTGGCAGAATGTAGAGGAGTGATTGGTGGTTGGTATGGGGAAGTGGCAGAATGTAGAGGAGTGATTGGTGGTTGGTATGGGGAAGTGGCAGAAGGTAGAGGAGTGATTGGTGGTTGGTATGGGGAAGTGGCAGAAAGTAGAGGAGTGATTGGTGGTTGGTATGGGGGAGTGGCAGAAGATAGAGGAGTGATTGGTGGATGGTATGGGGGAGTGGCAGAAGGTAGAGGAGTGATTGGTGGTTGGTATGGGGGAGTGACAGAAAGTAGAGGAGTGATTGGTGGTTGGTATGGGGGAGTGGCAGAAGGTAGAGGAGTGATTGGTGGTTGGTATGGGGGAGTGACAGAAAGTAGAGGAGTGATTGGTGGTTGGTATGGGGGAGTGGCAGAAGGTAGAGGAGTGATTGGTGGTTGGTATGGGGGAGTGACAGAAAGTAGAGGAGTGATTGGTGGTTGGTATGGGGGAGTGGCAGAAGATAGAGGAGTGATTGGTGGTTGGTATGGGGGAGTGACAGAAGGTAGAGGAGTGATTGGTGGTTGGTATGGGGGAGTGGCAGAAGGTAGAGGAGTGATTGGTGGTTGGTATGGGGGAGTGGCAGAAGATAGAGGAGTGATTGGTGGTTGGTATGGGGGAGTGACAGAAGGTAGAGGAGTGATTGGTGGTTGGTATGGGGGAGTGGCAGAAAGTAGAGGAGTGATTGGTGGTTGGTATGGGGGAGTGGCAGAAGGAAGAGGAGTGATTGGTGGTTGGCATGGGGAAGTGGCAGAAGGTAGAGGAGTGATTGGTGGTTGGCATGGGGGAGTGGCAGAAGGTAGAGGAGTGATTGGTGGTTGGCATGGGGAAGTGGCAGAAGGTAGAGGAGTGATTGGTGGTTGGTATGGGGGAGTGGCAGAAGGAAGAGGAGTGATTGGTGGTTGGTATGGGGGAGTGGCAGAAGGTAGAGGAGTGATTGGTGGTTGGTATGGGGAAGTGGCAGAATGTAGAGGAGTGATTGGTGGTTGGCATGGGGGAGTGGCAGAAGGTAGAGGAGTGATTGGTGGTTGGCATGGGGAAGTGGCAGAAGGTAGAGGAGTGATTGGTGGTTGGCATGGGGGAGTGGCAGAAGGTAGAGGAGTGATTGGTGGTTGGTATGGGGGAGTGGCAGAAGGTAGAGGAGTGATTGGTGGTTGGTATGGGGGAGTGGCAGAAGGTAGAGGAGTGATTGGTGGTTGGTATGGGGGAGTGGCAGAAGGTAGAGGAGTGATTGGTGGTTGGTATGGGGAAGTGACAGAAGGTAGAGGAGTGATTGGTGGTTGGCATGGGGGAGTGACAGAAGGTAGAGGAGTGATTGGTGGTTGGCATGGGGGAGTGGCAGAAGGTAGAGGAGTGATTGGTGGTTGGTATGGGGGAGTGGCAGAAGGTAGAGGAGTGATTGGTGGTTGGTATGGGGGAGTGGCAGAAAGTAGAGGAGTGATTGGTGGTTGGTATGGGGGAGTGGCAGAAGGTAGAGGAGTGATTGCTGGTTGGTATGGGGGAGTGGCAGAAAGTAGAGGAGTGATTGGTGGTTGGTATGGGGGAGTGGCAGAAGGTAGAGGAGTGATTGCTGGTTGGTATGGGGGAGTGGCAGAAGGTAGAGGAGTGATTGGTGGTTGGTATGGGGGAGTGGCAGAAAGTAGAGGAGTGATTGGTGGTTGGCATGGGGGAGTGGCAGAAGGTAGAGGAGTGATTGCTGGTTGGTATGGGGGAGTGGCAGAAAGTAGAGGAGTGATTGGTGGTTGGCATGGGGGAGTGGCAGAAGGTAGAGGAGTGATTGGTGGTTGGTATGGGGGAGTGGCAGAAAGTAGAGGAGTGATTGGTGGTTGGTATGGGGGAGTGGCAGAAGGTAGAGGAGTGATTGGTGGTTGGCATGGGGGAGTGGCAGAAGGTAGAGGAGTGATTGGTGGTTGGTATGGGGAAGTGGCAGAAGGAAGAGGAGTGATTGGTGGTTGGTATGGGGGAGTGGCAGAAAGTAGAGGAGTGATTGGTGGTTGGCATGGGGGAGTGGCAGAAGGTAGAGGAGTGATTGGTGGTTGGCATGGGGGAGTGGCAGAAGGTAGAGGAGTGATTGGTGGTTGGCATGGGGGAGTGGCAGAAAGTAGAGGAGTGATTGGTGGTTGGCATGGGGGAGTGACAGAAGGTAGAGGAGTGATTGGTGGTTGGCAGTGGGGAGTGGCAGAAAGTAGAGGAGTGATTGGTGGTTGGCATGGGGGAGTGGCAGAAGGTAGAGGAGTGATTGGTGGTTGGTATGGGGAAGTGGCAGAAGGAAGAGGAGTGATTGGTGGTTGGTATGGGGGAGTGGCAGAAAGTAGAGGAGTGATTGGTGGTTGGCATGGGGGAGTGGCAGAAGGTAGAGGAGTGATTGGTGGTTGGTATGGGGGAGTGGCAGAAGGTAGAGGAGTGATTGGTGGTTGGTATGGGGGAGTGGCAGAAAGTAGAGGAGTGATTGGTGGTTGGTATGGGGAAGTGACAGAAGGTAGAGGAGTGATTGGTGGTTGGCATGGGGGAGTGACAGAAGGTAGAGGAGTGATTGGTGGTTGGCATGGGGGAGTGGCAGAAGGTAGAGGAGTGATTGGTGGTTGGTATGGGGGAGTGGCAGAAGGTAGAGGAGTGATTGGTGGTTGGTATGGGGGAGTGGCAGAAAGTAGAGGAGTGATTGGTGGTTGGTATGGGGGAGTGGCAGAAGGTAGAGGAGTGATTGGTGGTTGGCATGGGGGAGTGGCAGAAAGTAGAGGAGTGATTGGTGGTTGGTATGGGGGAGTGGCAGAAAGTAGAGGAGTGATTGGTGGTTGGTATGGGGAAGTGACAGAAGGTAGAGGAGTGATTGGTGGTTGGCATGGGGGAGTGACAGAAGGTAGAGGAGTGATTGGTGGTTGGCATGGGGGAGTGGCAGAAGGTAGAGGAGTGATTGGTGGTTGGTATGGGGGAGTGGCAGAAGGTAGAGGAGTGATTGGTGGTTGGTATGGGGGAGTGGCAGAAAGTAGAGGAGTGATTGGTGGTTGGCATGGGGGAGTGACAGAAGGTAGAGGAGTGATTGGTGGTTGGCATGGGGGAGTGGCAGAAGGTAGAGGAGTGATTGGTGGTTGGTATGGGGGAGTGGCAGAAGGTAGAGGAGTGATTGGTGGTTGGTATGGGGGAGTGGCAGAAGGTAGAGGAGTGATTGGTGGTTGGTATGGGGGAGTGGCAGAAAGTAGAGGAGTGATTGGTGGTTGGCATGGGGGAGTGGCAGAAGGTAGAGGAGTGATTGCTGGTTGGTATGGGGGAGTGGCAGAAGGTAGAGGAGTGATTGGTGGTTGGTATGGGGGAGTGGCAGAAAGTAGAGGAGTGATTGGTGGTTGGCATGGGGGAGTGGCAGAAGGTAGAGGAGTGATTGGTGGTTGGTATGGGGGAGTGGCAGAAGGTAGAGGAGTGATTGGTGGTTGGCATGGGGGAGTGGCAGAAGGTAGAGGAGTGATTGCTGGTTGGTATGGGGGAGTGGCAGAAGGTAGAGGAGTGATTGCTGGTTGGTATGGGGGAGTGGCAGAAAGTAGAGGAGTGATTGGTGGTTGGTATGGGGGAGTGGCAGAAGGTAGAGGAGTGATTGGTGGTTGGCATGGGGGAGTGGCAGAAGGTAGAGGAGTGATTGGTGGTTGGCATGGGGGAGTGACAGAAGGTAGAGGAGTGATTGGTGGTTGGCAGTGGGGAGTGGCAGAAAGTAGAGGAGTGATTGGTGGTTGGCATGGGGGAGTGGCAGAAGGTAGAGGAGTGATTGGTGGTTGGTATGGGGAAGTGGCAGAAGGAAGAGGAGTGATTGGTGGTTGGCATGGGGGAGTGGCAGAAAGTAGAGGAGTGATTGGTGGTTGGCATGGGGGAGTGGCAGAAGGTAGAGGAGTGATTGGTGGTTGGCATGGGGGAGTGGCAGAAGGTAGAGGAGTGATTGGTGGTTGGCATGGGGGAGTGGCAGAAAGTAGAGGAGTGATTGGTGGTTGGCATGGGGGAGTGGCAGAAGGTAGAGGAGTGATTGGTGGTTGGCATGGGGGAGTGGCAGAAGGTAGAGGAGTGATTGGTGGTTGGCATGGGGGAGTGGCAGAAGGTAGAGGAGTGATTGGTGGTTGGCATGGGGGAGTGGCAGAAGATAGAGAAGTGATTGGTGGTTGGCATGGGGGAGTGGCAGAAGGTAGAGGAGTGATTGGTGGTTGGCCACGGCTGTTTCGCATACATTACGCGTGCAATAACAAAGTACGGGCTGTGCGCGCGTTGGCTACATGTTTACTCCAGTAATGTTTGTGACGTCGCGCAATAACATGGCGCTCGCCGCGGGCGAAAGTTACGTTGTTTTCGCGACAAACAAACACAATTTCCGAGGCGTGTTGACCTTGGATGTCCATTCTTATAAAGAATTTAGATTAAGAAATTGATTTTCTTTCAGAAAACCTGAATAAAACTGATGCCCTTTCGTTAAATGTTTAGCTTTAGTGATTTTTAAGGTGTTATTTTTGTCGAACGTCTGTTCGAAAAGTGAACGAATTATTTCTGCCCGTTCGTCGAAGATACGGTGGTTACAAATCCGCTCATAAATGGAAACGGTGGTTTGGTTCACTCTTTAATTGATTTCCAGATTATTTAGTCTGGGACAGGTACCGAATAAAAAATATTTCAAGAGAAATATCCCCCAAATTCAATGTTTATCTTCGTAATTTCGCGAACTTTCCGCTGGTTCACGTCACATTCCATAGCATTACTACGTGCTTTATGACGCAAGGGACCAGCGCATCAAAGCGCGCTATATATAAACTTATTAGCTAAAACAACATCGACACATACACGCACATTCATCGTCAACGCAAGATGTTTGCTTTCAAGTCAACATACATGTATCTTCTCTTTATTGGATAAAATGAGCTTTAAATTTCATCAAACTTCATTGGAAAAGATTTGTAGGATTTGTACAAATAGAATTAATCCTGGAGTAAAACAACCTACAAGGAAACCAGTACTTTGCAGCAATCTTAGAAAGGAGATTGATAGCGTATTTAGAGTGAGTACATGGAATGACACACCAGATCAGCACCCCATTGCTCTCTGTGAGAAGTGTTCTAGACAAGTTCGACATCATATTGCAGGTACGAGATACATTGATCCTGAAAAATTAGTCCAGAATCAGACAATTCAGTATGATTGGCCAAAGCACTCCAGAACAGGCCCCTGTTTTGTATGTGATACAGTGAGTCAGCAGTCCAAGGGGGGAGGTTGCTACAAGAGGAAGTCATCTGTGACACAAGAACTTAAGCTTCAGCCAACTTGCTCCTTTGATTTGACAGAGCACAACATTTTTGAACATTTGGGAACAACGTCGTCTACTGTTTCAGTGAACCTGGACATTATCAGTCACAAAGGGGAGGAAAGTATTTTCATCTGCTGTTTGTGTCAATGCATCTTGAGCAGACCTGCTGTACAGACAGCTTGTGAACACAATTTCTGTGCTGTGTGTCTTACTGCTTACTTTCAACACTCTCGAAGAGATAACATAAAATGCCCATTGTGCAGTTCAATAGTTAATTACAATGAAATCACCAAGAGTCCAAGGGTGTTAACAGTTCAACTTGACAATTTGATAGTGGTGTGCTGTAAATGTAACAGGATAGGGAGACTGGAGCAACAAGTTGAGCATTCATGCTCCCCAATTAAGCCCCCCCTCCCCAAAGTGACCATAGTCAAAGCACAAGATTCACTACCCCACCACACTGAATCATCAGATACGAAGAATGTGACAAACGCAGTTCAAGTTCTTAAAAATCTAGCAGCATGCCACCATCCTGGAACTCCAATACCCATTGAGGTAGAAGAAGTCACAGATAGATGGACGTGGCTGAAATTAAAACGTGATGGACGCATTTCTTCTCTCAAAACAGGAGGCCGGGTAAGTCTCGTATAATGCAATTCTTGAAAGAGTAAATTTCAATGCCTATTCAAATACATTTTAAACTCTTATTACATTTTACAATTTTAAAACAGTTTTCAGTCAAATTAGTAAAATGTAAACACACAAATAAAACAATTGTCTTATTGACATCCTTGCACGTTAGCACTAAAACCATTGTATAAATCAAGACTACTCCAGATCCAGAAAGCTGAACTGAATTTGTGTGGTACACATGCATCCCATACATTGTATTACAAGTATTCACAAAAATGAACATGACTATTATCATCCCTTTTTTCAGCCGGCATACATTGAGCGAACGGTGAAGTCATCTAAACCAGATGAACCTCCACCTAGTAAGCGACATTGTGGCAGCTCAATAACGAGTCCAACCTCCATCAATGCTCCTTTGACCACAGAGAAATCCATGGCTATGATGCGTGATTGTCACTTAGCATGGGATCAACTCAGGAAACTTCGAAGGTGCATACAAGATCATAAATAATTCAATAAATGAATAAATACTACTTTAATGTACTGTACATGTAGGCATATTTGTCTAGCATCTTTACTTACTCTCAGGCATTCCTACCCCCAGTTACAACTGGGATACTCTCTATACACACTCAAATCTTGTAAGCAGCTGTAAATGACAAATGTTAAGGTGAATATTTTTAAATGTTTCCAGGTATCTTAGCAGCAGCTGCATTCCCTCCGAGCGCGCTATCCGGAAGCAACAAAAACTCCTGCTGAAAGATAACTTGAGTGGCCAGAGAATCAAGCTGCTATTCAACAGTAGTAAAGCTGATGGGATGAATGGATATGAGATCCGAGAGGTGCCATTCATCTTTGTGAAAGATTTGCCCGCCATGATACTCGACTACTTGGACCGATTGGAACAGTAAGTTTTTTTTTGAGGAACTTGAGTGAAAGCGATACATTTTGTTTGAAATAATTATATACATTTTTTCCTGAAATAATCTCCACTTATCTTTTCCTACAGTCATGGAACCCTAACATGGCACAATGGCATTATCCCCAAGGAAGAAGTCTGGATAAAAATAGGTGGAGACCATGGAGGGAATTCTTTCAAAATGGACTTCCAAGTCGTCAACGTGGCACACCCAAACTCACTCCAGAACACAGTTGTCTTTGCATGCTTTGAAGCGAAAGATTCCATGGCAAACATTGAGCGTACCCTCCCTCCGGTTCTTGAGCAAATATCTGCACTTGCCTCTGCTACATGGTGGTAAGCTATCCCCAGGGTCATCAAGGCTCAGATTTGGTTCTTCCTATGATAAAAAAGCAGATTTGTTTATTTAAAGGGGAGGAGACAAGGTATTTTAATAAGTTGTATAAAACCTTGGAGAGATCATTCAATGACACAACACATTCATATTTGAGTGGGTGAGGGGCCTGAGATGAACAAAAGTCGGGTTTTCTTTCTGAAGTAGCAAACCCGATAAAAACTGGAAAAGGCAAAGATGCCTGTGACATTAGTTTACTAGACTATCTCAACGTCACTAACATAATGAACCCTTCCTCAATTACACTTCCTCATGCAGTGGAAAGTCTATACGTGTTTTCTGTTTTGGAGACTACGAACTCCTTAATAAGATGTACGGATTATGCGGCTGCAATGGTAAGTAGAATTAACTACCAATATTTACACAAATGGTAACTTAACCTATGTGTGATGAAATTTTAAGATTCTGTCTCTAAGAATGGATTCGCTATGACAGGCAAGCAAAAAAACGAGATTCTAATATAACTTACCTGGTCTTTGTTCTCTTCCTCAGCTCGTTACTGTTGCATCTATTGCCTGGCGAGCAAAGCTGAGATGCAACAGCCTCTTCATCAGAGGAGTAAGTATCAGCCTCGCACACTGGACACAATCCGAGAACACCATCAGCAGTTCGTAGAAGATGGTGCCAGGCGCCAACGAGCGAAAGACATATCCTTCAGTGTTGTCAACAGGCCGTTGATACCTATTGAAAATGATCACGTAAGTATTTTTCCTAAATATCAAGGAATATTCTTTGTGGATCAAAAAAGCTAAAAACATTGTCAATAATTAAAAACATTAAATAATCAAAATTCCAAATGCTTTGATCATACCGCTATGAATCACTTTTGTGTTGTGCTATTAAACATCAAAAAGCCGGTGTTTTTTTTCCTTCCTACAGCTGGGAAGGAGGGGGGGGGTGGTGGGGGCCCCTCATGTACATGTACAGTGGGTACATATGCATTAATGCGCACTATGTATCAGCAACCCTGTATCTGCGAATCTTGCAAAAAAATAAACACTTGACCCCTTTCTGATGTTTTAGGTCATATTACCTACCTTGCACATCTCCCTTGGAGTCTACAAGAAGCTTTACGACCTCTTTGAGAGAGATTGCCATGATGTGGATCTCCAGCTATTCCATCTTCGTGTCCAGGCTCAAGACAACTTTAACTTGACCAACTTTGATCATCAAGTTTCTGATGAAATAGAGAGGCTTGGTAGGATCCAGGAGCAACTGCATGAGAAGAGGGCTGCGCTGGAGAGTGCTGAAGAAGACCTTCCACTCTATGTCCTAATGAATGACATGGAAGAAATAGATGCGAACTTCCGTGATACTGCCTCTCTAGCATTCAAGCTCAGGACTGACATTCAAGCCTTGGTAAAATTTCAATATAATTCTTCAAAGTAGCAAAAATAAAAAAATAAATTTTTGAAAGGGTCAGGGAGCAGCTTTTGTAAAAGGTGCTACAGCTAGTTGAATTAAATGGTTGTCAATTCATTTTCATTTTGGTGGCCCAGGAAAAAGAAGCTGAAACATCGCAGCTCTCATATGGGACTGGACCTGTGGCTAGCTCTCTTGACGAGGTGCTTAGCAAATTCAAGGTTCAACGGCAGGCATATCATGGCAAAGCATTTGTGGGCAATCATGTCCACAAATGCTGTGAGGTAACGAAAAATTAAGAAATGAACATGTATACAAATCTTTCTGAGCACTAACTCTAACTCATTCTGAACTCTTGTCAAATGTAATTTGCTTCTATTTTCTCACAGCCCAAAGTGATAGAGGCCCTCACAAAGGCACCCCTCCATACAGCAGAAAAACATCTGTCAGACGACATGCCTTTGGCAGCAATACAGAAAATCAGAAGACAAGCTGCAATGATGAGGGCCAAATATCAGGAAATTTTCCTGAAATTTGCCGATGTGCATAAGGGCATCAACCACACCCGTGCTGTCACAGATGGTGACATCCACCTCATAGGTAAATAAATGCACTCACAGTGAATGTTTACATTTTATACATAAAGTTCTCAAAGTTACAAGAGCAAATTATATACCCACTCACTGATGTGTATTTCATTTTATCACGGTGCAGAAGTGAGCATCCAGGAGCTGTTGAGCGCATATCGGCGACTCTTCCCCGGCCAAAATGTCACACCAAAGCTCCATCTACTTGAAGATCATGCCGTTGATCAGTTGCGCCACTTCAAAGCTGGTTTTGGGCTGCTCAATGAGCAAGGTGGAGAACTTATCCACTGTGAGTTCAACCGAATCCGCCGGGTAGTTCATGGGATGAGCAATGATCTTGAGAGGTTGATGGCCATCATGAGGCGTCATCATATAAGCACCACACCTGAGGTCAATAGCAAGATGAGCAGAAATGAACAGTAATTTTATTTATTGTCAACAATAAAGTTGCATTTACAAATGGTGTTAGTATACATGAATGGATGCTGCAATAGCTATTTCTTAAATTCTTTGAAATGTATAACTATAAATATACATATTCATGGCAAGTAAAACCGTCAAAATCTATGTACGTATACTAGCTAAGGTATTGATAGTACATGTATGACACTATGATGTGTCACACGCCATGATCACACAAAGTTTTGTAGTGTACGATAACGTGTGTACTACTACTAGTACTACGTAGTACTAGTACAGTAGTAGCAGTAGTAGTATGGTAGTACATGTGCATTTTTTTAACTTCATATTTGCCCTGCAAACTTGCCTTAAATTCTTGAGCGCTAACTTCCAGAACATTCACGACATTTAAATATTATTGAGCCAGACATTGACATTGGTCTTCTTGTAGTTGTAGATATTTATGATGAATAGTGTTTCTTTAGCATTCATCTGTATCCTGTGTAACCCTTGTTCCTAAGCTAATGAGTATTACTAATACTATTAGTCAATTACTGAATTAGAGTAATGTCACCACTAGCACTACAAAACAATTGCGTCTCGGAACATGACAAATATATCATAAAATAATATCAATACCTTATTAATATTATGAATAATGCCTAATGCCTAATGAATGTTCAGATCCACTGTAATTATTCCCTTTTTCTTTTTCTACCCATTCATTCCAGTCCATACCCACTCCATTCAGGCCAGGAGTCGGCTAGCTTAGCAATCAATTATTATTGTAATATTAATAATGTCGTTTTTTCAGCATTTGAGCGATTTGGCCTTTGAGTTTGACCATAGCCCCTACCACTATTCACTAAGAGTAAGACTCATCGCCAGGCCTTTGATGTTAAGCATGTACATGCAACAGTCGTTGAGCCGTTTCGTTTTGCACGCTTTGCGAATACAAAATGCAAGTACACCACGACCGCTTCGTGTATGTAATTATTATTTGACGTTCGCGCTTTAGAATGTTTAGAGGGAGAAAGAAGCATTGTTAGTAAACAAAAACGGGCTACATCTGATGCAACCATACAATCATACAAGCCTAAGTACTATTTGTTTACATACCTTCGAGATGTCCGTTGTAATCTCTCGAAATCGTGTCGATACTCATCGGAGTTTCTGACCGTGCTCTGCATGCAACACGTAACGTTACATGGCCGCGTGGCGTGCCCCCGAAAATGTTGCTCAAAACTAACAAAATGATGTGTCCCAGAACTATCATTTGTGTTGCACAAACAATGATAACCAATCTGTCGATGTATTAATGACTGAAACTTCAGACCACCGTCATTCTCCTCATATGAGATGTGTTTTGGGGCGTAGAGACGACAGCCCTCACGTGCAAACATACCTCAACACATGTGACAACCCACACGATCAAACTGTACGTATTATTTATTTTGTGCACGAAAGATAGCCGACAATCAATTGAACAACTTCATCCGGGGGTTTTCTAGCCTTATTTGGTGGTATAATGCATATTCAAGATTTAAACCAATAGTGACGTACCATTTTCGCGGGGTATTTAAATCCCAACGACTGAAATAAAAGAATTACAGAGCGCGACGCGCATAGCCCGGCTTCGCGATCACGTGATTTTGGCACTAACTACAAACGACCAACAGAGGGCGTACTTTTGTAAGCAATGAAACAGCCGTGTGGCATGGGGGAGTGGCAGAAGGTAGAGGAGTGATTGGTGGTTGGCATGGGGGAGTGGCAGAAGGTAGAGGAGTGATTGGTGGTTGGCATGGGGGAGTGGCAGAAGGTAAAGGAGTGATTGCTGGTTGGCATGGGGGAGTGGCAGAAGGTAGAGGAGTGATTGGTGGTTGGTATGGGGAAGTGGCAGAAGGTAGAGGAGTGATTGGTGGTTGGTATGGGGGAGTGGCAGAAGGTAGAGGAGTGATTGGTGGTTGGTATGGGGGAGTGGCAGAAAGTAGAGGAGTGATTGGTGGTTGGCATGGGGGAGTGGCAGAAGGTAGAGGAGTGATTGCTGGTTGGTATGGGGGAGTGGCAGAAGGTAGAGGAGTGATTGGTGGTTGGTATGGGGGAGTGGCAGAAAGTAGAGGAGTGATTGGTGGTTGGTATGGGGGAGTGGCAGAAAGTAGAGGAGTGATTGCTGGTTGGTATGGGGGAGTGGCAGAAGGTAGAGGAGTGATTGGTGGTTGGCATGGGGAAGTGGCAGAAGGAAGAGGAGTGATTGGTGGTTGGTATGGGGAAGTGGCAGAAGGAAGAGGAGTGATTGGTGGTTGGTATGGGGGAGTGGCAGAAGGTAGAGGAGTGATTGGTGGTTGGTATGGGGGAGTGGCAGAAGGTAAAGGAGTGATTGGTGGTTGGCAAGGGGGAGTGGCAGAAGGTAGAGGAGTGATTGGTGGTTGGCATGGGGAAGTGGCAGAAAGTAGAGGAGTGATTGGTGGTTGGCATGGGGGAGTGGCAGAAGGTAGAGGAGTGATTGGTGGTTGGCATGGGGAAGTGGCAGAAGGAAGAGGAGTGATTTGTGGTTGGTATGGGGAAGTGGCAGAAGGAAGAGGAGTGATTGGTGGTTGGTATGGGGGAGTGGCAGAAGGTAGAGGAGTGATTGGTGGTTGGTATGGGGGAGTGGCAGAAGGTAGAGGAGTGATTGGTGGTTGGCATGGGGGAGTGGCAGAAGGTAGAGGAGTGATTGGTGGTTGGTATGGGGGAGTGGCAGAAGGTAGAGGAGTGATTGGTGGTTGGTATGGGGGAGTGGCAGAAGGTAGAGGAGTGATTGGTGGTTGGTATGGGGGAGTGGCAGAAGGAAGAGGAGTGATTGGTGGTTGGTATGGGGGAGTGGCAGAAGGTAGAGGAGTGATTGGTGGTTGGCATGGGGGAGTGGCAGAAGGTAGAGGAGTGATTGGTGGTTGGTATGGGGGAGTGGCAGAAGGTAGAGGAGTGATTGGTGGTTGGTATGGGGGAGTGGCAGAAGGTAGAGGAGTGATTGGTGGTTGGCATGGGGGAGTGGCAGAAGGTAGAGGAGTGATTGGTGGTTGGTATGGGGGAGTGGCAGAAGGTAGAGGAGTGATTGGTGGTTGGTATGGGGGAGTGGCAGAAGGTAGAGGAGTGATTGGTGGTTGGCATGGGGGAGTGGCAGAATGTAGAGGAGTGATTGGTGGTTGGTATGGGGAAGTGGCAGAAGGTAGAGGAGTGATTGCTGGTTGGTATGGGGGAGTGGCAGAAGATAGAGGAGTGATTGGTGGTTGGTATGGGGGAGTGGCAGAAGGTAGAGGAGTGATTGGTGGTTGGCATGGGGGAGTGGCAGAAGGTAGAGGAGTGATTGGTGGTTGGTATGGGGGAGTGGCAGAAGGTAGAGGAGTGATTGGTGGTTGGCATGGGGGAGTGGCAGAAGGTAGAGGAGTGATTGGTGGTTGGTATGGGGAAGTGGCAGAAGGTAGAGGAGTGATTGGTGGTTGGTATGGGGGAGTGGCAGAAGGTAGAGGAGTGATTGGTGGTTGGTATGGGGAAGTGGCAGAAGGTAAAGGAGTGATTGGTGGTTGGTATGGGTGGCAGAAGGTAAAGGAGTGATTGGTGGTTGGTATGGGTGGCAGAAGGTAGAGGAGTGATTTGTGGTTGGCATGGGGGAGTGGCAGAAGGTAGAGGAGTGATTGGTGGTTGGCATGGGGGAGTGGCAGAAGGTAGAGGAGTGATTGGTGGTTGGCATGGGGGAGTGGCAGAAGGTAGAGGAGTGATTGGTGGTTGGCATGGGGGAGTGACAGAAGGTAGAGGAGTGATTGGTGGTTGGCATGGGGAAGTGGCAGAAAGTAGAGGAGTGATTGGTGGTTGGTATGGGGGAGTGGCAGAAGGTAGAGGAGTGATTGGTGGTTGGCATGGGGGAGTGGCAGAAGGTAAAGGAGTGATTGGTGGTTGGTATGGGGGAGTGGCAGAAGGTAGAGGAGTGATTGGTGGTTGCCATTGGGGAGTGACAGAAGGTAGAGGAGTGATTGGTGGTTGCCATGGGGGAGTGACAGAAGGTAGAGGAGTGATTGGTGGTTGGCATGGGGGAGTGACAGAAGGTAGAGGAGTGATTGGTGGTTGGCATGGGGGAGTGGCAGAAGGTAGAGGAGTGATTGGTGGTTGGTATGGGGGAGTGACAGAAGGTAGAGGAGTGATTGGTGGTTGGTATGGGGAAGTGGCAGAAGGTAAAGGAGTGATTGTTGGTTGCCATGGGGGAGTGGCAGAAGGTAGAGGAGTGATTGGTTGTTGTATGGGGAAGTTGCAGAAGGTAAAGGAGTGATTGGTGGTTGGTATGGGGGAGTGGCAGAAGGTAAAGGAGTGATTGGTGGTTGGCATGGGGGAGTGGCAGAAGATAGAGGAGTGATTGGTGGTTGGCATGGGGGAGTGGCAGAAGGTAGAGGAGTGATTGGTGGTTGGTATGGGGGAGTGGCAGAAGGTAGAGGAGTGATTGGTGGTTGGCATGGGGGAGTGGCAGAAGGTAGAGGAGTGATTGGTGGTTGGTATGGGGGAGTGACAGAAGGTAGAGGAGTGATTGGTGGTTGGTATGGGGGAGTGGCAGAAGGTAGAGGAGTGATTGGCGGTTGGTATGGGGAAGTGGCAGAAGGTAGAGGAGTGATTGGTGGTTGGCATGGGGGAGTGGCAGAAGGTTATGGAGTGATTGGTGGTTGGTATGGGGGAGTGGCAGAAGGTAGAGGAGTGATTGGTGGTTGGTATGGGGGAGTGACAGAAGGTAGAGGAGTGATTGGTGGTTGGCATGGGGGAGTGACAGAAGGTAGAGGAGTGATTGGTGGTTGGTATGGGGGAGTGGCAGAAGGTAGAGGAGTGATTGGTGGTTGGTATGGGGGAGTGGCAGAAGGTAGAGGAGTGATTGGTGGTTGGCATGGGGGAGTGACAGAAGGTAGAGGAGTGATTGGTGGTTGGTATGGGGGAGTGGCAGAAGGTAGAGGATTGATTGGTGGTTGCCATGGGGGAGTGACAGAAGGTAGAGGAGTGATTGGTGGTTGGCATGGGGGAGTGGCAGAAGGTAGAGGAGTGATGGGTGGTTGGTATGGGGGAGTGGCAGAAGGTAGAGGAGTGATTGGTGGTTGGCATGGGGGAGTGACAGAAGGTAGAGGAGTGATTGGTGGTTGGTATGGGGGAGTGGCAGAAGGTAGAGGATTGATTGGTGGTTGCCATGGGGGAGTGACAGAAGGTAGAGGAGTGATTGGTGGTTGGCATGGGGGAGTGGCAGAAGGTAGAGGAGTGATTGGTGGTTGGTATGGGGGAGTGGCAGAAGGTAGAGGAGTGATTGGTGGTTGGCATGGGGGAGTGGCAGAAGATAGAGAAGTGATTGGTGGTTGGCATGGGGGAGTGGCAGAAGGTAGAGGAGTGATTGGTGGTTGGTATGGGAGAGTGGCAGAAGGTAGAGGAGTGATTGGTGGTTGGTATGGGGGAGTGGCAGAAGGTAGAGGAGTGATTGGTGGTTGGTATGGGGGAGTGGCAGAAGGTAGAGGAGTGATTGGTGGTTGGTATGGGGGAGTGACAGAAGGTAGAGGAGTAATTGGTGGTTGGTATGGGGGAGTGGCAGAAGGTAGAGGAGTGATTGGTGGTTGGTATGGGGAAGTGGCAGAAGGTAGAGGAGTGATTGGTGGTTGGTATGGGGAAGTGGCAGAAGGTAGAGGAGTGATTGGTGGTTGGCATGGGGGAGTGGCAGAAGGTAAAGGAGTGATTGGTGGTTGGTATGGGGAAGTGGCAGAAGGTAGAGGAGTGATTGGTGGTTGGCATGGGGGAGTGGCAGAAGGTAAAGGAGTGATTGGTGGTTGGTATGGGGGAGTGGCAGAAGGTAGAGGAGTGATTGGTGGTTGGTATGGGGGAGTGGCAGAAGGTAGAGGAGTGATTGGTGGTTGGCATGGGGGAGTGGCAGAAGGTAGAGGAGTGATTGGTGGTTGGTATGGGGGAGTGGCAGAAGGTAGAGGAGTGATTGGTGGTTGGTATGGGGGAGTGGCAGAAAGTAGAGGAGTGATTGGTGGTTGGTATGGGGGAGTGGCAGAAGGTAGAGGAGTGATTGGTGGTTGGTATGGGGAAGTGGCAGAAGGTAGAGGAGTGATTGGTGGTTGGTATGGGGAAGTGGCAGAAGGTAGAGGAGTGATTGGTGGTTGGCATGGGGGAGTGGCAGAAGGTAAAGGAGTGATTGGTGGTTGGTATGGGGAAGTGGCAGAAGGTAGAGGAGTGATTGGTGGTTGGCATGGGGGAGTGGCAGAAGGTAAAGGAGTGATTGGTGGTTGGTATGGGGGAGTGGCAGAAGGTAGAGGAGTGATTGGTGGTTGGTATGGGGGAGTGGCAGAAGGTAGAGGAGTGATTGGTGGTTGGTATGGGGGAGTGGCAGAAGGTAGAGGAGTGATTGGTGGTTGGTATGGGGGAGTGGCAGAAGGTAGAGGAGTGATTGGTGGTTGGTATGGGGGAGTGGCAGAAGGTAGAGGAGTGATTGGTGGTTGGCATGGGGGAGTGGCAGAAGATAGAGAAGTGATTGGTGGTTGCCATTGGGGAGTGACAGAAGGTAGAGGAGTGATTGGTGGTTGCCATGGGGGAGTGACAGAAGGTAGAGGAGTGATTGGTGGTTGGCATGGGGGAGTGACAGAAGGTAGAGGAGTGATTGGTGGTTGGCATGGGGGAGTGGCAGAAGGTAGAGGAGTGATTGGTGGTTGGTATGGGGAAGTGGCAGAAGGTAGAGGAGTGATTGGTGGTTGGCATGGGGGAGTGGCAGAAGGTAAAGGAGTGATTGGTGGTTGGTATGGGGGAGTGACAGAAGGTAGAGGAGTAATTGGTGGTTGGTATGGGGGAGTGGCAGAAGGTAGAGGAGTGATTGGTGGTTGGTATGGGGAAGTGGCAGAAGGTAGAGGAGTGATTGGTGGTTGGTATGGGGAAGTGGCAGAAGGTAGAGGAGTGATTGGTGGTTGGCATGGGGGAGTGGCAGAAGGTAAAGGAGTGATTGGTGGTTGGTATGGGGAAGTGGCAGAAGGTAGAGGAGTGATTGGTGGTTGGCATGGGGGAGTGGCAGAAGGTAAAGGAGTGATTGGTGGTTGGTATGGGGGAGTGGCAGAAGGTAGAGGAGTGATTGGTGGTTGGTATGGGGGAGTGGCAGAAGGTAGAGGAGTGATTGGTGGTTGGTATGGGGAAGTGGCAGAAGGTAGAGGAGTGATTGGTGGTTGGCATGGGGGAGTGGCAGAAGGTAAAGGAGTGATTGCTGGTTGGTATGGGGAAGTGGCAGAAGGTAAAGGAGTGATTGCTGGTTGGCATGGGGGAGTGGCAGAAGGTAGAGGAGTGATTGGTGGTTGGTATGGGGGAGTGGCAGAAGGTAGAGGAGTGATTGGTGGTTGGTATGGGGAAGTGGCAGAAGGTAGAGGAGTGATTGGTGGTTGGTATGGGGAAGTGGCAGAAGGTAGAGGAGTGATTGGTGGTTGGCATGGGGGAGTGGCAGAAGATAGAGAAGTGATTGGTGGTTGCCATTGGGGAGTGACAGAAGGTAGAGGAGTGATTGGTGGTTGCCATGGGGGAGTGACAGAAGGTAGAGGAGTGATTGGTGGTTGGCATGGGGGAGTGACAGAAGGTAGAGGAGTGATTGGTGGTTGGCATGGGGGAGTGGCAGAAGGTAGAGGAGTGATTGGTGGTTGGTATGGGGAAGTGGCAGAAGGTAGAGGAGTGATTGGTGGTTGGCATGGGGGAGTGGCAGAAGGTAAAGGAGTGATCGGTGGTTGGTATGGGGAAGTGGCAGAAGGTAGAGGAGTGATTGGTGGTTGGCATGGGGGAGTGACAGAAGGTAGAGGAGTGATTGGCGGTTGGCATGGGGGAGTGGCAGAAGGTAAAGGAGTGATTGGTGGTTGGCATGGGGGAGTGGCAGAATGTAGAGGAGTGATTGGTGGTTGGTATGGGGAAGTGGCAGAAGGTAGAGGAGTGATTGGTGGTTGGCATGGGGGAGTGGCAGAAGGTAAAGGAGTGATCGGTGGTTGGTATGGGGAAGTGGCAGAAGGTAGAGGAGTGATTGGTGGTTGGCATGGGGGAGTGGCAGAAGGTAGAGGAGTGATTGGTGGTTGGTATGGGGAGTGGCAGAAGGTAAAGGAGTGATTGGTGGTTGGCATGGGGGAGTGGAAGAAGGTAGAGGAGTGATTGGTGGTTGGCATGGGGGAGTGGCAGAAGGTAGAGGAGTGATTGGTGGTTGGTATGGGGGAGTGGCAGAAGGTAGAGGAGTGATTGGTGGTTGGCATGGGGGAGTGGCAGAAGGTAGAGGAGTGATTGGTGGTTGGCATGGGGGAGTGGCAGAAGGTAAAGGAGTGATTGGTGGTTGGTATGGGGAAGTGGCAGAAGGTAGAGGAGTGATTGGTGGTTGGTATGGGGGAGTGGCAGAAGGTAGAGGAGTGATTGGTGGTTGGTATGGGGGAGTGGCAGAAGGTAGAGGAGTGATTGGTGGTTGGCATGGGGGAGTGGCAGAAGGTAGAGGAGTGATTGGTGGTTGGTATGGGGGAGTGGCAGAAGGAAGAGGAGTGATTGGTGGTTGGCATGGGGGAGTGGCAGAAGGTAGAGGAGTGATTGGTGGTTGGCATGGGGGAGTGGCAGAAGGTAAAGGAGTGATTGGTGGTTGGTATTGGGAAGTGGCAGAAGGTAGAGGAGTGATTTGTGGTTGGCATGGGGGAGTGGCAGAAGGTAGAGGAGTGATTGGTGGTTGGCAAAGTTCACAATTAAGCACAAACAATAGTGCAATGTACCGGTGACATGATGACCCTGCGTCTGCCAATCCTGTACATGATGAACCCAAAGCCTATGCCAACCAGGTAGGGAGCGATGCGACAATAGGGCTTTTCATACACCAGAGAGTTGTCATCCAAACCATATCCATTCCTACAAATATGGCAAGTAAAGATTCCTTAATTCACTTCAGTGAGACATACGTGTTTTCTGTGTTTTTCTATCATTAGAAGTTTGAGACAGGCAGCTTCATATTTAGTTGTAGAATTCCGAAGACTTTTGTCGTATTGCACAAATAGAAATAACCATCAGTTACTAACCAATCATCAGCCCGCCTGAGCATTTCAAATACCACAACCATGTTTGGTTTGTAATATTGGGTCTATTAAAGTTCTGGCTATTTCCAGGTATGATTAACTGAGACTTTAAAAATGGGGTTTTACTTCACATCTGATAGACAAAGTATACATGACAAAATAATTTTCAAGGCAATTTATGGACACAGTAGGATAGTGTTGAAAAGGGATGACAGGCTACTTACTGAGCAGACAAAGCAATACCGACAATATCAACTGATGCATTGTATGCAATCATGATATACGCAGTGACCAACATGCAGATCAGAGTAACTGCAGATAAAGCAATCAAACCAAATGTAGGTGCGCTGGAAAAAAATCAAGAAAAAGGAATACAACATTAACATTGTAGAAAGGTTCATTGAATGCTGCTTCTCTACAGTTGACAACGAAGGGAAGGAAGGTCCAGAGATATTGCAGAGAGGTCCAGTGTTGTAACCAAACAACCTTGGATGTCTGATTTCGTTTAGTGGTACTCGTTTGTGTATAGCCTTTGGTGGGAAACTTTATTCCTCCTCACTGAGAAATGACAACATGTAAAATAATGGGTTTCTTGTGTGGAAAATTATATAATGCTTTGGGACCAGATGTAGAAGAATTGTTGAATACATCCCACTTTTAATGGCTTGGGAATAGTTAATTTATTTGATCTTGCAAAACTGCAAAACTACCTCAAAAGGGAAAACCTTGACAATTCTAGAGGCCTTGATTAATCCAGAACTTAAAACTCCCTTGAGACCAAGATACCATGAGCTTTCTAATAAAGGATGAAGAGCCCAGCATAATTACTTACTAATAAAGTGGAACAAGCAGGAAGGGACTGATGATGAAAAACTGCATGTCGTTGGCCAAGTACCATGTCCATCCAATGCACTGCATAAAGACAACAAAAACAAATAACTTGATGAGCAACTCTACAGAAATGTTACAAGGCAGAATACCAATGGCATTGTATTATTGTTACATACATCGTGATACAAATAGCAAAACCTTTCAGTACTGTAGTTGTAGCTGTGTAATTACATGCAAACTGCTTACTTACTGAAATGAATAAAATAAATGCAAATCTAATAACACGCTGAAATTTCTCTCCTAACAGGGCCTTTATCAAGGGCAGAATGACAAGGACAAAACAGATAGGATAGTGACAAGGTCACAGATGATATACAAAGGAACCCCAAAACACCAAATAATAAAGAATAAGAAATTATATTTTTGTGCCAAACATGTTTTACCAACCTGAGTATTGAAGCCCTTAGGATAGAAGTTGTTGATGTAAAGCAAATTTGTCCACCAGTACTTGGAGCACCATGGTTTGTTGGTATTATAACTCCAGACTGGACTGTCCCCAATGAATGGCTGAATGTACATCCAGACCAGGATGGTGAGGCCAAGCACAGGGGTCAATCTAATCCAAACAGGCCAGGAAATCAGTCAGTGTAGTCCTTACTCAACATACAATCATGAGAGAGATCTAAGCAAGACTAGACTTTCCAGCAAAATACAAGACTAACATTGGACAAGCATACAAATCCTAATCTATCTGACTTTGTAGAGTGGTTTACAATGACTGCAAGAACAACACTCAACAGTGGCAATTGCATCTATTTATTAGATATCAACTACCAGTACATGTATGTGGTCTGTTAGATGCTTTGCTGAGAACAAGTATCCACATACCCGGTATCTGACACAACATAAAGATATGGGCTAGAGGCATGTACCAACCTTCAATACCTAGTCACCTACCTCAAGTAACGGTGGAAATAGAACCAGAGCCAGGCTTTAGCAGACTTGAGTTTGTCCATGCGAGCCAGTCCCAGATAAGACACCAAGAAGCCACTATACAACAACCATTGAACCAAAATCAATTGAACAGATACAAAACACTGAATTTGTACCAGGCCACTCACACCACAGACATCAACAGTCACAAACAACTCATACATTACTACAACTAAATCTTTGACATTTAAACTTTCTTTTTAATTTCGATGCTAAAAGAAAATAGAACCCTTATCATTTGCATGTCTAGGTAGTTGCATGGTTGCATGAGATAAAATCAAGAAAAAAGTTTCAAATTATTTTGGCCCCAATCATGCATTCATGTTCAATAGCAATTATTATTGCCTTTATTTAGCCTTTATTCACACAGAATAATGATCATTTTTGATGATATACTGAGTAATGGTAATGGCAACAGAGTCACATCTTGACACTGATCTATAATTACAGCTCATGTACAGGGCAATTCCAAGAAAAAGAAAAGAAAACAATATAAAAAAATTCATGAGATTTCCTAAAGAGGGTTTACTCAAATATACAATGTAATCTACTCTGTCAAGCTGATTGACTTTTAGTATGTATATGACTTCATTTACATGTACATGAAACAGATTACATGGCAGTGGTAAGTTTCAGCCCTAATCTGACCAATGTTGGTGGAAATTCAATCGGGCAATGTTCACCTTTCCTACCTCAGAAAAAAGAAGGAATCCACTGCGAAGTAGGCATTAGACACTGCTTGGAAGGCAAATGTTTGCAGCCACTGTGTGCCGGCAAGATAGTTTTCTGTCAAAAGTACACCATATAAATAATGTTTAACTACACACATGACATTATCTGGCACAATTATTGATTCCCTGTCTTGAATTACTGCATTGAATGTCAATCCTTTAAACTCCAATGAGTCCATCAAGGTATGATCCATCCTTGCCTGCAATGCTTTAGACATGTGCAAAGGTCAGGATTTTACCATTCCTTGGCATTTGATTCATTCATTTCAATGTTGTATAGACAATGGGACATTGATGTCAACCTTGTTTCTGGAATTGTTGCTTTTGCTGGCACACTTCATCCAAGCTTTTCACAAATACACCAGCAGCTGATTTCACAAAAGATTAGCTTATGGCGCAACTCCACTTATGCCGTATCTTATTGTGTAAGTTTTGCAATAACTTGATGACGGATTAAAGTTATGAAATTGAAATAGGGTACATGTTGGAGGCATGAAATGTGCTGTAACTTACGCCATGACTTCAGGTGGCGTAAGTTGTTGCTACACGTAAAAATGGCATTGATGCTGTTAGCGCAAGTAAACATCAAAACTTTGCCAAAAGATTGTTTTGCAACAGAGCAAATCAATTGAATTCTCACGATGACAGCAAAATTGGGTGCTATAGATTGTATACGATATTAATGTAACCATGAAAAACACACAGGCGTCCTTTTTTTATACTGACAGCCTACCTCACTGCAAATGGCTGCTTCCATTCCAAAGAAATGGCCACAGCTCAAGGAATGTTTTATGTACATGTAGCACATGCACTCCATAAAGCGTGCACTTCAAACAGTCGTTGATATGACCTGAAGTCACAGTCATCCAAAAGGTTTTTACAAAAAGTGACAAAATGATGTTGCGCAAGTTTCGTGAAATTGATTTCAAGTAAAAGCGCAGCTAACCAGCATATGTCGCAAATACTGCGCAATAAGCAGATCAGGTGTTATATTCTGCTTTGTGAAATCAGCTGCAAATGCCTTAGTACATACAAGTTGAATACTGATCCCAAATACTCAGAGGCAGGGCCTGGTGTTCTCACCCTCGTAGGAAGGACCTCTTTCAAAGGCAGAATGATACTCACGAGAATTCCCAAAGAGGACGGAGAAGACCAGCGCATGACCCAGGATGACCCATGACATGCTGATGACCCTGATGCCATTAAGGGAGCCAATGCTGGCGTCCTTTTGCTTGGTGTCTAGCAGCTTGGACAGGTTACGGGTCACAGCAAACCAGAGCAGGATCTTGCCAAGTATGTTCTTTGGATCAGTTGAGATTGCATCATGTTGAACAGAAGGTGGTGAGCCAAGTCTAGGACCCATGCTGTCAGGCCCTTCAAATATAATGATAATTGCAATGATTACAACTGTGAGCCTTGTTCCAAACCATACCTTTAGTCATTAGTAACTTGATTTAAAGGGATAACACAACATTGGTCAAGGTCAAAATATAGCATCCATATGTTGTCTGATCCAACATATGTATGAAATAGAACACCTGTGAAAATTTCAGCTTAATCCGCCAACTGAGTCTCGAGAAATGAGTGAAAACCGCTTCATTTTTTTTGCGAAAATGCAGCATTCAACGCCGTACTGTTACGAAAAACAGTATAGATCTCGGTGAGACGTAAACTATTTTTTTACTCTTTTCTCCCAAAATACAACATTTTAGGCAGAAATATTTCAGTGCGAGGTTTCTACTATAACCATCTTCAAACTGTATAAGTTTCATGTAAATCTGTGAACATTTCTGTTTTCCGATCTTACCAATGTTGTGTAGGGGCTTTAAGGCTACATGTTTTTTTTTTTAGAACAGGGTTCCCCTAGAGTTCTGTGAGTCAACCAATTGATGGCAACCAATAATTTGCTCAGTGGATGTGCTATGTTGAGGTCCATGGATCACAGATTGGATAGAGAATAAACAGAGTGCATGTGTATGTGCATGTAGAAACATACAGTAATGTGCAAGGAAACATCAGATACACCATACACCATTTAATTTTGTTTCCACGTTTTTTCTAGCGGACTGAGTTGTAACCTATGAAGGCATGTTATTTTATATATGCGTCGCGTTTGACAAAGTATGAAAGCAATTCTCTGACCTTCACCAATATCTACCCCACATTTAAAATGGGTTAAGTTCCCATCGTCTTGGTAACTTGCGCTCTGTTTTTTTCTCTTCTATGAACCGTTAACAAGTTCCCAATAATTAATTTTTGTTTAATATGCTCAGTCCCCTCTTTGGGATACTCCGCTAATGTAACAAACATCTGTGACCAGGACTTTCGGTAAATGATTTCTGGCGATAATACCTCCAAACTCTACAATTGACTACCAAGTGGTTGGTTCCAATTAAGTAACAATTAACAATTGATATTTCCTAAGGTGATATACAAAAATGTTGCAAACTGCTTACTGACTAAAATTACCAAAATGTAAATCTTAAAATTTAGTGGGCCTGACGTTTCGATCCTAGCAGGACCTTTCTCAAAGGCAGAGTGACAAGGACAAAACAGATACATGTACATGGAGGAAGGGGGGAGAGTGAATAGGACACAGATGAGAAACAAAGGACAAAGAGTGAAGCTGGTAGGGAGAGATCAAAGGGAAGGGCAAGCGGTGGGGTAGGGATTAGTGAGAGGAGGGGGAAAGATCAAAGAGAAGGGCAAGGAGTAGGGTAGGGATTAGTGACAAGAGGGGGAAAGATCAAAGAGAGAAGTGTGAAGGACTGAACACAAAAGAAGGATTATCAGAAAGCTGCATGGTGTTAGTCATTACCCTCCTGGATGTTGAGACCATGTGGTTGAATAGTCCGAAGACGCTTCATCCACATTTTCTCACGGCTAAGACGGACAGCATTACTACGGTGACCAAGTGATTCTATGCCCAGTACACTCATATCTGATATCGAATGATCAGGGAGATTGAAGTGATACCCAACAGGGGTGTCCATTTTACCGGTTTTGATAGTAGACCTATGGCAATAGATCCGTTTTTTGAGGGTTTTTTGGTCTCGCCAACATACTGAATATTACAAACTCTACAAGAGATGAGGTATATGATGTTTGAGGTAGTGCACGTGATAGAGCCATAGGTCGTGTGGGTAGTTCCAGAAGAATGACCATTGAAAGAGTCTATTTCAGAGTCTAAAGAGTCTATTTCAATGGTCTCTTTCAATGGTCATTCTTCTGGAACTACCCACACGACCTATGGCTCTATCACGTGCACTACCTCAAACATCATATACCTCATCTCTTGTAGAGTTTGTAATATTCAGTATCAATATAGGAAGGTTTGCGGTGAACACCATGTATCAGGTCTCTTAAAGGAAGAGGTATGGTTCTGAAAAGAACCTGAGGGTAACTCGACGTTTCGACCAGTATGCTCTGGCCGTCATCTCCTGATGACGTCGAGTTACCCTCAGGTTCTTTTCAGAACCATACCTCTTCCTTTAAGAGACCTGATACATGGTGTTCACCGCAAACCTTCCTATATTGATTCACCCACCATGCAAAGCCTTAAGTCTCAAATATTCAGTATGTTGGCGAGACCAAAAACACCCTCAAAAAACGGATCTATGGCCATAGGTCTACTATCAAAACCGGTAAAATGGACACCCCTGTTGGGTATCACTTCAATCTCCCTGATCATTCGATATCAGATATGCGTGTACTGGGCATAGAATCACTTGGTCACCGTAGTAATGCTGTCCGTCTTAGCCGTGAGAAAATGTGGATGAAGCGTCTTCGGACTATTCAACCACATGGTCTCAACATCCAGGAGGGTAATGACTAACACCATGCAGCTTTCTGATAATCCTTCTTTTGTGTTCAGTCCTTCACACTTCTCTCTTTGATCTTTCCCCCTCTTGTCACTAATCCCTACCCATTCCTTGCCCTTCTCTTTGATCTTTCCCCCTCCTCTAACTAATCCCTACCCCACCGCTTGCCCTTCCCTTTGATCACTCCCTACCAGCTTCACTTTTTGTCCTTTGTTTCTCATCCGTGTCCTATTCACTCTCCCCCCCCCTTCCTCCATGTACATGTATCTGTTTTGTCCTTGTCACTCTGCCTTTGAGAAAGGTCCTGCTAGGATCGAAACGTCAGGCCCACTAAATTTTAAGAATTGATATTTCCCTTTATTGGCTGAAAAGAACTGTCCAATACACATGCCTGAATGAAATAATGTCATTTTTTTTTCAAGGCTCAGCATATAAGCCGCTCGGTGTATAAACCGCAGTAAACTTCCTAATGGGCAAAATCAACATAATTACAAGCTGCAACTTGTATTCAAAAAATTAATATAGAACTATAGAACCGTCTTTCCATGCTCATTTAGAAAAGAAATAAAGTATATATTTTATAAATTACCTTGAGGTTGTGCCTGTACATTGGTGATATCCTCAAATTCTGGTGTATTTCCCCCAACTAAATGCTCATCATCAACAGTATTGTGCTCCATTTCTGTATCATTCACAACTCTGAAATACAGCCATGTGCTCAAGGGATGGCGTCTCTTTGCCTTGAATTGGAGATATTCGTCATACAGGGAGCCAGTGACCATCAGAATCACAAGCAAAGATAGCAGCACACTAAACATACAAATAAACAAGGAAAGCATGGAAAGAAGTTCATCTTTGTCACTTACCATTTACGGTATTTGATAATCCCTCAGTAAAAATCACTGCAACAAAATGAATGATGCCAAATGAAAATCTACCTACTGTTGATTTTCTTAATTGGGTACTGGAAAAAAAAGGGAAAAAAAGAACACTGCCCCCCCCCAAAAAAACCAGATACTGTACTATCAAAACTAACAAAGGAATGAGAATAAACAACATACATTGTGCATATGACTCCTCCACTATAAGGTATAGGTGGAGACATTGGACATGTCATCCCCACAGCTGACACAGCTTTGAGGTCGACATATTTCTCATCTAGAAGAGCTGAACAACAAACAAATCAAACAGAGCTCTGGTTAAATAAGATTAGAAGGTTTGCATGGTGGAAGCACCAAGTGGAAGGCTTGCAGTAGGCATGGTAGGACCGTTCCAACTACGAAATTAATCACGATTTGAATTGCGATTCAAAAACCTTTTTTTTTGTCGTGTCCACATTCCACACAGGTCAAAAAATCACAAGCCGATTGTGGTTAGCAGTTGTGGTCAAATGGTGGGTTTGTCCTTGAGGGTGGCCCAAGCAGGGAGGCATAAACAACCACAGCACCTCCTGTCAGAGCGTGAGCGGTGCATTGTGGGACTAAAAAAAAAACAGTACGAATTCAGTGGAGCGTTCCCACACACTGGCAGAAACGTATACGGTAGCTCTACAGGCTCTTTTCAGAGCCAAACTCGGTCTCAATAGAGATGTGTTATATGGTGTCACAGCAAACCAGCTTCCACTTGGCTCTGATTAAAATATTCATGAAACCTGAGTGTTATTTAGTCTCAAGTTGCAGGCAACCAAGCCATGATCCAGACACTTAATTTTGATAAATCTGATTAAAAACATAAAAATCCTAGCAAAGCTTTTCTTCTAGCAGGACCTTTCTCCAAGCAGGACCTTTCTCCTAGCAGGACCTTTTGCCTAGCAGGACCTTTCTCCTTAGCAGGACCTTTCTCCTAGCAGGGCCTTTCTCCTAGCAGGACCTTTCACCTAGCAGGACCTTTCTCCTAGCAGGGCCTTTCTCCTAGCAGGACCTTTCACCTAGCAGGACCTTTCTCCTAGCAGGGCTTTTCTCCTTGCAGGACCTATCTCCTAGCAGGACCTTTCTCCTAGCAGGTCCTTTCTCCTAACAGGGCCTTTCCCCTAGCAGGGCCTTTCTCCTAGCAGGGCTTTTCTCCTTGCAGGACCTTTCTCCTAGCAGGACCTTTCTCCTAGCAGGACCTATCACCTAACAGGACCTATCTCCTAGCAGGGCCTTTCTCCTAGCAGGGCTTTTCTCCTAGCAGGGCCTTTCTCCTAGCAGAGCCTTTCTCCTAGCAGGACCTTTCTCCTAGCAGGGTTTTTCTCCTAGCAGGGTTTTTCTCCTAGCAGGGCCTTTCTCCTTGCAGGACCTTTCTCCTAGCAGGACCTTTCTCCCAGTAGCAGGACCTATCTCCTAGCAGGACCTTTCTCCTATCAGGACCTTTCTCCTAGCAGGACCTTTCTCCTAGCAAAGCTTTACTTTTAGCATGACTTTTCCCCTAGCAGGGCCTTTCTCCTAGCAGGGCCTTTCTCCTAGCAGGACCTTTCTCCTAGCAGGACCTTTCTCCCAGTAGCAGGACCTTTCTCCCAGTAGCAGGACCTTTCTCCTATCAGGACCTTTCTCCTATCAGGACCTTTCTCCTAGCAGGACCTTTCTCCTAGCAAAGCTTTACTTTTAGCAGGACTTTTCCCCTAGCAGGACCTTTCTCCTAGCAGGGCCTTTCTCCTAGCAGGGCCTTTCTCCTAGCAGGACCTTTCTCCTAGCAGGACCTTTCTCCAAGCAGGACCTTTCTCCTAGCAGGGTTTTTCTCCTAGCAGGGCCTTTCTCCTTGCAGGACCTTTCTCCTAGCAGGACCTTTCTCCCAGTAGCAGGACCTATCTCCTAGCAGGACCTTTCTCCTATCAGGACCTTTCTCCTATCAGGACCTTTCTCCTAGCAGGACCTTTCTCCTATCAGGTCCTTTCTCCTATCAGGACCTTTCTCCTAGCAGGTCCTATCTCCTAACAGGACCTATCTCCTAGCAGGACCTTTCTCCTAGCAGGACCTATCTCCTAGCAGGGCCTTTCTCCTAGCAGGGCTTTTCTCCTAGCAGGACCTTTCTCCTAGCAGAACCTATCTCCTAGCAGGACCTTTCTCCTAGCAGGACCTTTCTCCTAGCAGGGCCTTTCTCCTAACAGGGCCTTTCTCCTAGCAGGGCCTTTCTCCAAGCAGGGCCTTTCTCCTAGCAGGATCTTTTCTCCTAGCACTAGCAGGGCCTTTCTCCTAGCAGGGATTTTCTCCTAGCAGGACCTTACTCCTAGCAGGATCTTTCTCCTAGCAGGACCTACAGTATCTCCTAGCAGGACCTTTCTCCTAGCAGGGCCTTTCTCCTTGCAGGACCTTTCTCCTAGCAGGACCTTACTCCTAGCAGGACCTTTCTCCCAGTAGCAGGACCTATCTCCTAGCAGGACCTTTCTCCTAGCAGGACCTTTCTCCTATCAGGTCCTTTCTCCTATCAGGACCTTTCTCCTAGCAGGTCCTATCTCCTAGCAGGACCTATCTCCTAGCAGGACCTTTCTCCTAGCAGGACCTATCTCCTAGCAGGGCCTTTCTCCTAGCAGGGCTTTTCTCCTAGCAGGACCTTTCTCCTAGCAGGACCTATCTCCTAGCAGGACCTTTCTCCTAGCAGGACCTTTCTCCTAGCAGGGCCTTTCTCCTAGCAGGATCTTTTCTCCTAGCACTAGCAGGGCCTTTCTCCTAGCAGGGATTTTCTCCTAGCAGGACCTTACTCCTAGCAGGACCTTTCTCCTAGCAGGACCTTACTCCTAGCAGGGTTTTTCTCCTAGCAGGGCCTTTCTCCTTGCAGGACCTTTCTCCTAGCAGGACCTTTCTCCCAGTAGCAGGACCTATCTCCTAGCAGGACCATTCTCCTATCAGGACCTATCTCCTAGCAGGACCTTTCTCCTACCAGGACCTTTCTCCTATCAGGACCTTTCTCCTAGCAGGACCTTTCTCCTATCAGGTCCTTTCTCCTATCAGGACCTTTCTCCTAGCAGGTCCTATCTCCTAGCAGGACCTATCTCCTAGCAGGACCTTTCTCCTAGCAGGACCTATCTCCTAGCAGGGCCTTTCTCCTAGCAGGGCTTTTCTCCTAGCAGGACCTTTCTCCTAGCAGGACCTATCTCCTAGCAGGACCTTTCTCCTAGCAGGACCTTTCTCCTAGCAGGGCCTTTCTCCTTGCAGGACCTTTCTCCTAGCAGGACCTTTCTCCCAGTAGCAGGACCTATCTCCTAGCAGGACCATTCTCCTATCAGGACCTATCTCCTAGCAGGACCTTTCTCCTACCAGGACCTTTCTCCTATCAGGACCTTTCTCCTAGCAGGACCTTTCTCCTATCAGGTCCTTTCTCCTATCAGGACCTTTCTCCTAGCAGGTCCTATCTCCTAGCAGGACCTATCTCCTAGCAGGACCTTTCTCCTAGCAGGACCTATCTCCTAGCAGGGCCTTTCTCCTAGCAGGGCTTTTCTCCTAGCAGGACCTTTCTCCTAGCAGGACCTATCTCCTAGCAGGACCTTTCTCCTAGCAGGACCTTTCTCCTAGCAGGGCCTTTCTCCTAACAGGGCCTTTCTCCTAGCAGTGCCTTTATCCTAGCAGGGCCTTTCTCCCAGCAGGATCTTTTCTCCTAGCACTAGCAGGGCCTTTCTCCTAGCAGGGATTTTCTCCTAGCAGGACCTTACTCCTAGCAGGATCTTTCTCCTTGCAGGACCTATCTCCTAGCAGGACCTTTCTCCTAGCAGGACCTTTCTCCTAGCAGGGCCTTTTTCCTAGCAGGACCTATCTCCTAGCAGGACCTTTCTCCTAGCAGGACCTATCTCCTAGCAGGACCTTTCTCCTAGCAGGACCTTTCTCCTAGCAGGACCTTTCTCCTTGCAGGGCCTTTCTCCTAGCAGGGCCTTTCTCCTAGCAGGACCTTTCTCCTAGCAGGGCCTTTCTCCTAGCGGGACCCTTCTCCTAGCAGGGCCTTTCTCCTAGCAGGGCTTTTCTCCTAGCAGGACCTTTCTCCTAGCAGGATCTTTCCTCTAGCAGGACCTATCTCCTAGCAGGACCTTTCTCCTAGCAGGACCTTTCTCGTAGCAGGACCTTTCTCCTAGCAGGGCATTTCTCCTAGCAGGGCATTTCTCCTAGCAGGATCTTTCTCCTAACGGGACCTTTCTCCTAGCAGGACCTTTCTCCTAGCAGGGCCTTTCTCCTAGCATGACCTTTCTCCTAGCATGACCTTTAAGTCCATGGAATATAGTGTACTGACTTATCAGGTCTGGTTTTTGTACTCACTGAGAAAGAATTGGATGGTACTCATCAGTTCCTCCTCCGAGCAGCTAGCTGGCGGACAAATCCCCCAATGGACTGCAATAACTACACCCTGTTACCAAATCAAAGAATGCAATTTTTATTATTATAAATAATTATAAATAAGCGCAAATTTGAAAGAAAAAAAAGGCCAAAGAAAACTTGGACTGGGCCTGGATTTGAACCGAGACCTCTGGTTGTACATACCAGCGCTTTGGTAATGAATGGCAAAGAAAACTTGGACTGGACCGAGACTCGAGCCTGAGCCCATCTGAGCTATGCAGACCTTAGATGGCAGCCATACCAAACAGCCATCTATGCTTGGGGTGGGGCACCAGCCAGAAGCAAAGCCGGAGCAAAATAAAATCAAAATTAAGAGGAAAAAAGTGGTCAGTTTGAGTTATGTACCACGAAATTCAGCTTGACTTTTTCTTTTTATTCATTCAGCAAAAGGTTGAGCTATGTGTGGGAAAGGGATACTGTAGAATCAGTACTGTATACATGTACCATTTAGTCCTGCAAGTGCTGTATCACATCCAGATCCAGTATCGGTATATCATTCAATTGATTGTATAAAATGGTTAAATGCTATAACGAACATCCCGGGATCCATGAAAATTGTTTGGTATAGCGGTCATTCGTTATAGCAGTTGCCGCCACATATTTTTTACACAAACATCAGGAGCCAAAGGCCATGCTCATTATAGCCGAATATTCGGTATATCGGTGTTCGTTATAGTGACGTTCCACTGTATATCTACATGTAAATCATTAAACAGGCTTGTAATATGAACAGATATAGTTAGTGGTTATTGATGTGTACATGATGTGTAAAGCACAAGCCATAGCTAGGAATAAGATAGCAAGCTTCTGTGGATCATCCTACCTTGATTCCTATTTTGTTGCCATCCAGTTTCAGTTCTGTTAGGCAGTATTTGTAGCCTTCTAATGACTTGCACTCATCGTAGTTTCCAGGCCATAGACTGTCACCTTCAAACAAACCTGCTCCAGGTTTTCCAAAAGCATCCAAAACTGGAGAGGGAGAATTGTAATGCTTAAATGTTTAACAAATCGATTAAAAACTGACAGTTTCAACAGTTTTGAAAAAAAATGAGATTTAAGTATTTATGGATAGATTGTTCAACAACAAACCCAAACAGACTGGAATTATGGGCTGAAAATTACAACCCCGAGTCAGCCCGATTCCTGAAACGCGCGAGATCACATCCACGCCAGCCTACGGTGAACAGTGCTGCTGTAAGCGTTTCATTTGCGATTTTGCCTCAGTGCGAAAGATTTTTAGAGTCAGTTTGCTGTACATTTACCGGTAGAGACTAAAATGTTGTGTTCCTCTAGAGAGGGTGGCGAGGAATATCCCTGGCATACAGTAGTATCAAATGTAGTAATTAACAGTTGTTTGATCCCTGTGGTACTCACTACCGAGCCATATCGTTTTGAACCCGTGGCCATGGCCCAGGACGAAAGCACAAAGCAACCACGCACGACGGTCATGTTAGCCGGTCGCCCTGCTCACATGCCCGGTGGGTCGCTCTGATAATCACGCTGCGCTTTATTGCTCGCACGTCAAATAATCTCACGACTTTGAGAATTTGTAAAAGTTGGACCCTCTGGAACTACTTGGATCCTGTATGTTTATGATGAATTGTTCCTCGGTATTTGTCAGGTTTAATAACCCGGCCAAATCTTTCAAAAATGATAACTCGCAGATATACAAGAAACACCTCAAAAATGGCATGAAACAAATTTGATGATGATACAAATTTTAAAGGTCAGGTGGTACGAATGTGAATTCTTGGATAACAAATCCCTAATACAGGCCTGTCGACGGTACTTAAAAATAAAGGTACAAGTTAAGCTGGCCGGAGTGATAAGTGAGATACTGTATAATGAGCACTGAATTTTGTTTATATGAAATCATAAAACTACTCATGAAGACTGTAGCTCGTTCCCAATTCTCGAAGGCTAGCCTGCAATGAGATCTGCACCACGGCCCCTGAGGTGCCGTCGTCGCCGCTGAACGATCATGGGAGGTACATGTACATGTAAATGTACTACCATGCCATGTGCAGGACTGGAAGCACGAGCACAGGATAAAGTCCGAGCTGGGACTTGGGGTTGATTTTAGGCCTTTAAGGGTGGGAATAGTCCTAAATTTTACCCTCAATCTTTTCCTGAATTCAAATTCCTTCTGTACGATGCTGAACTTGTCAACAGAATTTTCTGCGTAATGCTTTTGGCAGACAAATACAGTAGTGACCACGAGGAAACATTGAAATCCGCCCAATTATGCTGATGAACCTCGTCCACGCGCGATTAATTTTGTTGTCCCTCAGAAACCTCAAAAATACCAAATCTGGGTTTCTGGTGACATTTCTGTTACAACCACCCACTGCACAAAACCATGGAATGTTGAAAAAATTGAACAACCAATTGCTGTAAACCTGGCTACAGCAGCTCAGGGATCACACACAACTTATTTTTCAATTAACAAAATGGGAAAGAAAACTTTGACTGCACCGGGAATTTAACGAGAGACCTCCAGTCTTACGTAGCAGCACTTGGTACAAAGGTGTATTTGATTTATTCAAAATAGCAAAGAACATTTGCCTAGACTAGGACTACTACTACTAAAGCCCATCGCTCCCAGTGGAGCATAGGCCATCGACGACCCCTCGCCATCGCACTCTGTTCTGGGCTGCTCTTGTTATTCCTGTCCAGTTGGTACCCTGCTGCTTTAACTCTGCCTCAGTGTCTCGCCTCCAGCTGTTGCGAGGCCGGCCCCTCTTTCTCTTTCCCTGCGGGTTCCAGGTCAGGGCTTGGCGTGTGGTGCTGGATGCCGGTTTCCTGAGGGTGTGTCCGATCCAGCCCCACTTCCTCCGCAGTATCTGCTTGGCCACTGGCTCCTGTTCCGCTCGCTCCCACAGGTCTTCATTTCGGATCTTCTCCGGCCATCGGATGTTGTAGATGCGCCTCAGACAGGTGTTGAAAAATGTCTGGATCTTCTGCTGCATCGTCTTTGTCGTCCGCCATGCCTCGCATCCATAGAGAAGGATGGACTTCACATTGGAGTTGAAGATGCGGAGTTTGGTTCTCACGCTGATCTCTCTTGATGCCCAGATGCTCTTGAGGGTGACAAAGGCTGCTCTTGCCTTGCTGATCCTGGCTGTGACATCTCGGTCTGTGCCCCCCTGTCGATCGACCACACTTCCCAGATAGACGAAGGTATCCACCTCCCTGATGGGCTCTCCACCAACTGTGACTGGTGTGTTGGAAGTGGTGTTGGTCCTCATCAGCTTGGTCTTCTCCTTGTTGATCTTGAGCCCTGTCCCTGCTGATGTGGTCTCAAGTCGAGTTGTCTTGTCCTGCATTTGACTGTGGTTGTGTGACAGAAGAGCCAGGTCATCAGCAAAGTCGAGGTCGTCAAGCTGCGTCCAAAGTGTCCACTGTACCCCATTCTGCCTGTCTGTTGTGGTGGTATTCATGATCCAGTCGATGACCAGCAGGAAGAGGAATGGGGACAGCAGGCACCCCTGACGAACTCCGGTCTTCACCTCGAAGCTGTCGGACAGCTGGCCAGCGTGGGCAATCGTGCAGCTCATGCCCTGGTAGGTGCATCTGATGAGGGAGGTGATCTTCTCGGGGACGCCATAGTGCCTCAACAGCTTCCACAGTGTCTGTCTGTCAACACTGTCAAAGGCCTTCTCATAGTCAATGAAGTTGATGTAGAGGGGGGAGTTCCACTCCAGCGACTGCTCCACGATGATGCGCAGACTGGCGATCTGGTCGGCACAGGATCTGTTCCTGCGGAAGCCTGCCTGTTGGTCCCGGAGCTTGGGGTCAACCGCCTCCCTAATCCTCTCCAGTAGGACTCTGTTGAGAACCTTGCCTGGCACTGACAGGAGCATGATCCCTCGATAATTACTGCAATCCCTGAGATCTCCTTTCTTAGGCAGCTTGATGACAATGCCTTCTTTCCACTGAGCTGGAACTTCTTCCTTCTCCCAGATCTTGCTAAAGAGGCTGTGTAGCATGTTGACCGCGGTCTCCATGTCTGCTTTGATGGCTTCTGCTGGTATCTCAACCGGCCCTGCAGCCTTTCCGTTTTTCAGTGAGACTAGGACTAGGACTACAATGTGTAAATCACCAGTCTTCTGAGTTAACAATGCCAGAGGTCCGAGTCTCAGGTGCAATGCTGGTCCAGGCCAATTTTCGCAACTACAGTAGTTCCATATCATTTATTGCTTAAAGGCCCAATACAACATTGGTAAAGGTCAAAAAATTACCATACATGTACATGTACAGTAGTTTGAATTAAACAAAGAATTAAACATACATGTACCAAAAACACAGCTAGGTTTTTTTTTAGCTCAAACGATAAACTGAGAAAGGAGGAAAGGGCCAAAAAACAATATATTTTTTGTACCAACCTATGAGTATGAGAGACGAATGGATTCTGATTTCGGTTTGATTTTTAAACAGCACCCTCATGAGTTGTTAACCAACTATGGACGACTGAGTTTTGTCGAACCACCACAGACCTGGATATAAATGTACACGTGTACGTGTGTCCATGTACATCTATGGGCTTTACATTGTAGTTTGAAACAGTCGTTGGCACGAAAAGATAAGTTTTTAACGCACAAGATAAAAACTATTTGTCGGTGTTTGATTGAAGATTTTTCAAAAAGTACACCATCACAGACCGTAGGCCTAAGGATTCTATCATGACCATCTACAAACTGTGTACCGTAAATTGCAAGGAAATCTGTGTTTTCCGATCTTCCCAATGTTGTATTGGGCCTTTAAAATATCCCAATCAGTTTCCTTTCATTTGTCTGAAGACATTTATTTGATCATCGTCAAGAATGAAGCTATTATGATAGGCAATTTGTTCGAATAGCCTCTATTCTTACCATGCACAAAAAGAGTTTCATTTCATTTACAGTATGTTTTGGGTAATGCATGCATTAAAGTCCATGATAAGTTTTGCCATTGTGCTGGTGTTTATCATTATTGATAATATAGATTGAAAATACACCAACACTGATGTGAATATAATACTTTGATTTTTTTTTCACTTGTCATGTCAGCAACCCACCACTCACTATACTACAATACAAGATCTGAAAAGGTACCTTGGAGGTTCTGGAACATTCTGGTGAGATCTTGCTGGCATTGTTGACTGATGGAAGAGCCTGAGGTCAGAGGTTGAAGGTGAAGTGGAATGCCATAGTATAGGCTTTCACCAGTCATCCTCAATCGTTGAACCATATCCAGCCTAGATTTCTCCCACACAGTGGAATCATTATAGCAGGTGATAGGTATGGAATGCCAGGCTAGTACTAGTACTAGCCAAGTAATCATAACATAGAGATGTTGACCCATTGTTGAATGTCCACTGTTTCCTTGGAACAAAAACTAAAACAAACAAAGGAAAAATTATAAGGAATATTTCAACATTTACTATTTGGCAAAGAGCAAGAAAAAAATGACTGCACAAGTTTCCTGACCCAACCCAAGCCTGTAATGTACTATACAATGGCTGACAACTGTCAATCAACCTCAATCGCCTGTAGGTATAGCCGCAGTGCAGACAGCAGTATTCTAAATTAGGAAGAATATAATTTTATTTTGCTGTCACTGGCATTCTTGCCATTCACTTATACTCTGATTTTCATTATGTCGTACCAGCTCTTCATGCTCCTCCAGCAAAATAACATTTAGAATAGTCCGAGTAACTTGGACCCGACAAGTCACTCTTTTTTTTATCAGCCAGTAGACATGTCACGCGTACGGGCCTTTATAACCGAGTTTTCTCGTCCGGGGTCACGCACGAATTTGCGCCGCGGCTTACACGAGGTTTTGCGAGACTGAATTTGAGACTACGGAAAACAGAGGAAAATACCCAGATGTAGCATAGGTGCTGCCAAGATGGCGAGGTAAGTGGATAGCTGACATCTTGCTCTCTATTTTCATATCAAATATGTCCACTTTCGTTAATATTTTGGACATGTAACAGCGTGACCAAAAAAAGCATACTTTCTGGACCAAAATCCGACGGCCAGTTTTCCGTAGGTGTACATCGAATTCTTAAATATTTCACGAGAAAGGGGAGATTGAATGCTTCATGTACATGTATAATACTGTACAAGGAGGAGCCTTTTCGTTTTCGGCTCAAATCGCCAACTGAAAATTGGTGACTTTCGCGAGATTTCACCGAAGTAGGCCCATTTCCGTACACATGGTCTGCTCGTGTACATGTATCCTCCAATAACCGGTTTTCGACGATATAAGGACTTTTCTTCAAACTGAACAATGTGGACGAAAGTTTCACACTAAAAGAGGTCCCAGTCACTTTCTCCACACCACAGACTATTAGAATAATCATAGAGAAGGTTGATCAAGCCTAGTCACTTCCGTAAGATTACCCGGTTTTGTTGACGTCCGCGGCGCACCGCGCAGTAAGCATCGTCACCTATTTTCGTCAGTGGTGTTTAGTAAGGTGTCCCAGTGCAGCCAAACGCAAAATAACTTCTTAAAATAACTCAAAATGCTGTGTGGCACTGTAAAATTCTTCCCTGTATGTTTTTTTGTGTTCATCTTTGTTTTTGTTTTTCCACACTGCTTCTAACACTTTCCTCAAATCATTCATAATTTATGCTTAAAACGTATTGGTCTGGTTGATGTCTTCTTTTGTGACGTTTAAAAAAAAATCCACAATCCTCTTTCTCGCTGCTTTTTCAGTTATGACCTTTCCCAATGTCACTCCAGAGACACATTTCCTCCTTCTTGGTACTTTCTCTAGCTGCCCTTTTATTTTTTTCATTTAAAAAAAAAGCCTATTGGGCCATGTTACTTTTTGTCTTTAAATAATAATAAAAAATAAATTTAAAAAAATATATAAGCGAGACGCCCTATAGGAGGCTCCATAGTTTTTACCCTGAACGGACTGCCTCAAGTTGCGTGATATATTTTTTTTCTACGGATGTTGGGGTTTGTTATGGTACACTCAGATTTTTTTTAGGACCAACAATAAAGAAAACTGGAGCTTCGAAGCAACTGCCAATTTTGTACCTAGGAAAATAGACCCCAAAAGAGCAACTTTTTGAATAACACGAGTTTGGCCTACTGGAAAAGCCTTAAATTTCCACATTTTCGGTGACGGACAAGAGCAGGAAACCAACTGTAAGATACGAAGTCTAAGATCGTTATACGGAGCTGTTTTCATAGTGCGATGTGAGTTAGAAGGCTAAGCGTCGAAATCGTGTAGCGTCGAAAACGGGGGTTCCCACGATACATTATGTACATGTCATGTACACAATCACGTACACATCACGTAGTGCATTATGTGTATGAGTCAGAGTAACTTGGACCCTTACAGTCGCCCTTTTTAAAAACAAATTTAGTAAATAGTGGGTTGGGCGACTCCTCAGTTTGTTTTTAAAAAGGGCGACTGTAAGGGCCCAAGTTACTCGGACTAGTTAATGTGCACGTACATGTACGTAGTTAATGTACATTGTACATGTATGATGTACTGTACATGTACGTGTATCAATCAAAAATCATGTACATGTTAACTATTTAGTACATGTGATATACAAAAATGTTGCAAACTGCTTACTGACTAAAATTACGGTAATACCAAAATGCAAATCTTAAAATCTAGTGGGCCTGACGTTTCGATCCTAGCAGGACCTTTCTCAAAGGTAGACTCTGCCTTTGAGAAAGGTCCTGCTAGGATCGAAACGTCAGGCTCACTATATTTTACATGTGATGTCGTACTTCTATTAAGTATTATTACTAATTTACTAGCACCATGCTAGCACAAGACAAGAACGATTTTACTTCAATAACCTCACCAGAATTTATCACTAAGTACATGTATCACTGTATGTATGATGGTATGATTCAGGAATATCCAAAAATTATCCAGTACAGTTATGTTCTGAATTAGGCCTACAAAGTACCATCATTACAAAACTTAGGCTTAATAAATTTCAACATTGTCAAGAATCTTCCTGCGGTTATATTCACCCGGCAACAGCATTCTTCCCACAAATGCTATTCAGCTAGTCCCTCAGGATTGTCCAATTGTCATCACGTGTTGCCGAATCTCTTCCCCAAAAGATTATTCTGCTTGAGGTCGTTCCCGAATAACGTTTCGGTCAAGAAAGCCGGAACGACATAAATGATAGTAACTGTTTGACAATCAGAGTAAGGGACCAGCAGAATAGCGTTTGCGGGAAGAATGCAGTTGCCGGGCCAATATACCCTGCCTATCTTTCCACAGTCAGTGGCATACTTCGTATGGGACCTGACTTGCCAGTAGAATTATTCTGAAAGAAAATGGTATTTCTGAAAAAATACCATGGCCTCCCAAAAGACAAACCAGTATACATGTGCTCTTACATATGTATACAGTAGTTCACACTACAGTATTATCTTGGGATGTTGATTGTGAATGCTCATTTCATCAAATTAATTCTAGTTACCTTTCCCCCTTATACCCTACAGGTTCTCGCCTAGGCCAGGGTGTTCCAAGTCTGTTCCAAGAATACTCCTCCAACTGTGGTCTTTGTCCACGTAGAGACAAATGTCCTTCACCGAGATGTTTTTGCAAGGGCAATGAAGGATCTAAACTAACTGCTGGCAAAAATTTGTCCAGATATTGGGGGCACATGTCACAGAGAGATAAGGAAGCTTGTACCAGCCAGCCAGTCTTTTCTTCTGAATATAAATTAGCCACAATAATGAGTGGCGGTGAAACTGTTGATACTGAAGAGTGAAGATGATGGAGATGTTGATGGTAACAAGTTCTAACAACTCATAAAATGCATTGTAGTTTTTGTACATGTAGTTTAACTATTGGTGAGAGAATGGAGCAAAATTAGTTATAACCACATTAGGGTGATATACAAAAATGTTGCAAACTGCTTACTGACTAAAGTTACCAAAATGTAAATCTTAAAATTTAGTGGGCCTGACGTTTCGATCCTAGCAGGACCTTTCTCAAAGGCAGAGTGACAAGGACAAAACAGATACATGTACATGTACATGGAGGAAGGGGGGGAGAGTGAATAGGACACGGATGAGAAGCAAAGGACAAAGAGTGAAGCTGGTAGGGAGAGATCAAAGGGAAGGGCAAGAGGTGGGGTAGGGATTAGTGAGAGGAGGGGGAAGATCAAAGAGAAGGGCAAGGAGTAGGGTAGGGATTAGTGACAAGAGGGGGAAAGATCAAAGAGAGAAGTGTGAAGGACTGAACACAAAAGAAGGATTATCAGAAAGCTGCATGGTGTTAGTCATTACCCTCCTGGATGTTGAGACCATGTGGTTGAATAGTCCGAAGACGCTTCATCCACATTTTCTCACGGCTAAGACGGACAGCATTACTACGGTGACCAAGTGATTCTATGCCCAGTACACTCATATCTGATATCGAATGATCAGGGAGATTGAAGTGATACCCAACAGGGGTGTCCATTTTACCGGCTTTGATAGTAGACCTATGGCCATAGATCCGTTTTTTGAGGGTGTTTTTGGTCTCGCCAACATACTGAATATTACAAACTCTACAACAGATGAGGTATATGATGTTTGAGGTAGTGCACGTGATAGAGCCATAGGTCGTGTGGGTAGTTCCAGAAGACTCTTTTCTCAAGCCCTTGGTTCCCCAAATCCCCTCATACATCCATGACACTCCCGACTTTCTGCGAAAGTTGGAAAGTGTCAAGGATCAAATTCCTGCCACTGCCATAATTGGTACTATTGACGTCTCCTCTCTATACACTAACATCCCCCAGGAAGAAGGCATTCAAGCTTGCTCCTCGGCCCTGGCCAAGGGAAAACAGTCTTCTCCACCCATCTCCGACATAACCACCCTCATGAGGCTAGTGCTTGCCAAGAATAATTTCTCCTTTCTTGGCAAGCACTATCTTCAAGTGCATGGCACTACCATGGGCACGCGCATGGCTCCTTCCTTTGCATGCCTCTTCATGGGTGACCTTGAGGAACGCATGCTCAGTGAGGCTCCATGCCGTCCCTGGATTTGGTGGAGATACATAGATGACGTGTTCTTCATTTGGACTAGGGACGGTAGCAGCTTGAATGCTTTCTTTGACCACATCAATTCCTTCCATAGGACTATCAAATTCACATGGGAGCAGTCTCTCCAGCAGACCCACTTTCTGGACGTCACCGTCCGGAAAGACCTCAATACACTCACTACTGACTTGTATTCTAAGCCCACCGACACTCATCAATATCTCCATTCCTCCAGTTGTCACCCTAGACACTGTAAGACTGGTATAGCTTACAGCCAGGCCCTCAGATTGAGGCGCATATGTTCCAATGAGTCTGACTTTCGCCGCCATACACGTGTATTGGCCAATAACTTGGTTGCTAGAGGCTATAGTTCTCGCAAAAGTGAAGAACTCCATTGCTAAAGTCTATTCCATTCCCAGAAGTTCGGCACTAAAACAAAAGCCACCAGGTCCCAAGGACAAGCCCAAGGTTCCCTTAGTTACTTCCTACCACCCTTCTCTTCCTCCTCTCAGGGAGATAACTAAGGAAAACCACCATATTCTCCACACTTCAGATCGTCTGGCTGAAGCCATTCCTAATTCGCCTGTTTTGGCTTTCAGGCGCCCCCGTAACCTGCATGACTTAATTGTCCGAGCAGAGGTTCCCCCTTTGGACTCTTCCCCTCCAACCAAATTTGGTACATTTAAGTGTACCTCGAAATGCATTGTTTGCAAGACACATGTCAAGGAAATAGACTCTTGCAATGGTCATTCTTCTGGAACTACCCACACGACCTATGGCTCTATCACATGCACTACCTCAAACATCATATACAGTGTACCTCATCTCTTGTAGAGTTTGTAATATTCAGTATGTTGGGGAGACCAAAAACACCCTCAAAAAACGGATCTATGGCCATAGGTCTACTATCAAAACCGGTAAAATGGACACCCCTGTTGGGTATCACTTCAATCTCCCTGATCATTCGATATCAGATATGAGTGTACTGGTCACCGTAGTAATGCTGTCCGTCTTAGCCGTGAGAAAATGTGGATGAAGCGTCTTCGGACTATTCAACCACATGGTCTCAACATCCAGGAGGGTAATGACTAACACCATGCAGCTTTCTGATAATCCTTCTTTTGTGTTCAGTCCTTCACACTTCTCTCTTTGATCTTTTCCCCTCTTGTCACTAATCCCTACCCTACTCCTTGCCCTTCTCTTTGATCTTTCCCCCTCCTCTCACTAATCCCCACCCCACCTCTTGCCCTTCCCTTTGATCTCTCCCTACCAGATTCACTCTTTGTCCTTTGCTTCTCATCCATGTCCTATTCACTCCCCCCCCCTTCCTCCATGTACATGTATCTGTTTTGTCCTTGTCACTCTGCCTTTGAGAAAGGTCCTGCTAGGATTGAAACGTCAGGCCCACTAAATTTTAAGTATATTTAACCACATTAATCGTTACAAAATTTTTAATTGGGTAAGCAGTTGACTGTCTATATCATTGTCTTTTTCATTGTTTTTGGACTTGATTATATGATGTGCATTCATAGCTTATAGACGTGTGCTAGAGTATTTTCTGGGGCCAAAACTACAGCCTTACAGTAGTAATATATTTATTTCAAATCACTTGCCAGTGTATGAAGCAGATGTCCGGAATACATGTAGTATAAGATGAGATTTGATCACAATAATGAGTGATGGTGATAATGACTACACATCATGGTAAAAACTACAGTAAGGGAATAGAGTTGCAGGTTATTTCTACAAACAAACAAAATCACATGACTTACCAGTGTATAAAGGAGCTGTCAATGAAACTGAGGGTTTCACATTAAGAAGTCATCATTAGTTTTTAAGTCTCATTTTTTTCTTGCAAAGGTATCCATGATGTGATGCAATTTGGGTAAACTAAATTTGTTTAAAATCCAAAATTAGTGTTTGTTTTTGTAGTTGTGATATGATATTGAAAATGCAATTTTCATTTTCATCTACCTTCTTATTTTGCTTTTTGGCCTGTGGCCACTCACACCCATGTGTACTGTAAGGTACAAGAGATTTTCTGCTTCACACTTATTTTTTTTTTAGGCAATAAAAGTTTTACAGTGTAACCATTGAATTGTGTTGACAAATGTACTTGTATTTTTACTTTGTTTCGTGATACTTGATTGTTACTCTTTAAAAGAAATATAAGGTTAACAATTTGCTTGTTAGAAATGAATTTATATTATAAGTTTAATCTATGACAATTGAATGGGAGATGCGCTTTTCTTTGCAATAATTACAATACCCGGCCGTGCAGTACATGTGTGCCCAAGCAATGACTCATTAATATTCAGCAGGCTAA
Source organism: Luidia sarsii (assembly GCA_949987565.1). Classification (NCBI taxonomy): domain Eukaryota; kingdom Metazoa; phylum Echinodermata; class Asteroidea; order Paxillosida; family Luidiidae; genus Luidia; species Luidia sarsii. Next base: position 9,541,554 of record OX465110.1, read on the forward strand.
CTTGGCATTGTCCAATCGGGGCGCGCGCTTTTCCATTCAGGTCACAAGGTCACGGATTCTCCTGCTCGAATAATGGCGGCCGATCCCGTACGTTAAAAAGTGGGGGACTCGTTGAGAACTTCAGGTGTACATCGCATTCTTAAAACACCTACGACATCATCTTCACGGAGTTTTGCTAGATCAAGGTATACTCTTTCCCATGATTACCTCAGCTAAGAGGAGACTTTTGTTTTCGTCGAGAAAAATAAGAATTTACGTCGCACTTTTTCAGTCGATTTTTCGGTAAAATAACAACCCTCAAAATACATAATTATTAATCATCCTTTTGGAAAAGAAAAACCTTATTGGAGGCACGCATTAGATCTTCAACTACTAAGAAAAGAAACTAACTAAGAAAAGTTGGATTTGAAAGGATTTGATACGCTGAGGCATAGAAAACGACAATTTCCCGAAGCCTTTTTCAAGGCCGCTTTCGCTGTGCTCACGTGACATTCGATTTGTGTGGACGAGAAATTTGGGGTCAACGCGTGACATGACACGTCCACTGGCTGTTATCGAATTTTGAAATTTGGAGGGACGGGTGACTACACTACAGTCACCCGTCCCTCCAAATTTCAAAATTCGATAAAAAAAAGGGTGACTTGTCGGGTCCAAGTTACTCGGACTACATTTAGAGCAAGAAGGCCGGCATGACGTAATGATCCTCCCTCAGGTCTCCGACCTTCGGGAGGATGAGAGTTACGGTTACCGCAACTAATATTTCCTTGTACAGTACTTCATCATCACACACATGTAAAGACCTGCGTCCGGGGTTACCCACACTGTACTACTAGTAGTACTACAGTACTACCTGTCCTGGCTGGAATAAGGGAACTAGGATACGTCTCACTGGCTATAGTACATGTACATGCAACTATGACTATGAGTATGAGTATGATGACACGATCAACGCCGAATGATGAAAACAACGAACATCGAACGAAAACAGCGGAATTCTTACCCAAACTGAAGTTGAACGTCACTTCTTTCGTTGAGTAGGTCAGTGCCACGTCACGTGTGTGCATGGTGCCTGACACCGAGTGACAGTGACAACAATGGATACTATGGTCCGCGTACTTTCACCTACACAAAAGTCATGTACGATACATGCACACATGTATAGATGTACATGTACATGTACATGTACGTACAGTACGTGTACAGTACATGTACTATGTACATGTACGTACGTCCGTTCGATTATGACTGTGCATGCAGTTGTTTTGGGGCGTGTTTTTTCTTCAATTTTTGGAAGAGATTCTCCTCCAAACGAAAACAATGAGTGTCATTCTCATATGAAAGAAAAAGAGGGGGTGGGGTAAAGAATTAGTGAAGGCAACCAACAACGGCCACCGAAAACCTGCCGCGCTTTAGACGCACATAAAACCTTTACTTCGTCAGTTTCTTATTCTAGTGAGCCGCATTGCACGACATCATGGTGTAGCATCTACTAATACTATGATAGGCCGACATGAAGGCCTAGAAGCTAAAATCAGCAACAGGGCCTAAGTTTGCATGGAAATGTATACAACCATGGAGGATGGAGTCTTCCTCTTTCCTCCATGATACAACTTAAGGCCTAGTAGGGATCGACTGGTAGAAATATGCCGACATGTCGACAGAAATGTTCAGACTGTCGTCATGGGGGAAAATAAAAAAAACAAGACAGAAAAGTCTGCGCATTCATTAGCAAGAAGAAAGAGTGCCTGCAGTTGCCTCTTAGCGTTTTGCAAACAGGGGGCTATATACTAGTGTTTACTATTACTATATGCCTGCTTGTGAAGGTCTGCAAAATTAATCCATTTAAGACTCGTACTATCGTATTATTATAGCCTATAGAATGCTGTTTTTCCCCGATTTGGCCTACAATATGGCTATAATAGGCCTAGTAGACAAATCGCTCGTGCTCGGTTGACGGACGCGGCTATGTCTGTACGGTCTGGACCGCTATATGCATGTTCAAGTTTCCACAACTATATAGTCTCCTAAACTAAAGTTTTCAACGATCTTCAGCCGAATAACTAAACGCGCAGGTAGGCCTACTTTACTATTTTTGTCTCTGAGACAGACCCGAAAAACATACCATTAGTCGAAGTGCTGTCTCGTACACATTATTATATTAACATACTCCTGCGGGATATGCCTGATACGTCGACCGGGGTAGTACGTCATGCCATGAACATTACGATGAACATTAATCTCTTCTCAAGATCGTTCCTTTTTGTTTTATGTACAAGTGTACCATAATGCACTTCAATCCTTGTCAACGGGTCTGCCTTGTGCAAGGGGTTAACATTATCTTGTCGGACAGCCCCCCCCCTACAGAAAATATAGGATTTGAAAACGTGCTAATTAAAAACAAATTATGTTGGGTTTCATAATACGATCCCAATTTCTTACACTCATCTAAAATTTAGTGGGCCTGACGTTTCGATCCTAGCAGGACCTTTCTCAAAGGCATGTTAATTTTGATTTCTGTAGGACTACACCTTTAAAATACTTAAAAACAGACAGCGAGACAATGTTGATATTAAAGGGCAAAAGTTAGTGGATGGTAGGCCTACACTTGCAGACATAGTTCCTTGTGTATTTCATGGCCAATTAAACAGGTCTGACTTGATAGCCCAGGTAATGACGTCAGAGCAAACCGCAGCTAACCGGGGCCGGCCAGACCAAGTTGTTTTGATAAGAGACTGTGTATAGAGACTAAACCAAGCTATAAAAGGGTTCAAAATTACAGGTTTTGTCGGAGATACAGGAGATTGGCGGCATTAATGTTGCACTACACCTGTTTGACTGCTGAAGTGGAGGGGTGAGAATGTACGAATGACGATTACAAACATTTCCGACAAAATGATCAATGCATTCTCTTCCTGTGAAAACCTTTCAAGAAAAAATAACTTGTGATCAGTAGATTCGGGACCTAAATGTTGCATTTTTTGGCTGAGGGATTAGAGAGATGTGACCTGCCGGGGACGGACAGCAAATCTGTTTGGGAAAATCGCGTTTTGGGCTAGACCGAGTAATGGGACAGTCGCCCGACCCCTCCAAAATATCAAAAAGGGCGACTTGATAGTTTTGGATGTCATTTTTATATGGATTATCGCGACAAAAAGAACACATTTTAAAGCACTCTAATGTTCAATTAAAATTTCCAGTATACCGGCACCGAAACTGAGAGACCCCCCGGACATATTTGGGCGTTGTCTGAATTTTTGCCTCTATGATTATTTCTTCTCTACTGAAGTACATGTACATGGGCCTTTTTATGGGGTGAGTCCTGTCGCTATTGGGGCTGGCAATGAACCGGTAAACCGGTTCCTTATTGTCGCTTAAGTTACGCGGGAAAATTTCCTTCGGGTTTTCTGAAGTGAAACGATTAATTTTGTGTTCTGACCCTTAAAGGTCAAGTCTGCTTTTCTGAAAATACATAACTGGGAATTGTCAATTGCAGTTAATATGTCATTAAAACGAAACATGGCTCCCCGAATACTTGTTCTATAGGCCCTGTCATGCATTGAACATATATAGGCCCAGTTTATTTATTTCATTTTGTATATATAGGATAGTTGTAGGCCTAGTTGAAGGACGTCAAAAACTTGTTCATTGTCAATAAGAACATGTCAATTTAGAGAAAATTCTGGATAAATGAAAACATGTGACAATTAACGGAGAGTCGTATAGAACGTCACGCTGAAACAAGACGACAGTAATGACAACGTGTGTACCATGCACTGCTCCAATACCGCCTGGCTACTGAAAGTATATATTTTCGTATAGGCCTATACAGGCCTATAAATTATACACAATAACATTGTATAGTTATCCTTTAGCGGGTTTCTCGTTGAGGTTGAAGCATTGAAATCTCGGAAACAAATTTATTATAGCCTATATATTAAGTGAGTGTTTTTGATTCATTTGACTTAAAATGGCTTTTAGAAATGACCTATAACGCAGTGTGCTTATGTGTTATAAAAAGTTGCGGTTCAACGCCATAACAGTGTAATCTTTCGTTATAACACCATCATGTTCACTTATAACTAGGTATTATGTCTCTATCGCAATACTATTGCGAATTAACATGGCACGTGTATAATAATGAAAACGGCAATCCCATCTTGTGCACACCGTGAATACATTGCATAAATAATTATAGGCCCCTATATAATATTCGTACGACTGTACCAACTGTTCATACACACTTTTCACATCATAAAGTAGGCCTATGTCATGCAGTAGGCCTATACCACTTCGTGACAAAATGTTTGAGTCACTTGGCCTATTACGTATATCATTTAAAAGAAGATTCCCATCAAATTATTTGACAGTTTTATAATAGTTATTCAAGTACTATATAATTATTCGGGTATTATAATAGTCTGATATAAAAAAGTTATTGCAGATTTTGCCATTTTGATATTCGTAATCATGTTTAATTATAATTATTCATTGGAGGGTTTTTAATTGGGGTAAATCTGGTTTTTCATATGAGTTTCATATGTAGACTACTATATACATGTACATGAATATATACTTGAGACAAAGCGAATAATGGACCACTCAGGCCAAAACAGCTTTTTGAAGCAAGTGTCCGAACGAAGTTTGTCTTTGTTCTCGCAATTTATTTTGTTGGAACGATTCTCGTTAGGTCTAATAAATGGAAAAACAATTTGCTGGGACGATTTTCTCTCATTATTTTATGTGTACCTTAGCAGCTCCGTTGTTTGGGGATCAGTGGACGATCTATCGAAAAGTACCCTTACGTGTAATCAACAGATTATATATATCGTGTATTACATAACGAGTTTCTAGTTCTGAAGCTAATGACAATGTTCTTATATGGGCCGAACAAAATGGTGTTAGCTTTCATATACAGTTATTCATCTGAAGGATGCATGGTATCAAAACATAAGTGGACTGGTTGATCTCCATTGCTTGGATGTTCCTAGTGGTCTTGGTGACTTGAACTACTCGCACCACTCATGACTGGATGTAGGCCTACCTCCGGGTATTTGGACGGGTCAGCCATGACGGTGCTGTACGATGGAGGATCGTCGGGTTCCATGGAAGGGTTGTAGTGAATCTCTCCAACAGTCACACTGCTCGGTCCACTGACAGCCTGGACCTTGAAATAAATGTGGTTTTAGTGGACATAACATTATAATTAGTTTGGATTTTGGTTATGATTTAGACTACATAGGCCCTAAGCCTAATATTTGCATCGACAGCATGTAGGCCTAAGTCATATCTTAATTAGAGGGGTGTAGCTCGATCTAGACCTTAAAAAAATAGATCATTATCTGTGCAATTTCTTTATTTTCCTGTTTTGTATAAATAATTACCTTTTGAGGACCCAATGGAAATAGCCGTGTTTACAGATTTGGGGGTTGAGCCTATATCCTTAGCTTCAGTTGTTTGTTATTTTTAGTGAAGGCCTATCATGTCCACCGGCAAATAGATTATATTGGCCTACGGCATTATAATTAGAATTAATTAGAATTAATGGAGATATATCACCAGTATAATGTTACACACATTCAAATTGATATACTGCAGTACATGGCGACTTCATGATCTAAACAGTTCGCCAGAAAGTGTTGATATGTTATACTTTTAGTATTACGGGGACGTTTAAGGGAAATTTCACCCCTTTATAAATAACGCTGATATGAAAAAGCATAACAAATTCTTGGCATTGGTCTAGTTTATTTCTAGTTACAATGTCATGTTCCCGTATAATTAAGAAAAGAAGGATATCGCTGACGATAATGGGGCCCGCCGTGTTTAAAACGATCCGAACGCGCCAATATCCAGGGTATTGTGAAAAAGTCTTCACCTCGATGCAGATGCACTGCCCAATGATAAACAGTAGGCATATATTGCATGTCACTTGACTGGAGCGCTAGTATACTAAGTACTATAACGGTCATACTGAAAACCACGCTTGACTAAACCACGTGTATTCTCTGAGTTCAAATCCTAATAGGTTGTGTTTTCAAGGAGCAAGTTGACTTGGACGTGCATTAAAAGCGGAACAGTATTGAATGGCATTCTCGACGACGCACCCACGAATGAAACGCATGCACAATCTAGCGGCCACCTCGGTTGTAAAGTTGGGTTCGTTAAAAGGGCGCTCTAATTCTCAATCTAGACTCTTAATTGCTGAAATCGCTGAAGTAGATGCTTTTGTAGCGAATAATTCGAACCTGCTAGCGGTTGATCATTTTCTAAAAATCATCACAAGTTAATTCTCCTCATTTTGTCCGAATGGAAATATTTTTCATTCGCCAAAAACCTATACTGCATGCAGTAACTGTGTTGGCTGCGCTGAAGATTGGCGATAATTCGGGAAGAATGCCTACATATATCTATTCAGTAGCTCCCTGGTGTCTTACCCGTCTTCGATGGTCACTAGGGTGATGGGAGGGTGCCTTGCGGCAAATCTTGGAACAGCAAGCCAGGAGAATGACGGCAATTGAAAGGCACGCCAAGGTGGTTGCAGTTGCTGTAACTACAGACAAATCTGTGTGAAATTATCATTAGGGCCTATATGAGAGAAAGGAATCTATAGTCTCAACATGGTGGAGGGGGCGTGCCAAAGGGCGCCCTCATAACAAGCGCCTTCCACATAGCCCAATACACACACTCTTTGAATTACATTTCAATAAAATCTAGAATGTTTCCAACAATACCGCTGTATGCACGTACACGTATAATTTGTCTCCTGTTTGCCATCCAGCCAACCCTGTCCTCTCCCCAACCTCTAGGTTCAGACACCAGCCTGCTACCGCTATTTCAGGATGCAACATGCACGGATTGTAGAGGCTATACTACACTTCCCACTGCCGTACATGCGGTAGAAATTCTGATTGAGTTCGTTTTGTTTTTAAGTGAAAATCAAGAGCTTGTCAATGGAATTGATAGCATGGGTGTGGCTCCGAATTGAAATAGTCCTTTGCATTCGTATGTACATCAATCTTCATACTAGTATACTGTACATTACTTACAGTCCGAATTGTTACAAATAGCTCCTGCTTCGTCTGCGTGGCTACACGTCGTGTTGTCCGCCGCTACGACGAATGAGCACTGGTCCAATCTACTCTCCAGACCAGTGCACTCAACGCTGTATAGCAAAATGGCTCCCGAACTTGGCCCAAAGTAGGAATCTCGGAAAGAAAATAAATGAGGCAGTTATTAGGGAAATCTGCATGTATAGGTCCGGTTTTGTTGAAAGTTGTAAACCGCCCTGTTAGACGGAAACAAATTATAAGTATAATGTTGTGATGGATACACAATGATTTGGGTCGAGGAGAATTGAGGGATGAATTACTCTATATGCTCGACGTATGATAAGCTCTGCAGTGCTTTGCCCGATTGCCTGCTGAAAAAAAAGCTGGCAGCTGGGGCGGAATTCAAACCCGTGATAAAGCAGTGATCATGCGATGTCAATCATAAGTCGAATAACCATCATATTATGATATGACCCCCCCCCCCTTATTGGTAAGATTCCTTCTTGACGCAGGCCTACTTCTCAGAGCTGAGTCTGCGTACTGGAATCCTAGTTGTCTGCAGACAACCATGGCGTTATGGAAGATCCATTCGTCGTCACAAATAGTCCCCCACTGTCCAACCAAATAGATCTCTACCCGTCCCTGGGAGGCCGACAATCCATTGACCAGTCGGATGGAACCTTCATCTGCATCACAGATACGGACACAAAACAATACCAAGTCATGCAATAGGTATATGCTATAGATATAATATGCAGCCATATAAATGGGCCACTGCAGTCAACATTTCCGACGAAAATGCTACTATACCAGGCCTCAGCGAAGAACTTGGTGTTACGAAAGGTGACATTCGGTGAAATAGGTGGTCCGGAGATACATTTAAGTTGAAGGGAACACTATAAAATGTATTCCCCTTATTTAGACCTGATTTTATTTATTCACTTTGTAAACTACAACATTATATATAGGCTACGTGCATACGGCTGTGTTAACGAATTTCATAAATGTATGTCATTCGTAAAATTAGGATTACAAGAACAACAAAACCAACAAAACTTACATTGACCGTTTGCATTTGCAAAAAGAGTAGTTGCTATGGAAATGAACAGTAACAACTCCATGTGTTCCAGTAATGGAATAAATTTCATAGATTTTGTCATCCAAGATGACGCTCCTGACAATACAGTTCTTGTGCTTTCGTCATGGCTGTTATAGTCAAAGTTCAAGTGTAGATTGCATGCTGTTTAACAGACTCTCGACAGTCTAAACGTATCAGTCAACGGAATATGAATAAAACTGTAGTAGGCATATAGGCCTACTGATCTTTGCACCAGTTATCGCTATTGCAGCAAAGCATGAGACAACGCTTAGAATGAAATAAAACAAGTAAACAAGTACAATAACATGTTGTTCAACCACACTGGACGAAGACAGTTGGTTAGAGTTGGAAGATATGGGCGCTTGGCAAAGATCATGGCTAACCTTGCCCTCCACAGTAATTCATGATTCAATTTATTTCTTCAAAAATGATTTTATATGTAAATAAAATGAATAGATAAATGTCCCAAAAGAAAAAGGTTTCTTCATTCTCTTTTTCGTTTTGTTTTTATGAATCTCGCCAAACACAAGGCCCCAAAATTAAAGGCCACTCATGGTGGGTGCTAAAAGACTGAAGTAATAAGGAAATGAACCAGGAGCATGATAGATCAGGAGGAAGAAAGATGAGTGTTTATGTTTCGTTTGAATTCAGACAAGTTATAAGAAAAGGGGACTGAAACAGGTTGCAGGTAGATAATTCCATAGCATACGTGAAGAGAAGCGCGTGTGGCACGAGCGTTGGGAGATCTTGGGGAACCAAGGCAGAAATGCCATTGGAGCATCGTCCGTGATGATCTATAGAAAAGGGCCAGTGAGGCCACACAGAGACGGTGTGATAAAGGTTCTAAGGCTGAATAAGATTTGTAACACACCGCTGGCTTCTGTCTAACGGGGCCAGATGACAGCATGGAGCCCCAGGCCCAGACATGGCTACAATACTCCATGGCAGGGCGAATTGTAGACCCAATAATTATACCGAAAAGCAATAGCAATAGCAATACCGACAACCTATATGCGTTGGGAGGCATTTTTGGCAACACCATGCATGTATATCTACTTGTCCTATGAAAGTTTACAGGTGCAAGCCCCAGTATAGCCGAATGTCAGGGACTTCCTTCAAAAGCATCAAGTTCTTTGACAAATTAGGTGGGAGTTGACAAAGGTGGGAGTTGACAAAGGTGGGAGTTGACAAAGGTGGGAGTTGACAAAGGTGGGAGTTGACAAAGGTGGGAGTTGACAAAGGTGGGAGTTGACAAAGCTGGCAGTTGCGTAGACTGAGAACTGGATAGAGATAGCAGATGGGTATTCTTTTGATTGAAAGTGACAAGCCAGTTACTCTACCAGTGCTGTGTGATAATTAATTTGCTAAATCTCGACTGAGAGCAATACTGGCTTGACTGGAGGAACAAGAAGTCAAGGGACCAGGATATGCTGTATACAGTGTTGAATCATCCGCACACATAGCTATCTGCGAGGATTTCACAACATCAGGCAGGTCATGATGTAGAACAGGAACAAAGTCGGACCCAGGACAGAACCACCTACATTAATGTCACAAGCCGTGGACATGTACAACACAGGTTAAGTTTGTCGTTTACAAAGAAAGCTAGATATTAGATGAAGCAATTGGCCATAAATCCCGTATACGACTTAATTAAGTTTATGGATGAGCCCCCGGTGCCAAACCCTGTCAAAAGCCTTCGAAATAATTATGGGCAACAAGCCTTGCCTCGCCACTTGTATCCAGAGCGATGTTCAAGCGCCCTGTACTTGTAATCAAGGAAAGAACATCCCCAGTAGATCGAGTGTGGCGGAAACCACACTGCCACGTCGGTTATAATCATATGAGCTCTTTGTCAACCAGATGAGTTCATGAGTTGGTGATTGATCAGGCATTCGAATACCTTGCTCATAATGTGGAGAAGGCTAATGGGCCGATAGTTGGAGGGATCTGATCTATCCCCAGAGCCTTTACACACAGGGATAACAGAAGCCACTTTCCAGTTAGACGGAAATGCTGAGTGCAAAAGACATAGATTGCCGTACTAGAGCTTGGATAAAATAGACGAGAATTCCGGTGAACACGTTTGCAGGACAACTGCTGAAATTCGATCAGGTCCAGAAGCTTTGGATGTGTCAAGATGGCGAATGACCTTTAGTGCCACCTTCTTCGGCGTGATTGTGATTGAGGATAGAGTGCTGCCAACAGAAGGGGGACCAACAGGCAGATCCTGACCATCGGTCATCGAGTTAGTGTAGAATTGGCAGCAAAACGCTCAGCAAAATGATAGACTTTGTCAATGGCAGTTGTGAGTACTTCAGGACCATCGAACAGAACTGGAATACGGTAGGGCTATTTCTGTCGAGAATGCTATTAGCAATTTTCCAGAAAGCCCTGGAGCCAAGGCGTTGAGTTAAGATCGATGTTCGAATTTACTCAGCGTATAGACGCTTAGCATTTGCCAATACTTTCTTGCAGCTGTTGCGAGCAAATTGAAATTTACGGAAAGACGTAGACGAGCCATCTCTATGAAACTGATGAACGAAAAGTTTCGATGGGCAATTGCAGCAGCACAGGCAGTAGTGAACCATGGCTGAGAATGTGGTTTGACTTGGTAGGTCTAAGAAGGGATAAAATATCCATACTAGTCTGGATCCATTCAGTAACTGCAGAAGTAGCCTTTGGAGGAGAGAGATCGAACACCGTACTTCCAGGCCGGGGGATATACCCAATAAAGGACCACAGCCCCTCCCGATCGGCTTTACTGTACTGAAGAACAGTAAAAGAGATCCAATGAATCTTTAGAATCGTCTTTCAGTGATACAGAAGACGACAGGTGAATATCGCCATTTCTAAATTATAGTAGGCCCGGTATAACCTAAAAGGGCAGTGTGGGTGTTAGATGGTGAGCATTGAGAGCGATTATCAGAGCGACCGGATCGAGCAATGGTGTGTTGCCGGAGTCGTTGCCAATAGAAGCCATGCAGCACCATATGTAGGCTTCTGATGAGAGGTTAATATCATCAAGCTCATCGTATAACTTACGACCAATCGCCAGACGATGAGCAATGCACAGAAACCGTACGACCTATCACAACTGACGACGGGTTAGCCATCGTAAATTGAGTTGCAATGAATGCACTGAAAGGCTTTGTGAAATCCATGCAAGGCCGACATCTTCTAGATGGCCGACAGCCCTGGCTGTAGGCCTATGGCCTACTCTAAATACAACGCACAAAGGCCAAATCTTAAGGCCACAGGCTGGCTCAAAGATAGTTTTCGGACCACTTACCATATTGCCATAGACCTCCGCCACTTATGTGCACTCATTTACTGAATGTTTTAAATAACATATTTTAGAGTATACAATTATTCATTGTCAGATCTGTTGATTCTTAACAATTCGAGACTGTCCTGTAAATCTTCCTGTTGGACAGAAATCTGTAGTTCGGGTCATTTCGGTTTTTAAAATCTTTTTCTGGCGGGAACCGCGGGAACTCAGGACTGGTGGAGCCGCGAGTGTTGTCTTGTAGTCGTTTCTCAGGCAAACTTGAATTTTGATGATTTGTCGCTTCTAAGGTTTCGTTAGGAGAATTTCCCAGAAATTCTGCTCCATATTCATCGATATTTGTCCATTCCTCCTTCCATATTCATACTTATTCGCTCAAAAGGTAAATCTGTACCGGAATTCTTACCCCTTCCTGGTTCAAATTCCATACAAAGGTAATCCAGAGTAGAGAAGTAGTGTACACTGAATGCTTAAAGATGACTTGGATTTTAATCACACAAACACCAAAACACTTACCAGAGAAGGTCACCATTTTCAGCTTTCTCTTCTTCTTCTTCTTTTTTCAAAATTGAGAAAAAGACCCCAAGCCTAAACAGACATTGGAACTATCACGGTGGATGGAAATCTTTTTCTGGAAGAAGATGCATTCACTTTCCTTGGTAACACGATGACAAAGGGGATGGCAGAGGCATGCATTGAGGCTAGGATATTCAGGGCTAGAATAAGCTTTCTTCAGCTCCTAAACATTCCCAGCCCCAGATCCTTATAAAAAAACATCTCTCTACTATGAGGCCTGTGCTGCGTGCTATGCAGAACAATATCAAGAATCACAAAGATCCAGACATTTTATCAACATCTGTCATAGAGGACTTTGAGATCCACTCGCCAAAAACGATATTGTTACTTGAGAAATATAAGAAAAAGGAAAATAGGATGGCTGGGTCATGCTCTGTGGAAACTAGCTGAAGTTTTAAAAAGGGGCGACCTATACAAGGCATCTCCATGGATATAGAAAAATGGGGGCCAGCCGCACCAGGCACAGATCTGGAGGCTATTATCATGACAACCAGTGGAACATAACTAGTAGATGAAGGGTTCTCTAAAGGGCTATCATCAATGACCTACACTGTGGGTTTACAGGGGTCACAGGACAAATACATGTACTTCTACAGCGCCAATGATTATACCTCATGTGTCGGTTTATTTGTCCTCCAATGAGACCAGCTGATATATATTTAGTACATGTCAATAAAATTATACTTAAGGTGCATAAAGGGAACACGGCATTTAGTACAGGTGCATTAATTCTAATCAGAATATGGATGCAGTGCTGTTCACCACACAATATATTGAAATTCAAATTCAAATTTAAAAAATAAAACAAAAACGTACATTTAAAAACATTAAAAAATACCCTAATATATACATGGCCACATTATTTTTATCAAAACATTATCCACAGTTATTGTCTCCCTTGAACTTGATGAAAAAATATTCTTGAAGTAATGATAATTTTTGTATTTACCATGAAAGAGGTTGCATTTATATAAATTATGGAGCTGAAGTGGTTGTATTGGTATGTAAGGTCAAATCATATATTCATATATGGAGCTGAAGTGGTTGTATTGGTATGTAAGGTCAAATCATATATTCATATATGGAGGTGAAGTGGTTGTATTGATATGTGAGGTCAAATCATATATTCATATATGGAGCTGAAGTGGTTGTATTGGTATGTAAGGTCAAATCATATATACATATATGGAGCTGAAGTGGTTGTATTGGTATGTAAGCTCAAATCATATATTCATATATGGAGCTGAAGTGGTTGTATTGGTATGTAAGCTCAAATCATATATTCATATATGGAGCTGAAGTGGTTGTATTGGTATGTAAGGTCAAATCATATATTCATACATGGAGCTGAAGTGGTTGTATTGGTATGTGAGGTCAAATCATATATTCATATATGGAGCTGAAGTGGTTGTATTGGTATGTAAGGTCAAATCATATATACATATAATATGGAGCTGAAGTGGTTGTATTGGTATGTAAGGTCAAATCATATATTCATATATGGAGTTGAAGTGGTTGTATTGGTATGTAAGCTCAAATCATATATTCATATATGGAGCTGAAGTGGTTGTATTGGTATGTGAGGTCAAATCATATATTCATATATGGAGCTGAAGTGGTTGTATTGGTATGTAAGCTCAAATCATATATTCATATATGGAGTTGAAGTGGTTGTATTGGTATGTAAGGTCAAATCATATATTCATATATGGAGCTGAAGTGGTTGTATTGGTATGTTAGGTCAAATCATATATACATATATGGAGTTGAAGTGGTTGTATTGGTATGTAAGCTCAAATCATATATTCATATATGGAGTTGAAGTGGTTGTATTGGTATGTGAGGTCAAATCATATATTCATATATGGAGCTGAAGTGGTTGTATTGGTATGTAAGCTCAAATCATATATTCATATATGGAGCTGAAGTGGTTGTATTGGTATGTGAGGTCAAATCATATATTCATATATGGAGCTGAAGTGGTTGTATTGGTATGTAAGGTCAAATCATATATTCATATATGGAGTTGAAGTGGTTGTATTGGTATGTGAGGTCAAATCATATATACATATATGGAGTTGAAGTGGTTGTATTGGTATGTAAGCTCAAATCATATATTCATATATGGAGTTGAAGTGGTTGTATTGGTATGTAAGGTCAAATCATATATTCATATATGGAGCTGAAGTGGTTGTATCGGTATGTAAGCTCAAATCATATATTCATATATGGAGCTGAAGTGGTTGTATTGGTATGTGAGCTCAAATCATATATTCATATATGGAGCTGAAGTGGTTGTATTGGTATGTAAGGTCAAATCATATATTCATATATGGAGTTGAAGTGGTTGTATTGGTATGTAAGGTCAAATCATATATTCATATATGGAGTTGAAGTGGTTGTATTGGTATGTAAGCTCAAATCATATATTCATATATGGAGCTGAAGTGGTTGTATTGGTATGTGAGGTCAAATCATATATTCATATATGGAGCTGAAGTGGTTGTATTGGTATGTAAGGTCAAATCATATATTCATATATGGAGTTGAAGTGGTTGTATTGGTATGTAAGCTCAAATCATATATTCATATATGGAGCTGAAGTGGTTGTATTGGTATGTAAGGTCAAATCATTTATTCATATATGGAGTTGAAGTGGTTGTATTGGTATGTAAGCTCAAATCATATATTCATATATGGAGCTGAAGTGGTTGTATTGGTATGTAAGCTCAAATCATATATTCATATATGGAGTTGAAGTGGTTGTATTGGTATGTGAGCTCAAATCATATATTCATATATGGAGCTGAAGTGGTTGTATTGGTATGTAAGGTCAAATCATATATTCATATATGGAGCTGAAGTGGTTGTATTGGTATGTAAGGTCAAATCATATATTCATATATGGAGCTGAAGTGGTTGTATTGGTATGTAAGCTCAAATCATATATTCATATATGGAGCTGAAGTGGTTGTATTGGTATGTAAGCTCAAATCATATATTCATATATGGAGCTGAAGTGGTTGTATTGGTATGTAAGGTCAAATCATATATTCATATAATAAGTTGAAGTGGATGTATTGGTATGTAAGGTCAAACATCTATATCTATATATTAAACTGAACTGCAAAATTAAACTGGTCTGGTGCTGATGCCATTGGTAATGACATTCATGCTGCTAACAAATACCACAATATCAATGGTTATGAAAGGCAATAATAAAATAGTAACATACTACAATCAGTTAGACATCTACCAAAAGGATACCAAACACTTGAGTACATGTACACTTAAAATAGCTGTACCCGGTCATTTTTCACAAAGTTCTTCTCAAGAGTTTTTTGTGTGATTTTTCACCATCTGTCAGTACTTTTTAACTTACCCGTATTAACAAACAGCATATTACAATAATTCTCTTTTTGGTGATTGACAATTTCTAGTGGAGTATTACAATGTAAAAAACACTAAAATAAAAACAAAATATAAATATATTGCAGTATATATGGTATATATATACATGTGCAACACAACAATAAGCTACAAATTACTGCACAATTACTGAACATGATCACGTACATGTATATATTTTGCAGCTGCTTTTGTTGTTTTAAAATTGTAACTCTTTTTAAAATGAGACCCCTAAAATAAAATGATTGTCCATTAAATGTACAGTATGATACAGGACATAATATGCACTGAAATGTGTATGATTGGTTACAATCCAGACATCACTGATAAACCATATTGACCTTGACTTCCCAATGTGAATGTGCAATAACATGCAGGGGGAAGGTTAGGAAATGATGCAACTACAACAGCGAGCTTGTGAATACATACATCAGCTGAATATCAATACTAGACTATTTCTCAATGCCTGGGTTAGAATGTTCAAGAGAGTACATAAAGATTGACATGTAGATCATGAAAAAGAAAATCAGAAACAACTTAATTCATTGTTTAAAAAATTATGACCAGAACACAAAGGTTACAATCAAAAATTAAAACTCTTTTTAAGAGTGTAATTGATGTATAATGGAGAGCAAGATTAAGTTGTTTATCTCTATACATGACTAAGCACTTTGAGTAGGCTAAGAATGTAACAATACACATAGATGGATATGTAGTGATTATATGCTATATCATGCAGTTCATTTCTAGTTGGGTTGTCAGATGAAAACATACTGAATGCAATAACTAAATACAATTGTAAGGCCACACCTATGTTGAAACAGGAGGTTCTGGACCTGTTATGTCCATGTATGGATTGGGTGGATAGGCTGGATTGGGTGGATTGGATGGATACGTTGGATTGGGTGGATAGGCTGGATTGAGTGGATAGGGTGCTGATGGTGCGGGAGGTGGAGGAGCTGTACCCATTGGGTATGATGGGGGTGCACTGGGGGCTGGGTTGTTTGGGTAAGAAGGATTACTGTCTGGTGGGTAGAGTGGGTTCCAAGCTGGCACATCTGGGGGACTCTCATAGCCAAGACTGGGTACCTGTGGAAACTTATCTGGCTCAGCCATGACGTCTTCATAGGCTGGAGGAAGTGGTGCAGATGGTGTCACTTCTACATTTTGCTGTACTGAATGATAGTGTACAGCAGGTGGAGGCAGGCTAGGAGTGGTGTTAGCACCTGCTGTTTGGCTGGTGCTTGTCGTAGCCTGAATAAAAAAAATAATAATAAACAAAAGCACAAAGGCAAAGAGAAAGATCCTGCTGGGATCGAAATGTCAGGCCCTCTAACTTTTGAGATTTATGTATTGCAGGTCATTTCAGTCAGTGAACAGATTTTTGTATTAAAAACAACAACAACAACCAGCCGTTCATCAATACCATAATAACTTATGATCAGTCAAAAGACAAAAGACTATGAAGGAAAACCTATATCTGTATATGACCTATCGGAAATCAGATGGGTTACCTATCATAAGTTAAGTTACAATGAATCACAAGGCTTTGTGAAATGGCTCAAGATCTCTTACGGCCTAGTTAAACAAATGAGGGGGAAACTGACTGAGAACTTATAAACAAATTGAAAAATGGCAAAGAAAAATTTTGACTGGACTGGGATTTGAACACAAGACCTCTGGTTTTGCGTAACAGTGCTCTTCCTATCTAAGCTATCCAGCCATTAGATGGTGGCCTCCCAAATATTCAACTACAGTAGCCTTTGCCGGGGATTTCCCGGGATCACGCCCCCGTTTTCAGTCAGATGCAAACAACCAATTGTTTAAGTCAAATACAGTTGAAAATAGAGAACTAGAGATTTATGTCTGTTGGCAAACAGAACATAACGCTTTTCCGCATCTGGTTCTCAGGCTCTTTAAAAAAAAAAAAAAAAAATTGATGAAAAAAAAATTGACACCAACGGGATTCCAACCTGTAACCACCATTCCTAACCCAAAACGCACGTGCATATTTTGTGCACAAAGTGATTGGGACAACATAATATTTTTCAAAAAATCATAATAATTCTGAACAATGGTCGATTGGTTCCAAACTCAGGATTTTGAATGTCTAGCCCAATAGCTAACTGCCCACCAAATTTCGAGACGATTGACCCATGACAAATATGCGTTTTAAAAACACGCATTTTGATGACGTCACGATTACGTCATTAAATTTTTGCCCCGAAGGGTGTTTCTAAACTACATCCCCAATAGATAAAAACCAAAAAATGAAAAAAATCTTGCTCCGTTGGCCAAATATGCTCAATTGAATGTTAAAATGTGAAAAGTTTATGACCTCATTAATATTCATGAGATGACGTCACGATCAAACAGGGCAATTTTTGGATACACCTTTTCCCAACTTAGATATAGTGCAAAATTGAATTCAAACGGAATTGCATTTTTGCTTTTATTGGAGTTTGAAATTTGCACCTTTAAAGTGCTGTCACGTGACACGTGGTGACGTCATGATGTTTTCAAGACCACTGTGCACTAGTTCAGCATGAGCTCTATCCATTTGCCAAGTTTGAAAAAAATCCAAGTGTTTTCAAGTGAAGTGGTTAAAAGCCTGTTGGAAGTTATAGAGTTTTTTTCTTTTCTATCAAACAAAAACTCACCATCTGCATGAAAACTGAAAGAGAGATGACCATAGTACTAAATGTACATCAAGAGTGCATTGCCAAGTAGCATTTACAAAACCAAACCAGAGTGGCCAATTCCACCTTACTAACTATAAAGGGAATAGTAATGGAAGCCTTACCGATGTTGTGGTTGGGTTCTTGTTGGACTGACAGCAGCAGTACTTGCACATCAAGAACAAGAGGAAGATGCCAAAAATGATCCCTGCTCCAATTCCCACCACTGAGCCTGCCGATACTGCTATGACAAGAACCAAAAAAAACATCATCAGAAAAGAAATGATCTCTGCTCCAATTCCCACCACTGAGCCTGCCGATACTGCTATAACAAGAACAAAAAAAACATCATCAGAAAAGAAATGATCTCTGCTCCAATCCCCACCACTAAGCCTGCCGATACTGCTATAACAAGAACAAAAAAAACATCATCAGAAAAGAAATGATCTCTGCTCCAATCCCCACCACTAAGCCTGCCGATACTGCTATAACAAGAACAAAAAAAACATCATCAGAAAAGAAATGATCTCTGCTCCAATTCCCACCACTGAGCCTGCCGATACTGCTATAACAAGAACAAAAAAAACATCATCAGAAAAGAAATGATCTCTGCTCCAATCCCCACCACTAAGCCTGCCAATACTGCCATGATAAGAACAAAAAAAAACATCATCAGAAAAGAAATGATCTCTGCTCCAATTCCCACCACTGAGCCTGCCGATACTGCTATAACAAGAACAAAAAAAACATCATCAGAAAAGAAATGATCTCTGCTCCAATCCCCACCACTAAGCCTGCCAATACTGCCATGATAAGAACAAAAAAAAACATCATCAGAAAAGAAATGATCTCTGCTCCAATTCCCAGGCTGAGCCTGCCGATACTGCCATGATAAGAACAAAAAAAAACATCATCAGAAAAGAAATGATCTCTGCTCCAATTCCCACCACTGAGCGAGCCAATACTGCTATAACAAGAACAAAAAAAACATCATCAGAAAAGAAATGATCTCTGCTCCAATTCCCACCACTGAGCCTGCCGATACTGCTTTAACAAGAACAAAAAAAACATCATCAGAAAAGAAATGATCTCTGCTCCTATTCCCACCACTGAGCCTGCCGATACTGCTATAACAAGAACAAAAAAAACATCATCAGAAAAGAAATGATCTCTGCTCCAATCCCCACCACTGAGCGAGCCAATACTGCCATGACAAGAACCCCAACAAACCATCATCAGAAAAGAAATGCATTGATAATAACATTGCTATGGTCACCATATCTCTGAATGTCAGTAAACAAAATAATTTAAAATGCATTAACAATTTTCAAAATGAGCATTCAAAAATGAGCATTGGAAAAACAACTTGTGCATGGGGGGATTATAGGCAGCACTAAGGCAACCTCTCAATCCCTCGCACTTCCTTGCATCTGACTCATGTGAGCAACCTTATGAACAGGTTATTTAAGGACGAATCCTAAAAATGCCGTTTTATAAAATGCTTTAAGGTACAACAGTTATAAAAGGAGACAGACAAATCAAGAGAGCGACATGCAATGTGAACCATTTGATGTGGTCTGCATTAGTCTGGCATAGTATAACATACTAGCCAAAGAGTTATTATACACATGTACATGTGTACTTCACTGACCACACGTCACTGTCATTGGTTAGAGAACAAAATAGATAATATTTCCTCTACCGCAACCCATCAAATATGGTCACTTTAATGTGATTTATGCCCTAGTTCATATGAACAACCAAAAGTTGGGCATCAGTGGCTGAGCACTTGAACCACTTTGCACCAAGACCTCCATATTCCATCCACCAGGCACCACTATTGTCCGAGTTTTAAACAAAGACTCTTTTCAGCCTACCACATAGCAATGCGTAGCATGACAAAGACCTGGTTCAATGCAAGTTGCCACATGAGACAAGAGACAGCCCATTTTCATGTCCAACAGCCCAACGGTCATTGGACAGTCAGTGGATTTCTACCAACTGGCTTCAACACAAATTATAACCTCAGTTGGGGCTTACCACCTCGAAGATTTGACCAATTGGAGAGGCGACTAGTCCGTGGTCTAAGGGCCACCATCTAAGGGCTGGATAGCTCAGATAGAAAGAGCGCTGGTACACAAAACCAGAGGTCTCGAGTTCAAGTTCATTTGCAAAATTGGCAAAGAAAACATTGACTGGACCAGGGCTTGAACCAGAGGCCTTTGGATTAACATACATGTACAAGTGCTCTTCCATCTGAGCTATCCAGTCCTTAGTCAACTACATGTAGTCTTTTCTGGGGGTGGGGGCACCAGTCAGAAGCAATTCAACCATTAACTGCCGTATATCTCCAGGGATCACATCCCCGCTTTCATTCAGATGCAAACAATTAATTGTTGCAAACCGTCGGGTGCCCTGCAAAAAGGCATAAGTGCGTTCAGACACCAACATCACATTATGCCTTTCTGCTAGGAACCAAATCTGTCTGGTCCATTTTATGGCTTTTTGCAATTAGTTTTTACTATCTTGACATAATATTTGAACACAGAATGTGAGATGATTGAAGCGCGTACAAAATGGAAAATAACGAGTAATTAAAATAAATTACCTTAGTGACATTCTTTTGCCCTTATGTCCTTCTGCAAGGCACCCAATGAAACCTGGCTACAGCAGCTCCGGGATCACACAAAGTGGATGCAGCTTTTTCAATTCAAGTCAAACAAACAATGGAAAAACGGACTGGGAACTTTTTGAACAAACTGAAAAATTGGTGCCTCCACCCTGGCAAAGACTACCCGGTAGTTGACTATTTGGGAGGCCACCATCTAAGGGCTGGATAACTCAGATAGGAAGAGCACAGGTACACACGGGCACGGGTTCAAGTTCCGATCCAGTCAAAGTTTTGTTCAAAAGTTCCCAGTCAGTTTTCCCCCCCCTTTTTTTTTCTTCAACAATATTACATTTTGATAAAATTGTTGAATAAGCAATCAAAGTTGTCTCACATGTACATGTACCTAGCAGCTATGCCTACAACTGGATATACACATACTGAAGCCTGTACACAGTCATGATACCAACAGGCTGATGCTATAGCAGACAACATTTGCCATCCTTTGTCTCAAAGTCTGTCTTCTGAGCAAAGGTATATGTACCGTACATTACTTACAAACAGGAGGTGCCCCATTGCATCGGATGCCTACATCATCATAATGTGTACACTGGTAATGCTCCCAGCCTCTATGATCACACTCTAGCAGTCTGTTCTCAGTCCCTGTGCATTCAACATCCACCAGCCAAATCTGTCCACCCCAGGCTTCAGCAAAGTCCCCTGGTTTGAAAAATGCAAGTATTGACAAAAGACAATCAATCAAACAGGCATCATCAATTCCTAAAACATCATTTGATGAATTTAATTTTGTGAGTATGTGTGGTTCTGAAAAGAACTGGAGGAACTCGACATTTCAAACAGTCTACTCTGATTGTCTTCAGGAACAGTGTACTCTGTTCGTCTTCAGGAGACTGTCTCCTGAAGACGAACAGAGTACACTGAGTACACTGTTCGAAATGTCAAGTTCCTCCGGTTCTTTTCAGAACCACACTTACTCACAAAATATCATTTACATGGTGTCACCGCAAACCTAAATATCCTGCTATTCTCACCATGCAAACCTTCAAATCTCATTTGAATTTACTTTTTTTGTAAATAATTTAACTTCAATAAATTGTGTATGATGTGGTATGGAATTATTTGATTAAATATGATTGCATGCACACCCTGTTTGGTTTTACTTTTCTTTCCCAGAATTCAGCCCACCTAACATGAGAGTACATGCATTTTCATTCAGAATTTGTAGGCCCCACTACTCATTCAAAGACCTTTACGATAATTGCAAAACATAGCCTAATAATCTGGGCCTTACAGATTTGACAAAAGCCACAGCACTGAAGTGCAGGGCCATAAAATCTATATGCATTTTAATGTATATCTGAATCTGCATCTGCATCTGCATCTGCATCTATGTTGACAATTCCTTGCTCCTATGGCAAGGATCAATTCCAATGGCAAAACTTACTGATGATGGCTGTCTCAGCAAAACCAAATCCAAGTTGTCTACACACAACATTAGCATCATTGATGTCCCAGCCGTCATCACAGACTGTACCCCATTCACCATCGTAATAAATCTCAACCCGTCCATCGTACATAGAGCTTCCATCAACTAACTGCACTCTGCCAAAGTCTGTGGAAAGTTAGCAATTAGAAATATGTTATCAATTAGGCATATTACCACTCCTTATTTCAAGTAATACATAATTGTTGTTAGTATTCAGGAATAAATTCAAAATCAATTTCAACATTAAGAATTCTTGAAAAATTGGCAAAGAAAACTTTGACTGGACCAGGACCTCAGGATTAACGTACCAGTGCTCAGTGTTTCCTTTGTTTGTTTGATTAAGAATTGAAAAACACATCTGAACATTTATTAACATAACATAATTAGAATTATAATGTGCACATGATTAGTGTCGCATGACTAAACAGTTCATCCTGCATATACAGTACTAATGTGTAAACCGATGGTTGTATACCCTTTGTTTGCTTCAGGTGATGTCATGTTGCCTTTACACAACATTGGTAAGATCGAAAAATAGAAATCTTCGCAGATTTATATGAAACTTATACAGTTTGAAGATGGTTATAGTAGAAACCTCGCACTAAAATATTATTGCCTAAAATGCTGTATTTTGGGAGAAAAGAGTAAAGAAATAATTTACGTCTCATCCCGAGATCTAAACATTTTTGCAAAACAAATGAAGCGGTTTTTCACTATTCGGCACCCGGTTGGCGGATTGAGCTGACATTTTCACAGGTGTACCATTTCATGCATACGTTAGGTCAGACAATGTATGGATGCTATTCTTTGACCTCGACCAATGTTGTGTTATCCCTTTAAAAAAGAAAAAGTACAGTACTGGCCTGAGTAGGTATGACTGCAGACAACTCCAGCATCTTCATCATGGGTACAGAATCGATGAGTGGAGTAAGGACAGTCAATCAAGCGGTCTTCAATTCCTTTACACCTTAAATCGCTAAAAGCAATGTCCCCACTGCCTCTGCCAAACCATGCCGATCCATGAGCTGCTATGGCTGACCCATAACCAAGCTGCTGACAGACAACCTCAGCATCAGCAAAATCCCATTCGTCATCACATATTGTTTTCCAGTCACCATCTATGAACACTTCAACTCGCCCTTCCAAGTATGAGGCGCCATTAACAAGACGCACATTGGCCTCCTCTGGAATTCAAGCAAAGAGAATTTAGACAAATAAATTAAAGAAGCCAGGATAAGAGGTAAATCAAAGACGATTTGACTAGAATGGGACTTTAATCCAAGACCTCTAATTTAAAGCACAAGCACTTTTACCACATGGAAAAGCTGCATATCTGCTTTATGTGATCATCAAACTGCTGTAAACCAGGTTTACGTATACACTTTATCATTCTTAGAATCCTAAAATTTAGTGGGCCTGACGTTTCTATCCTAGCAGGACCTTTCTCAAAGGCAGAGTGACAAGGACAAAACAGATACCGGTACATGTACACTAAGGAGGGGGGGGGGGAGAGTGAATAGGACACGGATGAGAAACAGAGGACAAAGAGTGAAGCTGGTAGGGAGAGATCAAAGGGAAGGGCAAGGAGTGGGGTAGGGATTAATGAGAGGAGGGGGAAAGATCAAAGAGAAGGGCAAGGAGTAGGGTAGGGATTAGTGAGAAGAGGGAAAAAGATCAAAGAGAGAAGTGTGAAGGACTAAACACAAAAGAAGGATTATCAGAAAGCTGCATGGTGTTAGTCATTACCCTCCTAGATGTTGAGACCATGTGGTTGAATAGTCCGAAGACGCTTCATCCACATTTTCTCACGGCTAAGACGGACAGCATTACTACGGTGACCAAGTGATTCTATGCCCAGTACACTCATATCTGATATTGAATGATCAGGGAGATTGAAGTGATACCCAACAGGGGTGTCCATTTTACCGGTTTTGATAGTAGACCTATGGCCATAGATCCGTTTTTTGACGGTGTTTTTGGTCTCGCCAACATACTGAATATTACAAACTCTACAAGAGATGAGGTATATGATGTTGGAGGTAGTGCACATGATACAGCCATAGGTCGTGTGGGTAGTTCCAGAAGAATGTCCATTGAAAGAGTCTATTTCCTTGACATGTGTCTTGCTAACAATGCATTTTGAGGTGCACTTAAATGTACCAAATTTAGTTGGAGGTGAAGAGTCCAAAGGGGGAACCTCTGCTCGGACAATTAAGTCACGCAGGTTACGGGGGCGCCTGAAAGCCAAAACAGGCGAATTTGGAATGGCATCAGCCAGACGATCTGAAGTGTGGAGAATATGGTGGTTTTCCTTAGTTATCTTCCTGAGAGGAGGAAGAGAAGGGTGGTAGGAAGTAACTAAGGGAACCTTGGGCTTGTGCTTGGGACCTGGTGGCTTTTGTTTTAGTGCCGAACTTCTGGGAATGGAATAGACTTTAGCAATGGAGTTCTTCACTTGGCTAGAACTATAGCCTCTAGCAACCAAGTTACTGGCCAATACACGTGTATGGCGGCGAAAGTCAGACTCATTGGAACATATGCGCCTCAATCTGAGGGCCTGGCTGTAAGCTATACCAGTCTTACAGTGTCTGGGGTGACAACTGGAGGAATGGAGATATTGATGAGTGTCGGTGGGCTTAGAATACAAGTCAGTAGTGAGAGTATTGAGGTCTTTCCGGACGGTGACGTCCAGAAAGTGGGTCTGCTGGAGAGACTGCTCCCATGTGAATTTGATGGTCCTATGGAAGGAATCGATGTGGTCAAAGAAAGCATTCAAGCTGCTACTGTCCCTAGTCCAAATGAAGAACACGTCATCTATGTATCTCCACCAAATCCAGGGACGGCATGGAGCCTCACTGAGCATACGTTCCTCAAGGTCACCCATGAAGAGGCAGGCAAAGGAAGGAGCCATGCGCGTGCCCATGGCAGTGCCATGCACTTGAAGATAGTGCTTGCCAAGAAAGGAGAAATTATTCTTGGCCAGCACTAGCCTCATGAGGGTGGTTATGTCGGAGATGGGTGGAGAAGACTGTTTTCCTTTGGCCAGGGCCGAGGAGCAAGCTTGAATGCCTTCTTCCTGGGGGATGTTAGTGTATAGAGAGGAAACGTCAATAGTACCAATTATGGCAGTGGTAGGAATTTGATCTTTGACACTTTCCAACTTTCGCAGACAGTCGGGAGTGTCATGGACATATGAGGGGATTTGGGGAACTAAGGGTTTGAGAAAAGAGTCAATGAAAAGAGATATGTGTTCCGTAGGTGAACCATTGCCAGAGATGATGGGTCTGCCTGGGTTGTTGGCCTTGTGAATTTTCGGGAGAAGGTAGAATCTGGCAGTTCTACAATTGATCGGTGATAGAAATCTGTGAGCTTTTTTACTCAAATGATCACGTGATCGCATGTCATCCAAAACTTCCTGAATTTGCTCTAAAAATTTGCCAGTGGGGTTAGAGTCCAGATATTTATAGTGCTGGGGATTGTTAAGTTGGCGATTGGCTTCATCAATATATTTTTGGCGATCCATGATAACTACGGCTGACCCTTTATCTGCTGGCTTGATAATGATGTCACCGCGGGAACGTAGAGTGTTGAGGGCAAGACGTTCTTCCCTAGGGAGATTGTCGTGGGGCTTACGGGTAAGATGAGAGGAGTTGGAAACTTGAGAACTGACTGCTTGCACATACGTTTCAAGGGCTGGAACACGGTTCTTGGGGGGGACCCAGGTGCTTTTTACTCGGAAAGGTTCTTCTTTACGGGAGCCAGAATCGAAGAAGAACTCAGTCAGAAGTAGTCTGCGGTAATACTCAGTGAGATCTTGACTGAGCATTACTTGGTCAACTTTGGGGGGAGTTGGACAAAAGTTCAAGCCCTTGGAAAGTAACGTATGCTCGGCGTCAGTTAGAGAAGAAGAGGAAAGGTTGACAACAGTGTTAGTGGGGGGGTAAAGGTGTAGACTGGGGACTGCGTCTGAAGTGGTTGTGTCTGCGTTGTTTGGCAACAAGGCCACCAATCTTCTTGTTTCTTCTGTCGGTGAGAACAGAATTGAGGTTAGAGAGACCTTTCTCAATCTCATCACTGAGATCCTTGTACTGGCTTTCAGAACAGTTGGAGCAGAGTTTGGAGTCCAGATTAGCAATGTCCTGGTGGACAGCCTGAAGGGTGATTTCACATTGCTCAGAGAGGACCTTGATGAGCTGAATGGAAGCACTATAAAGAATTTGATTCCATTTTTTCTGTAGGTTGGGGGAGAGTTTTCCAATTTGGGGGGTGTGAGATATCAGTAAGCCAGTAGGGATCATGCGAGAGACTGAGAAAAAGTTGTAGTTGTCTTGATGGAAAGTGTACCGAAGAGCCTTTTCTTGCAGTTTCCTAAGTTGAAAGAAACAGGTTGGGTTATTCATATTAGTAAGAGCAAGAAACAAGAGACAAACACAGAACATAGACTTACATACCAACGGACGGACAGACTTACATGTACATACACACGTAGACAGGTCAGCAAGGAGGATCACCACGAGGGGATACAGCAACATAAGGAAATGACTTTCGGATCGAAACGTCAGGCCCACTAAATTTTAAGATTTACATTTTGGTAATTTTAGTCAGTAAGCAGTTTGCAACATTTTTGTATATCACCCTAAGTCATTCTTAGAATCCGAATACAAATTGGGGTGTGATCCCTGGAGATTTACAGAAGTGAATGCTTAAATGCTTCTGACTAGCACCCCTACCGGCTACCCCGACAAAGACTACTTGGCTGTCTCGTTAGCTCTTAGAGGGGCTGGTTAGCTGGTATGCAAAGCACCAGAGGTCTCAGGTTGAAGTCCTGGTCCAGTCAAATTTGCTTTGAATTTGTCAGTTTTTCCTTTATTTGTTTGACTTGAAAAAGCTGCATCCACTTTGTGTGATCCCCGAGCTGCTGTAGCCAGGTTTACAGCAATTGGGTGTTTGCATCTGAAAAAAAGCAGGGATGTGACCCCAGGATATATATGGCAGTTAATGGTTGAATTGCTTCTAACTGGCACCCCCACCCTGGCAAAAACTTGTTGACTATTTGGGAATGGCTGAATATCTCACATGGTAAGAGTGCTGATACGAAAACCAGAGGTGTCAGTTTCGAATCCAAGCAATATATATTTTTTTCCATTTTACAAAATGGCTCAAAAGTTCTGTCAGTTTTTGCTTTGCAATTTCAATATGGTTGGGAGCTTTTCACAAGACCTTTCTTCTTACAAGATCAATCACATTTAACTCTTTCACTACGGAATTAATGTGCATGTCTGTATGGAATAAATTTGGTAATATATTAGAAACAATGGGACACGCGAGCCGATGTATCGGCTTTCCGTCAACAGAGAGCGGTTTACAGAGCCGATGTATCGGCGCGCCGTACGGAAAGAGTAAAGCAACTCTTTAAGTTCCAACAAGTGCATATCAAAAACTGTGATAATAAGCTTCACAAATAAAATTGGGTACTGCAGAATGATGCAGTCCTTTGGTTTTGGACCACTCGCACCATGCAATGTTTAAAGCCAGTATGCAAACAATACAGAAAAAAATTAATTCAATCATACATAGATACAAGTGCATATTGTGACTTTTAAAATGTCTACAACAGTTTTGTCATCCGGCTACGATATACCAATCATTCATAGTTAACTGTCTTCAACCTTGCACTACAGGGCAATAAGGCTAGATAAAATGACAAAAATTCCACCAAAGACAAGAATAATGTTTGCAGCAAAATTTTTTTTTTTTCAGTGCCAAATGATGGAGAGAGATTCACTACAAAAAAGAAAAATGAAAGTACATGAAACCCAAAGGCTGTATACTAAATTCTCCATACCAGGTAGGCCGGGGTTCTGTTCAGTGCAGATAACTCCGGCATCTTCAGAATGGCTGCAGTCATTGCTAACAGCCCTATCACAATCCTGCAACCTCCTCTCATTTCCTGAGCACTCCACATCATCCATGACTATACTGATGCTTCCCTGGCCAAATTGTGCTGAGCCTGTAGCTGATGAAGGCTCTCCATAGCCCAACTGTCGGCACACCACTCGGGCATCAGCCAAATCCCAACGGTCATCACAAACTGTTCCCCATGCATTGTGCACATACACCTCAACTCGGCCTTCCAGTGGATGAGTACCACCCACAAGTCGAATGTCTACAGTATCTACCGGACCTGAACCAAAGAAGTATGGATGGATTCAAAGGAAATACAACGTGCAAAATGGAACATGTAACAATCTAAACAGATCTATCAGCAATATTGTCAGGGCTCGTTGCAGCCACAAATGATTCAAATTTAGAGCACAAAATATACCGTGCAAGGTCTCTACACAAACTCACTGAGTTACACATGACTGAATAGAGTGTGACATTCTGAAGGATTACCCGGTATGCATTTCACTGACTTGCATAGATACCATGCCTCACCAAAAGTCAAGACAAGTAACAAGGCATACTATCAACATTAATCTATGCTTCAACCCAAATACTGCATCATGGGGATAGTGCATCCATTGTTCAAATATGGCAGAGAAGAAAGGGAGTAATTCAGGATGCATAGGAAAAAGCATTTACTGCAGGAATGTGAAAATGTTACTGCTATACCGGTAGTACATCAAACAAGCTAGGGTTTATGGTACTGAAAATTGGAACAGTAATGCAATATAGCATTTGTAAATGTTATTTTATACTTACCATTCACTGTACAGATGACACCAGCATCTTCACTGTGGCCACAATTATGTGATCTGCTTGCAGTGCAATCAAGTAGGCTGCTTTCTGTGCCTGTGCAAGCCACATCATCCAAAGTTATGGGTACACTTCCCTGTCCAAATGATGCTGACCCTGGTGCACTTATAGCATCCACATAGCCCAGCTGCCTACAGACCACTCTGGCATCAGACAAATCCCACCTGTCATCACAAACGGTTCCCCAGGAACCATCTACATACACTTCAACTCGGCCTTCCAATAAATTATTGCCACCTATAAGCCGAATAATTTCAGCTTCAGTAAAAAGAAAACAAAAATCAGTAAGTTACCAACATTGCATTAAGCAAAACTTAAACGCAGTGGCTGTTGTTACGGCAGTCGTCCGTGTGGTTCCCTGACTTGATTGTATTTCGTCAGCATTGCAGGCAGGTTGAACCAGTCTATTAGCTGATAGTCTGGTTCCAAGAGATAAACATCCTGACAAATACTGTGAAGTCAGGGAGCCACACGGACGACTGCCGTAACAACAGCCACTGCGAAACTTAAAACACGGTGAAGTTTTTGTTACCTTTTTACTCTGAATAAACAAAGTCTTGGGATAATCTGTAGAACATGCATGACAAGCAGGGATGTAGCTGTATGCATAAACATGTACATGTTTCCCTGGGTTGAGCATCATGGGCCATTACACAAACCCTTTGTCATCAGTTGGAAACGGTGTAACAAGAATAAATATGCAACTTGCAGTAGGTCAACAACAAATATGACCAAAGACCAAGAGTTGAGTACAATGTATTGCACAACTTTTTTGCAGTACTGGTATGTCTTTTTTGTTTTTGTTTTTTGAGGTCAAAATTGTGGAGGGTCTGAGAGTCAGTCCTACATGTAGCAATGCTGAATGCATTTATGAAAGGTCCTGCTAGGATCAAAACGTCAAACAATCTACAAATTTGACATTAGCATTTTGATCGTATTAGTCAGCATGCAGTTGGCAACAATTGTGTATATTACTCCTAGGAAATACTATTGTACCTGTAAACCATTGTTCAAGTTCTTAAGATACAAGGATTTGTTCTCACCCAAAATAGACACATTTCCTGAAGATATGCTGTTGCTTCAAATAATATTTTTTCTGACAAACAAATCAGGGTGTTTTTTTTAAAATGTTTTTATTGATTGTAGCTTAAAACATTGCAGTTGGCTGTTTCAGATTCACACTTGCCCTTTTCCCCAGGAAATACACATTACCTTGAGTAGCACTCTCAATGTCAATAGGGATAGCAATTTCATAGGAATTGCAATTTTTAAAGCCGTCTTTATTCCTTAGGAATTTTACAAGAAATTGCACAATAAAGCCTTAAAGGGGAATGCAACCCACATTGGGTTGCATTGATGCATTCCCCTTTAAGTGAGGAATTTGGAAATTGATGTAGCAACGATCTGCATTCAAAAAAATGGCTATGAGTGGCTATGAGCTAAACCAAAACCCATTGTCAATGATTTAATAATACAGGTTAGTAGATATAAAACAATTGACATTACCTATCAATACTCACCTGGATTGTTGGGATGAACTTCATTACAGATTACTCCAGCATCTTGAGCATGGGAACAGCCACTACTACTTGCCATCACACACTCATGCAACCTCCTTTCTGTTCCAATGCACTGCACATTTCCAAAAACTATATCTAAATTTGCCTGGCCAAATGCTGCAGAGCCTGGGGCAGATAATGCTACTGCATAACCCAACTGTTGGCAGACCACTGTTGCATCAGTGATATCCCAACCGCTGTCACAAACTGTTCCCCAGGCACGGTTGACATATACTTCAACCCTGCCTTCAGATGGACTAGAACCACCCACCAGACGAATACCACTTCGTTCTGCAAAGAAAAAATATAGTAATTATTCAGATGATATTTCGTCTCATTTTCAAAAAGTTTTCATACAAAAATCTATTGACAAACTGTATGTACAGATAACATTACAGGGGAGGCTGTACTGCGGTAGTTTGATCGTCAAGTTACCCTGGCTATGCAAATAACATCAAGTTATCCCACCCACTGTTGGCCTGGTACTTTTAGATGAATATCACAAAACAATCATAGGGAGGTTGGTCCAAATTTTGTCATTTTTCAGCAAATCTGTTCAACCAAAGAGTCTAACATGAACACAGATTTAATCTACACATTATCAGATGTGCATAAACTGTAATAATTACGGTCCATCATCAAAACCAAGTGATTCACCAAACTTTTAGCTCAGATTCCGGATCTTTAGAATCATTCCGTTTGAGAAAGAAATGTCCTGCTAGGATCAATTGTTGTCAAGTCAGTAAGCAGTCCACAGCGGGTCAAGACCAAAGTTACTTTAATGAAATTTGCTCAGGGTTTGCCTACATAACAATGCACTTAACATTAGCCGTGCTTAACCACTTCGCGCTACAATGCATCATTTTCAAATCTCGGAACAATATATTTCTGTGAAATAAATCGATAAGGGTATACTATGGGTACAAGAGAGTAAAACCCAGCACAATTCGGACATCGTTGTGGCTTTTGTCAAGAGATTATCCGTTCGAAAAAGGGCCCATTGTGCGTCGTCAATGGAGCATAACAGACTTGTGTGTGTGCTTGCTACGGTACTGTCAATCCCTGACCGCAGACTCCAGCCTCCACTCCAGGCAGTCAAATCTTCGAGTTGGTCGGCCACAGCCGAGTGTTCAGATTGCAGCGAGGAATGTGGGTGAAATTCCAATGCCTGACTGACGACTGTTGGGCTGTGTGGCATGCAAACACCATGTCTTCCTCGTGCTTTCAGCGGCAGCACGGTATTCATGTGGCAACTTGCGTCAAAAAGAGTATTTGTACTGATTCATATTGCTTTGTTCTAAGCTGAAAAGAGTCTATGTTTAAAATGTGGACAATAGTGGTGCCCGGATTCAGAGGGCCCCGTCGCATAGTCAAACCAACGGAGCTCCAGATTCGGAGGTGCCGGCGCGAAGTGGTTTAGAATATGATGCACTGGTCTCACAGGCTTACTCATGTATAATCTGGTCCGTGGATAGAATTATGTTACACAATACAGTAAACAAACTAACGTTTACCGGTACATAATAAGGGTGCCCTGGTGAATAACAGGTCTTGCGTATCTAAGTACATGTAATTCCAGAGAATGAGGAAAGATACATGTACACATGTATTGGAGAAAAAAATTGCTAGAGGCATCCTGGTCCTTGTCTTGGAGGTCTTTTCTTTGATTGCCAAAAGTTGATAACTGTTTTGTCTTCTACAATGGAATTTCAATATCAATAAACATTCCAACTTTGATGAATGCACAGTACATTCATTCTCAATAGGGAATGATGAATGAAATGCTTTATTTCAATTGTATTGTATGGCCACTGCACTCCTTTTTTTGCTCTATTTGTTCTTTTGTATACTCATTTTAATATTGCTTTGGCATTTGTATCATCGTGTTCATTTCCACTCCTGTCTGCTGGGCTTGGAATGTAAGAACCTCTCCATAGAGATTGATTTACCTCCATAGACATCTGTGCAGACAACACCAGCATCATCCGTGTGTTGACAATTTGTAGTTCTTGACAACGGGCAATTAAGTAAACGGCTTTCTGTTCCTGTGCAAGCAACATCATCCAAAATAATGGGTTGGCTTCCCTGTCCAAATGCTGCTGCACCTGGAGCAGATAGGGCTCCTTCATAGCCAAGCTGCCTACACACCACCCCCGCATCATCAATATCCCAGCTGTTATCACAAACTGTTCCCCAGGAACCATCAGCATACACCTCAACTCGGCCTTCTGATGAGCTAATACCCCCAACAAGTCGAATTTCATCATCTTCTGCAAAGAAAGGAAATAAACATGAAAGAATACAAACAACACAATAAACACTGTTTAATGAGAGATGGTATCTAGGAGCCAGTAATATGTACATGTAAGTACTAAATGTTCTTAAAGCCTTATCAGTCACCATTTTTATATGTGAAGGTTAGCTGATGGCTTTGCAATGATGGAAAAGTGACTTAGTCAAAACTTGATTTTAAATTGAAAGTAATCTTGTCAAACAAATAACATTTGGGAACATGGGAACATTGAAACAACCAATCTTTGTCGGGTGGGGGCACCAGTCAGAAGCATTTAACCATTAACTACTGTATATCTCCGGGGATCACACCCCCACTTTCATTCAAATGCAAACAACCATTCAGATCTAAACCTGGCCATAGCCTGACGGCTGTTCAGGGATCAAGCAAAGTGGATGCAGCTTTTTCAATTTATGTTAAACAAATACAGGAAAAACTGACAAGGCCCTGTCGAACAATTCTGGAAAAGGCACAGAAAACTTAGACTGGACTGGTACTTGAACCTGAGACCTCTGGTGTTGCATACCAGCGCCACCAGCTACATGTACATGTATATCCAGCAATTCAGCCCTTAGATGGTAGCCTTCCTAAATAGTCAACTAGTCTCTGCCGGGTTGAGGATGCCAGCCAGAGGCATTTAGCCATATATCAATCAACTGCCATCTATCAATTCATTTAATCTTTGCAGAATAAGGATGGCTTATGGAAATCTGTTCTAGGGAGACTTGGATCTATCTATTCTAAATGTCAATGAGATCAGCTATTTATTTATTTTATTTATTTATTTCATTTTTCGGGATACATGTACAGCATTCACATCACAGCACACAAGTAAGAAAAAAGTTTAAAATAGAAACAAAACAAACAAACAAATAAACAGACAAACAACAACAGCAACAATAACAGAAACAACCAATTGACTCCCGAAGGATTGCCCAAAAGAAACTAGTTTCTGTCAGGGGGCTCTTTAAACTAATTGGATGACAGAAAAAAATATAAATAAAATATATACATGTATATGGAAAAAGAACTAACTAAATTACAAATATGCCAAATATACCAATTACCGAAATAAATAATAAATCTTTAAAAAGATAGAGATTTCATTATAATAACGACAATTAAATATATATTTGAATATATATATATATATATGGAGTTGAGTTTTGTTTCCTTGAGCGGGTTATGTACATAGCTTTACATTTATCTGAATTTAACTGCATATGGTTATCTGCACACCACTCCTTTATCGAGTTGAGATCATACTGTAAAACAACACTATCATCTGGACAATTATTTATTTTGTACAAAACAGTATCATCTGCGTATTGCGGCAGAGGCGACTTAACACGGTTTGGCAGGTCGCCTGTAAAGAGATTGAAGAGTATAGGGCCAAGAACAGAGCCTTGAGGTACACCTGAAGTCACCGGCACCCAGTCAGAATTAGTCCCTGAAAAAAGAACACGTTGATGTCTGCTGTAAAGGAAATTGCTGATCCAGGAGAGTAGATTTCCGCAGATGCCATATCTGTGTAGTTTGGTTAGAAGTATTGAATGGTCACATCTGTCAAATGCTTTTGACCAGTCAAGGAAGATGGCGTCAATCCTAGGGGTTTTTGGAGCATCTAGTGCTTGGGACCATGTATTGAACAGAGTGGTTAATTGGGTGATACAAGAGCGATTAGGTTGAAAGCCATGTTGTGATTCGGGGATGATATTATAGAGAGATGAATAGTCAAGTATTTTCTTCGATATGAAGCCTTCAAGCATTTTGCAGGAAACAGATGTCAGAGAAATAGGCCTGTAGTTAGAAATAAGAGATTTGTCGCCACTTTTGAAGAGAGGAATAACATTAGCCATCTTCCACTTGTGTGGGACTGTACCTGTAGAGAGACTGAGGTTAAATATTCTGCTTAAAATTGGCACGATTGAAAGGCCAGCAAGTTTGAGTAGTTTGGGTGAAATACCATCCAGACCAGGTGGCTTTGAAGCATTCAAATTGTTGATGGCCTTCCAAACATCTGATTGATGAACCTGAAGAGTTTGTAGCGGTTTAATACCAGGGTGTAACTTACAGACTTCGTTGCCCTTCGGAAGATGGTAAGGAGATTGCTTTGGTGAGAAGTTGCTTTGGAAATATAGGTTAAATGCATTGGGAATTTCACTGGGGGAGGTATGTGTTTTGTTACCGTGTTGGAAAGAATTAACAGATTGAGGTGTGCATTTACTTTTTACAAATGACCAAAACCGCTTCGGATTTAACTTACAGTCAATAGCGAGACTCTGCATATAATCATTGTAAGCAATTCTTGTCATGCGTATCACAAGTGATCTTAACTCATATTTGTTCCATAAGTTTGCATTGTTCTTGTTCTTGATAGCTATGTGATAGGCTCTGTTCTTTTTTCTGGATGCATTGATGATGTCACTGGTTATCCAAGGTGATCGACGACGACCCTTTGATGTGGCAATAGGAATTACATCCTTCACCGCAGCATGCACGAGTGACGTGAAGTTGTCCCAGGTTTCATCGATGTTGGTCTCATCGTAGAACAACTCCCATGGAATGCTCTGCAGTGAGGTCTGGAAGTCTTGTGCATCAGCCTTGTGGAACTGGTGAAATGTCCGGTGTAGAAATTGACGAGATGATGCCGTGGTGATTTCAAAGTGAATGGAGTCATGTCGCTGTTGCCTAAGCCCGGTGCACTGCGGATGTCCTTGGTCCACTTGGGTTCATCGCAGAAAATGAGATCAAGCATCGTGTCGTTGCCATTGGGATTGCGTCTTGTGGGAAATGATACCAGCTGTGACATGCCCAGAGATTCAGCTATGTTCAGTACAGTTGAAGAATGGATGTTGAGTGACAGTGGGCAGTTTTCATCCAAGGATGTTGTGGAGGGTATTGTAAGGTTGAAATCCCCGAGAAGAAACACAGCTTTAAAGTGGCTGGTACAAGGAAGAATCAAGTCAATGGAGAAAGATAAAGCCTCATTAAATCCCGTAGATGAAGAAGGTGGGCGGTAACAGGTGCCGAAAAGTAGCTTGCCTTTATTCCGTGGGAGACTGACTTGCACCCAGATGAGCTCACACTTTCTGAAGTCACCTTGTATGTCTGGGGATGGTTCAAAATCTGCTCTTCTGGTTGCCAGGAGATTTGATTTGCAGGCGAATAGTAAACCACCTCCATGTCGGTTTCTGTCTCTCCTGAATATGTGGTACTGTGAAACATCAAGGATTTCACTGTCGGCGATGTCGGGGCAAAGCCATGTCTCAGTCACACAGGCAATATCAATGTGATGTAGGGCCAGTTCAGCTTGGAGTTCAAGAGTCTTGTTGACAATGCTGCGAGAATTGAGCAAGATGCACTTCAGATCAGTATTGTTGTTGTTATTGTAATCACCATCAGCCTGAGAGGAAGGGCCTGGATTAAGTTCAATGTCACCAGATATGAGCAACTGAAGTTGGAATGTACTTTGGGAGTTGGAGTAGTATGATATCCTTCGATGGCTGTATCTAGCATGTCCAGGTGTTGACCTCACAGTTGATCCAGAGTGATGAACAAAAGCCTCTGATTTGTGGTCACAGCTGATGAATAGCAATGATGCCAGCAGTAGGATCTTAAGAAGATTAACTCCCATTGTGTCCTGGTTTGGGGCATGTATGGTCCAGCTATACACTGCAAAGGATTGTTCAGCAGCTGTTTATTGTATTATTTTCATACAACCAATTCCAACTGTTTGATTCTCTCTAGGTCAAGCAA
This sequence comes from Luidia sarsii, assembly GCA_949987565.1. Lineage (NCBI taxonomy): Eukaryota > Metazoa > Echinodermata > Asteroidea > Paxillosida > Luidiidae > Luidia > Luidia sarsii. The sequence continues at coordinate 9,578,138 of OX465110.1, forward strand.
TCCAAGACGCATTTCATTTAGAATCTGTGTCTAAAAAAATGAGGGTTTGCCCAATCAGGGCCAATCTGACAAATGTAAGTTGAACTACCACGTTTTACTTCCTACAAGTGCTTACCTCCAACATCAGTGCACTTGACACCAGCATCTTCACTGTGGCCACAATTATGTGATCTGCTTGCAGTGCAATCAAGTAGGCTGCTTTCTGTGCCTGTGCAAGCCACATCATCCAAAGTTATGGGTACACTTCCCTGTCCAAATGATGCTGACCCTGGTGCACTTACAGCATCCACATAGCCCAGCTGTCTACAGACCACCCCAGCATCAATAATACTCCAGGAATCATCACAAACTGTTCCCCAATAACCATCTATATACACCTCAACTCGGCCTTCTGAGGGATAATTACCACCTACAAGCCGAACTGGAGTAAAACCTGTACATGTAAGAACAATAACATCCAACAGTAAGTTCATATTATTTAGTCAATTTCACATTAATAAACTGTAGGAGATTCCCTTAGCATCATTGATAACATTATGTATACTCTAGACTAAAAATCTCTGGTGCTTTTCCATTCAACTTTTTTGACACTGGTTGAATACAAAATATGAAGGCATTCAAAGCAATATCCTAGACTGAATCTTGTAACCCTACTTGCAACCAGGCTTAACCAATTCACACTGAAGGATATGTACAGTATTGTTGCAAAACTTAAAACACTTGATATTAATTTATGACAAAGGGTTTTTGAAATCAGGATGAAAAATAAGTTTCGTAGAATGGCTTTGAAAATGGCAAAGAAAACTTTGACTGTCCAGAACATGAACCTGAGCCTTCTCATTTCATTCTTACCATCTGAACTATCCAGCCCTTAGATGGTGACCTTCCCACTTCCCAAATAGGGATTATTACAAATTGAAAAATGGCAAAGAACTTATTAAACAAATTGAAAAATGGCAAAGAAAATGTTGACTGGACTGGGATTTGAACCGTTGTGCAACTTGTGTGCCAGGCTGCCAGCGCTCTTCCCATCTGAGCTATCCAGCCCTTAGATGGTAGGCTTCCCAAATAGTCAACTAGTCTTTGCCAAGGTGGGGGCACCAATCAGAAGTATTCAGCCATTAACTGCCGTATACATGAATCTCCGCGATTCTCCGGGAATTACTTCCCCACTGTCATTCAGATAGTGGATGCAAGTGGATGCAACTTTTTCAAGTTAAGTCCAACAAATAAGGCAAAAACTTACTGGGAACATTTCGGCTAAAAAAACGAATGGCAAAGAAAACACTGACAAAAACTGGTTGGATAGCTCAGATGGTAAGAGCGACTGTACAGTTCTATGCAAAACCGGAGGTCTCGGGTTCAAGTCCCGATCTAGTCAATGTTTTCTTTGCCATTTTTCAAAATAATTTAAAAGTTCAGTTTTTATTTTATTTGTTTGACTTAAATTTGCTTACATGAACATCACCAATGTCAGTGCACAGATAACATTCATAATTGTAGTGAGTACTAACTGTCAACCTTTTTTAAACTTCAAAAATTTAGAGTGCCTGGCATATGGATCATAGCACCTTTCTCCAGCCTTTTGATTCTCCCTTTGAGAAAGGTCCTGCTAGGATCGATGCATAAGGCCTTCTAAATTATTCAGATTTGCATTTTGGTCATTTAAGTTGGTGAGCAGTTTGCAACACATTTGTATTATCAGTTTTAAACTTGAACATGTACCTTGAGCTATCTTTCCACTATTGGTGGTTTATGTATCATTGATGACCAATTTGCTGGGCCTTGCAAGGATTACAGGCAGGCTTGCATAACTCCTGACTCAAACTTGAACTCCAGTGAAACTCCTCTTATTTTCCAAGACTCTGAGCCTCAGGCTTGAATCATGATCACAAATTACTCAGACTCAAGCTTAAAAGTGTCCATAGCTTGAAAAATTAGTCAATCAATTCAAGGAAAAACTTACTGGAAACTTATTTAATAACATTTTTTTTAAAAGGTAAAGACAATTTTGGCTGGTCAAAGGCTTGAAAACAACACCTCTGGTACACAGTCCCAGTCCAGTCAAAGTTTTTTTTGTGCCATTTTCTGTGCCAAGTTTGGCAGATTGCATAAGGAACCTTGCATTTAGTGTAAGTGTAACACAAGGAAGAAAGATTGCACCCTTTCAATCATTTTACACTTACCGGGCACTAAGCAAATGACACCAGCATCTTCATTGTGGTTACAATTATGTGATCTGCTTGCAGTGCAATCAAGTAAGCTGCTTTCTGTGCCTGTGCAAGCCACATCATCCAAAACTATGGGTACACTTCCCTGTCCAAATGTTGCGGACCCTGGTGCAGATATGGCTCCTTCATAGCCCAGCTGTCTACAGACCACTCTGGCATCAGTCAAATCCCAGCTGTCATCACAAACGGTTCCCCAGGAACCATCTACATACACTTCAACTCGGCCATCTGAAGGAGAGACTCCTCCCACCAACCTAATGACAGTATCTTTTTAAAAACAAAATGTAGAAAAAGCAAGAATAACTTAAAACTTGCAAACATTACAAAGATCAATGAAGAAAGTCAAGCGCAAACTTGTGACAAAAGTGACACAAACATCAAGTTTGTGCAAGATTATTTGCACAAACTTCAACTTCCTGGGGGAGCCCATTTTCAGTCTACTCATGCAATCTGAAATAATATGAAAATTTAAAATCCAACACATCAATATCATGAGCAGCAGCAGTTGTATCCTGTTGTATCCAGGATGTTTTTGTTTTTAATTTTCAAACAAATCTACTTACAAAATATAAAATATACACATGTACCAAATGTACAGTGTTTGGCATTTTGAAATACATTGTACCCGTGTACATGTACATGTACATGTACTGTACATGTACAGTACATGTATCACTATCACTGTGGAGCTAAGTTCAGCTAACTGTGGTTTAAAATGACTACAACTAACTAACATTCATTTATAAGATGAGAAACCAAAATAGGAAACTGTTGAGGTGGGGGTTATATACAAAATGAATACCGGTACACGTATCAGTAAGTAAACAATATTGTCTGGCACAACCACTTGCTAAAAAAATTGAGTTTTCCCCCAATGGTTCAAAGTAATATATACAAGAATGTCACAAACTGCTTACTGAATTGATTACCAAAGTGCAAATTAAAAATCAAATTTAGACAACCTCACCGATGAGCAGTTTGCTAGGGTTTGCCATGTCTTGCACATGCACTAGGCAAGTTGCCAACAGTGTTAGCAGACAGAACGTTTAAGACAGAGGGCTCTGTCATTTTGTCCTGAGAACACACCATCAGCAGACTCGTGCAGTTCTCCAAAAAGAGAGAAGTTGTAATTGATTTCCTGATTTAGTTTTGCCCTTTGTGTTAATGTGATGAATTTCAATATTAGGGCCTGACCTTTCTCAAAGGAGAAAAAAGGTCCTGCTAGGAAATTATAAGGCTCTTTTAGTTTTTGATATTTTATTTTTGGCCAATGGCCATTATGAGAGTCAATATGATTTATAAATCACAAAAGACACAAATCATTGATATTATGCCGTGCAGCCTTGTATGTACAGTATTAAATTCAACTTCCAGATACCAGATTGATGGGCTTACCGGGTATCAATGCTCAATGGGCAACACTAGGCCTGACCAAATTGTGGGAAACACCAAGCCCAACCAAAACTCGGGCAACACAATGCAGGCCCAACCAAAACTGGGGCAACACCAGACCCAACCAAAACTGGGGCAAAACCATGCAGGCCCAACCAAAACTAGGGGAACACCATGCAGGCCCAACCAAAACTGGGGCAGAACCATGCAGGCCCAACCAAAACTGGGGCAGAACCATGCAGGCCCAACCAAAACTAGGGGAACACCATGCAGGCCCAACCAAAACTGGGGCAAAACCATGCAGGCCCAACCAAAACTGGGGCAACACCATGCATGCCCAACCAAAACTGGGGCAAAACCATGCATGCCCAACCAAAACTAGGGGAACACCATGCAGGCCCAACCAAAACTGGGGCAAAACCATGCAGGCCCAACCAAAACTGGGGCAGCACCATGCAGGCCCAACCAAAACTGGGGCAACACCATGCAGGCCCAACCAAAACTGGGGCAAAACCATGCAGGCCCAACCAAAACTGGGGCAGAACCATGTAGGCCCAACCAAAACTGGGGCAGAACCATGCAGGCCCAACCAAAACTAGGGGAACACCATGCAGGCCCAACCAAAACTGGGGCAACACCATGCATGCCCAACCAAAACTGGGGCAAAACCATGCAGGCCCAACCAAAACTAGGGGAACACCATGCAGGCCCAACCAAAACTGGGGCAAAACCATGCAGGCCCAACCAAAACTGGGGCAACACCATGTAGGCCCAACCAAAACTGGGGCAACACCATGCAGGCCCAACCAAAACTGGGGCAACACCATGCAGGCCCAACCAAAACTGGGGCAACACCATGCAGGCCCAACCAAAACTGGGGCAACACTATGCAGGCCCAACCAAAACTGGGGCAACACCATGCATGCCCAACCAAAACTGGGGCAACACCATGCATGCCCAACCAAAACTGGGGCAACACCATGTAGGCCCAACCAAAACTGGGGCAAAACCATGCAGGCCCAACCAAAACTGGGGCAACACCATGTAGGCCCAACCAAAACTGGGGCAAAGCCATGCAGGCCCAACCAAAACTGGGGCAACACCATGTAGGCCCAACCAAAACTGGGGCAACACCATGCAGGCCCAACCAAAACTGGGGAAACACCATGCAAGCCCAAGCAAAACTGGGGCAACACCATGCAGGCCCAACCAAAACTGGGGCAACACCATGTAGGCCCAACCAAAACTGGGGCAACACCATGCAGGCCCAACCAAAACTGGGGCAACACCATGTAGGCCCAACCAAAACTGGGGCAACACCATGCAGGCCCAACCAAAACTGGGGCAAAGCCATGCAGGCCCAACCAAAACTAGGGCAACACCATGTAGGCCCAACCAAAACTGGGGCAACATCATGCAGGCCCAACCAAAACTGGAGCAACACCATGCAGGCCCAACCAAAACTGGGGCAACACCATGTAGGCCCAACCAAAACTGGGGCAACACCATGCAGGCCCAACCAAAACTGGGGCAACACCATGTAGGCCCAACCAAAACTGGGGCAACACCATGCAGGCCCAACCAAAACTGGAGCAACACCATGCAGGCCCAACCAAAACTGGGGCAACACCATGTAGGCCCAACCAAAACTGGGGCAACACCATGTAGGCCCAACCAAAACTGGGGCAACACCATGCAGGCCCAACCAAAACTGGGGCAAAACCATGCAGGCCCAACCAAAACTGGGGCAACACCATGCAAGCCCAAGCAAAACTGGGGCAACACCATGCAGGCCCAACCAAAACTGGGGCAACACCATGTAGGCCCAACCAAAACTGGGGCAAAACCATGCAGGCCCAACCAAAACTGGGGCAGCACCATGCAGGCCCAAGCAAAACTGGGGCAACACCATGTAGGCCCAACCAAAACTGGGGCAACACCATGCAGGCCCAACCAAAACTGGGGCAAAACCATGCAGGCCCAACCAAAACTGGGGCAGCACCATGCAGGCCCAACCAAAACTGGGGCAACACCATGCAAGCCCAACCAAAACTGGGGCAACACCATGCAGGCCCAACCAAAACTGGGGCAAAACCATGCAGGCCCAACCAAAACTGGGGCAGCACCATGCAGGCCCAACCAAAACTGGGGCAACACCATGTAGGCCCAACCAAAACTGGGGCAAAACCATGCAGGCCCAAGCAAAACTGGGGCAACACCATGCAAGCCCAAGCAAAACTGGGGCAACACCATGCAGGCCCAACCAAAACTGGGGCAACACCATGTAGGCCCAACCAAAACTGGGGCAACACCATGTACATGTAGGCCCAACCAAAACTGGGGCAACACCATGCAGGCCCAACCAAAACTGGGGCAAAGCCATGCAGGCCCAACCAAAACTAGGGCAACACCATGTAGGCCCAACCAAAACTGGGGCAACACCATGCAGGCCCAACCAAAACTGGGGCAACACCATGTACAGTAGGCCCAACCAAAACTGGGGCAACACCATGCAGGCCCAACCAAAACTGGGGCAAAGCCATGGAGGCCCTATCAAAACTGGGGCAACGGCAGACCCAACCAAAACTGGGGAATAGCAGTCCCCCTGAACTCCCAGGCCTGACCAGTTTGGGCAATAACACTTGCCCAAAGCTACACGTTAGTAGTCCACATGTGCCGTTTCACAATTCACATAAGGTGCGTTCCCACTAGAAAAAAAATCGAAAAGTGGATCGCGATTCAAAAAACGATTTTGTTTGTTTGCCGCGAGTCCGCACACGGCAAAAAAATTCGAAAAGTGAATTGCGATCCACTTTTCGATTTTTTTTGGTCAGAACTGCACATGTCTAAGTTGTGACCCCACATGACTGCGCATGCGTTTAATGTGACCCAACTGGAACCACGCGGGGGAAAACATAGCCTCATTTCGACCGAAAAACTACCCGACACAAACCCCCAGATTTACCGCCGAAAACACCCGTATCACCGTCTTACGTGCCCATTTTTGGATTCAGTGAGAATCAAGGATTTTAATACTGGTTATTTGCTTTACTCACATTTTGGAAAAAAGGGAAAAAATACCCTCAGTTGATCGAGAAGGTGTTTCGCCCGTGCAACAGCCAAAACAAGGCGGCCATCTTTTTTTTTCCGAAAAATAGCATTCTGACAGTTCCGTGTGCGCAGTGGGTCTGCAACCGTTGAGCCCACGACTGTTTCATGAACGGCGCAAAGCATGCAACAATACATTCAGTAGTTTTTCGCTCGAAATGTTTTTTGGCGGTTTGTACAGATAATCAGCTTTAGGACACTGATCAACTTGGACCATACAGTCACCCGAAACTCAAAATTTCAAAATTCGATAAAAAAAGGGTGACTTGTCGGGTCCAAGTTACTCGGACTATGTATGACCATATAATGACACGATCAGTCCACCGGACAGTATACACTGCTGCGTACAAAACATGCACTTCAGTATATAAATAGTATAGTAATATTAATAACTATATATACATACACCACACTGATGCGTCACAAATGTTTTTTTGGGAAAACTACACGTCCAATTTCTACGTAATTTGGTCGTAGCAGACAATGGTTATTGTCTTCATGACAGTCTACAGTATATTACTGTATAGGCTTATTCTGAGTAACTTGGACCCGACAAGTCACCCTTTTTTTTATCGAATTATGAAAATTTTGAGATTCTCGAAATTTTAAAATTCGATAAACAAAGGGTCACTTGTCGGGTCCAAGTTACTCGGACTAATTCATACTAGGCTATTCAATTATTAGGTGGTCTATCGTGGAATTTTTCCCCAGAATTTTACGGTGAGGGTAAACCTTTACGAAAACATTTTTATCTGTCTACTTTCATACTTGGCCTGGTAAGAAATATTTATGAAAGAGCTCTCTAAGTTAAAGTTAAAGAGTTAAAGCCTATGCCTACCTGGTGTCTGTCCATGTACACATGCCATCACGCCCATGACTATGAACATGGACACCGTCGACAGAGTGAACGTACAGCAAAAGGTTGATAAAAATACTGCCATTTTCGTGTTTACTCCCTTATCGTAATGAAGGAAATCCTACAGGGTAACAGATTTCACATTCCTGTACATGTTCTTGCAAACATGACTTTATAATGCAAGAACATGAATACAGTTGTGCGTAATTTTACTACATGGCCGTACGGGTGAGGGTGGGCGAGGTGTGTGTCCTACAATACAATGATTGTATACTATTATCATGGTATGTGTACATGTACATCCATACATGTACAGTACCAAAGATAGTACACTGTACATGTACATGTACACATGTACAGTACTGTAGTATGACCATGTACGGGTCAGAAGACGTAATGAACAACCGCTCTAGCCGGGCGAGCCGCCATCGCCAGCGTGTCGTGGATGTGTACGAACGGCGTGCGGACTCTCGGATCGGACGTACTGCGTCCGTACGGATCCTGTGACTATCGTACAGTGTACTTGGCCTTTGGCGGCATGTATAGAACCGAGGAACGCCCACAAGTTGTCTCATACGAAAGAAGAACACAACGTGTACAGTCTAGATCGTCGCATGGTCGTGTGTGATTTTAATTATTATGCGGGTCCTTAATATCAATTCTTTACCTTTTTCATGAATATTTGCGGAATAAACAAAATGAAAACGTATATTTGGCTGTTGATCCATGCCATGCAGACTTGATTTCTGGGGCACCTAAAAGGAAGCCTACCCTAGGCCTAGGCCTACATGTAGATCGTCGCGTGTGGTATGCAGGCAATATCAATTCTTGACCTTTTTTTCCATAAAATTTGACGGGAATCAAACTAAACGAATCTGAAACTGTGGTCAGTGGGGTTGGCCAGACCATTCGATCCACCTGCAGTCTGGCCAGTGCCAGATCGATCAAGTTATACACCCACCCCACAGATTCACTAGAGCCACTTCAGTATCCTTCAAGGAGCCCTGTGCAGTATTTCCCATTCTCCTTATCTCCAACCCTTTTTTTTCACGGTTATCGGCGAAAATAAATCCACTGGTAAAAATAAAACGCCCCCGTCACATATGTTTTCCGTCGTTTGTTTGAGAGGAAATTTAACTGGGCCGTTTCCACTGGACTTAAAATGGGAAAAGTACCGGTAACCATCGTAATCGTCTCTGTTACTTTGACTAAAATAAGTCCAGTGGAAACACGGCTTTGCATGTAGAAGTTCTAAAACAGACGAAATCAAGGCTAGTGCCCGCCTCGGAGGCGGTTGTTACTTGATAGGTGTCGTGGAGGATCGGGATCAACCACGGTGATGAGCGGTGCCCCAAAAGTCTGCAAGGATCAACAGTCAAAATATAGCTTTTCCTTTTGTTAAGATTGATTTATTCCGTCAACATTCATGAAAGAAGTGATATACAAAAATGTTGCAAACTGCTATAGTGAGTTTTTAGTGACTAAAATTACCAAAATGCAAATCTCAAAATTGAGTGGGCCTGACGTTTCGATCCTATAGCAAGACCTTTCTCAAAGGCTTTGAGATTCATGAAAGAAGGTCAAAAATTTAATTGATATCATTGAACCCGCAAAATTATCACACGACGGTCTACATGTAGGCTTCCTTATAGCCATGCTTATAATGATATCGTACATATAATTATGTACATGTAGTTATACGCTTTGAACTGACCGTACCCACTCCCATTGTAAGTGCGCGAGTCATAGGATTCGTACGTCTCAACGACTAAGTCCGCACCCCGACCGAACACATATCCACAGCGCGCTGGTCGGCTGGTGCGGTTGATTATTAGCGTCTTCTCACCGGACAGGCTTCTTCGAGTAAAATTTAGTGTGTCCCCTACAATTACAAAATGTACATGGCCACAACCGGGTAAATGTGTCCGGGCAGACACATAATTATTAAAGGGGGATTTCCCGTCGTACAGTTAGCGTGCGTTTGGACTGGATCCGTCTCTTCCGGACCCTTGCTCTATATGTTGGGTCCCAAAAATGTTGTAAGAAGTCGCTCAATTCAAACGACTCGATCAAGACTTGGTGCAAGGAAAATCTATTCTAGTACTATAGGCTGGCCAGGGTACGAATGACCACGTTGGTAGGCATTGTAACTTGCCGCACAGATCACCTGATAAGTGATGAAGCCTCCCTCGCTCTGCTCTAGATATCGAGCGCACGTAATCATTTCGTATTTTTGGATATCAACTCCTCATTTCATTAAATGCTGGAATTTTAAGAAGTCAGATTGGTTGCAACTTTTTTTGAGGGCCAAATCATACCGAAATTGACGACATTTGGCTTTTACTAGTATTAGTATTAGTATTACTGTATTAGGCCTACATAACAACAAGCCTCGGCCTGTCTCAGAAAAACATGCAGAGAACTATGCATGTACAGCCACAGGTTAACTTTCAGTCACTCTAATCGTGTGTTTAAAAAGGAATTAAAGGCCAAAACAGAAATGCAAACAACAGAGTGGTTTGTAAAGTCAGGCCTAATGCACACCAAAAGCAAGGCATCTTCGCAGCTCATTAAACGACTGTAAAGAGACTACTGAGATGAAGGTCATGCGACCATAGTCAGTATCACGCATAGAGCTCTATAAATGCCTCTGATTTCCATCTGGTCGCGTGTGTGTGCATACGTTACCTCATGTAATGTACAGATGTGTGTACACGTACACCTGAGGCTGTAGTTTGTACATGTACATGTACACCCAGGCATACACTAGTAATTTAGTACAATTATTATCTCATACACGTAATCTCCTCATCATGCATACGGTAAAGTCGGTATATGCCTCCATCATGTGATGAGTATTACATGATGATACAGTACGAGCCATACAGTACTACATTGTACAATGTATTATTAATATTATTAGAAGATGGCGGCAACCATATGGCCGACGTATATCACTGTCAGTGTCACTATCATATGGAAAGCAATAATGCTTTGTACGACAATTTTCTTGACTGATTGTGTTGAAATGACACAGGAGTAAGTACTAAAATTGTACATGTATCTAACTGTACTACTACTACTACTACTAGTACTACTACTAGTAGTAGTACTACTACTACTGAGTACTACTGTCCTAGTACTAGGACTACTAGTACTACTATTACTAACTATTTTTATTGTAGTAACACTAACAGTCTAACACTAACAGTAACACTGTCCTTATTCCTCCATGCTGCTAGTGCTAGTATAAATATATTTTTTATAACTTCTAATGAGTTATATACTATAGTATAGGCCTAGTAGTACTACTACTTTACTAGTACAGTAGTAGTAGTAGTAGTAGTAGTACAGTAGTAACTAGTACTAGTACTACTTTAGTCCGAGTAACTTGGACCCGACAAGTCACCCTTATTTTGTCGAATTTTGAAATTTCAAAATTTCTCCTTTTCCCGCAAATGTGAGTAAAACAAATGATCAGTATTTCTCACTTAGTTAATCCAAAGATGGGTGCGTGGGACAGTTTCATAGGTATTTTGGGGTAAAATCTTGGGGTTTCGGTCGGGGGTAGTCGTGGAGTCGAACTCGTCGTTGTTTGCTCATGTTTTCCTGCAGAAAAGCTTGGACCCTATTGCCCGACCCCCTCAACAAAATTTTAAAAGGGCGATTGTAAGGATCCAAGTTACTCAGACTAATGTTTTGGTGAGGCAGTTTTACAATTACTGAATTAGTAAACTAATTTTATTCCAAACCATGGAGTACCCTTCTACATAACGTAGCACTTTAGCAGGTAAAACCTAGTCCGAGTATGGTAACTTAGACCTTACAAATTCAATCGCCCTTTTCAAATTTGCAAGGGGTCGGGCAAACCCAGACAAAACCATAGAGCTCCTATTCCTGTCCACAGGGCAGGGTAGAGCAAGGTCCAATTTCATACTCATACAGCTGTTTAAGCATGAAAATTCACAAGAAATTTCTTCCCTGGTTGAAACGAGATTGCCAGCAATATTTCACTTTTATTGCAGTGTAGTCCGACTCTGAGTAACTAGGACCATACAAACAAGTCACCCTTTTTTAAATTTGGAGGGCTCGGGCAAAAGTTGCCTTGACTTTGTTAGGTCTTATACAACGTAGGGTCTACTCCTAGTCCTATTTACACGGATTAATTCCAATATTGGTTGCTTCACATAAAATACAAGTTACAACTTACAAGTGGAACTTTGGCTGGCAACCAGAGTCTATACACACAGGAAGTTTTGGTGCTTCTAAAAGTGGCTCTATGATATTGGCCCCAGGTTCATCGTAGCAGTACAATGTGGTTCTATGTACATGTATACATGTACAGTACTACTAAACAAACTCCAACAAAATTCAGCAGCAGTGTGCTATCCTTGGAGTACCCAATCCGACAAATTCCAAGAAAACCTGGTGTTGAATTTTGTTAGGTTGGGGAACGTTGGGGTTCAAGTAGTATTATACTAGTCCTACTGTCCTAGTCCTACTAAGTACTAGTGTACGTACACAGACATAACACACCTTCCATCAGCGATATACTTGTGTACATTTTATTTGTCGTTATTCACAGGCATTGTATATTTAATGGCAGCATGTATGGTATCATTGGGAAGAGTACTCTTGCTTGTGGTGAAGAAATCACCCTCGTTACTAAAATTTTGTGTTTTTTATGATTTTTTGTCATGTCTTTTAAACTTGGCACATGTACCGACTGGGTGTGTGGCAATGTTCCTGCCAAATTTGAAATGATTTCCTCAAACTTCAGTTTCTAAAAGCCAATACTATTTTGGTACACTAATTTTTTTAGGGTTTATTGGAATTTTGCACTTACCCAAATTGTACATGATCTCCATATTAAAGACAAATATATATAGACTGTAGATATACATATACATGTGCATTAGTTGCACGGCTTGATGATTTTTACAGCTAATGAGCTTGGTAATTGAGTGACGTGGACAAGCTGATTTAGCTTTATGTTTATCCAGTTAAGATTTTAATGATTTGCCTTCTGACTTGTTTTTAGATTGGTGCTGGTGGATGTCCTGACTCCTTATTCACATGGCTTCCATGGCTCACCTCATAGCAGACGTCACACAAGGGACTGTCAGTCTGTCCAATATGGCAATGCCACCATTGAATCGTACCTCTCCCATGGTGTCAATGCCAATGAAGTCACCCTTCCTATTGCTGTCACCAAGCAATTCATGGATAGTTCCTTGTACTTTCGGACTTCCTTTGGCCACCTGACTGTGGTCAATGACCCCCTGAGAACATTGTCGGTGCTGGAGCCATTGAAGGCTGGGGGTTGCTCCCTGGGCCTGAGGGTGCCTGTCACACAGTCAGCTTTGCAGAAAAGATGTATGCTTGCCATAAATGCTGGGTTCTTCAACACGCACACTGGTGACTGCTATGGGAATATAATTAGTGATGGACGGTTGGTTAAAAATGGCCATGGGGTACAGAATGCCCACTTTGGGATACGTGCTGATGGGAGTTTAGTTTTTGGGTAAGACACTAAGTTATTGTTTAAGTTATTGTTTCTAAGTTATTGTTTCATCTCTTTATTATTAACTACCGGTACCAGTAATTTCTTTATTATAAACTAATTTTCTTTCCAACAAAATGACTCTTTGGCACCCCACAGCCATGTTGCCACATGTTACACAAAAAAATGAAGCTTTGTTGCAAGGGAACAACAATAGCTAATGCAACATAAAGAGTGTCATTGCCAAGTCTGTCCCATCCCTAGACATTTGACTCTTGTTCATAAATGAATAATGTAATTTAACAAAGGTACCTCTCTGAGCTGGATGTTCTGGACGTGAAGAATCCTTTTGTTCAGCTTGTTGCTGGTGTTGGCTGGCTTCTCAGAGATGGCCAGCCTTACCTGGAGCAAAGCAAGAAAGTGGAATGCAAGATTCCGGAAGAGACAGGTACTTGAAGAAACATACTGTGCCAGAGTGCCCACAAAGTTTGTTGTCTTCACTTTGTCAAATAAAATCTATCTAGTATGGAAACAATGTGTACTTTTCCATCTCGGGGTCCATTGCATACGGCGCTGGGCATTTTTTTCTTAGAACCATTTACCAAGATCAGAGGTGACTTATATTTGCCATATTCTGGTGAGGGAAAATGTCAAGTTAGCTGTGGTTACAAGGTTAGACCAGGGTGGCAAACTGGAGCAGTGTATTCAAGCGAAGGGGTTTGATTTAGGCCAAGCAGATAAACTGGGTACCAGTACCTGAAACCCAACTAAGGATAGCGGGTACCTGGTTCCATTTTGTGGATTCAATTACCCAGTTTTATTTTTGCCATGTGAAAACAAGGACTGTTAAAAGCATTGTGTACAGGTTTTTTTGTTAGGGGGGGTTAGATTGTAAATGGCAGAAAATGCACAATACATGGTTGTAATCTTGTGGGGGAATTATTAAGTCATGAGGTTGTTAGTCGGAAGAACACTTTCCATTTTACTCTAATATAAACAAACACATGGGTGGAGTGACTTCCGACCCTTAACTTTACAAGAGGAACCAAAGCAGTTTCAGTTTGTGCTGGATTCTTGACCTGATTGAATAGAGTTGCTTTTGTTGCCATGGTTATCATTAGGTGCGTTCACACAAGGAAAATCATTGAAAAGTGGATCACAATTAAAAATGGATTGCGATAAAAACATTTCATGCCTGATAAATGTGTATGTGAAGGTTTGCAGTGACACCATGTATAAGGCTTATACATGGTGTCACCGCAAACCTTCCCATATTGATTCAACCACCATGCAAAGCCTTAAGTCTTATTTACTGATAAATGTGACTGAACTGGGCTGCGCATGCCTGGAATGTGAACCAGCCGGAGGCACTTTCAGGACTGCGTGGGATTTTTAATGGACAGCTCACACAAAATGAGTATTTCAGTAAACTGTTTGAGAACAAAATATACACTAGAAGTAGAGCACACTAGAAAAGCCAACTGTATGACTTCTGACTACTGATTGTTATTTTATGAACCAGACATATTTGTATACTTCACGAAATAACGCACTCCACACCATGCGCAGTGCGATGATGCAATACGTAAAGCTAGACAGTGCGTTTACACCTGATCCCGCGAGGAGGATCAGATCCTGCGGTCACGGAGGATCTGATCCAGTGCCGCGTTTACACTTGATCCTGATCCCGCGTGGAGCAGCGGAAGCGCTCTCCAAAGGTTATCCACATAGGTCAGTAGTCATGCGCAGTAGAACGTCAGCCCGGCCATGAAGCGCGAAGTCCGATGGACTCTGCAACGGTACAACCTCTATGCATACATGTACTGTACATGTACATGTGTACATGTACATGTACTGCACATACCCGATCTCCCCCATCTTCACTGAAATGGTGTTGAACACCGCTGTGTTTCTGGTCGTACCGTCCAATTTTGTTAGTATTTCCTCACTGGCCCAGATGTCTAAAAATAACTTCAGTTCTTCATCAGTCTACAGCCGTCCACGCACTGTGTCCGTTGTCATTTTGCAGCTACCGTGCTGTATGCGGATACCAGTTTCTCACCCCCCCCCACCCACACGACCACACACACACGACCCTGTCTAGTATTGGTTACCAGCGTAAAGTTGGACAAATTGTTTGCCGAGTGTACGTGTACATTGTGTGTACATGACATGTACATGTACATGTACAGTGTACAGTACTGTACACCATGTACTGTACATGTACATGTACATGTACATGTACACCTGTACAGTACATGTACACGTACACTGTACATGTACTGCACACGTACACGCAAGATGCTTGTTTTCGCGCGTTTTTCCAGGCATGGGCCGGATGTTGTTGCTGAAAACCGCAGGATCAGATCCCGCGTTGCGTTTACACTTGCATGTTGATCCCGCACGCGGGATCAGACCCGGATCTGATCCTTCCCGAGAGGTGGATCAGATCCCGGGATCTGATCCTGATCCTGATCGTGTATTCCCTGATGGTTCCCTTCTCATGCATTGGTATAAAGTATGGCCGACTGGGAGGGAACCAGGGCCACATGTTGTAATACAGCACTTGCTGTAGTTTTCTCCTGTGAGCGTTTTTTGTTACGCATACAGTACCATGGATTCTAATGATTGCAGAATTTTAAAGTATTGCTGCTTGGATTTTATGTCATTTTCTAAGAAATCCAGAAAAACCACAAGTGAAGGTTTTGTTACCGATGTTACCAATTTTATTATAGATATCATAAATAAATAAGACTTAAGGCTTTGCATGGTGGGTGAATCAATATAGAAAGGTTTGCGGTGACACCATGTATCAGGTCTCTTTCCCGCCTTCCCACCTCAGTGACCTAAGCCCTTAGGATAATCCTCCCCAGAGGATTATCTTTCCTGCCTTCCTGCCTTCCCACCTCAGTGACCACCGGTACATAAGGAGTTCCAACACCGAGTCCAAGACATTCTCCTGATGACGACCAGAGCATACTGGTCAAAACGTCGAGTTACCACTCAGGTTCTTTTCAGAACCAAACCTCTTCCTTTAAGTGACCTGATACATGGTGTCACCGCAAACCTTCCTATATAGATATCATAATACTCGATATCGAAAATAAAAGCATGCCTGGTGCGGCACCCCAGTAGCGACCAGAGGGCATTACACAACATACTTGTCGGTTCCCAGGACCCAGGTACCCAATGATTTCAAAATTCAGATACCCGGTTCCTGAGAAAGCCAAGTTTGCCCAAGCCTAGTTTGATTAATCCTACATAAATTGTAACAAGGTCCTAAACTTTCAATTCCCATCATCTCAAGTGTAGTAGGCGTAAAAAGATAACACAAGAAATTTAAATGCCGAGGATCTTAAGCACAAACGTTGGAAAAGGTCATGCCTGTCTAGCCTCTGCATGGTGGAGGCTGAGGGAGATGGTGTAAATGTTATGTTCATTGACAAACATGGAGATATTCAAAACCATGCAATTAACCTTTGCCCAAAGGTCAAAAAGATCCAATTCAGCCTGCATAATACTGCAGCCTGGATGTTCTCTACAAGAGTTAAATCACCCACATATTTGAGAGTCAAAATCTTATTTTTATAGTCATAGCAGCGTTTTTATCATACAAAGGAGCAACATTGCACCAGTTAAAGTACCCTGCAGAATTCCAGCTTTTTGATGAGCCCAGTTAGACATAATTCCTTGAACGCACTGGATGATCTCCAGCAACTTCTACTTATACATCTACCATGCTTCCATGTTATTTATCTCTGGTTAATGTTGCCCTTCATCTCATCTGTTTTACTTGACAGGGTCAGTGGAATCTTTCTTTAATGTTGTCGCAGCAAGGACAGCAGTTGGCAGTGATAAGGAAGGCAGGGTTATCCTGGCACATGTGGAAGGAAAGTCAGATTCAACAGGGTAAGTATATTGTCATTCCAAATAGGCAGCAGTATTGCTGGTACCGGTATACTGTTCAGCGCATACCATGGTGAAACCATGTATATCTGCTGCTGCACAGCAAATGAGAATGACCTTGGTTGTATGTGACCCTTCTAGGCAGATGTCATCAGCTGAGATACCGGTAATTCAGGAAAAGAAGAAAGATGCAAACATTCCACAAAACTCTGCCAATATTACCACTCTCCCGCACTTTTATTTCTTACAAATTTCTTCTGATGCTTGGGAGAGCCTGCGAGTGAGTATGTGATTGTGTGTTACTGTCTGCACATGACAGTCATAAATGTTGGTAAGAATCTTTGTGCCAACAAACATTTTGGTTTAAATTTCTTTGAAAACATGAAAGCCAAACCATTTTAGGAGCATACTACTAAGCTTTGCTTATTTTGGTTCTGAATTGTTTGTGTTTGAAACATAAGAGGTATACAGTATATGCATTGAAAAACTAAAAGAAAAACAATATATTAATTCAAACAACAAAGGGAACATTTACTGGGAAATTTTGAACACATTGAAAAATTAGCAAAGAAAACTTTGACTGGACCGGGACTTGAACCCGAGACCTCTGGATTAATGTGCTAGTGCTCTTCAATCTGATCTATCCAGCCCTTAGATGGTGGCCTTCCCTAACAGTCAACCAGTTTAGTATACGGCAGTTAATGGTAGAATTCCTTCTGACTGACTCCCCCACCCCAGCAAAGGGCTTGATACATGTAGCTCAGATGGAAGGGCACTGGTATGTTAATCCAAAGGTCTCCGGTTCAAGTCCCGGTCCAGTCAAAGTTTTCTTTGCCAATTTTTCAATATAATAAGAATTAATTATTCTGAAATTTAAAGGTGTTTTGATGTATTTCAAAGTGTCTCTTTAGAGGAATTTGCAGACCTTTTGAAGCGCAATGGTGTAGTTAATGCAATCAACTTAGATGGAGGAGGTTCATCTACATACGTTATCAATGGTACCGTAGTCAGCTATGGAACAGATGAATGGTGAGCATACTGTTTCAAGAATGTTAATGTTAGATTGTTGGTCTGATTGGTAAGACTAGGTATTTCATGCTTTGTCCACTTCGAGCCAGGCCCATTTCCAGTACCCATGAATGCCATATGGGTTTTTTAACAATGCGTCATTTTCAAAACTCACTAAACAATCAGGAACAATATTATCTGTGAAATAAATCAATAAGAGTACACTGCGTACAAGCGAGTCAAACTTGGTACAATTCAGCATTCAGTTTGGCTTTTGTCGCAGGATTATCCACCCCCCAAAAGGGCTAATTGTGTGAAGTCAATGGAGCACAGCACAACTGTGTGTGTACAGTGTGTCCCAGTAGCCCATGTACTAACAGCCTTTGACCACAGACCAGCATCCACTCCAGATGGTCAAATCGTCCAGGTGTCAGCCCAAACTGAGTGTACAATTTGCAGTGAAGGCAATGAGTGGATTTCCACTGAGCTTTGGGGCATGCTAACACAATGTATCCTTTGGTAGCGTGCTATCTCTCCATTATCCACAGTAAATGTCCCAGATTAGTGCAATTGTTGCCGCTACTCTGGCAATTCATGTGATAACTTGCATCCAAACTGGTTTTTGTTATACTACATATTGCTTTGTTGTAGGTTGAAAAGAGTCTGTCTAAAACTTTAACAATAGTGGTGTCCAGATTTGGAGTGCCCGGCGCATAGCAAGACCCACAGTGCTCTGAATTCAGAGGCACCAGCGTAAAGTAGTTAAGCATAAAACATTGAGCCCTCTCTAGAGCACCCATAACTCCAGCATTGACAGTTTCTATTTGTAACCTTTCTACTTGTTGCCTTCTACCCTCATCATGGCTGTGTTTACATGGTTGTGTTTTAACATTTAGCTATCCTTCATGTCATCACTTCTCAAATACAGTGTATATTTTTCCTTGCACTATTGAGATGCAACAGTCATAACAGATTGTTAATTAGCATATGCTGGAACATAAGTGTGGACTGAATCAATATAGTGTACATAATTATAGAACATTTCTTCTCCACAATTGCCCTAAAAATGGTATGGCACTTTATAGTACCAAACCAATGTATTCAAGCCCTTACCGTCTTCTCACTTCCACTAATATTGAGGGGTTTGAAAGGCATCGGGGTCCAGACACCATAACTTTATACATAGCATAGTTTCACCGCCCCTTCCATGTATGATATCTGTCACATTCTTTACTGAAGGCTTAGGAATTGAAGGACTCATATATCATTCAGATTCATTGTGGTTTCAGTTCATTGTGGTTCCTGCTCTGACTAGGGTTTGTGATTTACCTATTTACCTGTGCATACAGTGAGGATCGTGTGTACCGTTGCCAGCGAGCGGTATCCACCGTACTGTGTGTGCATGAGCCTGAATGTCAACCACCTGACTGTAGCGGCCATGGCCACTGCACTATGGGGGAGTGCCATTGCCATGGTAACTGGCAAAGCCCAAGGTGTGACAGTCTTGTCTGTGGAGTACTAAATTGTAGTGACAATGGAGTATGCACTGAGGGTAAGCTGATGAATAGCATGTGTCCCTCTTATTTGGGGACCAAGTACGGTAACTTTTTTTATGGACACAGTACCCTCTGCTGACAAATAATTGTCTTTTTTTTATCAAAAGCAAAGAAACATTTACTGGACAGGACTTGAGCCAAAGACCTCTGGTTTAACACTGCAGCACTCTGATTCCCCAAAGAGAATTGATCCCATTCCCCTAGAGGCAATTGCAGCTTGGAACTATTCTGCAAAATGACCAGCTTCCTACCCTTAACAATCCTTGGAAGAACAAAGGGACTTTGAAGAGAGTTTGAATGACCAATTCAAAGACCTCAAAGAAATTCAGCATGCAAGCCGCTTATGTGAGTGTTGGTTTCTTTTCACTGCCGACTACAAAAAAGGACTGGCATGTTTTATGGTCATGTTACACGCTTTCATGTGACCTTTCCTGTATTCTTGGTAAAGGTCAAAGGTTCATGACATTGGCATTACTTGATTTCTTGATTAAAGCATGGCCCGGGCATCAGACTTCACTTTTTGGGAGACTAAGCACCAAAAACATATGAATTATTGTTGGAAAAGCCATTGGTTCTGTCTTTAGACAGATAACAATTCTAGTTACATTTACTTCTCTATAATTCTTGAATGAAAACCTACAAAATCAAGATAAAAACAGAATAATTTGAGGTGTGTGTTGTCACCGTCACCTTGAACTGCTTGCTTTCTTCCCCAAATCAGTGAGAGCAGATGAGCAATTCCCAGCTGGATTGAGGAAGGTTTAGGTTAACGCCAGTCAATCAATTTAGCACACAAAAAAGTGTAGCAAGCAGCACAAGGTGCTACATAAGAATTTAATTGGGAGCTCTCTCCAGGCCCTACCAATGCACCCGATATCTAATTTGCAAGTAATTAGCTTGAAAACCTTTCTCTTTATGGCAGCCAATCTGTCAGTTATTTATTGAGGATGTGTTTAATGAAATGTAGAGTTACTACTACCGGTATACATAGGTGACCACTATTAAACATGCACAAGCTCAATGTTTCTTTCACCAATCAAAATGGAGTTGGTCTCAGTGGAATTGGGATTGAACTTTGAATGTGAATCATTTGCAAAATGCTGGATTCACCAAACTCTACATGTAATACTTGTAATAGTTGTGCCCTGATTCAGACGGGCATTGCAGGGCATTGCAGCACCACTGACACTCCAAATTCAGAGGATACTCCACAAAATGATTGACTGCCATGTATCTCAAAGGGTTACAAGTTAAACCAGATGTCTCAGGTTTAAGTCCTCGTGCAGTAATTTTGTGTGTGTGTGTGGTAATTTCATAAATTGTTTAAGATTTTCCATTCAGTTCTTTTGCTTTCCTTAGTTTGAAAGCTTGAAGAGAAAGAAATTGCCTTTTGAAATTTTGTTGCTTCTGTGTATTATGCAGTCATTGGTTCTCTGGGCTGCCATTTACATGAAATAGAAATGTTTATCTTTAAAGTGGAACAGATCAATGAATCATTAATGGTTGTGATTGCATACATTGAAATGCTATATTTGCAGCTGGTTGTCATTGCAACGAAGGCTACATGCCATCAGATTGTTACCATGTATGTGGAGCAGGAACCTATGGGCAGGACTGCCTATCAAGATGTCAGTGCATGCATGGAGGCCAATGCCATCCAGTCAGTGGGGAGTGCATGTGCCTGCCAGGATACATTGGCCAACATTGCCAACAAAGTAAGTGTTTAGTCTTAGAAGGACTTTGATCTTCCCATTTCATATCAGCCACAAATATTTCCACTGCACTTTGTGTTTCTGTTCCATGCACCATGGTAAATTACACACAAATCTTCGGCAGCATTTGAGAACTGAAACTAAATTTGTTAATCGATAAATGCTTCAAATAGTGGCTCGGAGATATTCAACCCGGAGAGTCACTCCGTTAAAGACAAGCTGAAAATATCACGCCTTTGTACATACATTACCGTCAGCATTTTCACAAATTGGTGGGTCCATCCAAGCAGCAGGAAAATCTATACATTTTGAATATAGTACTTTTGAAACTGATACCATTGGATATTGATACTAATACTGATTTCCACGTTAAGGGATTTTTTCATGCATTTTTTACATTCAAAAATAATTCTCCACTTCATTAACATTGTGATGTATTCTTTTTCTGATTCTTAATGCCCATAACTACCATGTGTGCCATTTTAAAAACTTGCTTAACAATCGAGAACAATAGATACCTGTGAAACAAATCAATTACAGTACACTACATTTACATGCGAGTCAAACCTATGTTCAAAACCTATGTTCAAAACTTGGACAATAGCAGTGTTCCAAATTTGGAGGTCCCGGCACAAAATTGTTAATGTTCATGGAGCAACCAGTTCAAGTCGGTTCAGCCAGGGTTAGCCAAGGAAAACTATGTACATGTAATCCCTAATCTGTGTGTTATACCATATATCTACAGCATAGGTTCAACTAATTCAATAAGAATGACAGTTGTGTTTTCTACTCTGTTTTGTACAATGCAGTTTGCCCATATGGTTCCCATGGCCCGCAATGCAAGGAGAAATGCAAATGTGGTGAGGATACATGCGCCTGTCATCATATCACAGGGCTATGTGTACTGGATAATAATGACACCGCCTACACAGGCCTGGTGAAAGGTGAGTGCTATATTGGATCTCCAAAGATGATGGCCATTTGGACCTCCAGAAATGCATTACACTCTCAATTATTTTGTGTTTGTTTTGTATTTGACCATGAGGTAAGCCATTGACCAAATTCCAACACACTCCTCACTCACCGTAAAATCTGGGTTTTTTTGTCATAGAACTTCTGTTACTTTATTGTGGTGTGCCGGGTCATTTTTTATTTGAATTTTTTTAGTAAAAAGAATCTAACAAAAAAAGGAAAAAGTGACTGGGACCTTATAAACAGTTTTGCAAAATGAAGGAAATACAAAAACCTGTTGCTAACTGCTCACTGAATAAAATGACCTGCAGGCTGTAATACATACATTTCATAAGTTAGAGGGCCTGACATTTCGATCCTAGCAGGATCTTTCTCAACTAGCAGGACCTTCCTTTGAGAAAGGTTGTGCTAGGATCAAAACGTCAGGCCCTCTAACTTTTGAGAAATTTGTAAAAGTGTAGAGAAATCTTTGACTGGATCGGGACTTGAACCCTGAGATCTCAGATTCACAAAATTCAGAAGTCTCGGGTTCAAGTCTTAGTCCAGACAAAGTTTTCTTTGCCATTTTGCAAAAAGACTAAATCATTTATGCGTTATTTGCTTAATTTATTGCATCTTGGGAGTTCACCATTTATTTGTATTGCAAATGGAACCCAATTGGGCACACTGTACCAACTGATACTGATAGATATGGCTTGTGTCTTCTTTAAGATTAATCGTGATGACTTGTTCTATTCTCCCACAGCGGGTCAGTGCCTTGCCAACCGTGCCCTTAACTCTGCAGGAGTTATGCCTGTTCAGACATTCTTCCCAAACCCTTATGCAGTTGGTTTTCTGATTGCTACAGCAGTAGCTGTGCTGAGTCTCATGTGCAATATTACACTTTACTGTCATCGATGTACATGCCAGGTCTATTCACGTCCACTCCCATCCTTCCCAGCTCTACGTGTACCCAAGTACCACCTGATAAAGCAGCAGATTCTAGACATGGACGATTCAGAGGAGAGTGAGTCCAGTCTTTGACATGTACTGCCTTCACATAGGAAATCTTTTCAGGAAATAATGTTAGATCTCTAACCGAATATGACTAACACAGTACTGCAAACAGTAAAGCCAGATGCCAATTTTATTGCGTGATTTATATATCTATATTTTTGGACTATAGGCCTACTAATGTGTAATTTGAATTTTCTTTATCTGCTGGGTGGGCAGATGAGAAACTTATACTATAAAATTGAGCAAGATTGATATTTGATGATGTTTTTTTATCCATTGGTTCTTTTATTTCATAACAATAAGACTACAATGTGTGTAAGAAGAGCTTCCCCATTTCCACAAAACTTCCCAATTTGCATTCACTAGGCATCACAGGCTACAGAAGTTGAAGTATGATATTGCCATAGTGTAGCTTTGTAATGTATTGTAATTATTTGTAAGTATTGCTATACTATTGGGATACGATTACAAGTATGCCACTAAACTATCAAATTGAATGATATGCAGTGCAGTGGCAGATATGAATCTCCACCTCAAACAGACTGTGATGTATCATATCTAGAATGCATTCCAATTGGCATTTCCTATTCATCTCAAAGAGCATCTCAAAAATGTATCAAAGCTATTACACAGTCCACTACTGACTACTGCACTCATTTCACCTACCATGTGACCAGTCACCTGACCAACCAGGTGACCAATCACCTGACCAATTACCTGACCAATCACCTGACCAACCAGGTGACAAATCACCTGACCAACCAGGTGTCACCTGACCATCCAGGTATCCATCCAGGTGACCAATCACCTGACCAACCGGCTTTGCCTCCATTTCTGACATCCTGACAAAGTAAAAAATCAAAATACAGATGTATGGCTTTTTAATGACTGAGCAAAACCAGGGAGCAAAACAAAAACAATAGTTTGCTATGGTCAGGAACTTGCTTTTAATGAAACAAAATGGAACAAGGATAACTTTTCTGTATTTGATAATTGCACAAGTGCAGAGCTAACTGATTGAGAATCATTAGAAGATGCACATAACAATAGGTCAAGACTGAATCAGTAGCTTCAACTTGGTGAGAAAAGAAATGGTGATATCCACACCCTCAGTACTGTCATGTGTTCCTTTATTGGCTTTATATCACACTAATATTACATTTATAGAGACTGTCTAGTACACACTTAGAGAGCGTTGTGACCTTTGTAATGAACAGTAGTTTGAAATTATATTTATTTGTTTGTTTCTGTGTGTTTTGATGAACACAGCATAAACATAGCAGAACTCCTAGCCGTCCTGGGTTGTTGTAATTTGCAGTGCAATTAAAACCTTACATGTACCTATTCACTAAACATGAACCTTACCTATTCACTAAACACGAACCTTACCTATTGACTGAACATAACTCAACCATTCACTGAACATGAACCTCAACCATTGAATGAACATGAACCTAAACCATTGAATGAACACGAACCTCAACCATTCACTGAACATGAACCTCAACCATTGAATGAACATGAACCTCAACCATTCACTGAACATGAACCTCAACCATTCACTGAACATGAACCTCAACCATTCACTGAACATGAACCTCAACCATTGAATGAACATGAACCTCAACCATTGAATGAACATAACTCAACCATTCACTGAACATGAACCTCAACCATTCACTGAACATGAACCTCAACCATTCACTGAACATGAACCTCAACCATTGAATGAACACGAACCTAAACCATTCACTGAACATGAACCTCAACCATTTAATGAACATAACTCAACCATTCACTGAACATGAACCTCAACCATTCACTGAACATGAACCTCAACCATTCACTGAACATGAACCTCAACCATTGAATGAACACGAACCTAAACCATTCACTGAACATGAACCTCAACCATTTAATGAACATAACTCAACCATTCACTGAATATGAACCTAAACCATTCACTGAACATGAACCTCAACCATTGAATAAACATGAACCTCAACCATTGAATGAACACGAACCTCAACCATTCACTGAACACGAACCTCAACCATTGAATGAACATGAACCTCAACCATTGAATAAACATGAACCTAAACCATTGAATGAACACGAACCTAAACCATTCACTGAACATGAACCTCAACCATTGAATGAACATGAACCTCAACCATTTAATGAACATAACTCAACCATTCACTGAATATGAACCTAAACCATTCACTGAACATGAACCTCAACCATTGAATAAACATGAACCTCAACCATTGAATGAACGTGAACCTCAACCATTGAATGAACACGAACCTAAACCATTCACTGAACATGAACCTCAACCATTCACTGAACATGAACCTCAACCATTCAATGAACGTGAACCTCAACCATTGAATGAACATGAACCTCAACCATTGAATGAACACGAACCTAAACCATTGAATGAACACGAACCTCAACCATTCAATGAATATGAACCTCAACCATTGAATGAACATGAACCTCAACCATTGAATGAACACGAACCTAAACCATTGAATGAACACGAACCTCAACCATTCACTGAACATGAACCTCAACCATTCACTGAACATGAACCTCAACCATTAAATGAACATAACTCAACCATTCACTGAACATGAACCTCAACCATTCACTGAACATGAACCTCAACCATTCACTGAACATGAACCTCAACCATTGAATGAACATGAACCTCAACCATTGAATGAACACGAACCTAAACCATTGAATGAACACGAACCTCAACCATTCACTGAACATGAACCTCAACCATTGAATGAACATGAACCTCAACCATTGAATGAACACGAACCTAAACCATTCACTGAACATGAACCTCAACCATTCACTGAACATGAACCTCAGCCATTGAATGAACATGAACCTCAACCATTAAATGAACATGAACCTCAACCATTGAATGAACATGAACCTCAACCATTCACTGAACATGAACCTCAACCATTCACTGAACATGAACCTCAGCCATTGAATGAACATGAACCTCAACCATTAAATGAACATGAACCTCAACCATTCACTGAACATGAACCTCAACCATTCACTGAACATGAACCTCAACCATTCACTGAACATGAACCTCAACCATTGAATGAACATAACTCAACCATTGAATGAACATAACTCAACCATTCACTGAACATGAACCTCAACCATTGAATAAACATGAACCTCAACCATTGAATGAACATGAACCTCAACCATTCACTGAACATGAACCTCAACCATTGAATGAACGTGAACCTCAACCATTGAATGAACATAACTCAACCATTGAATGAACATAACTCAACCATTTAATGAACATGAACTTCAACCATTGAATGAACATGAACCTCAACCATTCACTGAAACGTGAACCTCAACCATTGAATGAACGTGAACCTCAACCATTGAATGAACGTGAACCTCAACCATTGAATGAACACGAACCTCAACCATTCACTGAACATGAACCTCAACCATTGAATGAACATGAACCTCAACCATCGAATGAACGTGAACTTCAACCATTGAATGAACATGAACCTCGACCATTGAATGAACATGAACCTCAACCATTCACTGAACGTGAACCTCAACCATTGAATGAACATGAACCTCAACCATTGAATGAACATGAACCTCAACCATTGAATGAACATGAACCTCAACCATTGAATGAACATGAACCTCAACCATTGAATGAACATGAACCTCAACCATTGAATGAACATAACTCAACCATTGAATGAACATAACTCAACCATTTAATGAACATGAACTTCAACCATTGAATGAACATGAACCTCAACCATTCACTGAAACGTGAACCTCAACCATTGAATGAACGTGAACCTCAACCATTGAATGAACGTGAACCTCAACCATTGAATGAACACGAACCTCAACCATTCACTGAACATGAACCTCAACCATTGAATGAACATGAACCTCAACCATCGAATGAACGTGAACTTCAACCATTGAATGAACATGAACCTCGACCATTGAATGAACATGAACCTCAACCATTCACTGAACGTGAACCTCAACCATTGAATGAACATGAACCTCAACCATTGAATGAACATGAACCTCAACCATTCACTGAACATAACCTCAACCATTCACTGAACATGAACCTCAACCATTGAATGAACATGAACCTCAACCATTCACTGAACATAACCTCAACCATTCACTGAATGTGAACTTCAACCATTGAATGAATATGAACCTCAACCATTTACTGAACTTGAACCTCAACCATTGAATGAACGTGAACCTCAACCATTGAATGAACATGAACCTCAACCATTCACTGAACATAACCTCAACCATTCACTGAACATGAACCTCAACCATTGAATGAACATGAACCTCAACCATTCACTGAACATAACCTCAACCATTCACTGAACGTGAACTTCAACCATTGAATGAATATGAACCTCGACCATTCACTGAACCTGAACCTCAACCATTGAATGAACGTGAACCTCAACCATTCACTGAACATGAACCTCAACCATTGAATGAACATGAACCTCAACCATTGAATGAACACGAACCTAAACCATTGAATGAACATGAACCTCAACCATTCACTGAACATGAACCTCAACCATTGAATGAACACGAACCTCAACCATTGAATGAACACGAACCTCAACCATTGAATGAACATGAACCTCAACCATTCACTGAACATGAACCTCAACCATTGAATGAACACGAACCTCAACCATTGAATGAACATGAACCTCAACCATTCACTGAACATGAACCTCAACCATTGAATGAACATGAACCTCAACCATTCACTGAACATAACCTCAACCATTCACTGAACATAAACCTCAACCATTCACTGAACATGACCTCAACCATTCACTGAACGTGAACCTCAACCATTCACTGAACATGAACCTCAACCATTGAATGAACATGAACCTCAACCATTCACTGAACATGAACCTCAACCATTCACTGAACATAAACCTCAACCATTCACTGAACATGAACCTCAACCATTCACTGAACGTGCTGTGGGTCTCATTGAAATGTGTTATTCGATAGGATGCTCATCTACGTGTGTAGAACTGCTGAACATAAATAAATTCAAGATGCCAAAGAAAATGACTGAAGGTGAACAGGGAAATATTCTGTTTTTTGCAATGAAACCAGAGGGTAGTCATATTGTTGCCTTTGGGTCTGTGAAGGTTTAGCTAAACATCCTTGCAACGTACATGTATTTCACAGTACTAAACTATTGCATGCAACTTAAGTTATCATCAATCAAGTAGAAATATCTCCTGAGTAAAGATACAGTAGATATATTAACAGCAAGGTTTAAGCCAGATAAGACTAAATACTTTGCACTGATATTTGCAAGGACAAGTGCCTTATCTATTGATTCAAGGCATCACATTAAAATAAACTGATTAACATTTATCTTTATATAATTACCAATTTTTGGGGGGTGTTTGTATTTTTAACTTTTTACAGAAATCCTTTTGCATACATTTTGGGGGTTAAATTTTGAAATGAAAAGATGATTTTGTTTGTCAAATTATGTTGTCCAATTGATTTAGTTATGTGAGAATTAATGGGTTGAAGGGATTTTCTTTTCTATTTCACTTTTTTAACAGCTTTTCTGAAGCTAGCAAAATGCTGCTTCTTCTTGAACAAGACATTTAATTGTAAACAAAGATTCAAAATAATCTAGCCTGGTATCATCACACTTATCGATCAGCAATGTCATATTGAATTTTTAAAAATGTTAATTTTGTACAACAGTGTGCTTCCAGTTTGGTTATTTTAGCCTTTATTTAATTTTATTGATTCACTACTGAATATATTAATAAAAACCTACCTTGTGGTTTGGATTGTCTCTGGTCTTGCAATATTAAGTATTTCATTGAGGGATGAACCTGCTCAGTTCTTTTGTCACTTTCTGTTGAACAGTGTACATGCAATTAATCTGCTTCCATCAAAAGAGTACAAGTCCAAGGTGTTGCAAGTTGATGCCATTTCTTGATATCCTGTGTCTTGGTTTTTCACGTTTATAAAACAGCACTGGTGCAGATAGAAGTTCTCAAGGTGGTGTATCAATATTCTTGGCAAGAACTTTTTGCTCTTGTTAATCTGGCTATCATACTGAGGTGGGTGTTTTTTAAATCACGATTGTTTTCGTAGTGGGAACAGCCTTAAAGAGAGAAGTGGGGAGTGAACACAAAAGATGGATTATTTACTAATTGTAAACGTGCAAGGTGTTCATCATTCTTCTCTTGGATGTTGAGGCTATACGGTTGAATTGTCCAAAGACACTTCATCCACATTTTCTCCTGGCTCAAATAGACAGCATTGCTACAATGACCAAGTGATTCTTGAAACTCATATCTGATATAAAATAATTCCATTGAAAGTTTCCTGGACATGGTTCTTACATACGATGCATTTTGAGGTAATGGTATATAAAATGTACCCTGTTTGGTAGGAGTTGAAATATCCAAAGGGGGAACCTCTGCTCAGACAATTAAGTCACGCAGGTAACTGGGACGCCTGAAAGCAATACTTGTATGTCTGGAATAGCACTAGCCAGCCAGTCTAATGTACAGAGAATGTGGTGGTTTTTGTAGTTGGAAGGAAAACATGGATGGTATGAAATGACTACAAGAATTGTCCCGAGTGCCGGACTTCTAAGAATAGAACAGGTTTGACAGTGAAATTATTCACTTAGCAAGAGCTTGTATAATTGTAACAAATTTCTGGCCAATATTACAGCGTGTATGGTGGAGAAAATCTGAATTATTTGAACATATGTGCCCCAATCTGAGATCCTAACTGTAGCTGTACATGTCAATAGTTGGCATAATATCGTCTTTCCAAAGGTTGACATCCAGAACGTGGGCCTGGAGGAGTGAATGTTCCCATGTGAGGTTAATGGTGCTATTCAGGATGCTAACGTCCCTAGTCCAAATGATGAAGATGTATGTATCTCCACCAAATTCAGACCCAGCAAGGCGCAGCACTAAGCAGTAATTTTATGCAATAGGCAGTTTGCAATATTTGTGCATATTACTCTGCGTACCAGTCATGCCAGTGCTCATACCATCTAGCCCTTAGGGTTTTATGGATAAAGCAGAGTAATACTCAGACTTAAATAAAGGGCTTGGGAGGCCAATTATTGTGTCACTCACCTTGACTGCACTCAGCTAAATGAAGCAACAGGCAGGCATACTGTACATGTAGAAGACTGTGCAACATGGAAACGGTGTCTTCAGCCACATACCCCAATACTTGTACTAGGCCAAGAAAAGGTATTTCCTACAAGTACAAGCCTCGGCTAATTTAACAACCTCGCTCTTTTAATTACTCCTGTACTTTCCTCTTGTACATAGTTCGTGCATGTACATTTATTTATTTATTTATTTCATAATTGATTCCTTTATTCTTCATTATTTGTTGCTCATATAGGATGCATTACATTTCTTTGTACATACATCATTCTATGTAGTTTTGTACTGGATAGCTCAGATGGGAGAGCACTGGTACATGGTATGTGTACGTCAATCCAGAGGTCCCATGTTCAAGTCCTGGTCCAGAGTTTTCTTTGCCAATTTTTCATTTAGTTTTGTACTAAGTATCTTTTTTTGTTTCTTTTTTTTTTCCAACTCGGAAAGAGTATGGAATAAATGTCTTCTTGAATTGAATCGAGTTGAATGGTTAATAATTGTCCCAGCAAAGTTGAATGGTTAATAATCGTCCCAGCAAAGTTGAATGGTTAATAATTGTCCCAGCAAAGATGAATGGTTAATAATTGTCCCAGCAAAGATGAATGGTTAATAATTGTCCCAGCAAAGATGAATGGTTAATAATTGTCCCAGCAAAGATGAATGGTTAATAATTGTCCCAGCAAAGATGAATGGTTAATAATTGTCCCAGCAAAGATGAATGGTTAATAATTGTCCCAGCAAAGATGAATGGTTAATAATTGTCCCAGCAATGATGAATGGTTAATAATTGTCCCAGCAAAGATGATTGGTTAATAATTGTCCCAGCAAAGTTGAATGGTTAATAATTGTCCCAGCAAAGATGAATGGTTAATAATTGTCCCAGCAAAGATGAATGGTTAATAATTGTCCCAGCAAAGATGAATGGTTAATAATTGTCCCAGCAAAGATGAATGGTTAATAATTGCCCCAGCAAAGATGAATGGTTAATAATTGTCCCAGCAAAGTCTCATCCCGACACACATGTCCAAGATTTGAAGACCTTTCCCTGACACACGAATAAAATAATAACTGCAACTTCTTTGTTTACAAAATATTTTATTGGAAATATCTCGGATGAATACACTTATTTTCCAAAGCAAACAAAACGATGGCAAGAAAACAATGACTACACTATGGAACTAATCATTTGCCCTTCCAAAAGTAATGCAAACAACTGTTATTCACTGTCTAATCTCTACTTGTAAACTAATACCAAATTGAAAAATAAATGAAATGCCCAATTTGAATTCACATTGTGTAAGTTTTGATTTATGGTCAACAAAAAACAAGGAAAAATAACAAGTTATTTTCAAACTCAAAATAAGAATCAGAAAAGCTTTGATTCCAAGGAAGCTTTGAAATCATCCAGATCCATTTAAGGATTTACTAGCTCTTTACACTAAAATGTACCTTATTATGCTATCCAAAAATAGATGGCCCAAAAAGAGACATACAGCAAAAGAGCCACTGTGACCCTAATCATGCCTGTACAATAGCTAGCCAGGGGTGGATTTCACAAAGCATTATGATGCGTCATAACTCAAATTACGATGGATAACCCATCGTAAGTTAAGTTGTTATAGGCCGTATGGTTCTGTGCAGCGCTCACCGCCATGCGATTGATCACAAGTTACGATGAGTTTTGTGAAATCAAACCCTGGTATCATAGTAGTCAGATTTATTTCATCTTGACCAGGTGTTGACCACTGAAATGATGAAATGCAGTTATTCAAGCATTTCAATAGTACTTATTACTATATCAGGTGTCAATGTTCGTGCCATTCAGATCTTCAATGAAAAAAAAAACATTGGCACTGGATAAGTATTCATTAAATGCAAAAATATTTCAAAATTCAAATACAAAAATAGTGTCTAATTTGAATTTACACATGGCACTTTATGGGGTAGTGCCATCCGATATACACCATCTACAGCATTTGTATTGATTGCCTCTCATTGGTGTTTCAATAGAGGCAACCAAAGCCATCATCAATTGAAAAGTCCAAGGGGGTTTGGGCATTCAAATAAGCCTCCTTTCATGTCTACATTCATTCAAGTTGTGCCACCACACAAATTGTCTTTGTTAATAACAATATGCAGGACAATTCTTGTTCAGTGTGTACATACATGTAGATGTATGGTACATGCATACTCCTTCATATAGAGGATGGTACATTCTCAATTGTCATAATAATAATTATAATAAACACTTCAATAATAACAGAGGATGAAGCACATTTCACCTTCTTTTTTTTTCTTAAAAAACAAACAAAAACAGTATCACTGACAGAAATCAATGATGTTACTTGTTCATATCAAATCTGGAATTTTATTCAAAAATGCAATTTATGATATTTTTATTGAGTACCTCATGTTTTTTGCTTTGGAACCCAAGTTAACAATACACTTGGGTAATGACTAAAGCAATAATGATCTTAAAAACAATATATCATGAAAGATCTGAAAAAATATGCAGAATGTCAAGAAAATGTTATCAATAAGCTGGCAAACACATAGCCACTTGACACATGTAAGTGAATAATTATGTCGTACTTGTATGACCATCAAGTGATAACCCAACACTGAGGATTTCTTTCATTTTATAAGAGATGCAATAAACATAAAAGTAATCTTTTTGGTCACTTGTAAACCCAATTGTATTCATTACCTTCCTGTCATTGGATGGTAAAATACAATTACGAAATTGATGTACAGAATACATGTGTAACTTTCTGAAATGCACAAAAGTTATAAAGCAAAATCAAACACACCACTAAAAAGACATTTGACATGATGTAAAATCATTGGTGCTTACTGCTTGCCTATTAGTTACCCAACATACTGTAGTGCTCTTTTGCCAATCATACACTTTGGAAGTTGGAATTGTAGGATTTCTATCTCCCAGCCAATGATAGCAGTCAATGCAACAGATGTGTACTGTACATGTACATGTACATATAAGCAGCCCATGAAGCAACTCTAACCTACTATAATTGCCAATGCACATCAAATCAATGTTGCATAATTATCAAAAGCTCCAAGCAAGGAAAGGGACATTTTATTCATGTACATGTGCAAAGACATCCATTTTAAACTAAAGTTGTTGTCATTGAGGACACAAAATGAATACATGTATACAGATAAAGATTACTGCATTAGTCAGTTAGTAGTCAAACACATCCTTCCAGAATCTACATGTACATGTATACCCATCAAAAAATAGAAAAAATTGCATATAACTTTTAAGAAAAATAGAATCAGATTTCATGTAGTTGTGATACCAAAGAAGATTGGAAGAAAAAAACTGGACAACCAGCTTTTGAGCCCATACCCTAGCATGTTTCTTGTTGAAACTAAATTAAAATAAAATAAAAATAAGCATCAGTAAAGAGGTAAACTTTCAAGAGCAGCTGTGTTGTCCATAAAACAAATAATTATGATACAGAAGAAGTTTAGTTCAACACCAATGGGTTACCAATCAAGTCTTACGTCATGGCAGGTTAACATAACAGTAGGAACATTTTTGAAACTTTTTCATGCAGGAAAATGCATTTGCAAGTGTGAAAAATGTCCCCCCCCCCCCACTGTAAGAATTTTTTTTTAACATAACATTTGTCATATTTGTGATAATTGAGTTAATTGAGAACAAAACATTTTCACACTGTAACTGTATGACATATTTTCACTACGTAAAATTGCCAAAAGCAAATTCTGTTGACAAAGTTTCAATTTTTAACCCACTCTCAACTTTGAACAGAGCTGTGCATGTTATGAGGCTTGTGACTACTCCTACTGATCAATAACTGGGAGGCACTCTGATCTTATTGTGACTTTGGGACAAGTGCCAAGATTGTGAGTGCAATTAGCCTCCTCCTACACTGATCAATAAAAATGTGTCCTTTTTGCTCATTTGTGATTACAACCAAGAAGTCTTTGCTCATGACATAATCAGCATAGCAGAAACTTGTATAATATTTCTACCAAGAAAAACACATTTTGTGACATTTTTGTGAAAATGAAAGAAAAGATCCCAAAATATAAAAAACAAAAGTCAAAAGAATATTTTGCGGTTACGGGATTTGTATGGCAAGACCCAATTGACATGGCAAAATACCTACTCTACCATCTGCTGCAGGATTGCATTGATTGAACTTTTTACCTCAAGTACAGATAAATGGGAATTTAAATTGTAAGCTCTTCCCAGGTGTGATGAGGGCATGTACTGGCACCAAACTGTGCCCCAAATCACCAACTAAGACGGCGTGTCCCTTTATAAGTATTAACATATAATACATGCATATACATGAAGCCACAAGGTTTGTACGTGCCATGACATTCTCACTTATTCTTGGGGTTTTCCAAAACAAAAACTTAGACCCAGACTCCAGCTTTCAATCTTAAGTTAAAGATATTCAAACATAATACAGGATTTTGTCAACAATGTGGACAGTTTTCTGTTTTGAACATTTTAGCATGCACAGGAAACAACAAGGTGTATTTCCAGCTATGCTGGAGCATAAGCTGTGGGTAAAAGTGGCTTCTTATCTCTCCCCACAATTGGCTACTTCAACTTGTACCCAGCCGTTCACAAACATGAACGTGTCACTTTAATAGCTTTTCTAAAGAAACTTAATCTCATTTATTAATTACCACTGAATGTCATAGTTAGATTGGTGGTTCTTGTTTAGTATATATTTGTAAGAGGAGAGGTTAGAATAAAAAACAAAAAACATTAGAGACAACAAATGGTAAGGGAGAAAAAACCAATAAAGATAAGCATGTGTCATTCAGCTTTCCCTCTGGTGATGACTTCCTCCAATATGACCAGCTTAAGGGTGTCAGTGACAAAGGTCCTCAGACTCTGCACCATGCGGGCACGAAACTCACCATCCCGATTGACCAACCGCGTCATGGATGAGAAGTCGTCAACGATGCAGTCGCCTAGCAATGGCTGAAAGTGAAGATGGAGGAGATCTCGTTGCTCCTTGGTAAGCTCTGTCATGACATCAGTCACCATGCGAAAGTGGCCTTTATACTTCCATCTTGCCATCATGCCTCCCAATGTACCTCCTGGTTGAATGAGGATGATAACACAAACAACAAGACATCAAATTTACTGGTAGCAGGTTTAGCTTTGCATACATTTGTAGCATCATGAAGAATCTATTTGCTTTTACACCAATAAAGCATGATTATGTTTCTTTGTTTGGCCAAAATTTTCACGCATAAAATAGGTAAGACAAAGAGGCTGCATGTGGCTAAATACATACAGGTACATACTGTACAGTATACATGTACAGCATATCTTCAGAGAATATTTGATTTTCATAAATTGAAAGTTACATGCTGCTTGCCCAAAAGACTATAACCATACGCTTTATGTCCTCGTCATCTACATGTACCATGGGTAGCTTTCCTTAGTTAGATAAATTTGCAGCAAACTGTTTGACGTACATTTTCTTGAGCTCTGATTAGTTTAATACAGCTACAGTACTGTACATGTGTACATGTATGTATGAACATTCGTAATAGCCATCAGATGACCAGCTGCGTAGCCAGGATTTTTTTCATGGAGGGCGATGGGGGGGGGGGGCTGCCAAATTTCGTGGGGGGGGGGGGCGGACTGTAATTTGGGAGGTTTTTCGGTTTTTCGAGGTTTTTCGATTTTTCAAGGTTTTTCAGTTTTGCCTTGGAGACGCTTTTCGGATTTTAGCAAAACCGTGAATGTTTAATCATCTTTGTTTTTTTTTTTTACATGAGTTAAAAATGCAAAAAATTACGGGAATTGTCGACCAAATCTTCATCTAAAAACGCCTTGTGGGATTGTACTCGTCCTCGTGATTTGAGCACGCTGCGAGACCACCGTCCAGTGTGTGTGCACTCAGTACGTCCGCAATGATTAGTAGACCTCCACCAGTCTTTACACACTTGTTTTTTAACAAATAATGTAATGTTTATTGCATGTGCAGGCATAGTATATAGAGCTCCGTATGATAACAAGTTACCGACGATGTTTCGCGTTTCGTGGTCAACCGAAGTACGCGCTCCTACCAGTCCAACAAATCAATGCCGAACGTGTATATTAATTTTTTGTCTACCAGATATAAACTTAAGATCACTCGACTACTTGTAAAGGTTTTCAAAAACCTGGGCTTGTGAAAACATATTAAATGTAGACTTCTTGTCTTCTAGAGCGGTTTGAGAGGCGTTATAGCGCGACGAAAATTGTTCAACTTGACCCAAAAGCCGCGCGTATGAAACCTTGAACAAAATGGACGCACAGTGCACCCGACGACTAAGACAATTTTAAATAATTTATTTAAGTTGACCAAGTAATGCTCAGTCAAGATCTCACTGAGTATTACCGCAGACTTCGTCTGACTGAGTTCTTCTTCGATTCTGGCTCCCGTAAAGAAGAACCTTTCCGAGTAAAAAGCACCTGGGTCCCCCCCAAGAACCGTGTTCCAGCCCTTGAAACGTACATGTATGTGCAAGCAGTCAGTTCTCAAGTTTCCAACTCCTCTAATCTTACCCATAAGCCCCACGACAATCTCCCTAGGGAAGAACGTCTTGCCCTCAACACTCTACGTTCCCGCGGTCACATCATTATCAAGCCAGCAGATAAACTTGAGGACCATCAAATTCACATGGGAGCAGTCTCTCCAGCAGACCCACTTTCTGGACGTCACCGTCCGGAAAGACCTCAATACTCTCACTACTGACTTGTATTCTAAGCCCACCAACACTCATAAATATCTCCATTCCTCCAGTTGTCACCCCAGACTGTAAGACTGGTATAGCTTACAGCCAGGCCCTCAGATTGAGGCGCACATGTTCCAATGAGTCTGACTTTCGCCGCCATACATGTGTATTGGCCAGTAACTTGGTTGCTAGAGGCTATAGTTCTCGCCAAGTGAAGAACTCCATTGCTAAAGTCTATTCCATTCCCAGAAGTTCGGCACTAAAACAAAAGCCACCAGGTCCCAAGGACAAGCCCAAGGTTCCCTTAGTTACTTCCTACCACCCTTCTCTTCCTCCTCTCAGGAAGATAACAGAGGAAAACCACCATATTCTCCACACTTCAGATCGTCTGGCTGATGCCATTCCAAATTCGCCTGTTTTGGCTTTCAGGGGCCCCCGTAACCTGCATGACTTAATTGTCCGAGCAGAGGTTCCCCCTTTGGACTCTTCACCTACAACTAAATTTGGTACATTTAAGTGTACATTGCATTGTTTGCAAGACACATGTCAAGGAAATAGACTCTTTCAATGGACATTCTTCTGGAACTACCCACACGACCTATGGCTGTATCACGTGCACTACCTCCAACATCACATACCTCATCTCTTGTAGAGTTTGTAATATTCAGTATGTTGGCGAGACCAAAAACACCCTCAAAAAACGGATCTATGGCCATAGGTCTACTATCAAAACCGGTAAAATGGACACCCCATTAAGTGAGAATCACCGATTTCAATACTGGTCATTTGTTTTACTCACGTTTGGGGAAAAAGGAGACATTTTTGTGTGATTCTCACTTAATCCAAAGATGGGTGCGTGGGACGGTTTCACGGGTGTTTTCGGGGTAAAATCTAGGGGTTTTGGTCGGGGGTAGTCATGGATTCGAACACATAGTTAATTACCGGGTTTCTCAGCAGGATTTCTTAGACCCTACTAGTACTATCGCCCGACCCCTCAACATTTTTAAAAAGGGGGATTGTAAGTGTCCAAGTTACTCGGACTACGCACCAGCAGGGTTTGGACTCGACTTGGACCCGACAGTCACCCGAACCTTGAAATTTAAAAATTCGGTGAAAAAAGAGGGTGACTTGCAATTGTCAGGTCCAAGTTACTCGGACTACAAATTACCCTCAAATTGAAGCCTGTATATTCCTCTTAATACTTTACATACCACTCTTAAAATTAATGACTAAGGAATAATATCAAATTACGCGGAAACAACATTCAGAGATATGGAACTATAACTTAGAAACGATGAAAGTACATTCAAAATGGTAACGATCGAAAGCTAATTGCATCGTGCATCCAGATATTAATGCCCGAGGTTGAAAAGTGTAGCGCATTTTATTATGACCGTTTTCCCTTCGCGACATTAGAGAGCTTGTCAAGTCTAGGTCTGGTTTCCAACTCTAGGTGAAGCCATAGCGACACTAAAGGATCAGTGGGGCCAAAACCAGACTATGCGCAGCATTGCAACAAGACATTACACGTCCTTGCACACACTGTGAACATTTAATGTACATGTACACTGTACATGTACAAATGTACACTGTACAGTACACAGTACACAATGTACATGTACATGTACAGTACATTTACATTTGTACATCGGCCGCATGGCTGCATACACGTACATGTACATGTACATGTATATGCTGCGCTACTCAAGCCTCTCTGCATGATCACCAGCGCTCAGCAACTACAAGTTATTTTACTACCGAAAAAAAACCCATGAATTGGGGTAATAATGGGGTTCTTAATTAGCTTTTCCGCCGCTTCCAGGGAAGCGGAAAAGCTATATCTTTTGTTAGGCTTTTTCTTAGTCTTCTTCTTCTTCTCCCCCAAAGCCCATAGACAATGCACAGGGGTTTTGTAAGCACGACTTTGGTCATTGAACAGACTTGGATTTTTTTCAAACGTGGCAAATGCATAAAGCCCATGCTGAAATTGATCCTAAACACCTTGATGTCATCATGATGTCATCACGTGTCACGTGACCTTGCTTTGAAGGGGCAAATTTCAAAATCCATTAAAAGCAAAAGTGCAAGTTCGTTTGGTTTCAACTTTGCACTGTATCTAAGTTGGGAAAAGGTGTATCCAAAAATTGCCATCGATTGACCGTGACGTCATCTCATGAATATTTATGAGGTCATGAACTTTTCAGATTTTCACATTGAAATGAGCATATTTGGCCAACGGAGCGAGATCTTTTTCATTTTTTCTTTGATATCTATTGGGGACATGGTTTAGAAACACCTTCCGGAGCCAAAATGTCGTTACGCAATCATGACGTCATCAAAATGGGTGATTTTAAAACACATATAAGGCATTGGCCGATCATCTCGAAATTTGGTATGTAGTTAGCTAT
Organism: Luidia sarsii; assembly: GCA_949987565.1. Taxonomy (NCBI): domain Eukaryota; kingdom Metazoa; phylum Echinodermata; class Asteroidea; order Paxillosida; family Luidiidae; genus Luidia; species Luidia sarsii. Next base: position 9,617,792 of record OX465110.1, read on the forward strand.
CGTGCTAGACATTCCAAATCTAAAGTTTGGAACCGAAGGACCATTGTTTATATTTTTTATGAATTTTTGAATACCACACTCGAGTCCCATAGGCTTTGTGCACAAAATATGTACATGCGTTTTGGAGTAGGAATGGGGCTATTCTATGACTTGTTACAAACAGAAGCGGAAAAGCTCTATGCTCTGTTTCACAACAGACATTTATTTCTCGTTTATCTTTAGAATTGTGTGGTTTTGATTTTCTTTTGTTTTTCATTGAAAAAAAAAATCAAATCCCAGTGGGGGGGGGGTGGCGAGTGGGGGGGCGTACGCCCTCCCCCCCCCCCCCAGGCCCCCCTGTACCATCACTCACTGCCATCATTGCTGGAGACTTCAACTATCAACATGAAACCTGGGGATACCAGGGAGAATCTTGCTGCATGCCTGCACATCCTGTTTGAACCCAAACAACCAGCATCCTTCCACTCTGGCAGATGAAATACAGGCACTAAAGCAGATATTGCTCTCTACACCAAGATCTACGTATGACACAACTCCTGTAAGAGATGTGCTCGTATAACCACTTCCCTCACTCCAAGCACTAACCATGCATCACTCATTCATACTCCACCTCTTCTCAAATTACCTTCACTAAGCCCTCTCTGATACCCAGGTGGAACTTTCAAAAAGTCGACTGGGTTTGTTTTGATGAGTCAACAAACAAGCTAGCAAGTAATCTACCTACAGTGTATCCCTACAAGAACAATCTAAACACATCCTCAAAGGCCATGAAACTTGCTACCAAAGCCTCTATGCCTTGTGGTCTCGAGGCATAGAGGGATTTTGACGAGTGAACGGACCTCTAAAACAGCCACCTTGCAGCTGTTGATCCAGGTGCTGGAAGTGAAACCGCATCAGCCCTTACTGACTATCTCAATTTAAAACGTCAAGAACGATGGACTGAAGCTGTTACAGACATTGACTGTGCTCACTTTTGGAGAACCTGGGAACAGCAAACACTGCAAACACAGTTCTGTAGAGGATGCAGCCATATCTACAGTCATGGCCACCTCACCTACTGTACCTGTACCTACATGTACATCTACATGTAGCAGTGATCTTCAAAGAAAGTCCTGGGTTCAACTGGACCGATCGCGGTCTGGTATCGGACGTTTTGCAGCAAGCTTGAAAATATGGACTTATAATATGGACTTAAAATATGGTCCATGTGGCAACATCCAAACCCATGGGTGGGCATGTCATTAACAAAGGTAAAATAATAGAACCACCCTGCCTATTCTCAGAAACACATAGACAGCCCGGGTCTGGTTAACTACTGTACCTCAATAACTGCCAATTCTGACTGCTGTAGAAGGCATACTACATGTAATATCGCAACAATAATTATGAGCTTGTGGATCAGACATGGACTTTTTCTGAGGGAGAACTCATCACTGCGTTGAGGTAGACCTGGGCAACACACTATGAAAAATCTCCGTGTTGAATGAATGAAATGACTGACCTTTTCACACTACAACATTTCAACACGGGTCAGACCCTTGTAGAGCGCTCAACCCGTGTTGAAACTAAGCCTGCTCGGGAGGTGGGTTGAGAGCTGTCAACCCATGTTGAAAATTTCAACACGTGTAGAAAACCGTAGTGTGAACGTCTCCGGGTTGAGTTCGACCCGTGTTGGGAGACGGCCGAGTATGCATGCGTGGCAGCGCCACACTGTAGATATTGTACTGTGCAACGAACAAACATGCCAGATTTTGTTGTTGCATGCATCGACGTATATTTATACGTCAGTGGTTGCATGCACAGGCAGCGCTGCCTCGAGTTCAGTACAGGCACAAGAAACATGACAACTTCTCTGGCTGTAGGCACATACATGTAATCTGCTTGTCTTGAAGAAATATCCCTGTCATTATCGGAATGGAAAAAGGTGTCTTTTACAATCCTGTATATAAGAAGCTCTCGCACGTTGAGATCGGCAAAAAAACAGGTCCCTAACAAAGTCGTCAGCGATGCACTGTACTACGATGTCGACTTCGCGTGCGTGCATGTGGCAACAGAAAATACGAGAAGTCCTTCGATTTTACTAAGGAGTAAGGGAGGTTTAAAAGACACTATACAAATTTTTATAAAACTATTGTACTTATAAAGCAACATTGTAATTTTCTTTAATCAATCAGTGGCAACAAATAAACAATAGCCACCGCGTCGCAAAAATAAGCGAGGTGCTGGCGGCTGCCAGAATCGAGAAGTCAGCAATACAGTGCTGTGACGCGCCGCAATGCATTATGGGGGTTTTCAGATTGGACCCGTGTTGAAAGTTTGATGCCGTGTGTAGTGTGAAACGATCACGCATTACACGGGTCGAAACATTACACGGGTTGAGAAAATGCCGGTGTGGCGTTGCGTAGTGTGAAAGCGCGGCGAGAGTGACCCGTGTTGAATTCAACACGGGTCGGACCCATGTCGGACCCGTGTAAGTTTCAACACGTGTTGAACATTCATAGTGTGAAAAGGCCTCTAGTCATTCAGGAACCAGTTTACCCAAATTCTAAAATCGCCGGCAACCCCTACTCCAATGAAAGACAAAGGAAATTGAAAATGGTAAAAAAGAAAAGAAAAAAAAGATGAAGACAAATCTAAGGACAGTGGGCCCCCTTCTGCTTAGGAGAAGCAAGTTCCTTATGCCAATGAAACCTAAAGACCGGTCACTCTTTGTAAAAAAAAAACCCACAATCTTACATATGTACTTGTAGTGCACAAAGCCGGGTGTCTGTGAAATGAGCGCCTGTTCAACACTAGCCAACCATGAGTCTAGACTCTATATAGTATGATCCAAGGAAGGCACCATTAGCACTCTTTCTGTGATTGGACCGTAAGTCAATTGCAACATTTAGGCAACTTGGGAATGTGGGACACACTCACAACCTTCTGCCGTGTTCTCGTCCAGAAAATACTTGTGATTTTGAAGGGGGAGAGATCAAAGCAAATGGGTCCTTATTTTAATGGCTGCCCGGTTAAATTTTGTCAATTATATTACCCAAAACAATCTTTTTTAACTTTTGAAAGTAAAAAAAGGATTTACCGTATCCATTAACCACTTCGCGCCGGGACCTCTGAATCCGGAGCTCCATTTGCTTGACTATGCGACGGGGCCCTCCGAATCCGGGCATCACTATTGTTCACATTCTAAACAAAGACTCTTTTCAGCTTAGAACAAAGCAATACGAATCAGTACAAAGACACTTTTTGATGCAAGTTCCCACATACATGTAAATTGCAAGATTAGCAGCAGTAATTGTGCAATTGTGGGACTTTTACTGTGGAGGATCGAGGGATACCGCGCTGCTGCTGAGAGCATGAGGGGGACATTGTGTTGGCATGCCACACAGCCCAACGGTCGTCGGTCTGGCAGTGGAATTCCACCCACATTCTTTACCGTAATCTCTACGCTCGGTTGTGGCCGACCAACTCAAAGATTTGACTGCCTGGAGTGGAGGCTGGAGTCTGCGGTCAGGGATTGACAGCACCATACACACAGGCACACACACACACAAGTCCGTTATGCTCCATTGACGACGCACAATGGGCCCTTTTTCGAACAGATAATCTCTTGACAAAAGCCACAACGACGTCCGAATTGTGCCAGGTTTTACTCTCTTATACCCATAGTATACCCTTATCATTGTTCAAAAACCCCCATATGGCAGTCATCGGCGCTGAAAAAAACCCCGGCGCGAGGTGGTTAACCACTTCGCGCTGGGACCTCCGAAATCGAAGTGCTGTTTGTTTCACTATGCGAAAAGCCCACTATTGTCCACATTTTAAACAGAGACTCTTTTCAGCTTAGAACAAATCAATACAAATCATGACAAAGACCAATATTGAGGCAAGTTGCTATATGAATTGCAAGATTAGCAGCAACAATTGTGCTATTGTGCGACCTTTACTGTGGATGATTGAGGGATAGCGCACTCCCGCTGATAGCACGTGGGAGATATTAGGCACGTTTCCACTACGAAAATAATCGCGATTTGAATCGCGATTTAAAACCCGTTTTTTTTTGTCGTGTCCACACAGGCCAAAAAATCGCGGCGCAAATAATTGCGAGCCGATTGCGGTTAGCTGTGTGGTCGCACTACGCATGCAGCGTTCCTGAAAGATTGACCCTGAGTTGACCTGACTCTCCCGCACGCGCGTGCTGTGCGATATAGCGTTGTTGACAACAGATCTAGAGACAGTTGTGTGTTGCAACGATGGGACGACCAAATTCTGCTGTCAAGATTTATCGGCATATTCAGCGCAGGCTTCTTTCGACAAGAGAGAGAACGTAGGCAACGGTTTTGGGGTCCATTTTACACGAAAGTGAGCTTGGTAAATGCCGGAATTGCCGATTGAAAATGGCGGCACAGGCTGACGAATGTAAACAAAACTCTGTTGTGCCGCACTTCCTGGCAGTAAGCTGCTGGCAGGAAATGGCATGCGTGCGCAATGCATTGTGGGAAAAAAAAAAACGGTGCGATTTGCGTGGAGCGTTCCCATACACATCGCGTCGCAAATAAACGTGATTTTTTGAAAAAGTCTCACTCTTAGTGGAGTCCGAATCGCGATTCAAATCCTACTAATAATCACGTTTATTGTGTCCACACACGCACAAAAAAAGAGTTTGGATCGCTATTCAAATCGCGATCCAAATAATCGCGTTTCTTTGGTGTAGTGGAAACGGCCCTATTGTGTTGGCATGTCACACAGCCCAACAGTCGTCTGTCAGGCAGTGGAATTCCACCCACATTCTTCACCAACTCAAAGATTTGACTGCCTGGAGTGGAGGCTAGTCTGTAGCATCTTAAATAAAATTTTGAAAAATGTCATGTTTGTCGCAGGAACTCACTTATCCAAGTCCTTTTCCAGTGCTGTCAAATCTTCAGACATGATTCTCAATCTGGCTACAGATCTCGATGATTTTAGTAATCAGTATGGTAGTGGTACTGTACATTTAATCTTAATTCTGGATATACAAGCACCCATCATTCCATCAACAAGTTCAAAGTTAAAATCCATCCAGCAAACCCATGTATGTCATATGTTGTCAAAGCCTTGGTGCAACAACAAGCTCACAGTGGACAGGGAATGCTTCAATAACCAACAACTTACTGTGTGGCAGATGATTCACAAAGAAAAAGCTGAGCACTTTCAGAATCACTTGTCAGATTGTCCCAGTCAGTGGGAGGTCTACAAAGCGGTCAACAAAATGTTACACCATGGAGAAAAACCAATCAGTAACTTTCAATCAATTCTTAGATGCAGTTTCTTGTCAATACTGAACATCAACTGATCTGCATTGGAGTTGTGCTCAGATGAGCAATAGCATGCAAGACTGGACCATTTTGATCCTGCCTGTGTAGGTAATCTAGGTATAGAGAGAAAATCTTTCCCATCCACTATGACCACTGAGGCATGAATAAACGTCAACATTCACTGGAGTGTGATAGTGCGTGAGTGGATGCCAACTGCCAAGATATAGGAAGATCCAGGACTGCCAGGAGGCAGACTAGGTGATGCATGAAGTGGAGTTGTCTGTGGGTAGAAGACCCATGGGGCAGGAGTGGTTGCCATATGTTGCTGACGGGCACACCGATTTCCTGAGGAATGGTTTTATGCTCGTAGATCTCGTTGGCCTCCCTCACCCAGGAGGGTGCAATCTCTAAATGATTGTTCTTAGTTTGGCCCCGTTCAACTGGATGGCATGTCATGGTCCTTCTCATGCAAATGCTTGATGATCTCAGTATTCATTGAGTGATTGCCTTACACAACATAAAAAGCACAGACTGCTCAGTGCTTTGCCCGATTGCCTGCCGAAATAAATTACTGGAAGCTCAGGCGGAAATCAGACCCACAACTCCTGCTCTCTGGTGCGGAAGTTTTTACCACTTGACCATCGAGCTGGTCGAGGTCGTGTGGCATATTCAAATCTGTATAGCGGTGCGTACCAAGTTGTATCATCGATATAATATTATTTTCTTTTTTAAAAGCACAATCTACAGTATGCTCCCAGAGTTACACATGTATCATAATCATCTTTGCAGACATGGGCTTTACAATGTACATCAAATAACAACCAGGTGTCTGGTCTGAAGTTCTTTTTTTAATGCTGTTCAAAACTTCAAACAAAAGGCATTTTCCCTGGTTTTAATGACAAGTACAATTTGTGTTACATACATGTACTGTACTATTAGAAGAGATGAATACATTCAAACAAGCCTAAGAAACAAAGGCAATGAGACTGAGGGGGCAAGTCTAAACAATCAATGAAAGACCAAAGAAAATTGGACTGAACAGGGATGTAGCCCCAGGCCTGTAGTTTGCACACAGTACCTGAACTATCCAGCCATGACATGAGTTCTCCCAAATAATCCAAACGCTTTGCTGGGGTTGGGGCACAATAATAAGTTTTATTAGCCATCAACCGATAGACTTCCCAAAGATATACTGTACATGTACACCAGTTTACATGTACATGTACATGTACAGTGTTTGGATGTACCTGAAGTTAAAAAGTATCTATAGGCCTAACCTACATGTAGGCCAAAAGTTATATGGGAAATCAAGTCCTTTTTATTAAGAAAATTTATAATTTTTTAAAATTAAATTGATAATAAAATCTCCTCCCATTATTAATACAATGAGTTGATATTTTGATATTTTGCCTGCATGTCTACTGTCTAGCATTGAATTGCAATATGATTTGAACATATTACTAGTAAAGATATTGACATGTACTGTCGCAGTCTGTAGTCATACACAAACACACAATGATACATGCCATTATGGGCTTAACTTTGCCAGTTTCCTGCTCAAAGTCTATTATTATTCATGAATCATGACAATCAATGTATAGCTTCATTCATAGTTTCATACATTATTTTTTTTAATAACAATTATAGTTTATTCTCCAAATCTCTTTCTACACTCTTAATCTTCTTTACAAACTAAATGTATTTTACTAGAATGTTATTCATTCACAATGTTATTCATTCAACCAGTTTTTGTATCCCCATACTTTAGATACTGTGGTTTCCTGTTTGTACACGAACCCTAATTTGATCCATGCATGATCTCAACCTTCCAAATACCACAGTGTTAACCACTTGATGCCAGGACCACTAAATTCAGAGTGTTACTGCTATTGGTACGGTATATGACATGCCTCATACTCATCCAACTTAAAAGAGGTTGTTTTTTGTTCAACATCTTTTTATTAAATATAAATAACTAATTAGCAGCATATGTACATGTAACACGGGCTGAAAAAAATAAAATAAAATACAATATTAAATGTTTAAAGAACATGTTCATTATGGGGGTACTACCAAATCAAACAAGGTTTGGCAAGGAAAGAATAACCTCTTAAAAAGAATGACCTCTATGCACCACGACAAATCCCCAATTGAGAAAAATTATATTTTACCCTTAATGACTTTTAAAAATAATGACTGTAGCATATATACTACATTTGGGTGATAATGTCATGATTTTATTGCAATTATTGCACACATGTTAATGTATAAGTAGCACATGTGCTACAATTTTCATACAATGTACTTGGTAAATATTAGAAGCTTGGCCTTGGATGGATCACTTCAACAGCTGCAAAAATGTCTTTGATTGCACAATAACAATGATAATATACATGTAGTGCATCTAGTTTACTTCAATCTTGGCAAGATAATCCACAATGCATTTGGTACGTTATACTATTTTCCTTCCTCCATGGTTATACGTGTACGTCGGTATCACCCATAGTAGCACATAATGCTACCCGTGTTTTCAAAAAAATCCTGCTGCTAGGCCAAACCTTTTTTTGGGGGGAGGGGGAATATCAACTTCATGTGAGTCTTTTGGGTATTGACTTAAAGTGATATACAAAAATGTTGCAAACTGCTTACTGACTAAAATTACCAAAATGCAAATCATAAAATTTAGTGGGCCTGACATTTCGATCCTAGCAGGACCTTTCTCAAAGGCAGAGTGACAAGAACAAAACAGATACATGTACACGAAGGAAGGGGGAAGAAAGTGAATAGGACACGGATGAGAAACAAAGGACAAAGAGTAAAGCTGGTAGGGAGAGATCAAAGGGAAGGGCAAGGAGTAGGGTAGGGATTAGTGAGAAGAGGGGGAAAGATCCAAGAGAGAAGTGTGAACACAAAAGAAGGATTATCAGAAAGCTGCATGGTGTTAGTCATTACCCTGGATGTTGAGACCATGTGGTTGAATAGTCCGAAGACGCTTCATCCACATTTTCTCACGGCTAAGACGGACAGCATTACTACGGTGACCAAGGGATTCTATGCCCAGTACACTCATATCTGATATCGAATGATCAGGGAGATTGAAGTGATACCCAACAGAGGTGTCCATTTTACCAGTTTTGATTGTAGTCCTATGGCCATAGATATGTTTTTTTACGGTGTTTTTGGTCTCGCCAACATACTGAACATTACAAACTCTACATGAGATGACATATATGATATTTGAGGTAGTGCACGTGATAGAGCCATAGGTCGTATGGGTAGCTCCAGAAGAATGTCCATTGAAAGAGTCTATTTCCTTGACATGTGTCTTGCAAACAATGCATTTCGAGGTACACTTAAATGTACCAAAATTAGTGTGAGGTGAAGTGTCCAAAGGGGGAACCTCTGCTCGGACAATTTAGTCACGCAGATTACGGGGGCGCATGAAAGCCAAAACAGGCGAATTTGGAATGGCATCAGCCAGACGATCTGAAGTGTGGAGAATATGAGTGGTTTTCCTTAGTTATCTTCCTGAGAGGAGGAAGAGAAAGGTGGTAGGAAGTAACCAAGGGAACCTTAGGACCTGGTGGCTTTTGTTTGAGTGCCGAACTTCTGGGAATGGAATAGACTTTAGCAATGGAGTTCTTCACTTGGCGAGAACTATAGCCTCTAGCAACCAAGTTACTGGCCAATACACGTGTATGGCGGCGAAAGTCAAACTCATTGGAACATATGCGCCTCAATCTGAGGGCCTGGCTGTAAGCAATACCAGTCTTACAGTGTTTGGGGTGACAACTGGAGGCATGGAGATATTGATGAGTGTCAGTGGGCTTAGAATAGTCAGTAGTAAGTCAGTAGTAAGTGTATTGAGGTCTTTCCGGATGGTGACACTTGAAGATAGTGCTTGCCAAGAAAGGAGAAATTATTCTTGGCCAGCACTAACCTCACGAGGGTGGTTATGTCAGAGATGGGTGGAGAAGATTGTTTTCCTTGATGTTTTCCTGATGCCATTCCAAATTCGCCTGTTTTGGCTTTCAGGCGCCCCCGTAACCTGCGTGACTTAATTGTCCGAGCAGAGGTTCCCCCTTCGGACACTTCACCTACAACCAAATTTGGTACATTTAAGTGTACCTCGAAATGCATTGTTTGCAAGACACATGTCAAGACTCTTTCAATGGACATTTTTCTGGAACTCCATGTACCCACACGACCTATGGCTCTATCACGTGCACTACCTCAAATATTATCATATACCTCATCTCATGTAGAGTTTGTAATGTTCAGTATGTTGGCGAGACCAAAAACACGCTAAATAAATGTATCTATGGCCATAGGTCTACAATCAAAACTGGTAAAATGGACACCCCTGTTGGGTATCACTTCAATCTCCCTGATCATTCGATATCAGATATGAGTGTACTGGATATAGAATCCCTTGGTCACCGTAGTAATGCTGTCCGTCTCTGCCTTTGAGAAAGGTCCTGCTAGGATCGAAACGTCAGTATTGTGTAAAAGATAAGTATTTAAATCTTCCTCTGACAATCGCCAAAAAGCCGGTAGAACACCATGAAATGCGCGAACTTTCGGAAAACCTTTACTGCGCAAATACATGTACCATGTTTTAAATATCATGAAGAAGAATGCAACTAAATAGACAACTACAACCAACAGAGGGGGCTAAAATAATTGTAATGGTGTAGCAGATATGGTCCAATGGGTCATACAGTAGGTGATGGTTTACTGCATATAGAGGATGAAATATTTGCCCAAAGGTAGTGTAGCATATACGGTATGCTACCATGGTGCATAGAGGGTTAAGCTGTAGGGGATAAGCAGCTTTACACAACGTATAATCTACACATATATACATGTACATGTACTGTACATGTACATGTACAATGTACATGTACATGTACATGTACATGTACTGTACATGTACATGTACATGTACATACATGTACATGTACAGTAAAATGACTTGAGATTTGAAGACAGACAAAAACACAAATTACACGTACATTACATGTACAGTGTATGTGACCACTGAACAGCATACTGTACATGTACATGTATCACATGCACACAATACACATGGTAGTTGGTACACAAAAAAGCACACACATGTATCGGTACAGGTACACATGTACTGTAAAGTACTACTAGTGCTACACACATACTATAAGTATTTTTCATCAAGTGTGATCAGCCAACTGATCTGATATGATTAGATTGCACTCACAGGAAAGTGGATAAAATGGGTTTGATATCAGTAAATAACTACTGTACATGTATGTATCTACTTCCAAACAAAATACACAAACATGTACTGTACAAGAAAAACTGACAGGAAACTTAGAAACATTTTTCTTACAATTTTGAAAAATGGCAAATTGACTGGACTGGGATTTGAACCCAGACCACTGGTGTTGCGTACATGTACATCACATGTACCATCTTACGCTCTTACATGTACATGTGTGTACCATCTGAGCTAACCAGCCCTTACATGTATATGACAGCCTTCCCAAATAGTCAACAAGTCAGGTGGGGGCGCCAGTCAGAAACAATCAACCATTAACTGCCGTATACTGCGTACATGTACATGTACAGTGTACCTCCAGAGCAGGTATGCAAAATGCAGAGGTCTTGGGCTCAAGTCCAGTCAATTTTTTTCCAAATCATATCTGCATTTAAATTACCTGTACCGGTAATAAGAACATCTTTGTACATGTACGCCGATTTCAGGAAACCTGTCTCATTTTAAGATCTGTCTCAGGACTTGGGATCATCCATGTACCCTGGTTGTAAGATTGACCTGTACCTTTGATGTGTCCTGAGAGGCTGAGACCAATTTCATCAAAGTCATCTTCAAGATTTGTCCCTTTACACAAGTTCGATTGGGTTCAATTTTTCACGTTACCTACACGTAAGTTGGGAAAAGGGGTATACATGTACATGTACATGTGTGTGTACATCCAAAAATTGAAATTATGTGACTGAGACGTAACCACTGACCAATCTTCTCAAAACATGTTGGACAGTTTGTAATTGTGCCACACAAAACCTTAAGCTTGGCTTAAATTGAGCATTGTTTCAGATTATCAATACTGCCCAGGCAATAGACTGCACAAAATATGTGTGATGTGCGTTTTGGGGTAGGCATGGATGATATGGGTTTTAAACACAGATCATACACACATACATATAGATGGCAACTTTGATTTCTTCTTTTACAAATTCCATCAACAGGATGCAAAGAGGACCTACGTACACCCAATATAAAATAAAAATGTGTTCCATATTAATATCTGTTTCCTTCGATGTTTTTGCTTTTGGTCACATGACAGCCCTTTAAAGGGGCAAACCCCCGAGTGCAATAATGGCGCAATCTGCAATCTTACATGTACATGTACGGTACATACCGTACATGTACATCTACATGTGTAGCCTACACTGTACGTACATGTACTGTAGACCTGTCCTACAGTATCAACATCAGGCATGTACATGTACCGGTATCTACCGGGTAACTAGTTGGGAAAGGAATACATGGCCATCATGTGATGCCATGGTGGCATCATCTCATGAATATAAATGAGGTCATGATATTTTCGTAATTCCACAATCATTTGAGCATATTTGGCCATGGATATACATGTAGTTATATTTTCTGTTGCTTCTTTTCACAACAAATGAAATGAACTTAAACTCTATTGTCACCTGGCAGTGCTTTAAAGGTGCACACGTCGCAGTCCTTTCATGCAGAAAACAAATAGAAATTTGATTCACTTAAAAAGCGATATGTATCAAAAATTGGGACACAGATGCGGAAAAGCCTTACTTTCAGTTTTTCAAAAAGACATAAATCCCTAGTTGAACTTTTATCTCATCTCAGTTTACAATTTCTAACTTCATGACAGATTCAAAAAAACCTTTCAGTCCATTTAAGACCTTCGTCTTGTTGTCTCCCATCAAAAGCGCTCTCAAAGTCATCAAATCATAGACATCAAAATTGGTGATAATGTTACGGATATGCTGATACAGTTGGTTGCGTTGGTCACTATCCATTGCACTCAGGATGTTTGGGACAGACTCAAACCGCCCTTGAGTTGCATAGGCTCCAAGCAAGCTCCCTATAGTACCACCTATGAGAAAAGAAACCCTGTGTTACATGTACATTCACTTAAAGGGAACATATCACCTTACCAACACTTCAGCGCTCTTTGCTCAATGTCCAATGAATTTATTCAGCACATTCAGCAAGTGGTGTGCAGATTGAGCTAAGCCATGTCCACATTGGACTTTTTTTCTGAGGTTTTAATGACGCCGAAGGGAAAGTTAAAAATTGGCAAATTTAACCAGCATCCGCACTTGAGACTTTTGACTCGGGTAAATGTGATGCTGGGGGATTTCACCGGGCTGTGAATACCATTGCTCATGAGGCCTGTGGTCCCATGAGGTCTCGCACGATTGATCGGGGACCAGATGTACATGTACACTTATTTTCTATGCTTTACCGATCCGCTTTTACCTCAACACATTGTCCGCAGTGGACTTTTCATCTGGGGCAAGTGTCCAGGGAATTTAATCTGGGCTGAAGTTCTCTGGTAAAAATGAACATGTAAGCGGGTTGGGTAAAGTACAGTAACTGGGAAGAAGATTGCCTGGGACGTCCGCACTGAACTTGAAATGGGTAAAGTGCCCATCGTAACTTTGCCCCCAAGAGTCCAATGCAAAAAGGGCTAAAGACTCTCGTACACAAATATACATTAATGATGTACATGTGTATACATCTCAGTGTTCAAATTTAGAAGTGGCCCACTGGTCAAATGACAATCAACATTGTCTTGAGAAAGTTGAAGGCCATCCCCAACTGGCCTGAATGGCCCGGTCAGTTGGTAGACTCAACCAAATTTCTTGTGGGCAGCAGCCTTCTTCCATGCAATCACAGCTTTTCTTGCGAGTGGTTCAGGGAAACAATCCAGACCCAGATAACAATACTGAATGAGAGAACTTCAGCATATTGATCTCAGAAACAGAAGGTCAGATAAACAGGACATTTTGCTTGCAGATACATGTAAATGCGCAATTGCTGAGTCTGATTGCATAATTAATTTTAATTAAATATGTACATTTGTTGAAAAATTATCTAATAAACTATTCATAAAGAAAAAATATATACATGTATGCATTTTTGCGATATTTTCACAATTTCAGCGTTAACAAATATAAAAACATAAGGAAACTGTCAAAATTAGAATAAGGTTTCCCAGATGAGAAATCATTCAGTTCTGATTTAATTTTAAGTGCATACAGTACAGTAGTTAAACAAAACTCAACTTTCCCGTTACAGCAAAAAGCCAGGACTTGTTATGTCCTATGTTTTTCATTGTTTTATTGCCTAAAGGTTTTTTTTACTGTTTTTAAACAAAACTCAACTTTCCCGTTACAGCAAAAAGCCAGGACTTGTTATGTCCTACAGGTATGTTTTTCATTGTTTTATTGCCTAAAGGTTTTTTTACTGTTTTTATTGTCTACATGTACAGGTGTATGTGTTCTATTGTTTTCAAACTTTGATTAGTTTCTCTCAGAATGATGCAGAAGCATGAAATCAGTGCAAATAATTATGCAATTGTAATGACCTACAATGTGTACCGGTACACATAGTAATTTACATGTACAGTGTTACTCCAGATACATGTACATGTACATGTACTGACTGTACATGTACACTGTACGGTAGGTACATGGTGTCCGTTGTCCGATATGGACAAATTAGGTATCAAAGTGTGAACAAAACAACAGGGAGAAAGTCTTGAAGCAAGAATCCAAAATTGTAAGGGGTCGCGAAGCAGTAACAAAAAATATGGAGGGGGGGACCTCCGAGGCCCCCCCCCCCCCCCGTACAGACACATGTACATGTACACACACTGTACATGTACATGTAGGGATAAGAATGTTAAGATGTGCACAAAATGGAGATGTGTCAGATTGGAATGAGACTGGAATGACAAGAGACCCATTGCAAGATGTGTGAGACTGGTGGTCAAGCTGTCATTTACAAAATATTCAAGGTCAAACCCTGAGCAAGACTGTTGAGAACTTCAGACTGTACAATGTAATCTTACATTGTATTTTGTCTAATCGTTTCATCTGCTGCTATAATGAACCCCAAAATATGTTTCAAAATGTTCAAGTTTGTTGAATTTGTTCTTAAAAATAAACAGAAATTATACATGCAAGCAACATAATTCAATATTGAAAACAAATTACACTGACCATCAAGCGAGAAAACAAATACATATTTAATAGAATAACACATAGCAAAACAAATTGTCTGGGCACAAGTTCAAAGCAACATGATGTGTTGTTGGAGTCAACAATGCACTCAGTGTATGACAAATGGCATGTTTTTTTTCCAAAGTACATGTAGGGCTTCCTGTGTTCAGACTGCTATACTGTACATTGTACAGTATGTACATGTACATGTACATGTACATGTACATTTACATGTAGGCCTTTGGTGCACTGAGTGCCACCTACAATGTAGGTACATGTAGCACCTTGATGGCGTGGTGATTTTGAAGCGAGGCAAGCGCAGACTGACAGGAGATAACCATCGTCTGGTGCTTTCTATGCATCAGCTTGTGCTTGACATCTTTTTTCCTTTGAAATGATTGAACATACATGTACACTCTACATGTACATGCAAGATCTGCGCAGAGTACGTATCTCACACATGACGTGTACATGTATGTACACTATGACATGCTGCCATTATGCTGCCCTTCCAGGATGCCCATCAAGTGGATCATAATTACATAAGTTATCCTGACATAGGATCCTGACATTTAAAAAGCATTAAAAGTTTAAAACTATCACAAACTCCAGACTCTTAAACAGACAAAATACTGCCTACCAAAGCATTATTTCGCAAAACAGACAAACCTGCAAAGGCTTGGGGATTTGTTTTAAATGGTGCCAAACCAGGAAGGATACCTTGGGAAAATCATTCTTCAGACATGTTTACCACCATTCAGAATGTGCGTTTGAATGCAAACATTGCATTTGTAAGCAGAAGTACAGCATGCAACAGCAGTACAATAGTGACATTTCATGTCAGTTCAAAGTCAAACACATTTTGTAAAGTGTGAAGCCCCCTTTGGCCCCTAGATTATTTGATGCTACCAACTGCATAGCCCACCGATTGGCATGCTCTTCATGCTCTTAACCACTTCGCGCCGGGACCTCCGAATCCGGAGCTCCATTGGCTTGACATGCGACGGGGCCCTCCGAATCTGGGCACCACTATATCCACATTCTAAACAAAGACTCTTTTCAGCTTAGAACAAAGCAATACGAATCAGTACAAAGACCCTTTTTGACGCAAGTTGCCACATGAATTGCAAGATTAGCAGCAGTAATTGTGCAATTGTGGGACTTTTACTGTGGGGGATTGAGGGATACCGCGCTGCCACTGAAAGCACGTGGGGGACATTGTCTTTGCATGCCACACAACCCAACGGTTGTCGGTCTGGCATTGGAATTCCCCCCACATTCTTTACCGTAATCGCTCGGTTGTGGCCGACCAACTCGAAGATTTGACTGCCTGGAGTGGAGGCTGGAGTCTGCGGTCAGGGATTGACAGCACCTTACATGCACACACACACACACACAAGTCCGTTACGGTCCATTGACGACGCACAATGGGCCCTTTTTCGAACGGATAATCTCTTGACAAAAGCCACAACGACGTCCGAATTGTGCCAGGTTTTACTCTCTTGTACACATGTACCCATAGACTTATCGACTTATTTCACAGAAATATATTGTTCCAATTGTTTTAGCGAGATTTGAAAATGATTGTTCAAAATGATTGTTCAAAAACCCCTGTATGGCGGTCATCGGCGCTGAAAAAAAAAACGGCGCTAAGTGGTTAATGCACTAGTGCAGGCCAAAGCCAGATGAAATCAAGATACAAAATAGATACAAAGTACAGTAGTAAACTTGCATCTAGTCATTCGTGGAGTCAAGTTGTGTGTTTTTTCATTGAAGATTAGTGCCGTCCCATGGCTCACGCAGCGCGTGGTAAAATTGCTACATGTACCTCAGCATTTTCCATAATGCTCAGGGCACTAGTAAAAGTCTATTGATACACCGTCGCACAGTGCTGCTCACTTGATCCCCACCCTGACTCGCAACTTTCCACAAGCACTTCCCTTTGCCTTTAGAGAATTATCTGGCACTAAAATTGGGCTAGCTACCGGTACAATATAGACTCCTGGATGTACATGTACATGTACATGTACACATGTACATGTCTCTCCGGTACGCGTTCGGTACGGCTCCAGGCAGAGATCCGGGCCAAACGCACGCAAACCATGGCACAACAGCACTATACCATGCTGGGTGCAAGCTGTACACGGCTTGCAGACCGCACCGCTGCCATACCGCAGACAATAGCCTGTGTGTGTACATGTATACGAGCCTGTACGCAGCTGTCCTGGCCGCCCTCGAGTAGCAAGAGCACCTTGTAGGGTCGGTCTGTATTTCTGAGTTGTAATGTGTTTCTTCGAATTTTCGTCCACTTTTGGACGAAAATGGGAGGGGGGGGGTGCTCAGCGATATGCTGTTATGCAGCTTTCATGAATATTAATTAATTTTCTGCAGAAAATCACAAGACTCGAATGATGCGGTTACGCAATGCCACTGTGTACAGTACACGTTGTGCCAGCGTAGACATTGAACACCCCCCCCCCACAAATCCCCACGTGTTGAGTGCAAGGCTGTGCCAGCCTGGCCCAGCCGTTACATCATGCACGACCCACCCGCCACCCCCCATGCAGCCAATCACAAGACTCGGAAAATTTGGTTACACAATGCCGCTATGTAGGCCTACATGTACAGTACGCATTGCACACACACAGACATTGCACAGACTCCACCCCCCCCCACTAAGCACCGTCGATATATCGATATCACGTCAATATATCGATATCAAGTCGATATCGATATCACCGATATGCATTTTGTTTATTAAAACGATATATATATCAAATTTATATAAAATCGATAAAAACATTGGTAATAGAAACCTATACTTGTGGTTTTCTGGGTTACTTTGACAACCACAAGTCCTAAGCAACGTTGTTTTTAACATTTTTGACTTGTTACATTCCGTGGTATGTGTTCCGGGACCATTCACTTGCGAGATTGCTGTATTACAACGCATGCATCTTGTACACTGGTTCCCTTCCACACGACCGCAATCTATACTGCATGCGTGTAAAGGGAACCAACCACCCTGAAATTCACCTCGTGGTCTGCGCTCGTACTGCTGCGTATGCAAGTGCTGTATAGCAGTAGAGCTTCAGCCTTATGTATTGCACCATCTGCACTACGGATAGTGCGTGACGTTCACCTTAGTGTGTTGGTTTCGTGATTGGTTTTGTGACGGAAAAAAACCTGTGTATTTTGTAAAAAAATAAATAGCGTCAGATGTCGAACGTTGTTCTGTGGTTCTATCTCTAGTATATAAAATATTTTTTTCTCAACAAGAAAAACTCATTTTTCGTGGGTCATCCATTCCAAATGCAGTCCATAAAAATGCCTCAGACAGGGACACATTCTAGGCATGTGCAGTCCGGTTAGGTCACATTTCAGTGATGCACAGATCGGCCTGCAAAAATTGACTTTTGAATCGCGATCCACTTTACAAAAACAAATTGCCGCGTGTGGATGTGTAGAAACAAAATACATTCTTAAAAATAATTCTTGAATCTGGATGACGCGATCCACTTTCCAATGATTTTCCTAGCTGGAAGTTTGGGAACGCACCAAATTGATAACCATGGCAATAAAGGTAACCCTACTCGATGAGGTAAAGAATCAAGCACAGGTACATGTAGAGGTACATGTTGTGTGTACAGTACGGTTCACAACTTGATACGTCCCCGACGTGATACGTCCCATGACTTAATACATCCCTCGCAAGATTGTAACCATGCATTGGATATTATCTAATGCAGTTTGTGATCGAAAAAAAGCTGTGATGTTCTCAGCATTTTTTTAACTTTCGTTCCCTGAGCACTATGAGATTACTTAGTTACAAAACAAATTACGCAATAAAAATTTATCAATAATATCCATATTTGAGCGCCGATATATCGATCATTTGAAAAACCTAATATCAATGGTGCCACATCCCCACGTGTTGTGTGCCAACCTGGTCCAGCCGTTACATCATGCATAATGCATGTACATGTATACAGTGTACACTTATTAAACATGACCACGTACGAGTGGAACCGCGGTTCTAAAATTGGAACCGGAACCGCAGTTCCACTTTTTAGAGGAATCGGGTATCCGCCTTCGACGGTTCCCACTTCACAGGCGCTGGTTCCTTTTTCTGTACTCGACGCTCACTCAACGAACGCACAGTGGCCTGGCCCTTAACATGATTTTTTTAAACATTTGTACTTGTTCAGTCCGCACATAACGAAACACGGGCACTACATGTATTAGCTGTGGTAATGTACACAATAGACAGACATCGCGTTTGAACATGGATATATATAATTCCATACGTACGTATCGTGTATGCAATACAGTACAGGTACAGCGCGGTGTGGCGACGTGCAGAGCTTGTGTAATTTAGTCAGAGTACACGACCAATCAAGCCCTCACTAGCCTCACTTTGCAAACCACGTGGTGATGACGATTTGACTTGGCCCTCTAACTACAAAAATATTAATCACGTCATGTGACCCGTGTTCTGATGCATAGTACTACATGCACAGTGTACGTACATGTACACGGGTACATGTAGCTCGGTTCCATCGCGGGGGGCGATTCCGGGACCGAGCGTCGGGTCCAGCTCAGGAATCGGCATTGCTGAGAACCGGCTCCAACTCTGGTACGGTCTACGGTGGTACCGCAGGGGGGGTTGAAGATTCCGGGTCTGAGAAATAAGTGGTAATGTGCTATTGCTTGTGATTCGGGACCGCGTGGGACTGGGCTGGGGTATTGCGTGGGATACGGGACCACTTGCATCTCGGGGTATTGCATGGGATTCAGGACCTCGTGCGTCTCGGGGTATTGCGTGGTATTCGGGACGGCGTGGGGCTATGGTGTTGCACGGGATTTGGGACAGCGTGGGGCTATGGCGTTGCACGGGATTCGGGACGGCGTGGGGCTATGGTGTTGCTTGGGATTCGGGACCACGTGGGGCTCGGGTATTGATCGAGATTCGGGACAGTGTTGGGTTTGAGTTTTGCGTGGGATTTGGGACCGACACGGCTATTTGCGCTAGCTGTTGGCTCTAGCGATTGCGGGTGTTTGAATCGGGGACTGCAGGCGTTGGAATCAGGGACTCGGGAAGTAGCCACGTGGTACATTTGTCTGAAGCGTACCTGCCAAAGTTATCCATGTTACCTGGCCAACCATGCTGGTGCACGTCCAATAAACAACCCAAAGGTAATGGCTTGACCCTTCCACTTTCTACGGGTGAATTTACTCGAAGGGTTTTATTCCCTGTTCTTAATATGGGACGCAGAATTGCTTTTGAATAGAGGATCGTAAAATTTAAACATGTTTTCAAATCTAATTCTATATCAATCTACGGTTTATTCATCGGTCTACAGGAATTTTTTTTTTTCATCGAAATGAAATCAAATCACCCCTTTTTTAAGAATGGGAAGACCTGAATTTGGGTGTGGATGATTCCATTCGTTTAATGGTTTCGTTTTTGAAGCGCTTTGTATTTTCCGTTAAAAATATTGGGCAAATGAGCAGCCAAACAATTCAAGCAAATCTTTTAAACATGTCTCATACATCCTATTGATACATAAATGACAGTCAGACAGCCAAAACAGCATTCGGTATACTTTATCAATACATTGAAGCAAAAGAAAGTCGCCATAAAAGACGCGCATGTAGTTGAACCTTCCAAGCTCATGGCGGCGTCCGCGAAACCGCACTCACTGAGGTCTTTTTGTTTTTTTATTAAATCTTATGTTTTTCTTTGTTTTTTTGAGGAACCAGTTCTATCTCGGAACCGCGGTTCCTAACGGGAACCGGAACCGGCTCCCAAAAATCCTGGAACTGCCCAAGCCTACCCATTAGGACCAATAGTAGCCAGTTTACGCAGTGGGCGCATCTCTCTTTACTGTAATGACTAATGAGTTCTGCTGGGATTTTACAGATCTATCAAGTCATTGGTTTACGGACCAAGACAAGACGCGCGCACAACATAATACGCTGGCAAATTACGACATGTAAGTTACGGGCGGGTATGGTGCACAGTGTGCGTAATCTATAGCCCATTTTACACAAGAGCTGTAAACAGGGGTCCCTTGCGAAGGAATCGCATCGATGTCAAGAACACACGGATACCTTGTCGTGTAAAAGTGTATCTCTGTCACCAGACCGCAAGGGTCCCTTGCGAATCTTTACAGGGATCGAGACCTCCTCCAAAATTTCGCATCGATGCGAAATCCTTGCGATAAACACAGAGATAGGTCGTGTAAATGCACCCATGCGACGTTCGCAAGGATATTCGTTGGCGCATCACAGAGAAGTATGCGTTGATATTTCCATGAGGAGCAAACGAACGATCAACAATGTCATCAAGGCAACAAAATAATTTACGATAAAAATGAATCACGTGTGACCCCCCAAGCATGGTACACGATCGGCCTCGTTACGTTGTGTACTGGAAGTGTGTCTTGCGTGAGATCAACGGTTTTTTTTTTAATACTTCAATGTCTGCACCTGGCCCCAGCATTGCAATAAAATGTTACATGGAGGAACAAACACCAGACTCAATCATGCCGAGGGTTTCGCGCCCGATCCTGTTTGGATCGAAACGTTCATTCGAAAACATTGCGCAACACTGCGACTGTGAAGCTAGTTAGTTGTGTGCACTGTACGGACGTACTGTACATGTAATGTACATGTATGTACATGTATTATTTACAGTCCGTGGCTGCATGCCTGCATGCACGTGCTGGGTGCAGAGGATCGGAGTGCGCGCGCAGCTTGCTACTGCTAGCCAACTGGACCTTACTTCGTGCGCAATAATTATTGTTCTTGAAAACTGCCATGATCGTAACGTCAATCAGACAATTCGCAACACGGGCGCTGAGCTGAGAGCAACACTGGTAAACGTATGCCTCCGTGTAAATGATAGCGCAGTACCAGCGATACGAATATAATCTCTGACCTCACCTCCAAATACGGTGAAGCAAGTGACATCTGCGACCGCGCTGCGTTGTACCGTGTAAATGTCTGCGATCA
The DNA here is from genome assembly GCA_949987565.1 of Luidia sarsii. Taxonomy (NCBI): domain Eukaryota; kingdom Metazoa; phylum Echinodermata; class Asteroidea; order Paxillosida; family Luidiidae; genus Luidia; species Luidia sarsii. The sequence continues at coordinate 9,639,376 of OX465110.1, forward strand.
AATCGCAAACGACCATTGTGCAAGACACCCGGCGCCAATTTTCGCAGACATGCGTTTTCAGTGCTCGTGTAAAAAGGCCTTATGAGCGGATCAATGGAGCTGCATTTCGCAACGATGTTGCGCAAAGCACCATTCTAGGCTACTTGGCCGGATTTTGATTTCTAAATCGGCGACCAATGCCTTGGTCAAGGCTAGGATGTACAATGTACACGTATGTAAAAAAAAAGCAGTTTGTATTAGATTTCAACATAAATATCCGGAAGCATTTACAAGTACTGTACATGTACACTGGCTGTACAATGTACATGTACATGTAATTATGTACATGTACATGTACTTTAGCAACAAAAGAATAAAAAATGCTACACAATCATGCACATGGATGAATGAAAAATTAATCCAATGTTCCATGTACATCTGCAATGCTCAACATTAAAAATGAAAGTGAAAAAAAGTAAAGGAAGTTAGTGTGGTATATTATACAAACAATATAGACTGACAAAGTGGAAACACACGTACTGTATAGATGTGAAGGTGTCAATAGCTTGACTTCTGTATGGTTTTCTTCAGAAGACCGCAACAAACTTACCTACAGCAATACCAACAGGACCCCCACAAAAACCTCCTACTACAGCTCCAACACCAGCCATGGCTCCACCCTTCATGGTTTCTTTCACTGTGACTTTCAGGTTTTCTTCTTTAGCCAAAATGGCAAGGAGTCGGACAAGTTCTTCTGGTGATACTGGCATGTTTTTTTTGGAAAGTAATTCTTTGGCGATTGATGACAGCTGGATTCACTGCATAGAAAAAATATATAAAATAGCTTTACTTGAAGAACGATGAATCAAAGAATGATATGGAAAAATTATCGCTATCATTGCTATTTATCTTTTCAAAATTCGAATAAAAAGTAAATTGAAAAATTGGCAATGAAAACTTTGACTGGACTGAATTAACGTACATGTACCAGCGCTCTTCCATTTGACTGTCTGACTCTGAGCTATCCAGCCCTGAGATGGTGGCCTTCCCTAATAATCAACTACTTTACAGTAGTCTTTGCCAAGGTGGGGGGCAGTCAGAAGCAATTCAACCATTAAAGGGATTTTCACACTAGACAAAAACCCTGGTCTGTGGGAGTAGGGTAGGAGAAAACCCCGGGATTAAACGTTTTAACGGAGAAAAGCATATAGTGTGAACGTCGGAGTGTTTTTAGTAACCACATCTTTTTGCGTCTATTTGGGATTTCCAGAATACATTCCCAGGGGATTGATTGCCATTTGCCAGTGTGAAACAACCGTGCATATTCCCGGGATATAGTGTCCCAAGGAGTTACCAAATGGGTCCAGTGTGAATGGTTGCAGGGGTGTTGGGGAGGAAAAAACCCTGGAGATTTATTCCCTTGGGATTGGCTATGTAGTGTGAAAAGAGCTTAACTGCCTGGGATCACAACCCTGCTTTCATTCAGATGAAAAAAAACCAATTGTTGTACACCTGGCTACGGCAGCTCAAGGATAACACAAAATGGATGCAGCTTTTTCAATTCAAGTCAAACAAAGGAAAAACTGATTGGGAACAGATATTTATCTTCTTTGATCGTGATTTATGCAGATTTTGTTTCAAGAACGAATGTTCAAGATTCGAGAACAAATGTTGTGAATGTTAAATGGTGTAACCACTTTAAAGATAAGAAAATGCTGCATGGTACGATGTCAACCGCAACTCTTATATTTTGTGGTGCTAACAATCTCTGAAAATGAGTCTGCAAAGTCTGAGGCCCAAGCCTTGCTTTAACTGCTTTGTGGCGCCATGAATCAGGCCCGACGGTTTGTTAAACTTGAACACATTCAGTGAAGTTGAGTGAAACTCAGTGAAGTTGAGTGAAACTCAGTGAAGTTGAGTGACATATTCCCAGTATACTACTGTACTGAACGTAGGAAAGGTCATATGACAGCACGAGAGACCTTGGAACACAGTGCCTTTTGTAGTTGGCAGTCGAAACAAATCAACACACACATCTAGGCCCTAGAGCGGCTTTTGTGCTGATATGCATTGAGGTTTTAAACAACCGTTCAAAGTTGCCCCGGAGATGAAGCTGGTCATTTTCAGAATCGTTTGAAGCTTCATGGAATAGATTCTTATGTATGGGGAATCAATCCCTTAAAAAGAACCACGCCGGATGCAAGCTGTACACGGCTCGCAGTACACTTGTAATGTACAACATGTACATGTACATGTATACATGTACAATTTGTACATATAAATATAATACAGGCGGCTTACAGCCTACAGCCACAGGACCCTTACTAGCCCCTAGTTACTGCCTAACTACGTGTCACTTGTAAGCCTTTAAAAGCAAGTTATCTAAGGCTCCATGGCATAGCCATAGGAAATACGTAGTCAGAGTAACTTGGACCTGACAAGTCACCCTCCAAATTCCAAATTTCGATAAAAAAGGGTGACTTGTCGCGTCCAAGTTACTCGGACTAACTCAGTTTAGGAAATACACAATGCATGTTAAAACTCCATGGATGGTTAAAATGATACCGTGATACTGATACTAAGTGACTGATAGTGATAGTGTTACTGTGGTGTAGTGTTAGTGTAGTGTTAGTGTTACCAGTGTTAGAACATGGAGGCTTACCTCCATGGTTAGAAGTAGTCCAAGTAACTTGGACCCGACAAGTCACCCTTTTTTTATCGAATTTTGAAATTTTGAGGGACGGGTGACTGTAGGGTCCAAGATAGTGGCTATGCAATGTGGGAATTTGATCTTTGAAAAATACCCCCGACCGAAATCCCGAAAATGTCAAAATTCGATTTAAAAAAAAGGGTGACTTGTCGGTTCCAAGTTACTCGGACTAGGTTAGAATAGAAGTAGAAGAATTAGACTAAACAATATAATTATAAATAATTCCCATTTGACGGGTTTTACAAAAACTTTTAAATCTTGATCATTTGCACGGAAAGTGCAAAGGTGTACGGGTTGACCATGGACATGATGGAGGTAGGGTTGACGTGACCTGGATCAGTTAATGGGCCCACACAATACAAAACAAGAATAGCTTACAGAATCACTTTTCATTACTTTTGAAATAAACAAAATCGTGAAATAAGGGTTTACCTGTATTTGTTGCTGTTCTCAAAGTCGAAAGACAGCTTGATGCACTTAAATTTCTTCAAAATTTGTAGGATGTGCGTTCATCAGACCATCAGACCATGATCAGACGAAGTTTCGTACAACAGCATGCGCTGATGTCTGAAAATCGTTGACGTGGAAATTTCGCCAGCATGGCGCGTGAACTTTATTTACAGGTCTCTGGCTTCTTCCGGCAGCTAAGCATAAATGAATATTCATTTGCGCAAGCGCTCTTCTAAAGGTCACTAATAAATATGTATTAGTCTAAAAATAATCCTGGCCAGGATAGTCATTTTCGCACGAAATCAGGAATAAATCAAACGATATTCAGTCTACAGAGACCGATCACTTAAATCATGATACTTTGAGACGTTATTTTCAATTTGATAGATTTTCCAAAATGGGCATTGTCGAAAACATGTTGAAAACTAGCCGAATTGGAAAATGACAGCTGACCAACATTGAGCGATCACGCTCAATATCACGTGCCAATGTTTGGAAGGTACCATTAATTAAAGGTGGGATTTTCTTTTATTCTATTATTTTATTAATACATTCTATTTTGAAAAGCCCAAGATGTGAGAAAAAAATCTGCATTTTTCTATCATACCATTTTAAAATATTAAGGCAAAGTCATATTTTTGTTTGCTTGTTTGTTTTTAATTTCCTCCCCATCAATCTTATTAATAATGATATGTCTTTTATAACCCTCCCAATTTGGTATCGCCCAAATTGTTTACAGGCCTTGGACTACGTCACGTACGCCTACATGTACATGTACTATTATGCGAACAAAATCAGCTGGTCGCTAGCAGTGGATGTCAACAAACCGACCGCTGTTTTCTACGGGCTTGCACAACATTGCGCCATTTTTAACGGCATTTCTACTCAACAAAGAAGTCAAGGCATCGCCATTACGAAAAGAACATTAATCAGAGACCATTACGAACGGTAAGAGTGAGGTAAAGTCCAGCATTTTTCTAAGGAAAGCTGACGAATGGTAGCGAAAATAAAATAGGAATCGCGAGCGGCCTTGGTTTGGCTGTGGGCGGGGTGCGCTCATTCCAAACCAACAAGCCTGAACACGATAAGATAGGATAGACAGGGATGGGGAGTAGACCAAGACAACGGACTAACGCCCTTATTTTCTTTCATTTCACCCTTGCAACCCTGCTGGGATATTGGTACTTAATGGTAGAGAACGAGAACACTCGCATTAATCAATATGTTTGGCTCTGTTTTTTTTTCTCTTCAATTTTTCAGTCCAAGTGAAAAGACAAATTTTAATCCTATATTCTGTATTCAGTTTTTGGTTGACCATTCAATTAATTAGATTTCTTGCACCGTTCATACTTGCAATTAAAATTCAACACAATGATATGACTATTTATGAAACATATTGATTGCCCCAGCACCAACAATGTTTTATACAAAAAACTTGGACCTTACTGTCACCCTTTTTTAAATTCGGAGGGATCGGGCGATAGATCCCTCCAAATTTTAAAAAGGGCGATTGTGTAATGTCCAAGTTAATTACTCGGGGTAGTTTATCCAGGCTACAGTATTTATACTGTACTCTGTAGCCCTTGTAAGTTGTAGTTGTACTGTACTACTCCTGACTTGTTCACTTGTAGTTGTAGTACTACTTACTAGTACTACTCATACTACTAAACTACTAAGTACTAGTAGTAGTACTAGTACTACTACTAGTACTAGTACTACTAGTAGTAGTACTACTATACTCCTTTGTAGTAGTACTCCTTTTTAAAACAAATCATATTTGTATTAGAAATTTGATTTCAAAATTGTTAACATAGGAGTATGACTACAAACTTGTACAACTGTAAAGTACAAGGACTACTACGACTACTACACTACAGTTATTGCAGCTAGTTTTATCCCACATAATTTCATAAGCTGTTTGCCACCACTTGGCGTTAGTTGCTACAAATAGAATAATATAAAGAAAATCTAACATGAAATTGTTTAAAGGTGATAAGCATTGCTTATGCTTTTTATCTGATATTTTATTTGATTAGATTATGTTTCCATTAAATGATATGTTTGGTGAATTTCAGACAAATAATCGAACAAATTACATGTACATCAAGACGTCCTAAGCCGTATTCTCCTTTGGAGGTAAACCTGAGTGGCATAATTGGGTTATTTTCTGGAAAGATATTATCGGTAGTTTAATAGGCCTACCAACATAGTACACCATAAAAGGGTAGGGAAAAAGATCGACAATAGAATGCCTATTATTATAAAGACAATAGCCATTGTCTTGCACAACCATTTGCCAAATAATTTGGACTTCTAATCATGATTTTGTGGTGTGTATGTGTGACGCATACATGTACTGTACATGTATGTAGGAATGGTGAAGTGCATGTTTTCAACACAGCCGCGTACTGACCGTTGTCCGGTTGACAATTACGCGTCACAAAATCATGACTTTTGGGGAAAATTTAAGTTCATTTTTTTTTTTCGGCAAGTGGTTATGTCAATTGTGGACTTAGTGTTTTTTCCCACCCTTTTATGGTGTACATTGTAGGTATTATACTAACATCTTTCCGGGTGAAAAAAAATGATGCCGCTCAGGTTTACCTGCAAAACAGCTTGACTTGGCTTGGGAAGTCTTGATATTTTGTTCAATTGTTTACTGGTCTAAAATTAGTCAAACATGCCAAGTGGATAAGAATTTTGCCAGAAGACTGGCATCTGGAGAATTTGTTGATAACTAAGCATAGTATGCAATGATTGCAGAACATGGTTGAAGTAATTCAATGGGTATTGTTAATGTTAGTGTACATACATGTACTGTACACACATTCAAAAGTGTGCATCTAAATTGTCTGTACATATATACACATACATGAACGATCACCATAAACACCATAACCATTGATCACCATAAACGATTACCAAAATGTTGTTTTCTTCTGTGCAGCTTGCTCACTTGAACATAATACAATTTGTAGTACAAATAGTAATAGTACACAGCACTTAGCTTTGCAATGCCAAGAATGTTATTCTTATTCTCAGTATTCACAAATGGCATACTGTATAATTGGGATTGCAATGCATTGTTGTGTTTAAAAAGCAAATTATGCATTATATAATTTTAATGGAAATGCCATATACAGTACTATATTCAGAGTGTTGATAATAACATGATGTCTATTGTCCTATACATGTAAACCATAGTTTTGCCATATATTTGTAAAATCATAATTTCAGTATGCCTAAATTACAGTCCTACAAGTAGTTGCTGTTAGAGTACCTTTGTATTGCACAGATGAAAAGACTAGGAACAAGACAAGTGCATATTCTTTTGTCCAAAGAAGGCAGATAACTCAGTGAATGTTGCAACTACATGAACGGTGTGCATTGAAAGGACTAGGTACTGGTACACCAAATCCCCTGGAAATAGACCTTTTCACACTACAGTCATTTAACATGGTAACCCTGAAGTTATGCATATTTCCCTGGATGTAGGAAGTGTAAATCTTTACCTAACCCCAGGGTTGTGTGCTCCGACTGATACTGCCAGGGAGTGCCGCTTTTGCACAGCAAAGCCTTGGGCAATTGCTTTCCAAGGAGTGAGAAAATGGGTGTGAATTATACTTCTGGGAAATTCCTGGGGGATAGCTGTGTAGTGTGAAAAGGCCAGTGTGTTTGCAACTTTGCATAGTCTGGTACCAATGAGGTAGAAAGAAGTTTAAAAGCATCAGATGTTCTACTGAGACTGGTATTTTTGTTTTAGAACCAAAACTCTTCCAGAGATACATGTCTTCATATTCTTTTATCTCAAGAGTTTTTTTCTCTTTTCCCCTAATGTAGTAAGAAGCACACCACCTATTGAGAGCAGAACGTGAACGTCTTCCTTCAAGCTTGCCAATTTACTGTTGTATTTTCATCACTGGAAAGCTGTTGCCACTGATCAGTATGCTGAGTGGTCTTGCTGAGTACATCTTTGGCAGTGTAGGCCATGAGGAGGAGGCTGAGGGCAAAGCCGCAGATGGGGCACCTGCAAAGGGTCGACCAAGCCCAAGCATGCAGATCACTTATACGGATGATGACTGGGTCCTGGTAGATGTTACCAGTAAGTTGGAATTTCTGTAACAGTATACACTACATCTCTTGTCTCTTACCATCCCTATGTAAACAAAAATGCTCACGGAGAATGCATCCATGTCTGTGCATTGATTTTGAAGAAGGGAAGATTAATCACATGTTGTAACTTAACTACCAAGTACCAGTAATGGCTTGTAATCAGGATTCAATTGTACATTTTCAGGGATCACACCCCCGTTTTCATTCTATACAAACAACCATTTGTTGTAAACCTGGCTACAGCTGTTCGAGAATCCACAAAGTTGTTAAATGTCTAACTGGTACTCCCACCCCGGCAAAGACTAGTTAATTATTTGTGAAGACCGGCATCTAAGGGCTGGATTTCTCAGATGGTAAAAGTGGTGGTACTTTAAACCAGAGGTCTTAGGTTCAAGTCCCGATACAGGCAAAACATTTTTTGCCATTTTTAAAAATTATGAATCTGTTCATTTTCACTATTAGATAGCCCTAAAGGATCAAGTGGATCAAGTGTAAGTGGACGTGCTCACGTTCTGCAGTCTCAGTCTCGTGGGATTCCTGTTACTAGTCAGTTGGAGGAGAGTTGGATCGTCACTCCTCCTCCATGTTTTACAGCCGGGGGTAGTGGCTCACAAGAACTTGCCACCAGTCCCATGGAGAACCTCCTCATTGAGCACCCTAGCATGTCAGTCTATGGACCTCGAGTATCAGCCAAGTCCAGGAGAACTGATCAACATGAATCCAGCATGGAGGTGGGCAAAAAACCTAAGGCACATGCCTCAAGGGTGAGACACAGCCAGCCACCCAGACGGGCTGCAGCAGTGGCTGCCCGCTTGGGTTTAGACAGCCCCCCTAACTTGTCTGCCATCAAGGAGGCAGAGGTCATGCAGCGGAAGAAGCGGGGGTCACTCAACAGGTCAAAGGTTGAGCGGCACAACAAGACCTTCCACCAACAGAGCTGCTCTAGAAAGCGTCATTACCGCCAGAATGTCCCTGGTCGTCACTCTAGTGTTACTTACAAGCAATGTTAGTAGCATTTGTACCAAGCACATTGGAAGTAGCATCTTATTACTAACATCAAATTGTTCCTGAAATTGTGGCTTCTTTAATAATCCAGGCCATCATAGGTATTTCATCACAAACTAGGGTTTTTAGTAAAGATGGTTCAAATCTCAAAAGGAGATAAGAAAAAAATTAAAGATATTTCGTATATTTTGTGGTAGATAGTGAAATACAAAGAAATACATCCAGGGTACATGTAGGAATAATAATAATAATAATAGATTCATATATTTACCGAGTGTGAGGTTTTTAACTGTTAATATTCAAAAGAATTTTAATTTAATTTAATATTCTTAATATTTATTAAATACATTTACATGTTAAGAAGTGTTTAGTTTTAGGTGTGTGGAATTTTTTTTTGAGTTTTGAGTTTTTCAAGACAGTTGACAATTGAGAAACATTTGTTATACTCTCATACACAATACACATTGTTATATCCAACTACAGTCCACTGTGTAAGGTTCTATCCATGCAATATTGCACTGCAGTTTGTCAAGTATCCGTTATTCATTTTTAAAGCACTTTTTAGTATCTTTTAGGTTGTAAGGATGAAATCAAGAATCTCTTCATTTGTTACCAATATTCAATGAAATCAGTATTGCCCAATTACTGAATAAACAAAGTATTCCTGTGTGAGTCTTCCAATCTCCCTCAGGATTTGAGAATACATGTCTTTCAAATCAATCAGCTCTCAATGAACTGGAATGTTTCTTTGGATATTTTCTGCTTCAACTGATCTTGATAATCAAATAACTGATATCACAGTTTGACCTTCATTGCATTTTATGTCCCTAACAGTTTTTAAAGTTTACCACCCCCTGATAATGGAATTCAAAATACCCTTGAAGCATTCTTCTATCACAGTTACAAACAAAATCATATGCTGCATTTTCCAGGCTGTAAAAAGTTACTATTTTCTGGATGGGCAAGTGATAAAACATGGAAGATCACCAATTAATGTCTGTGTGTGCAGCTTAAGTAAATGCTGAGAGTGCCATGTCGTATTGTGTGCAACTGTCTATACAGGAAAACAGACAGTTATCACTTTAATATATATGTATAATTAACAAACGATAAACAACGATAGCCATTGGGTAGCCCACATAAATAATTGCACTTCTTTTGAGAGCAGGGCTATTAAACATAGTGGTTTATTTCTCTACCACAAATATTTATGTGCCTTTGGATGTGTTTCAGGTAAATCCACACACTTCGTACAGTAAGTGTGTATAACATACACTTCACATTCAAACTCTGAGGCAGTTTTTTTCTCATTGTGTGCCAATAAGTCATCTAATGAAGGACAGGAGTCTCCTTATACACCTTCCCACAAAAACATCCAACATTGTTGCCTCTGTCAACCCTCCATGACATGCCGGTATCCATCCTTGCTTACAGACTCTGCCTGCTATTTTCAAAATAAAGGTTTGTCTTTTAACTCAACATTTTGATACAGTAACAAAGGCCCTCTAATACCCACCTACAATGTATGACACAAATCTGAATTTGATTTTCAGATTATCTTACAAAACACTTGAGTCGGTGCTAAATTCAAAGAAACAATAACCAATACCAATACTGAGCTTACAGTACATGTTGAGAAAAGGACTGCTGTATAGCAGACTCAATTCTAGCATGTACCATAGCTGACTATATCTAGCACTTACTGACTTAGGCCATGTCTCTTTCAAGGAATGTGAATCCATTTTTAAGTACCGGTATTAAATGTAATGCTGTGTGATTATCTATACATGCAATCAGCACATCAGTGGCCTCCTCCAAACGTCAAACTTTGCAATACTGAATTTTCGAAATCAGATTCACTACATGAACAGAGAGCATTATGTTGTACAACAGAATCTCCACACCAGTTTGTATTGTAGTTTTGTAGACTACATGTATATTCTTTGAAGTACAAATGAACAGACAGAGATTTGAATTCTAGGTCAGTACCTCCTGTTTTGATTTTCTCTCCTAGGGAAGTTGTTTACCGTACCTCTTTTTGCAAAGATCATCTCTGCCTACAAGCTAAATTCTACACAAGAAACATTTGGCTGACTACAAAATTCTTAGATTTCAGCCGCAAATCAATTGAGACAATACATGTACATGTACATGTTAACTGTCTTTATTACAAGGAAATATCCTTGGACCCTAATTTGTTTGTGTAGAGACACCGCAGGTCATATTGATCAAAATACAGTTCAGTAGGGAACTTTAACGTTTTAAATAGTCATGAATGAGCAGTCTGCCAGTTTGTACATCTACATGTACATGTACATACATGTACATGTTTAGATGATGCATTATAAAATACATGATTTTAAAAGGTATTATACACTTACATGTATGCTGTTCTCACTTAATACAGGATTTCTTTTCAAAACAACCATGTATTTTCATCTTGAATGTTATCCATTTTATGTGTTATTTTGTTATGTGTTATTTATTTTGAGATTAATATATATGCATGACTGGAAAATACTAGAATACAATTTGTAATGGAATGTGTGATGTTTGACTAAGAAAACAGGCAGCTATGGATTAGTAGCTATGCAACAAACTACAGGCAATTATATGGAGACACTGTAATCAATGTTCCAAGGCCATGTACACCTGCATATGTACCAGACTGAATTATACCATGCCTTGTTAGCCTACAGTATGGCAGCAAAGCACAATAGATAGAGATGGTATAGATTGCAGAAACACTCAATTGATTCCTGTGAATAAGAATGTCTCTTGTAGGCAGGGTACAGTAGAGAACATGGGGCAGTTGTAGCAATAACACACTTTCATGTACCCGGTAATTACTTGTCTGTGGCCAATTACCGGTATATACCAATTATGTAACATCAAGTTAAAGGACCACAGAACCAGAATAGGCAATGATAAGCAGTGTTTGAAATGTCCATATGATTAGAAGGCAATCTTTTGATGCTGGGTGACATTAGTATTTCTTCATTGTACTTATGAGGCTCCTTGTTGATCAATTTACAAGTACATGTACATGTACCATAGTTAGCGATGCAGAATAGGCTTTTAATTAAAACCCAATGCAGACATTGCTATTGTGCAGAGACGCAAGTAGCTGTGCCTGTAGAGTGCCATAAATAGATAGGAAGTAGCCGTAGCTCCATGGTTCTAGTATTAACCTGGTTGCAAAGCCACCACTGCAAGTGTGGCAATGCACCCCAACACCAATGAAAGACTTTAGTCTGTCGAAACAAGATCCAATCTTAGTGTTTCCTACACATTATGCCGGTGAGGTCATTCAACACGTCAGATACAAATTGTTGCGATTCATGAACCCAAATATAAATTATTAGTACAGCAAGAAAGTAGGTATAAGGTAATTTTAAAATTAGCGGAGGTGCAAGTAAGAGTTATTTTTAGAGGAAGACTAATGTTGATTTCTGCCCTGTGAATCTTGAAGCCTTCCCAAAAGTCTCATTACATGTATCATTTCAGGAAATATTTCTATGCCATTTCTTAGAAAAGAGAAAAGGCCAGATACTGAGCAGGAGGGCCAAATCTCAACGTGTTCCATGGCCAGTGCTGAAAGGTCACACTATTGCTTGTCCCATGCTGTCCTGGGATAAGTTATTTTAACTCTTCATACTGTATGCCAATTATGAGTTTCAACAATAAAATGGTGCAAATAATAACAAGAGAAAAGTTGAACAAGTGTGAAGAAAGGGTGTGGGCTCTCCAGCAGGAACGGTCTCGTAGGTGTGATTCAAATACATGCGCTATTATTAGAGTTTCTTTAATAGTCTCAAATAATGTGTTACCATAGTTGCTTGATCGCAGTATTGGACTGATTGATGTTCAGTAGTAATGTCCTTGTGACAAAATGTTCCATTGGAATGACATATAGACATCCATGCTATCATTTATAGTGAGCTGCATTATGTTTGGTGTGGGTTTTTTATGTTTGCATATTTCATCTCCATTTTTAAACATTTTGAATACAGTTTTGAATTAGGAAGTAGAAAGCCTTATAATAGCATTACATCTTGAGGAAAAGTTTGTAGGTTGTCACTTTCCAAGTCTGTTGTCTTAATTGGGTCAACACCAGACAAGTACATGATTAAATCTGTATTATCATAACCTTTACTAACACCTTATAGCAGCACATGAGCCAGCATATCCTGTGCAAACTCCATTAACACAAAATCCTTGGTTTGCAAGCATGTGTCTGCTGCCAGTCATTTTGGATTCCACAAAATTTGGGCTTGGCATGGATTTGGTGCCTTGGTGCTTTGATAAATACATTCTGAATTTATGATAGAATGGAAGGAAACAAACCTGGCATTGCCCTACCAAGGAGACCAATCTTACCAGCAACTGCACTGCATGCAAAAGGATCACAAAGTTGGTCTTTGGTTGTCTGTAAATTACTTAGTGTGGCATGGCTGTTCAACATCAAGCCTGTACCAAAGCTCAAACTACCGTAGGAGAGCTTTATTTCTGAACTGGTGCAAGTAAAATGTACTAAGCTTTTGCATTGATGGTTGTATGACGCATGCCCTTTGTGCTGACAACCAGCTGAAACATTGAAGAGGATTTGTAATCAACACAATACTGAGTCCATCTGGAAGAATAGAAGAAACTGAATGATTTATCATCTACATGTATGATCAAGTAGGTACATATACTGCTCTGCTAGACCTGCTCTCACATGGTACATGTAATTCTAATGTGTGATCATTAGCATGATGGCAGTTAAGCATCACTTTATGGAAACTGTAACATGTCATCACTTTTAACTCTAAAGGCTTACTAAGATTTACTTGATGATTTCAACCATCTATTATTACCCACTTGGTTGCAAACGTGTACACGTACAACTACAAATACAAATTTCCTCCCACTTCACTTTAAAAAGTGGGAGGTAACATTGCATGAATATTGTGAGGAAGAAAGAAACCAAGGAATCAGGTTGTGATGAGGAATGCCCTGTCCTTAGGTCTGCCTTAGTAGAAATCACAGAGAAATGAGCAGGAGCTAAGAAAGAGATACACTTTACTGTATTACACCCTGTAATCCATATTAAGATACATGCATGTCATCATGCCAAACCAGCAGAGGTTTCATTTCTCTTGAATATGCTATACCAGTCACCTAATCATCTAGTTTCTCTTTCATCCATTTCAGCAGCAACTGATGGCCTTATATTACTAACCTGTGCCCTGTGAGGTACGGTGCGCAGGGTTGGGGCAGTCAACAGCCCCCTCCCCCAAAGAAAACCCAACATTTTCTCAGTAAATTACAGAATTAAAGTATGTGAATGAAAGCATGCAAAAATCCTCCTGTAGTTGTTAGATTTCAGTTGCAGTATCATTTAGAAAGGAAATAAATGATCAAATAAAGGTTTTTTTTAAAGGACACATTTTAGCAGGATTGTTTTATTCATTGTCTCAATTGATAACAGTAAGCCTTAATGGTCACAATATTCAATTTTTGTGTCATGTAAAAGATCGAGGTGAATAGTGGATGTATATGGTCACTTGGGACAGTATAGTTAGAATCTTATGATGTGCATTCTGTGTTGTTTCGCATATGGCTAACTTTGTCCATAAACTGCCGGACTTTTGTAAAATCAGGATCATTATACCACAGTCCACCATGCTTGAAATGGGAACCAACTATGAGTGCACTTGCTCCAAGGTAACTATTCACATTGCTCGTTATGACCCCTGACCCCACTAGGACAGGTATATCCACAGACAGCTGGACATCTGTTGAGGAAGAGGAAGGAGGTCTGCATTCAAGTCTACTTGCATTCTTACATACACATATTAGGCAAGTAAAACAATCACTTTATAAGGCCAAATCGTACACCCATGCCATATGCCACAAATTGTCAACTATAAGTTATATGCAGTATTAAGAAGAAACGCGTGCTCTGTTCAAATTCCAGGTAATTTTTCTTGGGCTACTCTACCACAACACAAGTCATATTGAACTTGATGAGAATAACACTGATCATCTCTTAATAATAAACATATTCCTTGTTGCAGATGTCATTAGGCTGTAAGTACATTGTCTTATACAAATACAACTTACTACACCACCAAATTTAAAAATCGTACAACTACACTGCTACTTAGGAGCATTCTCCACTTCAATATGTTGACAAAGAAAAGGACATATTAACTATGCTGTATGTATGAGTAGACAACTAAAGTTACTTCTCAATTGTCTGTATTTGGTCAGCCATCAGGGGCCAAAAAGGAATCCTATGTATGTTCACAGTTGCATGATGTCCTACATGTACATGTTCCTATACTGTTGTGAAATTGAATATTCAACTTTAGGTATGTGTAACTGAAACGATAACACCTATATGACTACAGTGTATGACTCTTGCAAGTCATGAGTCTGTATGTGTAATTATGTCTGATTGCTGCATACCTTGTATATCCTGTTGATTGGCAGGTTCCCCTGTGGCCCTACCAGTGACTATGACTCCATCACTACCAAAGAACTCAGCAGCCTCAGCAGTCTCAGCAATTCCTACATCAGCTGTCATGGCATGAGAGCTGTCATTGTACAATAATATGCAATATTCAGAGCCTTGCCATTCCTGAAAAACATTTTTAAATAGTCGATTTTAAACTAACAATGGCTTGGTCAGACTGTCAGAGTAATACCGGTATGCAAAAATGTTGCAAACTGCTTGCTGACTAAACTCACTAAGTCCACGTAGGAAGACTAACTCAACCAACCCCACTTCCTGGATGTCACCATTCAAGAAACGACATTACACTAAACTACTGACTTGCATTCTTAGCCCACTGACACATCAATATCTGTATTCTCCATTCCTCCAGTTGCCACCTCCAACACTGTGAGACAGTATAGCATAAAGTCAGACCCTAAGATTGAGACGCATATATGTTCAAAATCTTCAAATGACTCAGATTTTCTCCACCATACATGCCACACAGAACATGGTCAGAAACTTGGTTTCAAGAGGCTTCAAGTCTCGCCAAATGGAGAATTCCATTGCCAAAGCCCATTCCATTCTTAGAGGTTTGGCACTCGGGCAAATCCTCCAGTCCCAAGGACATTTCTAAGGTTCCCTTAGTCACTTTATACCATCCATGTCTGTCTCCCCTACAGACAATTACTAAGGAAAACCATCACATTCTCCATACAACAAATCGTCTTACTGGTGCTATTCCAGACATGCCAGTGTTGGCTTTCAGGCGCCCCTGTAACGTTACTGCATGACTTATACCCCTTTCAAACTGCTTCCAAAGGGGAACCACTGTTGGATTCACCATTGGATCCAACGGTGATTCACCGCTCTTTCATACAATCGAGAATTCCACCTCCACGCATATGCACATGTTACGACCTTTAATCTTGTTGAATTTCCAGATGTTTTGCTGGGTGTTTTGACCGTGTTAGATTGACCCCTTAAAGCAGTGCGCCCTCTCGTGCCCGCGGCCTACAGCGTTGAGCAGCGTAAAAACATTATGGGATAGCGACGCGAAGCCCGCATGGCAAGCTGAGAATGCTAGATTTCAGCCACTAATTTGCTCGCTTTAGCCCTATTTGTCAAGGGGAAATCATGTCAGTTTCAGCTGTTGCAAGAACTGGTGAGTTGTAGTCTCGTAGTTATAGTTGTTTTTGTCATTTTAAGTAATAGTTCTAATGTTGTGTTTGTTAAAGATTTACGGTCCGTTAAGAATCTTGTTAAGACGTTCATGGAAGGAGTCAAATCTCGTAATATAGTATCATAGTACGCTTCTCTTTGATGACTTATAATTGCCAACAACAGTATTCTAAGGCTTCAAATTACTCCAGAAACTAGCGACTTGCAGTGAAGTACTCTCAATAAACAGACAAAGTTCCCTTTTTATTGTTTGCCATTATACGTAAATTGCTACCATAATCGATGGTCTCGTGTTACTCGTTCATTTGCATTGTGTGACGTGACTAAGAGCGCCCTCTACATTCATACTGGCTCGTGAGCGTAAGAGCAGTAACAGACCGTGACGACCATTCACACTGCGCTTCCATCGGTGGACCACCTCTAGTTTACCGGGTGTTTCACCGCGACGGCCTTTCACACTGTGCTTCCAACAGTGGACCACCTCTAGTTTACTGAGTGTTCCACCGCGACGACCTTTCACACTGTGCTTCAAATGGTTGACCACTGCTAGTTTACCCAGGTGCATCCAGTGAAAATATCGCTAGTGTGAAAGGGGTATTAATTGTCTGAGCAGAGGTTCCCCCATTAGCACATTTATATACCCATCTCCTGTAGAGTTTGTAAAGTTCAATATGTTGGTGAACCCAACTTTGAACAATTCAACCACATGGCCTCAACATCCAGGAGGGGAATGATTAACATCTTGCATGTTTATTAATAATCCTTTTGTGTTCAGTCACTCACTTCTTTCTTTAACTCTTTCCCTTTGATCTTTCACCCTCTTCTACCTACTACCCACCCTGACAGCTATCCTCTTTAGCCTTTGTCATCTGTGTCCCTATTGCTCTTCTGTCCCTATTTAGTATTTGTTTTTGTCCTTGTGCCTTTGAGGAAGGTCCTACTAGGATCGAAATGTCAGGCACTCCTAACTTTTTATTATAGCTGTCAGAAGTTAGATACTGATAAAAAAGATTACCTAATTTACATAGACAGAGAGTCACTCATAACAATTGACTTTAAACAAAGAAAGAAGTCAAGCAATGACAATTATGTTGTGGGCGTCCAATTGGCTTACCTATGTTTTTTCTTGATGTCAGTGTAGATCTGTATGTTCTGAGCACCAAGGTATTTCCTATAGCGCAGTAACTCCCCAGCACAAGAATTCATCAGCCCCTCGTCACCAATGTGAGAAAACACAAACCCCTCTGCTCTGATGAAATCAAGACCTAGGCAGGACACAAAGGTACAAATGTGTAGAATACAAGCATTAGCACTAGCGGACTGGCCTACTAATGACAAAAGATGCAACATTAACTCTGGAGCACAGGTCCTCAATTCAATTGCCACATGATCCTTGAAATAAGATACAATTTGGAGAGGATAAAATGTTCTATCTTCTTCCTGTGAGAGGGGATTGCAAAGAGGTTAAGGATTACCAGCATGACTTAGTTAAGAGGATGGTTTAAAAAGTCTAAATTACCATATTCCTATACAAAAACCTCTGTCAGAATAAAAATGACAGTCTATACATCTCTGAACAGACTACAGGTGTAGTATTCTAAGCAAAGACTAAATGTTCCCAAGTAGAGAATAGTTTTTTGCATTGTATTACATTGACCCACAAAAAGTCACCAGTCATGGTTTTATGCATGTGGCGGTTTGCAATAAATGCACTGTTTTTGGCATGTTGATTGGATCAAAGATTAAGAATGATGTTTGCATCCAGGAGAATGTAATTCAATGGGGGTTGCCCTACTCAACGTTATAAGTACTGAGTGCTTAGTGCTTTGCCCGATTGCCGGCTGGAAAAAAAACAGGTGCAGCTTGGGCGGGATTAGAACCCGCGACTCCTGCTTTCTAGTGCAGATGTCTTAACCACTGGACCACCAAGCTGGTCAACGACGTGGTGGATTTGAATATGTATAGAGGTGGGTACCACGTGTATCATAGATACAATATGATGTTTGTATCAAAGAGAATGTAATTTAATTAGGGTTTGTCCAGGAGGCATAGTGCTTATTGCATCAAGTCGGGCAAACCCTCATTGAATTAGTCAGGTGCTTGGCATGTGTGAAGGTGTAGGTAACATATCAGATGACACAGTGGTGTATGACATAGACACAGGAGGAGCATGACCAGAGGCTGGACTGTGTTATAAGGAAGTTGAAGGAGAGAAACCCAACCTTGAACCAAGATAGATGGGTGCTTGCAGTTCATAATATCACTTTCATGGGCCACATGCTGTCAGCAGACAGAAGACTGTGAAGAGGCACTGCACAATGCCAGGACACCAACCAATTCTGCCAAAGCCAGAGGTTTCCTTTAGCTGGTGAATTTCTCAGCTTGCTACATCCCTAAACTTGTGACAATGGGTGAGCCATTAGGGAGGTTGGCAAGAAAGGCAGTCAAGTTTCACTGGGGAAAGGAGCAAGAAGATTGCTTTATCAAATTGAAAGAGGCCTTGATGCATACAAATACACTAAGATACTTTCAGCTTGATGCAGACAGTACCTAGCATGTCACAGATGTGAGTTATGTCAGCCTATTAACCATGCTTTTGCTAGAGTATGATGGCCATGTGAGGTCCATATCTTATGCCAGTGGAACACTGACTGATAACAGTGATATTAAAAAATATATATAAAAAAACAAGAAAAAGACTCTTGCAGTGGTATAGGCATACAGAAAATGTCAAACTTGTTTGTATGGTGTAGATTTTGTGCTAGTGAAAGATCATGAACTCCTGGAAGTCCCATATGGGTCAAATCCTGCACAAATGCCCTAATTGAAAGATGGATGATGAAGGTGATGTCATATTCATTCAAATTTAAGTTCCTGCAGTACCAGAAAGATGTACTATTTCAAATGATCTATCGAGGCTCACAACGCCAACCCCTGCTTAAGAACAAGGAATGGTGAAGGATGAAACAGAACACTACACACACCGGTTAGCAAGTGAAGCAACGCACAGCTTTGACAACCAGAGAAGTCAAAGAAGCCTCAGGAGCAGATGGAGAGTTAAGCACTGTTCGGACATGTGTCCAGAACAACTCAGGTATCCATGGTCAAAGATTGTTTTTTTCCTATGAGGAATGAGCTCTCGTGTATTGGTTTTATCGTGTTAAGAGGAACCAGAAAAGTCTGCGACTAACAGTGTGTCCAGTTACATGTAGCTCATATGAAGGGTGTATTGGTGTGGTTGGCACTAAACAGGGGTTTAGAACAAAGGTTTGGCGGCCATGCTTTGAGAAAGATGTGGAGAGCTATGTATGGAGATGCCATGGCTGCCAGATTACTGGAGCAATGCCTGCCCCAGAGACAATGAAATCAACTCCATTGTTAACAGGCCCATTTTCGAGACATTAGCATTGACCTCCTAGACTCATTACTCTCAAAGGCATTTGCACTTGTGGTAGTTGACTATCAAAGTCGATACGGTACTATAAAGTTGAATTCATGAAGGTTACTACAAGTGATAGAGTCATTGAGTCACTTGAGAATGTGTTTGTGCGCCCTCAATTCACCTCAGATAAGTTCAAATCATACCTCTCTGAAAAGACACTCAGAAATGCATTGTTTTTAGCATGTTTGTTGGAGATGGCAAGGAAAATCTGCCTGGACCGGAACTTGAACCTGAGACCTCTGGTTAATGTTACATACTAGCATTCTTGCCATCTGAGCTATCCAGCCGTTACATGGCGGCCTTCCCAAATAGTCAACTAGTCAACATTTTTCCAGTGCCCATGACTGCCATGAGTTTTTTCTACAATGTGTCATTTTCAAAACTCATGGAAACAATCGGGAATTATATTTATCTGTGAAATAATTCAAAAAGGGTATACTACTATACTAGTATACTACAAATGTATGTGTACAAGTGAGTTAAACCTGGCACAATTTTGACATTGGTGTGGCTTTTGTCAAGGGATTATCCGTTCGAAAAACCCACTGTGTGTCATCAATGGAGCGTAGCACGACTGTGTGTGTGACCGAGTAGCCCCTGTACTGATAGCCCTTGACTGCAGACTAGCCTCCACTCCAGACGTTCAAATCTTTGAGGTGGTTCACCCAAACTGAACGCAGTTTGCGGTGAACAAAGTGGGTGGAATTCCACTGCCTGACCAATGACCATTGGGCTGTGTAACTTGCCAACACACTGTCTCCCATGGCAGCACACTATCCCTTAATCACCCACAGTAAATGTCCCACAATAGCACAATCAGTGCTGCTATTAATCTGGCAATTCATAATTGCAACTTGCATCAAAACAGGTCTTTGTCAAGCTTCATATTAATTTGTTCTAGGCTAAAAAGTCTTCCTTTAAAAGTGGTGACTGGATTTAGAGGGCCCGTCACATAGAGCAACTAGAGCACGCCCCAAATGGGGTGTCCCCGGTGCAAAATGGTTGACTATTGTATATCTGAAGGGATCATGCCCATTCTTTTTCAGATGCAAACAACGATTTGTTGTAAACCTGGCTACAACATTTTAGGGATCACACAAAGTGAATGCAGCTTTTGCAATTTTAATCAAATAAATAAGGAACAAATTTTAATGGGAAGAGTGCTGCATGCACGTTATGTTAAACCTCGGTTTCAAGTCCTGGTCCAGTCAAAATTTCTTGGCCATTTTTTTAAATCATTCAAAAGTTTCCAGTCAGTTTTCCCTTTATCTGATCTAATTTTTAGGAACTCATCTCATCTAAAACTAAATCTAAAAGCCTACACCAGATCACCTGACCAGAACTTGAATCAAGTACACTGTACTTGATTCAACTTGACTTGACCATCTTATGCAGGATTCCTGTCACTAACCTGCTGCCTGTGCCACTGACAAAGCTTCCTTGTTGCCACCAGACAAGATCTGTATCCCACAAGGCAAGGCGGGACAAACCTCCCGCACCTTACAGGCCACTGCTGTCATACAAGCAGTCACCTCTGCTCCCAAGCAATCAGATGGCAGGTACGGAACATCATGCATGTTTTCAATAATGACAGCATCCTGTGAGTTCATTCAAAATGAAAGATAGCTAGATTTATGTTTGAAAAATACATGTAGCAGCAGTTTATGATCCAAGTAGGGATATTTTTTCCTACAATTGAGTGTTACACGTTCATGTTGTCCAACTATTCAAACAGTCTGTGAGTACCGACAGAGAAAACTTACATGCCTTCAAGACTGGATGTGTAAACAAGGTGAAAACCGGTATATCTGTAATATACACAAATGTTGTAAACTGATTACTGACTAAAATTACCCAAATGAAAATCTCATCAATTCAGAGGGCCTGAAAATTTGATTAGAATTTGCATTTTGGTGATTTGGTCGTGAAGCCATGCAACATTTTTCATGGAACCCTAATTTCTTTAATGACATTTTATAAACTCTATTCATCGAATAATAGTTGTTTGCATCTAAATGAAAGCGGGGGTGTGATCCCTGGAGATATACGTACGGCAGTAAAATGGTTGAATTGCTTCTGACTTCCGCCCCCACCCCGGCAAAGACTAATTGACTATTTGGGATCCCACCATCTAAGGGCTGGATAGCTCAGATGGAAGAGCACTGGTACATTATTCTAGAGGTCTCAGGTTCAAGTCCCAGTCAAGTCAAAGTTTTCTTTGCCAATTTTTTAATTTATTCAAAAGTTCCCAGTCAGTTTTTCCTTTGTTTGTCTGACAAAATATATTCTGATAAGGAAAACAAATCACCAACAATGATATCATACCGTACGTGTAGATATAATATGATTTTTGCAATGGTCAGAAGGTAATTCAATGAGGTTTAGAATCCTGCTTAAGCAGCCAGGGTTTTTTCAGCACGCATTCAAGCAAAGCACTCAGCATATAGTGCTAGTTTTAATATGAATAGGACAAACCCCACTGAAGTACAACTACACATACATTATTTCCCTTATGGTAAGCCCATACTATCGGCTGATGGGTGCCAGGGTAGACTTGATACTACTGCTAACATGACTACATGTTTGCCATAATGCTTTTGTTGACATTTTACAGTCATGCATCAAACTCAGAGTCAGAGTTGGTACTGCAATTTTGCTCTCAAATGCCTAGGTATTGGTCAAATAATGTTTCAATCACAGGCTCACTGCTGATGTCTGTACTTCTAGTGGTCGATTTCACGAAGCGCTGCGATGCATCACGACTTGACTAGTGAAGCATTATCCCTCGCAACTCCTTGCGCAGTTTATGAACGATTTCACCAAACTTATGATGCATCGAATCCCTCACAAATCCCATGGTAACGGTGTGCGATGCATCGCAACTTGCGACGACTCAGTTAGTCGTTGCAAGTTGTTAAAATGGCGTTAATGCTCATGTTTGGAGAAGAAAGACGAGCTTTGCATTGAGAAAGATTGTTTCTGGACCGCAGAAATCCCTCGAATCATTCAGTCAGAGACAGTGAGACCTACTAACGATAACATTTTACAAGAAACGGTATTTTCCAATAAACCTTTGCGACGTTCGCAAAGCATCATGGGTATATATGACAAACTGGCAGTATTTTTATCACACAACTCTATGGCGGAGCATGCAAATTCGTAATTTTTTTCTCAAAAAATTTAGAAAGTTCAGAAATGAAACTCACATAAATTTTGTCTAGATACCAACAACAAAACATATTTTTTGTTGAAACGTTGAGTGGGTAGTTTCTGAGAAATCAGAGGAGATTCCCTTGGTACCTGGATGGCAAACTTGGCGAGCACATGCTGCTAGTGGCATGCGATGCACGCATTGTGATTGTTCCTTACTTGCCGCTTGCATCAAAAAGGATTATTGTTGGAAAGAGTGGAATTGGAACGTGATACTCAGGTATTGTGACAAAGAAATGAAGGTTCTTATAAGTATGATTAATTCACATATTAAATTTTTACCTGAACGACGCGATATAGCAATGAGCAGATGACATCTTCTTTATCTCCTGCGTATTGTTTTTCAGCCATTTTGCTCTGCTTCTGTTATCAGACGGCTGTTTCAGTGGCACCTTATTTGAGACATAAAAAAAATTGTCGCGTACAAAGGTCATCCTCGTTCAGGAAATGTTATTTCAATAAACATTGACCTGCGTTTCATCACGGCTGCGACAAATTTTAAGACATTGTTCGTAACTCCTGCGATGATTCGTAAGTTGCGAGGGGTTTGGTGAAATCAACCACTGGTTTCACAGATGACTACTTGACTTCATTTTTTGGGGTGAGAATATAGCCTTACGTTTCAGGAATAAACAAACACAATCGTGGCATTTTGGTGGTTCGGGTAGGGTTAGGGCTAATAATTATGTTTTGATTAAAACAAAGAGGTAACTGACTTATTATAATGCAAATACATTTTTTAAGAATTCATAGTTATGTTCAAGGCATTAAATATCAAAAGAACTACTGATGGGGGGGAGGATTTGGGAACACAAAGAAAAGAAACAGACCTACCAGTCCAGCTTCTTGATAGCCACGTGCTTCCTGACATGCTGCATGGATGATATCTTTCATGGCATGAGTATGCCTTGGACTTCCTAATAACGGACAATATAAATTGAGATGGCCATTGTATAACACAGCTGTGCAAACAACTAACCGGTAGATACAACTTATCATTGAGGAACGACTACACCCCCAAAACACAAGAACCCAACGACTACACCCCAAAAATACAAGAACCCAACGTTGACACCCCCAAATCACAAGAACCCAATGACTACACACCCAAATCACAAGAACCCAACGACTACACCCCCAAAACACAAGAACCCAACGACTACACCCCCAAAACACAAGAACCCAACGACTACACCCCCAAATCACAAGAACCCAACGACTACACCCCCAAATCACAAGAACCCAACGACTACACCCCCAAATCACAAGAACCCAATGACTACACACCCAAATCACAAGAACCCAACGACTACACCCCCAAAACACAAGAACCCAACGACTACACCCCCAAAACACAAGAACCCAACGACTACACCCCCAAATCACAAGAACCCAACGACTACACCCCCAAATCACAAGAACCCAACGACTACACCCCCAAATCACAAGAACCCAACGACTACACCCCCAAAACACAAGAACCCAACGACTACACCCCCAAAACACAAGAACCCAATGACTACACCCCCAAAACACAAGAACCCAACGACTACACCCCCAAATCACAAGAACCCAACGACTACACCCCCAAATCACAAGAACCCAACGACTACACCCCCAAAACACAAGAACCCAACGACTACACCCCCAAATCACAAGAACCCAATGACTACACACCCAAATCACAAGAACCCAACGACTACACCCCCAAAACACAAGAACCCAACGACTACACCCCCAAATCACAAGAACCCAACGACTACACCCCCAAAACACAAGAACCCAACGACTACACCCCCAAAACACAAGAACCCAACGACTACACCCCCAAAACACAAGAACCCAATGACTACACCCCCAAAACACAAGAACCCAACGACTACACCCCCAAAACACAAGAACCCAATGACTACACACCCAAAACACAAGAACCCAACGACTACACCCCCAAAACACAAGAACCCAACGACTACACCCCCAAATCACAAGAACCCAATGACTACACCCCCAAAACACAAGAACCCAACGACTACACCCCCAAAACACAAGAACCCAACGACTACACCCCCAAAACACAAGAACCCAACGACTACACCCCCAAAACACAAGAACCCAACGACTACACCCCCAAAACACAAGAACCCAACGACTACACCCCCAAAACACAAGAACCCAATGACTACACACCCAAAACACAAGAACCCAACGACTACACCCCCAAATCACAAGAACCCAACGACTACACCCCCAAAACACAAGAACCCAACGACTACACCCCCAAATCACAAGAACCCAATGACTACACACCCAAATCACAAGAACCCAACGACTACACCCCCAAAACACAAGAACCCAACGACTACACCCCCAAATCACAAGAACCCAACGACTACACCCCCAAAACACAAGAACCCAATGACTACACCCCCAAAACACAAGAACCCAACGACTACACCCCCAAAACACAAGAACCCAACGACTACACCCCCAAATCACAAGAACCCAATGACTACACACCCAAAACACAAGAACCCAACGACTACACCCCCAAAACACAAGAACCCAACGACTACACCCCCAAATCACAAGAACCCAACGACTACACCCCCAAAACACAAGAACCCAACGACTACACCCCCAAATCACAAGAACCCAACGACTACACCCCCAAAACACAAGAACCCAACGACTACACCCCCAAAACACAAGAACCCAACGACTACACCCCCAAAACACAAGAACCCAATGACTACACACCCAAAACACAAGAACCCAACGACTACACCCCCAAAACACAAGAACCCAATGACTACACACCCAAAACACAAGAACCCAACGACTACACCCCCAAAACACAAGAACCTAACGACTACACCCCCAAAACACAAGAACCCAACGACTACACCCCAAAAATACAAGAACCCAACGTTGACACCCCCAAATCACAAGAACCCAACGACTACACCCCCAAAACACAAGAACCTAACGACTACACCCCCAAAATACAAGAACCCAACGTTTACACCCCCAAAACACAAGAACCCAACGACTACACCCCCAAAACACAAGAACCCAATGACTACACACCCAAAACACAAGAACCCAACGACTACACCCCCAAAACACAAGAACCCAATGACTACACACCCAAAACACAAGAACCCAACGACTACACCCCCAAAACACAAGAACCTAACGACTACACCCCCAAAATACAAGAACCCAACGTTTACACCCCCAAAACACAAGAACCCAACGACTACACCCCCAAAACACAAGAACCCAACGACTACACCCCCAAAACACAAGAACCCAACGACTACACCCCCAAAACACAAGAACCCAACGACTACACCCCCAAAACACAAGAACCCAACGACTACACCCCCAAAACACAAGAACCCAACAACTACACCCCAAAACACAAGAACCCAACGACTACACCCCCAAAACACAAGAACCCAACGACTACACCCCCAAAACACAAGAACCCAACGACTACACCCCAAAACACAAGAACCCACCGGCCAACGACTACACCCCCAAAACACAAGAACCCAACGACTACACCCCCAAAATACAAGAACCCAATGACTACACCCCAAAACACAAGAACCCAATGACTACACCACAAAAATACAAGAACCCAACGACTGCACCCCCAAAACACAAGAACATTTAAATGGTTGACTTGTAAACCTTGCACACAAGACAGGACTGGCACTAATATTTTCGAAAAGTGAATTTTAGGCTGTAATTTGGACACATTCGATCTGTATCCATATACAGTAACTTTTGACCTCTGTTCACATATGGAATACATGCCTGTACAGCAGACAACAGAAAAAAAGGTAAAAACGTTGTGGAATATGGGACTCTAGACCAGAGAACAATTGTGACCCTGGACGGCATAATAAGGATTCTCGTCAAATCAAAGTTTTCAAGATTTTCCCACCACTGCAAAGAGTATCTCATTAGCTTTACAGTGATATCAAAATTGTTTCCATATGTTCCGAAATCCAAAAATACGACACGAGAAATACAAAGAGACAACGCAGAAACCATTTTTCAAGAAAGTGTCGAATGTTTGAGGTCATGCACACGGCACACTGACAGTGATTGCAGCGTACGCGCTGACTGACACACCTACAAATTCCCTATTTTTTTCAATATTTACAGAAATTTGTTGAAAAATTCCTTCAGACAAATTATTCTTTTAAGTTCTACATAAGCTTTACGAAATTGTAAACAAATTAAAATTGATTTTGACATGCATTTTGACAATACTTTGACTTTTGACCCTGTTTACTTGAAAAGGAATTTTGGAGTAGATGCCTCATTGCCACATCTTAGGCCAGAATTGATGGTTTCACGTCAACTCGGTCCGTGACCAACTCGGTCCTAGTCAACTCGGTCCATGACCAACTCGGTCCATGACCAACTCGGTCCATGACCAACTCGGTCCATGACCAACTCGGTCCATGACCAACTCGGTCCATGACCAACTCGGTCCATGACCAACTCGGTCCATGACCAACTCGGTCCATGACCAACTCGATCCATGACCTACTCGGTCCTAGTCAACTTGGTCCGTGACCAACTCGGTCCTAGTCAACTCGGTCCATGACCAACTCGGTCCATGACCAACTCGGTCCTAGTCAACTTGGTCCAAGACCAACTCGGTCCTAGTCAACTCGGTCCATGACCAACTCGTTCCCAGTCAACTCGGTCCGTGACCAACTCGGTCCATGACCAACTCGGTCCTAGTCAACTCGGTCCGTGACCAACTCGGTCCTAGTCAACTCGGTCCATGACCAACTCGTTCCCAGTCAACTCGGTCCGTGACCAACTCGGTCCATGACCAACTCGGTCCTAGTCAACTCGGTCCGTGACCAACTCGGTCCTAGTCAACTTGGTACATGACCAACTCGTTCCCAGTCAACTCAGTCTGTGACCAACTCGGTCCGGGACCAACATTTTTTTGTGCACATTTTCCCATAGGGACCGAGTTGGTAACGGACCGAGTTGGTCTCAGACCGAGTTGACTGGGACCGAGTTGGTTACGGGCCAAGTTGACTGACACCCGAATTGATCAAGCCATGCTTGAGAGTGAAATTACCAGGCAAAGATTTAATATGTATCATTCCAATGATAACACCACGAGTCCTTCCAAATAACTGACTGAAGGTTGACAGCACATTCTGAGACATCTCTTTATTCCTGTAGGAACAAACAGCAATTGATAAAGAATGGCACTTAAATGTTTAAAAGAATGAGTAGAAAAAAAAAAAAATGCTAAAAAGAAATGCTAGCATTAAATATGACATTCACCTGTTTCGCAGTCTTCTTCTCCACTTAACTTCAAATAATTTATACAAAAATGTTGTAAACTGATCACCGACTTCAAAAACAAAATTGATACATTCCTGTTGTGATATGCAAATTAGGAAGTACATTGCTTGGCACAATTATATTTGTGAGTTATTCCTTTCCCAGTAAGACCTCCCTTAGACCGGTAAAACAAGTTCAGTCCCCCGTTAGCCAGAATCAATGACAATTAATAGTTACATTACTTTGAAATCCCTTCTTAAAATTTAGTGGGCCTGACGTTTTGATCCTAGCAGGACCTTTCCCAAAGGCAGAGTGACAAGGACAAAACAGATACATGTACACAAAGGAAGGGGGAAGAGAGTGAATAGGACACGGATGAGAAACAAAGGACAAAGAGTAAAGCTGGTAGGGTGAGATCAAAGGGAAGGGCAAGGAGTAGGGTAGGGATTAGTGAGAAGACGGGAAAGATCAAAGAGAGAAGTGTGAAGGACTGAACACAAAAGAAGGATTATCAGAAAGCTGCTTGGTGTTTATAGTCATTACCCTCCTGGATGTTGAGACCATGTGGTTGAATAGTCCGAAGACGTTTCATCCACATTTTCTCACGGCTAAGACGGACAGCATTACTACGGTGACCAAGGGATTCTATGCCAAGTACACTGTACACAAGTATATCTGATATCGAATGATCAGGGAGATTGAAGTGATACCCAACAGGGGTGTCCATTTTACCGGTTTTGATTGTAGACCTATGGCCATAGATACGTTTTTTGAGGGTGTTTTTGGTCTCACCAACATACTGAATATTACAAACTCTACATGAGATGAGGTATGATGTTTGAGGTAGTGCACGTGATGGAGCCATAGGTCGTGTGGGTAGTTCCAGAAGAATGTCCATTGAAAGAGTCTATTTCCTTGACATGTGTCTTGCAAACAATGCATTTCGAGGTACACTTAAATGTACCAAATTTAGTGGGAGGTGAAGAGTCCAAAGGGGGAACCTCTGCTCGGACAATTAAGTCACGAAGGTTACGGGGGCGCCTGAAAGCCAAAACAGGCGAATTTGGAATGGCATCAGCCAGACGATCTGAAGTGTGGAGAATATGGTGGTTTTCCTTAGTTATCTTCCTGAGAGGAGGAAGAGAAGGGTGGTAGGAAGTAACTAAGGGAACCTTGGGCTTGTCCTTGGGACCTGGTGGCTTTTGTTTGAGTGCCGAACTTCTGGGAATGGAATAGACTTTAGCAATGGAGTTCTTCACTTGCCGAGAACTATAGCCTCTAAGCAACCAAGTTACTGGCCAATACACGTGTATGGCGGCGAAAGTAAGACTCATTGGAACATATGCGCCTCAATCTGAGGGCCTGGCTGTAAGCTATACCAGTCTTAATATTATTAAGACCGTCTTAATATTAGTATTAATATTATTAGTAATATTCATAATTATAAATAAGTCAAATTTCAGGGGTTTTTTCACCCTTTTTTCACCTTTTTACGGTGTAGATATCAAACTAAAATCTTTCCGGTGAAACAATAGATGCAGCTGCAAGTACACTCCGAGTCTGACATTCGACAAGTTTTTGAGTCTCTAAACTTAGTATTTGCGCCCATCAAAAGGCGGCGTAGAATGATGATGAATCATTATTGTAAACTTTGTACGTTGTAGTTTTACCCTAGTGGTGGGGTAACAGATCAACTCGTACCTTGGTCAACTCGTACCTTGGTCAACTCGTAACTTCATTTAAGTCAACTCGTACCTTGGTCAACTTGTACCTTGGTCAACTCGTACCTTCATTTAAGTCAACTCGTACCTTCATTTATTTGTCAACTCGTACCTCCGTTTTAAGTTTCACCATTACAAGGGCCACTGTACACTGAAAAAAATGACCCCATTGCACAATCGATTTGCTGGAGGAAGAATTGGAAACAATTTCTTCCGTGATGTCGCCGACGTCACTCATGACCAAACTTGATGCCCAATTGTTAAATGCAGTGATTAGCCGCCACTACTGGAACCTCTGTCAGTCTGTGATGTCACCGATGTCACTCGCGACCTCAATGTGGGCCAAATTGTTAAAGGGGAATGCAACCCAAGAAAAAGAGTTTGCTAATCCAATTTGGTGTTAAAAACAACCTACAATTACCTATGAGTCACTGACGTACAATTTTCATGGAATTGTAGGTTGAATTTGCGTTTCCGTACGTAGCCATCTTTTCGAAGGTGTCGCCGCTGTCTGCTTGTGGTGTGATGTCACGACGAATGACTGCAACCCATAGAGCTCTTAACCTTTCGATGTTCGCAAAGCATCGTAGGTATAGATGACAAACTATTATGCAGTTTTTACTGAGAAGGATCTCACATGCACGTGCATGGGAGAATAAGTAAACATTCACGCAAGGACCGAAACGAAAACAATTCGGAAAATCTTTAAGCTTTCGCTACATTCACATTCACATCCTTTCGATTATATTGGGAATTGCTCATCGAAAGTGTTTTCCAGCATTTTCCAGATGGCATTGATACAGCCAAAAGCCTGGCAGTACAGCTGGCGAGAGCCGCTACTACTGGAACCTCTGTGATGTCGCCGACGTCACTCATGACCAAACTTGATGTCCAATTGTTAAATGCAGTGATTATCACAGACATCCAGTTTAGCCGCTTCAAGAATGTAAACCCACCGGCCCTTTTCAGGGCCAACACAAACTTTAAGAGACATTTATAAATGGTAGTCCATTTAATAAAAAAATAATAATAATAATAATACACATAGGAAAAAAAAACGGTACAACAAATTTGGTGAAATAAAATTTATTGGAAACAATTTAGAAAAAAGCACAAAAGTAACGGAATTATTACAATCATATATAATGACAAAATTTCATGGAAAAGTTTCGGATAAAAGCATGAAATTAACCAAACTGATATGCATAGGCAAAGCATTCTTGAAACAACGTACATGTAAAAATCCCACAACGCATTATTCACGCAAAAAACAACGTGTGTCCATCCCCCGAAAAAACCACTCACTACAGTAACAATTATATCCGACGTAAAAACCCACTCATATATATAGCAAATAAATACTAAAACCCACCACGTAGCTAGCGTCTAGCGATGACAATACCCAAACATCACGCATCGATCATATTATCCATCGATATTATCCAATGCGAAACTCTCAACACATGAAAACTTTCGAAGGTACGAGTTGACTTAACTGACGGTATGAGTTGACTTAATTGACGGTACGAGTTGACCAAGGTATGAGTTGACCAAGGTACGAGTTGACCAAGGTACGAGTTGACCAAGGTACGAGTTGACCAAGGTACAAGTTGACCTGAAACCGGAGCATACCAGTAAACACCGAAAAACACCAAACAAATACCGGAAACCTTTTTACAAAAACCAAAGGCCAGGAGAAGAAACCCCGAATTGCGGATTAATCTTTTCCTTGAGTGGGTGAATGCCTTTTCGGTGCCTCGTTCAACTTTGAAAGAAATTGTAAAGTCCCAAGTAAAGCCCCTTTTTAAATTTCTGTTGCGAGTGTGTGCATTTGATTTGGTGAGCTCTCTGACAAAATCTAATACTGAGAGTTTCCCAGTATTTAGAGTGTTGTCCGGTATTTAGTGTTTACCGGCGTTTTCCGGTATTTAGTGTTTTGTTGATATGTTGAGTGGTTTACCGGTGTTTTCCGGTATTTTGTGTGTTTTGGGTTAGTTCCTGTAGAACTGTACGTAAGTTGTACTTAAAAAAAAAGGTCTTGTAAAATGAAGCTACTTGAAAGATGTATAATGTTGCATTTATTTTCACAAACTTCAGATTAAGCCATACCATTTGTACGAGCGGCTCAATACGTGCGTGGCGGCGACCCTTTTGACATTTCGCCGACAAAGGCGGCTCATTACGGTAGCTTCAGATGCGGCGTGTGCTGTCGACCGACAACTGAGCTGGGGAGGCTTTGCGGTTTGACGCACCCATACTTATGCAAATCTTTCTGAGGGTCACTTTCACTCTCGATTTGCTTCTAATTTGATTGGTTGGCTGAAATCCGGAACAGAAATAGAGGAAAAGGCGAACAACAATTTTACAGTATTTGGCAAGGATTACGGGGGACGAGTTGACTCGGGGACGAGTTGACTCGGGGACGAGTTGACTCGGGGACGAGTTGACTCGGGAACGACTTGACTCGGGGACGACTTGACTCGGGGACGACTTGACTCGGGGACGACTTGACCAACATTCTAGTAACTACCCTACCCTAGCCTAGGATAGCTGCCATTACAATCATACAAGTTTTACAACATTTACAACAAATAATTATTGTAGTTTGTACAACTACAATTAGTACAAACTACAAATACAATGTTGTATTTGTAAAACTTGTAATTGTATCTGTAATGTATGGTTGGTGTCTAGTCCGAGTAACTTGGAGTTGGACCTTTACAATCGCCCTTCTTTAAAATGTTGAGGGGTCGGGCGATAGTAGGGTCCAAGGAATCCTGCTGGGAAACCCGGTAAGTAATTAACTTGGACCCTACTAGTACTAGTACTAAGTACTAGTAGTAGTAGTAGTAGTAGTACTACTATACTAGTACCAGTACTACTACAGTTTGTACTTCACTTGTAGTACTAATACTCACTACTACTACTAGTACTAACAACTATCGCCCGACCCCTCTTTTTTTTTTTTTTTACTAATTAAAGGGCGATTGTAACCAATGTAAGGGTCCAAGTTACTCGGACTGGTGTCTGCGATTGAATATTTCATTGCTCACAAACCATATTCGATATAATCCACACAATTTGCACCATGAAATTTACAGTGCTTGGATCAATCGTATTCTATGATATTTAAAGAAACGACATACCGAAAAAGATAAATATCAATCGTTCTGTCATTAATTTCTCTGAGCTCTACAGCATAAAACTAAAGCTACTCACGTGAAACGTGCGTACCTGCTACCATGGCTGCTACAGACTACAGTGCATGTGTACAATTACTGTACAGTGTACTGTACACTGTACATGTACCGCCTACCGGTGTCCTGTGAGAAAGTAAACAAACTACATGATGCGGAAGCGAATGGACAACCAATCACGGTCTTCGTCTCTCAACAGTCGAGAGAAGTTTACCGAAAAGCAAGAAATGAATGTCAGGAAAAGGGGAAAATAATAAGTAAATTACTTCATACTAGAATATTTAAAAATATATTGTCTAGGAAATGCGAATTTATACTGATTTTTTACAAATGATTTGATGCCATGTTAATTTTCCCGCGAACTCAGCTCAATCACTCAATGCACCAACTTTAATCTGTCTGGTCGCTGGAATCAGTATTGAAAATTATCGAAAAAGTTATTTGTAGCTTAAAAATAAACTTTTGACTGAAAAACTGTTCAAAATCTTTAAAATCGTTCTTTGAAGCTGTCTTTTTTTATATCCGGTTACTTTATATCTGCTATTTGTGGGGGGGTTTTAAACCAGGCGCGAAATTTTTCGCGGCAAAAATACGCCACCTTTGGTCGCTAAGCTCGCCGGCCGGCTAACCTATCTGCGCATTGATGATGCGTACAGTTTGGCGGGGTTTCTCCACAGCTGCACGGAGTCAGAGTAGCAGACCGTCCTCAGATTTTAGCATCTAACTTCTCTTTCTTACTGTAATTTTTGTCATCCTTTGGAAGGTAAAGTCTCCAGCAATAACTTTATTGCCCGATGTAGTTTAGTGTCTACACACGCTCTGGTTTTGTTGTTATACTACAAAATCTGACGTGCACAAAATCGAGCTCTACTCCCGACCGAAGTTGTGCTGCACAAGTTGGCTATCACCAGGCAAGTCGAGACCGACGTACGTACGTGTACTGTGGTGTAGAAGTTTGTTCAAAATATGTCGGCTTTGATCAGCCCAAAATCATCACACACAGATTAATGTTTTTGTAGCACGGTCATTTATTTTCAAATTTTACTCTCCTCTTGGAAAATTGTCGGAGTATTTTTGGGATACTAGTCGTACGTTTTAGGGTTCAAACATGGTCATGGAGTTCCTCCCTCCACAAAGGATAATTCGATACGATCTGTTTTTTAACTCCTAACTTCTCAACATTTGTTTGTACTTGTGTAGCTGACAACTAATTGAACAGGACTGCTGAGAAGGGAAAATGCCCAGAAGAAGGTAAGGCCTACTTGTATTTTGTGTTATTTTCTTATGAATTTTTACTGATTCGCCTCGATTATCGGTCCTCACAATGGTCTAACGCTATTGTTACTATTTAGTAATCTAGTATTTGGACTGGAAATTGGAATCCAGTCAACGAAACTTAACAATATCTCAACTCTTTCCTATTTATAGCCAGAGATTGCAGACCAGACAAAGTCATGAAGAAACTCTAACTCTACCGGACGATCCTATATGCAGTGATGAGTTTGTAATTTGCTCAAGAAAGAGGAAATTTCGCGAGGATGATTCGGTGAGGTTTAACTGCATCTGGAACCCCGTATATTACGTGTAGGCCCGAGCCTTGGCCGTTTGTTTTGCAGCCTACTAACTTTATTGATTGCCTGGGGATCGTGGGTCTTCGCGAAAATGTTGGTTGTCACGAAGAACAGACCGAATTTTATTCGAACGATTCAGTCTCGTTTTTACACATTTGTATTGCAGGATGAAGAGTTACATTCCGCTGAAATTCATAGGAGAAGACAGCAGTTTCAAATTCAGGTTGGTCTTTGTCTTCATTTGAGTGGGTGGCAGCCAATGTGAAAGCGCGCGCTTCTGCTTTGTTGAGGTGGTCCCGCAACATTTCGCGGGTTAGAAAAAGAAAGCCTATGTACATTTACATGTATACTACATGTATCTGTACCCGTTGGCCCTCCGTGTACATGTACTTGTAACTTGACAGCATTGACTATACTTGCTATTGAGTATTGACCCTTCTTTCTAAAAGTAAATGGATGTACATGATGTAGGCGCTAGAATTTACATTGACTGTCCAAGTGTTTTTAGGAAGGAAAACTGCTTTAATAAATAGACATAGATCCACACACACTGGTGAGGGAATTACATATCTTTGAAAACATTTTACAATCGGTCAAAAAGAAATTTAAAACAGATGGATGTTATCGTTACTGTTAAGATTTTCAAACTTATATTAATATTATTAGTGATGTTAGTACTTGAATAGTAAAACAGCAGTGGCATAAAATTCTTCAGTTTCCCCCAAGGAAAGAATTTTTACTAATAATTTGATAACTAATTTGCTCATACACAAAAGTAACTTGGGGAAAACAACTTTCTGGGAATTTATTAATTGTGATCTTGGCAAAATTTTAGTTTGATTTATAACCTCACGGTAAAGGTCTGGTAAAAACCCTAAACCCAAATTTAGGCCACCAATTGTAATGAATACAGTATCCATGGTGTGGCACAACCCCTTGCTGAAAAAACTCTTGATTTTGTGGTGCCTGTATTTAATGAAGTGGATGTTTTGTGCAGAGCAATTAGGTGACCGTCGTCTGGTTGAGAAATGAGTCACAAAATCAAGAATTTGATGAAACTGAAGTCAAATTTCATGAAACTGAAGTCGAATGTTTTGGGCAAATGGTTGTGAAAGACCATGGATATTGTCTACAATTTGGGTTTTGTTTTTGTCCACCCTTTTACGATTAAACTCAATTCTTTCTGCGATCTCAATGTGCTCCAACTTGTTATTTGAGGTTTTTTTATTTATTTTTTTATTCTCATCTAAAAAAAGGTTAAAAACGACAGTGTACTGTCTCCCCTGTTGCGTTTTCTAACGCTAATTCATAATTGCAACTTGCCTAATGTAATGAACATGTACATGTGTGCAAAGCTTAGCAAACTGTCAGTGAAAAGATCAAAAGACCCTCGACATTCTGGAAAATTGCATTTAATTCAGCACCGGTAAGCAGTTTGCGACATTCTTGTATATTAGTTTGAAGCATGAACAATAACAGTGCAGAGTTTTCATCTGCTTGCGCATTTTCACGCTGCCTACAGTGGACCATTGAAAGGTTGAAGACTTGAAGTTATGCAAACTCGAAGATCGTGCAAGGATTAAACATTGGGCCCAACAATT
Organism: Luidia sarsii; assembly: GCA_949987565.1. Classification (NCBI taxonomy): domain Eukaryota; kingdom Metazoa; phylum Echinodermata; class Asteroidea; order Paxillosida; family Luidiidae; genus Luidia; species Luidia sarsii. Next base: position 9,675,372 of record OX465110.1, read on the forward strand.
GTTATTGTAACGTCCAAGTCTAGTCTAGAGTGCTGCGAGGAATGAACCTTGAACCTAATAACCAAAATAGCTACATGAAAACTAATGGGCCTTTCCATATGCAAATTAGACCTTACGCATGCACTTTACTAAATTGGTTGGCAAACGATTGCACGTGGTATGCAGGTTTCGAAATATGCGTGTAGGAGGCACTAAATCACCGCACGCCAAACAGCGCGAAGGAACGCGTGCATGCCCGTGGAAAAATAGGATTGGGCAAAAAAAATTCTGCTTCCAGTTACCCGACCGACCCTATATTTCTAGCCTGCGACCCTAAAGTTTTTATCAAGAAACAATGATGATAAAAATTCAATGTGTAATTTGATTGTTTTGTTATTGCCCTTTAGGCTTGACCACATGCAGATGCCTCCATATGATCGTAAACAAAGAAAATGGGCCAACAAAAATTTCCCTACCTACCTACCCTATTTTGAAATGCCATGTAATCGGAAGCAGAACTGTTGGGTTTTTTGGCCTTGGTTGGCGTCCCGCTTGCCAACCAATTGAGTAAAACACATGCGCCAGGTCTAATTTGCATGTTTCATGGGAAAGGCTCAATCATCATTAATTATTTCTTGAGTCTTTCACTGGTTAATAAAGAATGTTATTCTATCACTGTTATCAGAATGTAGATAAGTAGGGTTTTTTTTTCAAAATTAAACTGATCCTGCCGAACTTGTTGTACGATGCATGCTACTGAAGTAATTCCCAGCTGCACACACCATGATTGCCCTTGTTTACCTAGTTTACTGAAACAATACTTTTGAGCATACCTCACACCACTATTGAATGTACCGTACACTCTATGACATCAGCAGTTAGCTGAATTGCCAGATTACCAGCATTAACTGGACCAAAGTCATAGTGCGATCTTTTTGGATTGTTATCTCTGGATGATAGAGGGAAAGTGCACTAGTGCAGTCTACCTCTCCCCTCACGCATGATGTGCATGGCCTAGCCATTTCCAGCCTCACTGAGTCACACTCACTCACTGCAAACGATATTGTGGGACTGTATCCTGTCCCTTGATTCTTACCCCCTGGTCATAGCCCAGGAACCAACCAACCGACTTCACACCTTTCCCACTGAGCAGCGGTTGATTGGGGCACAATGTTAGATCTGTGCATGTGCAATAAAGCCACACTGAACACAAGCTGTAGCAACATCATCAATGCACGTGCGCCATGTCAAAGATACTGATTTTCCTTTGATTTCTCGTGGTAAAAACGTAGATTTAAAAAAAAAAATTAATGTTGAAGTTTATTATCTGATCTCTCACAATTTTGACCTTTTCTTTTTTGCCTTTATTTCTTCCCTCCACAGAATTGCTGGGTTCCCATCTCAGAAACAGGAGGATTTGAAACTTCCTCCCTGGTACCCACACCACATCAGGAGCCCACAACCCCATCAGAGCAACTTTTGGGGTCAGGCTCCAAATTTCGCTTCAAGAATCTCTTCCCCACTCCACTTGCTGACAGGAAATCCCCCTTGCCAATCCTGAACTGGGCCGACTCGGCAGAAGTGTGGCGGGTTATGCTGGAAAAGGAAAGCAGCTATGCACACAACCAGAGATTATTAGAGAGACACCCAAGTTTAGAGCCCAAGATGCGAGCCATCCTACTAGATTGGCTTATTGAAGTAAGTAAGGCACAACATTGCAAGCTTTTTGAATGGTACATACACACATTACACACATACCAACTGAGAATTAAGTTGCCATCTCTGTGCAGCAGTAATATGCCAAAATGTTGCAAACTGCTCACCGACTAAATTGACCAAAAAACAAATATCAGAAGTTAGTAGGGCCTGATGTTTTGATCCTAGCAGGACCTTTCACAAAGGTCCTGCTAGGTTAAAAACATCAGACCCTCCTTATTTTCGGGATTATAAACAAGGCATGCTAATACTGTTTTCACACAGCTCTGTACTTATCCAGGTAAAAAGTAACCCAGAGAATAATTTTCACACTACAAAAATAACCCCGCAATTCAGCTTACCCACTTGGTGCGTACCCGGGTAAAGTTCACACTAGGGAAGCGCGCACCCGGAGAATGTTCTCTGCTTGACCTCTGCCCTCCCACAATCCATTGCGCTCACAGCCATGAACACAAACATGGCGCTCGACATGTAAGCTTTGATCATGCTACTTCTGAATTCTCTTCGAAATCAATGAAGAAAGCACATGTCTGTCTCTTCTGACGAATATGTCAGATGCTTGCTGACGCATGCTGCTGGAAGAAGGCGGCCCGATGGCTTCTAGTTGTGCTGTCCAATTGTCCTTGCACGGATTCCTCTACCCTGGCATTAACCACACATCCAGTTCCTCTTCTGACCATTTTGGGGTTCTTTTGGATGAAGTTTTGGATGAAGATTTACTGGTCGCTGTGATCGAAGCATTGATCGAAAAATGCTGGAATAAATGCTGGTTGTTTCGGTCAAGATTGGTGCCCTGTAATTTGTGTAATAAACTAAACAATAGGAGTTACCAGCTTTATTAATAATACGTGGACAGAAACCTGCTACAACAAGGTACCAGCTCAACAACTTCCCCACGTTGGAAAACTGGGCAAGCATGCACATATCCAGCGATAACCCGGAGAATTGTCTCAAGGCCGCCGTTAACCTCGAGACTGGTGGGTTAACCCACCTCACGAACAGGGTTAGAAATCACCCAGGTTAATTGGGGTTTTTAGGCAGTTAACCCGGAGAATTTTTAACTCCAAGAAGTGTAGTGTGAATGCTCCAAATTACCCAGCTAATCTCATGGTTGATTACCGGGTAACAGCTTTGTGTGAAAAGGCTGTTTGTTATATTTGTATTCTTTGATGTGATATTTAATAAAGAACCTCTCTCTCTCTCTCTCTCTCTCTCCAAATGATATCCTCTCTGTGTCCAGGTTTGTGAAGTGTACCGGCTACACAGAGAAACATTTTACCTTGCAGCTGACTTCGTAGATAGATTTCTGGCCAAAGCAATAGACATTCCAAAGAGTAAACTACAGCTCATAGGAATAACAGCTTTATTTATTGCAGCTAAACTTGAGGTAAGTTACCACAGTACGTTGAAGTGCAACCTTACATACCTTACCTTACTTTACCTTACATAATAGATATGCAGTCGACTCCCGTTATAACGAGCTCGATTATAAGGACAACTCCATTATAACAAGCATATTTTTTTTAAAGTCCCGATCAATTTGTGCATATTTGTATGGAGGAAATATTTGTGTATAACGAGCACGCACGCTACGAGACTCCGGTTATAACGATCATTTTTGCCAACCGAACACTAACAAAAGAAGCATGCTCTCGACCCATTTATGACGACTTCTTCTGTAAACTACAGGCGCCGCGGTGTGTCAAAAACCCAAACCTTATTCAGGAATCGCGTCTTTCAACGCCCCATGCATTGCACGCAGTGCTGCGGTTTGTGAACGTTGTTTCATCTCGCCGATAATGGGATGGTTTGTATGGTGGCTCAGAAGGGACATCGTAAATCGCAAACATCTGCGGTTAAAAAAAACCTTGCGGTTTCAGGTTAAAAGTAACCCAGAGAATAATCTGTGTATAACCAATGGGAATAACTGCGCTCTGGTTATACTGAGGTTGCGGTTATAACAAGGGAATTGCGAAAGTCAGTTGGACCTCGTTATAACGGGAGTCGAATGTACATGTATATTGTTGGTCTGCAAATTATGACCACAACACGATCCAACTGGTTTTTAATAGTGTTTAATATTTAAATTTATCATGACCATAAAAACTAGTGAGGAATTGCTTCTCTATCCTTGGCAGAATGGACTTTTAAATATTAACGTAGAGCTACCATATAGACTGCAATGGCAAAGTGGGAATTTATTTCTGTCACAAACAAATTGCATCTAAGAATGTTCTTTGAAGAAGATTCTACCATATACGCCATAAACAAGCATTCTACGCGTACAGATACTGCAGACTTGCTTTAAGTATTAGCAGTTTGTTGGATCTAAAATTATGCAAAATCATGAAACTGGTCTTCAAGGCAAATGACACTGACTTGAATAAACAAAAAATTCTACACCCATCACTACACACACCCATCACTACACACACCCATCACTACACACACCCATCATTACACACACCCATCACTGCACCCACCCATCACTGCACACACCCATCACTGCACACACCCATCACTACACACCCATCACTGCACACACCCATCACTGCACACACCCATCACTGCACACACACATCACTACACACACCCATCATTACACACACCCATCACTGCACCCACCCATCACTGCACACACCCATCACTGCACACACCCATCACTTCACACCCATCACTGCACACACCCATCACTGCACACACCCATCACTGCACACACCCATCACTACACACCCATCACTACACACACCCATCACTACACACACCCATCACTACACACCCATCACTGCACACACCCATCACTGCACACACCCATCACTGCACACACCCATCACTACACACCCATCACTACACACACCCATCACTACACACACCCATCACTACACACACCCATCACTACACAAACCCATCACTACCAGCGGTCTCACCAGGATTTCATTTAAGGGTGGGGCAAAACCATGACAACGGGACTTTAAAGATTAAGGGGTGGGGGTGAAATACGGGCCTCAGAATGAGAATAATTGATGACATTTATACATGTTCAAATCCTTATGATTTCTTTGAACTAAAATGCACTATAAATTTTATTATATAAGATTTGGAAAATACACCCCACCAATATGAGGTCAAAAAGAGGTGTAGACAATTACAATAATATTAATATGATTATTAATAGAATCATATGAAAAACAAATGATCGGCTGATTACTTCAAAAAGTATGCAAAAAATGAACTGAAATATTATCCATTATTTACCCAAAATATATTTGGATGAAATAATAATAGATAAAATAAACCTACATTCATTCATATATCTAATTTTGTTACTGAGGTACGTAAACGTGAGTTGGCTTAGGTCATCCCATTCATACCCCACAGCTCAATCTTCACACATGCATGGTTTTTTTTCAATATAGGCTAAATATTTCCAAAAGTTTACCTTCTGTATTAAGTAGCCAAGGATGTTTTCTAATCCACTATGAGTATGATGTTGACGAGGGCCTGAAGTTGAAATTTCAAAGTTGATTACCCGCAGGATATGCTCACGCGCGATTAGAACAAAGTTTTGAGCTTTTGTCAGTACTAAGGTTGTTCGATATCTGTAATTTTTGGTTTCCATAAAATATATCGTCAGGAATATATCGCGATATTCGATATTATCGTGATATCTAATGCGTAAGCGGATGTCAAGGTAGTGACCTGGATTTCTATTCAACACACACTGTATGATTGCCGGAAACCTATATGTAGCAATTGCATCTAACTTAAAGCCATAGTTACCAATTGTTTAACCCCCTTAAATTCCTCATTTATCAACGAACATAATAAGTTTAAACAACTATCCCAGTTCGCTCTTCTAAAAGTATACGCCAAAACGAAATAATTTTTGTTGTTGATGATTAAAATAAGACGATATCCCAGACGGTTTTCAGCAACTCGATGCTTACTTATGACGTCATAAATATGTCTGGCCAGAGCCAATGGGTCTTCAGATTAGTATTCATAAGGAGAGACAAACCATCAGCACATTACGTCGGCATAACGATCACCTCGAACAAAATCTGATGTCCCTTTTGGTTGTACGGATGCGTACTGGAAAAACGTACTCAATACTGTACCTTTTTTGGGGGGGAGGGGGAGACTGCTAAAAAAGAGAATAAAGCAGCGGTTCACCTTTGCTCATCCACGCCGTAAAATGATTGTTACTATACATGTCCAAGTTGGAATCATTCAAGTTGGAATCAATCGCGACCCCCCCCCCCCACCAAAAAAAAAAAAAATAGTCCACCGAACTCGTTTGGTGTACACGATGTGTAGGCCTATTGCGTACTGCAAATGGCCTGGCTGTACTTAGCTGGTGTACGTTGCCTTACACGTGCATTTAGCTGCGTGGCGGGTACCAGAGCAACATGGAAGGATCGAAAAATCAGAGGTCGCACGTGCGTTATGAACAGTGACGTTTTTCCAACGTCTTTCCTCTTCGATGTTGATTTTGATTTTCTGAGATTAAAACATAATTTATGTAAAGTATGTATTTTTACAATATATTTGGCTGCATTGAGAGACATCGGTAGGAAATTTAATCTGCATTTTTTTTGCAGCCTGGATAATATCGTAAACGATCGGATAATTTATGTAGGCCACATGGGGGAAAATGTCCCAAACACGAGTGGCTGTGCGTGCCCAGCGCATTCACCGAGTTCACTCCGTACGAAAAGTGTGCTACCAACACCGGAAGTGAGCTTGTACTTGCAGTGCGTCTATTGCCGACGCATTGCCTTGTGCATGGAGGCCTTGTGGAGACCGCAATGCAAGAGTCAAATGGCTGGCTGGCGCTCCTCTCCCCTTGCGGTTTCTGGGTTTTCGTAAAAAAACAAAAACCACGAAGACATATTGCAATCATATATTTAGATAGGGGTTAGATGAATTAGATATGGATTTGCTTTATTGAAGTGTGAAATTTATGTAATATCAAGTTGGTAAAAAAAGTAATCGTTCAACATAATTATTGTGAACGAGCCCCACAACATGAGTTCTAAAAATAATGCATATACCAACTGCGAATCTCATCCGAACTCGGCAGTCTCTACAAAGCGGCGGCAGCCACTGCCGCTAAGACCGCTACCATACTTTTCGATTACTCGTGTTTAATTTGAAGCCGCAGCTAAGTGCACGATCCCTTTGGCATACGATAAGACACTGCAAACATCAGTTGGGCGAATGAACTGTGCTGGTACACACACGGAGCGAAGTGAGCAGCAAAATAAGTCGAGTCACGGCCTATACAGTATTACATGTACATGTACACAATGTACTGTACATGTAGCACATGTATGTGGCTCGCGTGCCTGAATACTGTACTGTACAGTTGCTGCCGTGCCATGCCGTCGCCTGGCCCTGGCCCTGCGCGCTGCTGGTGTACAGTATATGTACGTACATGTACTGTACAGTACACGTGTTGTGTACGTGCAATTATTATATCTACTTTGTCTACGTTTCCCCACCCACATAATTAAAAGCAAAAAAGAAAAAAAAATACACACTTTTTTTTTACACTTTATTTAAACATGTTTTTTTTTATCATTGGCGGTTGGCGGGGAAATTTCTTAGCGTGGCGGTGACATTTCTTAGCGTGGCGGAAAAAAGTAAAGCGTGGGGCGATGAGCTCAATTTCGCCGCAAGCGTGGCGCGCGCGCCACGCCTTCGTATGCCTGGCGAGACCGCTGATCACTGCACACACCCATCACTGCACACACCCATCACTACACACACACATCACTGCACACACCCATCACTACACACACACATCACTGCACACACCCATCACTACACACACCCATCACTACACACACCCATCACTACACACACCCATCACTACACACACCCATCACTGCACACACCCATCACTACACACACACATCACTACACACACCCATCACTACACACACCCATCACTGCACACACCCATCACTACACACACATCACTGCACACACACATCACTGCACACACCCATCACTACACACACCCATCACTACACACACCCATCACTACACACACCCATCACTACACACACCCATCACTACACACACCCATCACTACACACACCCATCACTACACACACCCATCACTACACACACCCATCACTACACACACACATCACTGCACACACCCATCACTACACACCCATCACTACACACACACATCACTGCACACACCCATCACTACACACACCCATCACTGCACACACCCATCACTACACACACCCATCACTGCACACACCCATCACTACACACACCCATCACTACACACACCTATCACTGCACACACCCATCACTACACACACCCATCACTGCACACACCCATCACTACACACACCCATCACTACACACACCCATCACTACACACACCCATCACTACACACACCCATCACTACACACACCCATCACTACACACACCCATCACTACACACACCCATCACTACACACACCCATCACTACACACACCCATCACTATACACCCATCACTACACACCCATCACTGCACACACCCATCACTGCACACACCCATCACTGCACACACCCATCACTACACACCCATCACTGCACACACCCATCACTACACACCCATCACTACACACACCCATCACTACACACCCATCACTACACACACCCATCACTACACACACCCATCACTACACACACACATCACTGCACACACCCATCACTATACACCCATCACTACACACACCCATCACTGCACACACCCATCACTATACACCCATCACTACACACACACATCACTACACACCCATCACTACACACACCCATCACTACACACACCCATCACTACACACCCATCACTGCACACACCCATCACTGCACACACCCATCACTACACACACCCATCACTACACACACCCATCACTGCACACACCCATCACTACACACACCCATCACTACACACACCCATCACTACACACACCCATCACTACACACACCCATCACTACACACACCCATCACTACACACACACATCACTGCACACACCCATCACTGCACACACCCATCACTTCACACCCATCACTGCACACACCCATCACTGCACACACCCATCACTGCACACACACATCACTACACACCCATCACTACACACACCCATCACTGCACACACCCATCACTGCACACACCCATCACTACACACACCCATCACTACACACACCCATCACTGCACACACCCATCACTACACACACCCATCACTACACACACCCATCACTACACACACCCATCACTACACACACCCATCACTACACACACCCATCACTACACACACACATCACTGCACACACACATCACTGCACACACCCATCACTGCACACACCCATCACTACACACCCATCACTGCACACACCCATCACTGCACACACCCATCACTACACACCCATCACTGCACACACCCATCACTACACACACCCATCACTACACACCCATCACTACACACACCCATCACTACACACACCCATCACTGCACACACCCATCACTGCACACACCCATCACTGCACACACCCATCACTGCACACACCCATCACTGCACACACCCATCACTGCACACACCCATCACTACACACACCCATCACTGCACACACACATCACTGCACACACACATCACTACACACACCCATCACTGCACACACACATCACTACACACCCATCACTGCACACACCCATCACTACACACACCCATCACTGCACACACCCATCACTGCACACACCCATCACTGCACACACCCATCACTGCACACACACATCACTACACACCCATCACTACACACACCCATCACTGCACACACCCATCACTGCACACACCCATCACTGCACACACCCATCACTGCACACACCCATCACTGCACACACCCATCACTACACACACCCATCACTACACACACCCATCACTACACACACACATCACTGCACACACACATCACTACACACACACATCACTGCACACACACATCACTACACACCCATCACTACACACACCCATCACTACACACCCATCACTACACACACCCATCACTGCACACACCCTTCACACACCCTTCACTGCACACACCCATCACTACACACCCATCACTACACACACCCATCACTACACACCCATCACTACACACCCATCACTGCACACACCCATCACTACACACCCATCACTACACACACCCATCACTACACACCCATCACTACACACCCATCACTGCACACACCCTTCACACACCCTTCACTGCACACACCCATCACTACACACCCATCACTACACACACCCATCACTACACACACCCATCACTGCACACACCCATCACTGCACACACCCATCACTGCACACACCCATCACTGCACACACACATCACTACACACACACATCACTGCACACACCCATCACTGCACACACCCATCACTGCACACACCTATCACTGCACACACCCATCACTACACACCCATCACTACACACACCCATCACTACACACCCATCACTACACACCCATCACTGCACACACCCTTCACACACCCTTCACTGCACACACCCATCACTACACACCCACCACTGCACACACCCTTCACACACCCTTCACTGCACACACCCATCACTGCACACACCCATCACTACACACACCCATCACTACACACCCATCACTACACACCCATCACTACACACCCATCACTACACACCCATCACTGCACACACCCATCGCTGCACACACCCATCACTGCACACAACCATCACTGCACACAACCATCACTACACACACCCATCACTACACACACCCATCACTACACACACATTAAAGAAGAATTGTGTCCTGCTAATTTTCCTTACACACATCACTGCACACACCCATCACTACACACCCATCACTACACACCCATCACTACACACCCATCACTACACACCCATCACTACACACCCATCACTACACACCCATCACTACACACCCATCGCTGCACACACCCATCGCTGCACACACCCATCACTGCACACAACCATCACTACACACACCCATCACTACACACACCCATCACTACACACACATTAAAGAAGAATTGTGTCCTGCTAATTTTCCTTACACTTACAAAACTTGAGAGCATGCACCCAATCTTCGATCTATAAAGACATTTAGTTTGTACAGTAGTATTCTACTTTGTTGCGTTAGAAAAGTTGGCAGATTTGTAATTTAAAATGCATCCAACAAAAGAGTGTTTGATTCCTGCCGCCGATTTCACGAAACTTTAGATGTTACATACGCAACATTTTGTTGCGTAACTATACGCAACGTTTTGCTGCCTTTTCTAAATAGTGCACAAAAGAGCCATTGTGGGGCAAGACTTATGCAACATTTGTACGTTGCGTAACTTACTCAACTTTTCTTGAAATGGGCTGCTGTTCATTTGTCCTGCTCTTCTGAGATCACCTTTCCTTTTTAAAAGACTATGCCTTCATTTTGTATTTTTCCCAAAACATGGAGTCAGACTACATTGGGGATCTTTATTTCATGTTCATCCCATGTGGAGAAATGTTCACTTAAAAAAAGAAGAATTCATTTTAGGTTGAAAAGCCTGAGTCAGATTCCACTGACGTTTGTAGTTAATTTGTTATCTCTTTACAGTTTACACATATTATCAGTCCATGTATAGAGATGCAATTATTTGTGTTGACCACTCTTACAGGAAATCTACCCACCCAAGCTCACAGACTTTGCCTATGTCACAGATGGTGCAAGCACAGAAGAGGAAATACTGAAACAGGAACTTATCATGCTAAAGGTATAGGATAGAGAACTACAAGTATTCATCACAACTTGAATGCATTAGCACCCAGTGATCACCATGTCCATTGACAAATGGTACAGACTATTAAGCCCTCTCAAACTGATCCCTACTCCCTACAGCCACCATTGACTAACACACCCTTTGTTTCTTGCCAATATGCCCAAAGAGGCAATATGAAAGAAATGCTGTTGAGTATAGAAAATTGTGTCAATCAAATCAGAAATATATGTACCGGTAATAATTATTTGTCACTCATCAGCTATGAGCGTAACTTGGGTCTTTGCACTTATGAGAGTGAAGACTGTATAATTTGACTACTTTTTTTCCACATCGATCACATCAGTAAACTTTTAAATGAAAAGCTTATAGAATAATGCTGAAATTATTTAAAGATGAAAAAAAATGGATTGAGTTTTTCAAAAGGTATTGTTTGTTACAGACCAGCAACCTCAGACTGCTTTTTCATGTCTACTAACCTAACCTACCCAAAACAATGTTGCCAATTTTACCATAGAAATAGCGACATTTTTTAAAGATGTATAGAGATTCCTATATTCAAAATTGTCTTACAGAAGTCATGGACTGCTGGAAGCAGTGTATTGTGTTTACAAACTGATTTGTGTACCAAACATACATTCATTGATTTTATTGCTACCTGTGAGCCTGTAGAGACTTGTAAAGATCATTGAATGTTCACTCTAAGTGATAGAAAAACTCCAAAGGTGGAACTTCCATTCGTGTCATCAGCTGATATGAGTAGAACTTGTGTAAAAGCTATGGAAAACAAGGAATGCACCATATGGTCAAGCTGTCTCCTTAAAGGAAACAAAATAATTATGGTAGTTGACAGTATTGACAGTATTAAGCCAAAATATTTAATATCAACAACTTTGTGCACATTTACATCCACAATGCATTCATAAAGTTGTATTTCACATTACAGTTGTTGTTGTTATTTCCAGATGCTCAAATGGGATCTCTCCCCTGTCACTGTCAACACATGGTTAAATATCTACCTCCAGCTCAGTAAACGTTGTCACACCATGCACAGCAGTCATAACTTCCTTCTTCCCGAGTACTCCACTCAACAATTTGTACAGACAGCTCAGGTTGGTATTTTATCATTCATTGGTGTAACTTAGGCAGCAGGGTTGTCCCCAGGATTTTTGTGGGACTTTTTAAATAAGAGTCTGAGAGAGGGGGTCCAAGTTCTTGATATTAAAAAGTACATGTAGGTATTTTGAAAAGAGTATGGGGTGGGAAAATTGTGTGGGGCATTTTTAGCAGTGAATCGGCTGAAAATTATAGCATTTTGGCGGAATACGCTGGCTTGTACTTGGGAGAAGCCTGGGCAGTATATAGGTATGAGGTATGGTATTGTTATAAAGCTGGGAAAAATCGGGTATTTGAGGAACCGGATACCCAAATTTTGAAATCGTCGGTACCCGGATACCCGCCATTCAATGTAAAACATAAGAACCCGTAAGTATATTGCGTAATACCCGCTGGTCGCTATCGCAGTATCGGAGCGCCGCGCCAGGCATGCTTTCAGTTTCTACATCGATAATAAAATCGGCAACAAGCAACATCGATAATAAAATCGGCAACCTCAATAATAAAATTGCCAACATCGATAATAAAATCGGCAACATCGATAATAAAATTGGCAACAAGCAACATCGATAATAAAATTGGCAACAAGCGACATCGATAATAACATCGGCAACAAGCTACATCGATAATAAAATCGGCAACAAGAAACACCGATTAAAAAAAAACCTTTACTTGAGGTTTTCCTGGGTTTCTTTGACGACCAAAACAATTAAGCAGCATTGTTTAAACATTCTGCGGTCATTAGAATCATGGTGTCCAAAACGGAAATGATCACTTGTGAAATCAACAGCGACACGTGCATCTTGTAGACTGGTTCCCTCCCATTCGACCAGGAGTAAAACGGCATGTGTGAGGCCGCTGTGGCGGGAACCATGCTGAAAAAACACTGGCCTGTACCCGTACTGCTGGGTATTAAAGTGCGTATGTGCGGTGCACAAGCCCTTCATGTTGCATCATCGCACTGCACATGGTGCAGAGTGCGTTGGTTTCGCGACAAAAAAAAATCTGGCAGGGTCATATCTGGCAGGGTCATATTCCAGGCATGCGCAGTCCGATTAGGTCATATTTCAGGCACGTGCAGTTCGGCGGCCTTGGCCTGCAAAGCAATAATTTTTGAATCGCGATCCACTTTCCGAAAATATTGCCGTGTGTAGACTCGTGCACAAAAACAAATCGATTCTTGAATCGCGATGATGCGGTCCACTTTTTGACGGTTTTCCTTTTCTAGCGGGATTGCATCTAATGATAACCATTGCTAAAAAGACAACTCTATTCAATGACACCAAGATTCAAGTTTTTAGTTGATACAAATTTGGTTCCCCTTTTAAAGTTGAATCGGATGCCACTGCGTTTTACAATCTCATAAACAAAGTAAAGATACGTTGTTAAAAAAAAAAACTCAAAAAAATGGAACCAGGTATCCAATACCTTCGGTCGGGTTCCGGATACCTGGGTTTTCTGCCCAGCCCAATATTGTTGTAGCCCTGGGATCCCCTGGCCGGTGTATAAGCTCATTTGGCCATATGGAAACATTCCATCATAACCATTACTTATCAGTCCCTAGTCTCTATGCTCTACTTATGCACTGTTCTTGCACATCACAATGATGCACAGCATGTTATGTAACATCAGCATTGGCTTTACCTAGTTTCAAGGTAGACAAACAAGAGTACATGTATACTGTTTGAAATGTCGTGTTCCTCCGGTTTTTTCACAACTGCAAACCTATTACTCCTGCTATTTTCACCATGAAAACCTTCAAATCTTTTACTGGTCAGCCTAAAAACTGCCTATGATGCTTCAAGAGCTTGTTTCAAAGAAAAAGGGAAAAGGAATAGATGCATAGGTAAAAAGGAATAGGTAGATACAATGAAGCCCTGTACTAAGGTGGTTTTTTTCTTTTTTCAGACAAAACATATCTTGTTTAAATAAACAAATATCTTGTTTGTTTTCTTTCATTTTGATTCCGATAGCTTTTAGATCTTTGTATTTTGGAGGTAGACTGCCTACGATTTGATTACAGCATCATTGCAGCGTCAGCCTTGTATCACATGACATCACAGGAGCTAGCTTTAACAGTCACAGGTGAGCATTGCTGGTCCAAGGTTTATGTTACATGCATTATTTGATGTTGGAATAACTTGGGCAGGGCACTGCTCAGATTACCAGAAGTAATGAAACCTTCCAGCATATGTAAAACCCCTTAGCATGCCATACACCTCTACTGACATAAATACTCATCTGCATCACAGGATGGAAATTGTGCTATTGTTTAATCATGCTGGATTGCTTGCTCTGATGATGGAGAGATAAAGCTCTCTGCAATGTAAGCAGGCATGCCTGCTTGTTCTGAAAACATGAAAAGTGAATTTACAAGTTGCCTGTGTGACCAGCAAACATCAGATGGCTATAGGGATGCTCTGTTAAGGCCGCCGCACACGAGAGCTATCTTTTGGTGAGATTTCTGCCGCGGCAAGAGACCATGAGACAAATATCTGTCCTGTTTGGTTTTGGCAACCACGTGAATAGGGTTTGCGCTTTCATTGGCCAGTTACTATATTTTTTGCTCAGGACGTAGCTCAAGTTGCCGCACACAATGTGTTTTCATCCACGAGAGGTTTCGAAAGCGCACGCCCTATTATTCACATGGTTGCCAAAATCAAACAGGATAGATATTGGTCTCATAGCCTCTTGAGGCAGAAATCTCACCAAAAGTTCAGCGCACACAGTGAGCTACGTGCTGAGCTAACGACCTCGAGAGAATTTCAGCGGCCTTTAGGATGTGCTTATTCCCTGAGTGGTATATGTGTGTCAAACCAAGACAGAATGCCTTATGGAAAGTATTACCAACAAGGATTGCTTCATCTGATTGGGTGGCTTGTCTTTCCCATGCTGGCTTTTATGAAGTGCCCAAAGGTTTAAAGGTCACCCACAACCAAAATTTAAGAATTTGCCTGAGGTATTTTCCCCTTGCATTCTTGTTTGATGACAGGACTGAAGTGGGATGACATAGCAGCGTGTGTTCAGTGGATGTCAGCATTTGCAATAACAATACAGGAAGCTGGTCTAACAGAACTGAGATGCTTCAGACAAATCTGTTCAGACGATGCTCACAACATTCAAACACATGCCAATCAACTGAGTCTTTTGGTGAGTACTTGGTGATCTCACCGAATGTCAACCAAAAGTTTTAAAATAAACCCCCCCCCCCAAAAAAAAATGGACAATTGTTTGAACATATTTATATTGTCATGCACAAATCATTCAATTGATTTAATACAGTTTGACATCAACCCTAACACTGCCTTAACTTCTAGATACCACAATGATGTTTTCCTAAAGTGCTATTTCAGTTTCATACTTAACCACTTCACGCCGGGCAATTTTCCAGTGCCCATGACCGCCATATGTTTTTTTTTAACAATGCATCATTTTCAAATCTCACTAAAACAATAAGATAAATGTATTTCTGTGAATTAAATAAATAAGGATATACTATGGGTAAAAGAGAGTAAAACCTGGCACAATTATCTGGTATCTGTGTGGCTTTTGAGCAATTGTTGCTGCTAATCTCGCAATTCATGTGGCAACTTGCCTCAATATTGGTCTTTGTCATGATTAGTATTGATTTGTTCTAAGCTGAAGAGTCTTTGTTTAAAATGTGGACAATTGTGGTGCCCGGATTCTTCGGGCCCCGTTGCATAGTCAAACCAACAGAGCTCTGATTTTGGAGGTCCCGGGGCGAAGTTGTTTAAAAAAAATGGGACTTCCTGTTTTGACAGGTACCTTTTGTAAATTGATTTCTTTGCTAAGACTGATAAACCTCATTTCCTTTCCTCAGGATAAAGCGCTCGAAATATTACAGAGGATCACACAGCCAGTTGACCAGAGTCCCATCCATGTTTCTGGGGTTCTAACCCCACCCCAAAGTCATCGCAAGAGCCATGTGCAGTCATTTTGCTGATAACAAACAAATCATAGTTTGCCTAACAATTTTCTTTGCAAAGATGGCTTTTTTTACGGGTGTTTCAAATAACAGCTGATATCATTTACCGGTAGATACAATGAAGTATGTTATGATTGATACAGCCTCATATATTCCTGGTTGCTTAGTGAGCAGAGAGGACACATCTGAAGCTAAATGTACATAGGATTGTACACAAAAATGTTTACTTCATCAGACAACAGTACCCAGTACATGTTGCCCCTCCCAAACCTCTTTCTTTTTTTACATTTTATACAAGTCTGCCATGTTAGTGCCATTCACAAAATATTGGTCCCATATTTTGTTAAAAATGTACATTAAACACTCTTTTGAAGTATCAGATCATTCAGATGTTTTTCCCACTTGAAAGAGAAAATCCCTGTTAGGCATTCCTCATCATTTCCAACACTGCCATTGTATTAGCTTCTCCAGGTAGACCTTTGTTGTAAGTTGGGCTGTAATAACATTTGAGCTATGGAGGGCTGACTGGGGTCGACCCAGGGGAGCTCATCACATTAATGTATTTGTATGAGGTCCTGATAGGTAGACCTCATTCCAATTGCAAACTCAGTATAAGACTATGGGAATGTAGATCAACAGTTCACAGGGTATTCTTTATAAAAAAAACATTCCATCGGCAGAGAAACCTTTGTTGTTGTTTTTACAGAAACACGGTGCCTCTTTGCTCCCACAGTTGTAGCACATTGAAAAAAAAGGTACTCAAATTTCGAAAGAAAAAAGATACATTTTTAGAATGGTTTCATTTGGGTTTTAATTTTTTTTTAGCTTCTAATTCTTTGACTTCCCAGCCAATCCTCACACTTATAACTTATAGAAAGTAGAACCCCTCTCGTAAAATTGTCTTCTGTATAATCAAAGATCTAACCATGTCCATGTCATGGAGGTAAATTACAAAATAGCATTTGGACGCCTTGATTCTTATGTGGTTGTCTACACTTTCCAGGCAATGACAACTTGAACATGACCACAAATTTGGTTTGCAAAGAGATGTTTCTGTGGGCTTTTTTTCGATTTGTTTATTTGTTTATTTTTTAACTTTATTGAATTCATGGCAATGCCTGGAATTTTAGACTTAATTGTACAGCTCTTTGCAGACATGTGTAAGTTATTGGAGTGAAAACCTTTGCCTAAATTAAAAACGGGTAATAATATCTATTTGTTAAGACTTTAATGAGTGGTTGTGAAGGGAAAGGTTTGACTACTTCTTTTAAGTCTTATGTAGGTATCATTTGATTTTTTTAAGGGGAAAAACAACCATTTTTATTCAAAATGAATGTCTTTTGAAATGAATTTATTTCTAATAAATGTGTATGCACAATATATTTCGTCCCGCGTTCAACTTTTGTTTGCCTTTTGGAACTTGATGACTTCTCCAAGTCAAACAGCAATATATCATTAAAGTTGTTTAATTGTATATTGATTTTTCATACTGTATAATTTGCCATTTATAAAAGTATAGAGTGATCTCACATGCTTATTCTTTGAAATAGGTGATATGATTCGAGGCAGTAGATGTTACAAATGATTCTGGAGACTAAAAGCAATGCAATTGGTTGATTGGGCATACAATACATCTAACATAAACATCAATCATGTACAGTACAATGCATAGGGGACTTGCTGGCAGGCACTAGTTGATGGTTAATGCAGAAATTTTGAAGTCCGTCATTGCCATGTCTCCCGTGCCAAGGAGAGCGTCAATCCTGAATGATAGGTCCAACCAAATGCCCCCTTTTTGGTCATTATTTCTGAGGTGTCAAGAAGAACACTTTGGAGGGAACAATGGTTCTTCCCATCATTTCTTCACCACATGCTTGTATTTCCCTTTCATATGGGGTGGCTGAGCTGCCTGCTTCATTCAATCTTTCTGGGGGTGGGGCTGCTGCTCCCCGTTTACACATATTGGTCTTCTTTTTTCAAATGAAATTCATTCTATCTGAAATTTCTCTTAAATTTAGTGGGCCTGACATTTCGATCCTAGCAGGACCTTTCTCTGAAATTTCTCTTCAGAGAATAATTTTTATTTTTAACCAGTTCCCCATATGATTGTGCTGGGCATATACATGTATTTTTTATTTGCTTAGGAATTGAAATATTTCAGTTATAAAGTAATAAAAATGAGACAAATTTGATTCAATTATTGCCCCATATTCCCACTTTCCCAAAGGAAAATTTAATTTATTCAGAACTTGGACCAATCCATCACCTTAACTGTGGTCAGTGTATCTCTATATGAGGCTAGTATCCTCACTGATTATGTGTATCTTGCTGTGTAATGCCTAATATTTATTGTTTTCTGTACAGAAAGTTTCTATAACAATTGTATTTGTTTCATAAAATAGACTTCTGGATAACAGAGTAAAACTGTAAAGTCACTATGTGGTTGTGTGATGAGGGGTGTTACTGTGTATATGTCGGACAGGTTTTTATATTTGCATTTAATGTTCACTCAATATTCAGTTTCATCTAATTTCATACATGTTCATCATTTGGCAATTCACTATCAATGAATGCATAATAATTTTAGGCGAGGGGGTATTCCATTTTTATTCCATTTTTTTCTAAGCAAAGTTAGGCAGCAATAAGATGTGGCTTTTGCTTACACAGTTAATTAATAGGTGTACATGTATAATTTGTTTTGGTAAAATTGCAGTCAGAGGCTTGAGACTCAGCTGTTTGGTTTCTTTGTTTTTGTCTGAATTCCTCAATAATTATAAATACTACGCTCCTTTAGGAATTCTTAAGGGCTTCTTCAACACCAATCAGAGGGAAAATAAGGAGCATAATGCCTTTAGTGATTTCTTTAATTCCCTAATACACTATGTGTATGCTTTCTTTTCGATACACTTATGACATCAATATAATGTGTTGTTTTACTATGTGAAGCCACCATGTAATATCAACATCAATGTTGGCATATATGACCATTTCTGTCATCCTCTTGAGTTTCATAAAAAAAGCAAACAGGTGGTGGTGAACAATTCAAACAATTTAATTCAGAGTGAAGCATTTCCTTTTCTAGCCATGACAATGATTTTGTGGTGAATTGTACAAGACTAATTTAATTAGCCATTGTATCAGAGTGATTGTCATACCATTAATTTAAATTGATCTTTAAATTGATCTTTGAATTGATCTTTAAATTGATCTTTGAATTTAAATTGATCTTTGTTTGACAACATTTTAATCTTGAATGATAAAGAATTTCAGTTTCAATAAGAGCATGGACATTTAATTCATTCCTTGGTCAAAATGGAATATTAGGAATTAGGAAATTGAAGATTGATGTTTTAAAATAGTTGTGAAAACCTTAATTATTCTGTCCCAGATTTTAAGAGAAAATCAAAGCATACAAAGGAAAAGCACATTTTGTTTCTGATGAATTTTCCTGTTCTTTTCTTAATAATGTACATTTTTAATCAATTTGGATGTTGTGATGCAAACAAATTATGTCTATATAGGAATCAATTTTGGCATGATTTTTCAGCCATTAGAAAAGAAATCATTTTTATTTAATCCACTGTGCATCCATTTTGAGGTCAAATCATTAATTGGTTTTGCCAGAATTTAATCTTGAGTTTTGAGGTAATTTGTTGTTACATTGAACACCTATTTCTTCATCGTTTTATGTTTACGTTTGATTTCAAACATAATTATACCAAACCTTTGTTGCTGGAAGTATTTATTCACCAATATGTACAGGAGTTTTCTGTGTTCTAAAGATATGGATGATTGAAAATAGAGGAACTCTAAGACTGACTAAAAGTGGTTATAAAAAATCAATTAACATTCCAACAAATCAATTTTTCAATCAAGTGGTTTTTTTCCTGAATTTTCTTTGCACCACAAGTTTGCAGAAAAAAATTTCATTTATATTCAGGAAATTGTAGTGAGACAACCACTTGCGATTAAATTGCTTTTTTTTTAAAGGAAATACTACCAAAAAAATGGATAACATCAAATTTATGACACTTTGATAGTGATGGAAATGTAAGTGTTATCAACTGGACCTCATCCTCACCACAAGCCAGTCATTTTGATAATTTCTCAGTTTTAATTGATTTGAATTTATATAGCCTTAGTTTGTTATGGATTGTAAACAACTATTCCTACTTTTATATTAAAAATGAATGTCTGGTGCTTTGGAATAAAGACATCGGGGAAAATTAGATGTTTCGTGGGTCTGTTTCAAAAAGTGTCCTCATGTGTTTATGTACTGAGAAGTAAGTGCTCAAATTCTGCAAATATTTTAGTCAAACAAAGGATTAACTGATTTTTAAGGAAAACTTACTGGACGGGACCTTAAACCTAGGACCTCTGGTTTTGCGCTCCGGATTCAAAGTTTTCATTGCCAATTTCCGTGTTCTTTTATGCATCCACCTTGAGTGATCGATCCCCGAGCTGCTGTAGCCAGGTGTACAACAATTGATTGTCTGAATCTGAATTAAAAGGGGGCGCTATCCCTAGAGATAATTATACGGCCGTCCGGGCAAAGAAAGTTGACAATTTCGCAGTCAGTTTTCATTTACTTTTATTGAAATCAATCAAGACAAAGGTTATTGCACAGCGTATGTAGTTCGTGATTTGTTCGCATAGCTGGCAATGTTTTCGTCACCATGATACCTAACCACATTGTTGCAACAACTCTCCTTATTCCTCCATGCAACAATGCAACGGTCGAATCTCAACTGAAAACTGCCATAATTACAGAAAATCAGAACTGAAACACCAACCAATGAAAAGGAAAAACAAAGGAGAAACATGTGGAGAGCACTGCGGAAATCAAAGACCCGGGTTAGCCGCCATACCAAGCTTCAACATCGGGGAAGTTATAGGCGGGGGGGGGCATCAGAACAACCAGGGGCTGACCATAGTTGCGGTAACCGTAACCATGCATCCTTCGGGAGGATGGGGGTTACGGTTACCGCAACTATAGGGCTGACAGGTGTCACGGTCTCATCTTTCCCCCGTGCTCGGATTTCCAAAACGCGGCCGAACGCCCCGAACGTATGCGCAGTAATGCCCCGTATATGCTGAGTTCCTATATCAAGTAAAGGTCAATAAATGTGCATACACACGCATGGGTCACATACTGCGGTCGAGCAGGGTACGGTCGTGCGCACCGTACCCACGTGCAGAACATAAGTATACACTGTACTTGTACATGTGCATTTACGCTGTAGCTTTTTATTTGGGGCGTTCCCTGGCCTAAGGCCTTATGTACCACAACAAACCTCAACCATGGCTCAACCGCTGACTACCAGTACCAGCGCGCGACATACGAACAGTGTACATGTACAAAAGTACATAGGCGTACATGTACGAGCACATCACATGCACACGTACGTAATGTACGTATATGTACGACTGGAGAGATCAGCACGCCGGATAATCAAGCACGTTGCTGTAACGTGCTCAGTCATCCGGTGCGCTCTTCCGGAAATCCGAGCACGGGGGAAAGATGAGACCGTTACACGACCCCCCCCCCCCCAACCACATATTCGCTATATGGGCCCATATGTTTGTACACAAACAATTGGGCCCACGTTTGTGCATAAAGTACGAAGAATTGAGTCTCAGGTCACTCAGATTGTCTAGGCTGTGCAGAAAGCCTATCCCTAGCTTTTAATTTCAACTGGTATGTAGCCCCCTCCCCTCCCCCTTGCCCCGCCCACCCCGTTAAAAAGCCCGCCCGGAGGGCTAGGGGTAGACCCGCCGGGAAGCTAATCGAATGCCCCTAATGTACTGCCAGCTTGCCAGGCTTTTGGATGTCAAACAGGTCTCTCGTCCTTGTCGGGAACTTCGTGGAAAGATTTGCCCAGCTTTTTCCCGCTGACATTTTGACATCCAAAAGCCTGGCAGTACACCATCGTTCAGCTCGCGAGTGTATAACTGCACGCAGTATAATTATACACTACACACGTAGTGGGGGTACATCGTCCGGGCGTCCGGGCCCATGTGGGAGTTTTCCGTTGCGATGTCATACCCCCCGCAGTGACTGGCGGGCCATTCGAAAAGATGGCGGTTTGCGGGAACCTGAATTCGACCACCGAATTCCATTATTTTTCCCTCTTTATGAAACTCGTATGTTAGTATATAGCGGAAGATCTGCCGGCCATACCGCTTGCTAATGTATTCTATAATTAACGAGCACGAAATGCGTACGTTGTATGTATATAGGGGCCGGGCTTTTGCGAGCCCTCTGGGAGCCGAGAAACAGGAAAGAAAGCGAATAGAGACCATAAAGAAAAACTGTCTCAGAACCGCTATTGTGTATACTACCCCATGCTCATACAGTACTATATACTAGCTAGAATATACGTACTACTACCCGTCCTTTCCTAAGGCCGCTGCGCACACTAGAGCTATCTGCTGAGCAAACATTATCTCGAGGTCGTTAGCTCAGCACGTAGCTCTCGTGTGCGCTGAACTTTTGAGAGTCCGTGAGACCAATATCTATCCTGTTTGATTTTTTCGCCTCTCGTAGATTGAAAGCTCATCGTGTGCGGTGACTTGAGCTACGTGCTGAGCAAACAAACCCATAGCAACTGGCGAAAGCGCACGCCCTATTATTCACATGGTTACCAAAATCAAACAGAATAGATATTGGTCTCACGGCCTCTTGAGGCAGAAATTTCACCAAAAGTTCAGTGCACACGGTGAGCTACGTGCTGAGCTAACGACCTCGAAATAATTTTTGCTCAGCAGATAGCTCTCGTATGCTTTCCAAGCTTGTTTGGGGAATCCCCATTTTATTCAATGACGTAATGTCCAAATAAAGACTGATGGCGTTCTCCTTTGTATGCGTACGGTACGGCCGGTGTCTTACTCATACTCATACTAGTCATAGAGCTCGGCACTGTATTTCACTCGGGCAATGTTCGTTCACGGGTCTGTTGAGTTGTGGAAATATCGGTTTTGTTATCACCTCTCTCGGAAAAACAACGATACAGAGGTAAATAACGCGGAGTATTGCATTTTCTTGTTTCTTCTTCTTTTCCACTTTCTTTAATTTCCCATGAAATATAACTTTTAAAAGAGGATTGGAATTTGGAAATCCCAGAATCTAAAAATAAACAATGCTTGTTCTGTACGCGTACAATCACGTCATCTGTACCACTGTATCCTCCAGTAACCGGTTTTCGACGATATAAGGACTTTTCTTCAAACTGAACAATGTGGATGAAAGTATCACACTAAAAGAGGTCTCAGTCACTTTCTCCACACCACAGACTATTAGAATAATCATAGAGAAGGTTGATCAAGCCTGTCACTTCCGTAAGATCACCCGGTTTTGTTGACGTCCGCGGCGCACTGCGCAGTAAGCATCGTCACCTATTTTCGTCGGTGGTGTTTAGTAAGGTGTCCCAGTGCAGCCAAACGCAAAATAAATTCTTAAAATAACTCAAAATGCTGTGTGGCACTGTAAAATTCTTCCCTGTATGTTTTTTTGTGTTCATCTTTGTTTTTGTTTTTCCACACTGCTTCTAACACTTTCCTCAAATCATTCATAATTTATGCTTAAAACATATTGCATTGGTCTTGTTGAAGTCTTCTTTTGTGACGTTTAAAAAAAACTCCACAATCCTCTTTCTCGCTGCTTCTTCAGTTATGACCTTTCCCAATGTCACTCCAGAGACACATTTCCTCCTTCTTGGTACTTTCTCTAGCTGCCCTTTTATTTTTTTCATTTTGTATAAAAGCCTATTGGGCCATGTTACTTTTTGTCTTTAAATAATAATAAAAAAAAAATTAAAAAAATTATATAACATGTACTGCACACGTACACGCAAGATGCTTGTTTTCGCGCGTTTTTCCAGGCATGGGCCGGATGTGGTCGCTGAAAACCGCAGGATCAGATCCCGCGTTGCGTTTACACAAGTTTGCATGTAGATCCCGCACGCGGGATCAGACCCGGATCTGATCCTTCCCGAGAGGTGGATCAGATCCCGGGATCTGATCCTGATCGCGCGAGCGTTTACACTTGCGTTGATCGCCCTTTGATCGCCCTCGCGGGATCTGATCCTCCTCGCGGGATCAGGTGTAAACGCAGTCTATGTACTAGTCATTAAACTAAAATGTTTCCAATTAACTATAATTATAGCATGGAGGTTTATAGTAGTTGCGTTAACCATAACCCCCATCCTCCCTCAGGAACTGAAAATGATTTCACTCATTTATTAATTCACTTTGATATAATTTCATGCTTTGTGCAGAATTCCTGTGATTCTAAATCCTGTTGACTTGGAGTCTGCATAACTTTGAAGATCAGTATGGCATTTTCAAGTCAGCAGATGGAGAACACTGATTTACAATCTTTTTTGGCTATGCTTGGAGAGGATTCTGGGCTAGAAAACAAAGGTGAGACTTTATGCAATTGATCATAACAATTGTGACAATATCAGATCAAGATATTTAAATTGAGCTCAACTCCACAAATCCTACTCATTTAAATGAGTACAGTACCTAACGAAAAATAAGGCAAGCACTAACAAATCACGAACATTTGGCCCAGGCAAGCAAACACTTTCAACACCAAACAAACAGAAACCAGAGACAATCCCATCTTTATCCAGACAACTCAAGTTGATGGTATCATGTGCTTATTTGAAAGGTTTGCCTCTGACAACTGAAGTTCAGAGCCAGGATCGGATTTTTGACTACGTATTGGCTGCATTGGTAAGAACAAAATCATTCAATGTAGGATAGATGAGACTTGAAGGTTTGCATCCGGGTGAAAATACTTAGTGGAAGGTTTTGCGGTGACACCATTAACATAGTACTTCTCTTTCAAGAAGGAGTGTGGCTCTGAAAAGAGCCGGTAGGCCTAACTCAATGTTTTGGGTAGTGTGTACGACGGGCAGAGTGCACACCACCCGAAACGTTGAGTTACCGGCTTTTTTCAGAGCCACACTCCTTCTTGAAAGAGAAGTACTAGGCCTACATGGTGTCACCGCAAACCTTCCACTCAATGTAGGATAGGATGCAGATTGACATGAAAGAAAAAGATGAAAGTCAAACATCAAACGATGTCCAATGGTGTGTATAGTTTCAAAAAAATATGAAACACCAAGTTTGAAATTCTGTACATGCATGTTTTGCCTTGAGTCCCCTTGACCTATGAAACTCTTGAGGACAGGCATGGGCAAGAAACTGACTACTTGATACAGGAGTATATTACTAGCCTGACTACCAAGATACCAGGACATTTACATGTAGGTTATTTGATGGTGAATTCAAATACATACAAGGACGGATGCTATAGTATTGTATTGTTTCACCCACCATGCAAAGCCTTAAGTCTTATTTAATTTTAATTCATTTTTAGTATCATCATGAGAGCCTGTAAAACAAAAAATTGTTTCCCTACAACTGATCTTACGTGTCGTCTTGCTTTTCATCATCAGAACCCAGCAGATGGCAGTACACATGGACAGAACCCTGATATGACCAACATAGGTGAGTAGGCTTGAAAAGGAGTTGCTTATGAGAAAGACCTTAATGTGATGGAATTGAATTGCTGTCCCTTCCCCTCTCTTACTCCTAAAATGTTCATTTTCTAAAGATCGATTTGCCCATGTCTCTGCAGATTTGGGGATGATTGATGATGTCATTCGGCAAAGTGACGAATCACAGATGGATATGATGACCAATTCCCAGCAAGTGGTTGACCACGAATCATCACCACAATTCTGCTCAGAATTCTTTGATGCATGCTTGTCACCTCCTGGTAAGAAAGGGACAGTGTGATTTTGAGAAGCCCTTCAATTGAACATTAGTCACTCACAATGGTTCTTCAAATCGGAAAAACAAAACAAAATGGGCAACTAGAGCTGTATTGAACAAGACACGTACTTTTTCTTACTCACCAAGACTCTTTGAAGTAGATAAAATACACCAAGTGGCGTGATTACCGGTACAAGAACAAAAATGAAAAACTCACCCTGGGGGACACCCCTCTCCCATCCCCCCACCCCGCTTACTCTGTGAGTACCTTGGTCACTCTGTTCCCTCGCAAATGGTCCCCCTCTCATTTTTAGGAGCAGTTGATGATTTCCTTGACTGTATGTTGTCATGTGCCAGTGTGCCTGATTTGAAATCTGCCGGGCTAATGTGTACTTGATTATTTGAGTACTATTATACTAACATATCGATTATCCAGACATAAACTTCTTTTTTCCTACCAATCAGAGGAGGTTGTCCAGAATGAGCTTATCCAGAATCCATCCATCATTCCACTAACCACTGACACGTCACAGCTACAAGACAGCCAGATGTCCCAGACAATGAGTACACTCAGTACAGACATGTCAGAAAGCATGTCAGTGGACCCTGCCAGTGACACAGCAAATGAGAATGTTTCCAGTCCTGTGTATGAGAACAGTGTGCAGGTACAGGATGAGGAAAGTATGGAGGCAGCAGGGACACGGGCAGATGAGCCACCCAAACTTCCTGACTGTGAGTACATCTTGGATGCAAGTGTCTATTTGAATCTGAATTGGAATAGCCTTAACATAGTGATGGTATTTCAAAGGTTCAAGTAGTAGGGCTGTGCCAGATATTCAAATACATGTATATCAACTATTCAAGTAGTGTGGTTTTTGTTTGAAATAACCATTATAAAAAAACTTCCAAAATACATGTAGGTATAAAAGGAAGGACACTGCTTCTTGTTCTGCCCAAAATACCCCTACTCAATCCACTTTTTTCTTAGGACTTCAAAAGTTCAGAGGCTTGACCCACTTCTGTTTTTATTGCCGCACTCACAATTGACTTATATTGTCCAATTACGGTGAGTTCAAGACAGGCTATGCAGCCCATGAAGAAAGCCCTTGGCTTGACTCATGATTGTCATATTTTTGGCGTCCATTTCATAGACACCAAGCCAATCTTTCCCAGGCAGGCGGCTTAATTTGGTGTAATAAAGCCATGTTCGTACTGGACTTTATTTTTACCAAGACCGTGGTTA
Source organism: Luidia sarsii (assembly GCA_949987565.1). Lineage (NCBI taxonomy): Eukaryota > Metazoa > Echinodermata > Asteroidea > Paxillosida > Luidiidae > Luidia > Luidia sarsii. The sequence goes on from OX465110.1 coordinate 9,702,975, forward strand.
ACATTCCAATGAGTATATCTTACCAGCTTCGCACATGGATTATCGAAATGGATAGATAACCGGAACGACAGGTAACGACTGACTAAATACAAAACATGAGGATGCTATCTTGGGGACCTCTGGCCAGATGTTTATAGGAGATCATGACCAACGGGGCCCAGCACAACCTTTCTCTCTTCACCATTACTCCCAGTGTTGGGCGTACTACTCCTATAATGTCAAACCAAGTTCCTGAATATTTCCATTTCTATGGACTTAATCATCAGTAAGCAAAAGCCAAAGTATTGTTATGATGGGGTGAAAACAATTGCGTTGCACTTCGTACATACTCAGACATGTTGGCACAGCCCGAGTCTTGCTGTTAACATGAGGAAATATAACATCATGTGGTGTCCGTACTGGACTTTTTAACTCGGTTAAGCTGACCTGGCAGAAGTCAGTCAGCTGAACTACCCATTCGAGCTGAGTAAGTTACTTGGAAGGAACGGAAAGTTTCTTTTCACCAGAAATGCTACCCCAACTTCCTTAGATGATGGGACAGAAGCCAAACTTGACATGTGTACATTGTATCCCATTTAACAATGGAGCTGTCAATCATTCTCCCTGCAGACTGGCTTTTGGGTTTTTTCTCAACTTTGGCTCAAATGGATTTTTTTGTTCAGTGTGCTATAATTTTTCGCTGAGTTGGAATATATTTTTAAAGAGAGATCTTGTGATTATTGTGGGGGAAAGCGAAACTTTTGTCCAAGGGAGTTAAATATGTACATGTTTATGCATTTGCTAGTTGTCTTAGACATGAACAGATATGCATAAAATAAATGATGCAATGAGGCATTGGCGCAACCTCAAAAAATCTTAGGCCCACTGGTGCATGTGTTACCTCGGCATCTGTCAACCTAGCACCAGCACCAAGTGCAATGGGAAAATCAACCGTGAGTCTTGTTTTGCAAACATCATTGCACACATGGCCTACCACTTGTGATATACATGTATGCCATTGGGTTTCTTCTTGAGCCTAATTTATGTCAATTTGTGTTCTTGCATACATTGGGCCTACATAACTTGTTTTCATTTCAGAATCCCAAACTATTTTTGTTATGTTGAAAATATATTTCTTTGTCAACATAAGCTATGTTTGCAACATCACAGAACATTTTTGAACTGGGTTTTTGCCCAGAAATTGCAGATATTGAAGCTAAAGATTCCGAGCAATTGTTGTTTGGACAATTGTTGTATTTCACAGTTTCTGAGATCTTCTGTCAACGTCTGCGCTGGGCAGCCAACTGTCTCTGCTTTGTTTGTATCATGTGTTGAATGTGTCTACATGATCCATTCATCTGTAAAGTAGATGAGCACAATTCATTTTGCAAGTCGTCGTGTTCTCTGGGAAAAACCCCTGTGTAGTTCATTACTTGTGGAGCTTATTGAATAGAAGTTCGCAGCATGATTTGGTCAAAGCATGTTTCCCAAACTGTGTCATATTGCTGGGCTTCTCATTCAAAAATGCATATTATGTAATGAGCATCGATCTAAAACTTTCTTTCCTGTGGAAGATTCTTGGTATGGTTAATATTTCTGCTTCATTGGAAAATATACTGGTGTCCGTTATGATCAAATATTTGAATATTCGATCGAAAAAGCATTTGGATATTCGAATAGTGAATTATTCAAAATGCCTCATCAGGGTTCTAGCCAGACCAATTTTAGTGGTGGCTCTAGAAATGAAGTTGAGGCGTGGTGAGAAAAATACAGCGCAACATGATCAAGGTCCAGGGCCAACATTTTCACTGTTCCTACTCACCAGTTCCACTTTCGGCATTTTCATCCTCATTTTCTTCGAGTTCCTGTCTTTTTCGCTTTCCGAAGAATTCCTCCAGTTTTTTTTGCGAAGCCATGATCGAGAATTTCAAACCCCGCGCCAGTCAGCCAGTAAATACTTGGGCACACATGACATCGACTATGAACAAGATAAGGCCGGCCGAGCGCATCATGTTAGACTTTGCACATGGTGTACTATTTCTCCATGGCAATGTCACTAACAAGTCTGCCATTTTGGACCCGTGGAATTTTTTTTTCACCGCCGTTCCCTTTTCCCATTTTTCAACATCGCTTTTTGGGGCTTTGAAGGAATGTCAATAAGTCACTTGGTTTTTAGACCTTACTAATATTCATCATCATCATCATATATTACCATCGACGAAAAGTTGAGTGTCCAACGGACTGACACAAGTTGAATATACGCTGGTCTCTCGATCGATTGGCAAAGAAAACTTGCATACATCGCCTGTGCATGTGCATACCGTACCAGTGCATGTGCATACACCAAACACTGAAGAGCGAGGATTGGAATTATGTGGCGTTCGCGCGATGCGTGTTGGGTGATCGCTAGTTCGCTACATGTACAGATATATGGTAGGCCTACGCTAAAAATTGGAAATTATATCGTCTTGTAAACATTGAGAATCAGTGCTTCACATTTCAAAACACAGAAAAGAGTGAACTTTTATTCAGGAATGTGATCAAATTTCACGATATTGGCAATACTTTTATTCACTGCGGAAATTTGTGCTGGGCGGCAGATTTTATTTCAGACCTACGTTTCTGGCGCAAATTTTCAGTGCCGGGCTGGCCCGCCCAACGCCGCCCACAATGGCTAGAACCCTGTGCCTCAGGTTGGGAGGGTTAGGTTTATCTCTTAGTATTAGATCTCTGAGGTTCCAGCTTCAGTCACAAAATCTTGACACTGTGGTCTGTGGCTTTGGGTGCGATTAATGCCTTACTCAAACAAAAATGCTTTTCAGCATTCTGGTAGTGTCAGTTTGCTAGATTACCAGCAGAACGTTTGCTCTTATGCTATGTTGCTGGATTACTATCCCCAAATGTTTAAGACAACATACAGGCATGTTGGACAATCCTATATGCCTGCTTGATATCGTGACTGAAATCCATATGTATTTACTCACTGAGCAGGCTTTGGAAATCAACCTACTGTCTCCATTGCAATATTTTTTACTAGACTGAGGCCAACCACCTCAAAGATTTGGCTGTATGGAGTGGAGGCTAGTCTGCAGTCTCTCAATTCATGCTCAATAAAGCAACATTCTACGCATTTTTTAATTGTCTTAGGTTTGACAACAGCACACTGTGCCACTGTTGTTTATGGATTTGCATTGATCTATTAAAACATTGTTCCACATAGTACAGTGTGTGTAGTCAACAACCATCTTTCTAGAAATAAGGAGAACGAAAAGTGGCCATGTATTTGGATCACCTAATGCTACCTCGACTGTATAACTGGCAGATAATGGTTGAATGCCTCTGACTGGAGCCCCTCCTCGAACCAGATACATGTAGTTGACTTCTTTGAAAGGTCCCCACCTATGCTGGATAGCTACGGTGGTTGAATGCTGATATGTTGGCCAGTTACCCTTCCTTGTTGTTTGAAATATTGTAATCATATGTGAAAACTACTTTGATTTGATGTACTTAGTCATACATATTTACTTTCAGTAAAGAGTCATCACCAACGACACTTGTTTTGAATGAGACATTGACAGTTCTTAATATTTTTCCACACAGTTGAGGAACTATTGATCAGGATTCGGTACCGCTCACAGGAGGTGGAAAGGAAACACATCAGAAACAACCAAGGTTGTCTGGTGTTCTACAACAAAGCTTGGATGTTCCCACAGCTACCCAACAAGCCAGACTATGTCCAATTTCCAGACATTACTCAGAAAGCTGAAATGACAGAGAGTCAGTACAAATTCACTGAGCAGGTTCTGAAAGCCTTAGATAAGGGGTACGTATTTAGGGCTGAGCTAGAATAAAACCAATGCTTTGTAATCCTAATATAATTAGGAAACATCAGAACCCTTTGACAAATCAACTTTGCACCTTCATGACATAAAGCTACGGTATATGAAATTGAATATGTGTGACTCAGCTTGTATTTCAACTCAAATATTGGTTGATTAGGAAATCAATCAACAAAATCTTTTACAGACAAACACTACATCACTGTGATGCATGTTAGTCATACATGTACAGGGCTAGGATTAATTTGAAGTTTGCAATATTTGGAGCAATGGTTTACCAATTGCATGGCTAAGCCAGTTCGATACTTTGTTGAATTTGTTTTATTTTTCGAAATTTGAAGTAGAACATTTTTAAAAGGAAAATGGTAAAGAAAGCTTTTACTGGACTGTGACTTGAACTTGAGCTGTCTAGCCCTTGAATGGCAGCCTTCCCAATAGTCAACTAGTCTTTGCCAGGTTGGGTGCCAGTCATAAGCATTCAGCCATTAAAGCCCCTACACAACATTGGTAAGATCGAAAAACAGAAATGTTCACAAATTTACATGAACCTTATACAGTTTGATGAAGGTTATAGTAGAAACCTCGCACTGAAATATTTCTGCCTAAAATGTTGTATTTTGGGAGAAAAGAGTAAAAGAAATGGTTTACGTCTCATCGAAATCTAAACTACCGGTATTTTTCAGAAAAGTATGGCGTTGAATGCTGCATTTTTTATGAAACAAATGAAACGGTTTTCACGATTTTCTCGAGACTCGGTTGACGAATTGAGCAGAAATTTTCACAGATGTGCTATTTCATGCATATGTTGGATCAGACACTGTATGGATGCTATTCTTTGACCGCGACCAATATTCTGTAGGTGCTTTAACTGCCATACACATATATCTCCTGGGATCACACCCCCACTTTCATTCAGATACAAACAACCAATAGTAAACCTGGCTACAGCAGTTTGGGAAGCACACAAAGTGGGTGCAGCTTTTTCAATTTAAGTCAAACAAATACATGTTATGACAGTTCTCAGTCACTTTTCCTTTATTTGCTCGATTCGGGATGAAATCAAATGGATCATGGGTCATTTTTATCCAAATGTTATATTCAGAATTGTTTTCATTATTTTTGCTCCATTTTAGGTTGTTCCTTCGTTGTGACCGATATGGCAACGTCTATGCCACTCGTTATTGCAGAAGCAAGATTTTCTGGTACAGCACAGAGAAAGGGCCCATAGCAGAGGCACATGGAAATCACGGTGTACCTAACCTCACCTTCCAGAAGTTAGAACGAAATAAGGAGGTGATAGTCTTTGACAACATGCTGTTCCAGCGAAAGCTCCTACACTATGTGGTCAACAAGCCAACATTCAAGAATGAGGCAGCCAGTGCCACTGCCAACATGCACACTATTCCCATTAGCCCTGCCATATTCTTCACGTTTGCACAGTCATGGAATCCACTGACCAGTGCCCTCAGCAGTTGTCTGGTGTCTATGGTTGTGAATCCTGTCCGTGCCCGGATGCAGAGGCAGTGGGGTAATGAGGATCGCCATGAATCATATGACGTCAGCACTTACGGACTGCAAATGTCAAGTGCCGAGGCAGGAGAGAAGTCCTGAAAACATTGACATGCACTTGACTAACTGTCAGTCTATTTGTTCATACTGTAAAATAAGAGACCACGAACATAAATAAAAAAAAAACCATAGATACTATTCATTGAAGCTCAGTGTTAAAGCTCACATTGCCTCTTGCAAAGAAGAAATCTGTGGTTCAGCAAAATGTACATTCAGGTCTTATCAGTGTCAGTGGCACATAAAGCAACCTTGTTACGGGGCAGGTGGTGCAAAGAATTAACTATGGGGGTAGTGTGTTCACCACTTTGCGTCGGCCATTTTGCAAGTGCCCATGACTGCCATACAGGTTTTTTTTTAACAATGTGTCATTTCCAAAACTCAAAAGTTAGAGGGCCTGACATTTTGGTCTTAGCAGGACCTTATTAACTTAATTTTCAAAACTTACTAAAACAATCCTGAACAATATATATCTGTGAAATAAATCAATAAGGGTATACTACTATACTATCGGTGTGGCTTTTGTCAAGGGGTTATCTGCCTGAAAAAAGGGTCCATTGTGCATTGTCAATGGAGCGTTGCGCAACTGTGCGCGTATGCCCCTGTACTGATAGCCTGACTGCAGACTTGCCTCTACTCCAGGCGGTTAAATCTTTGAGGTGGTTGGTCCCAACCGAGCGTACAATTTGCGGTGAAGAAAATGGGTGGAATTCCACTGCCTGACCGACGCCCATTGGGCTGTGGAACATGCCAACACAATGTCTCCCATCTGTCTCCCGTGGCAGCACGCTATCCCTCAATCATTCACAGTAAAGGTCCCGCAATTGGTGCCGCTATTAATCTGGCAATTCATAATGGCAACTAGCATCAAAACTGGTCTTCGTCAAGCTTCATATTGATTTGTTCTAGGCCAAAAAGAGTGGTGCCAAGATTCAGAGGGACCGGCACACAGTAAAACCATAGCATGCCCCAAATATGGCGTGTCCCCAGCACAAAGTGGTTAAGGAAAAAGACACCTCTGATTTCATTAGGGGAGTAAGTTTTACAAACTTACCTGTGAAATTACGGTTTAAGACTCGAGCATGCCCATTATAGTCTTGACCACTGTGCATATATCAGGCAGAATGTCATTCAGTGTCTGCTTGGGAGGTTGATGTATCCCCACTTGAGCCTGTTTGCCTTTTACTGTAGCCCATATGTTTACAATTGGTTTAAGGCTGGGTATTGTATCTGTAGCTTTGTCAGAACCAGAAGCAAGTATCTTGGATGGCTTAATAACCTTATGGTTTAATCTGAATGTTTAAATATGTAATACCAGTAAAAAATATATATACTCATTGTGATAGTCCTTATGTTTTTGTTTAAATACTTCAGCAGATTTTCATGAAATGCTAACACATCTTAAGTTGGTAACTCGATCCATTTCAGCCAAGTTCAGACATGTGAAATGCATGTGAAAACTCAACTGCATGAACATGTATAATACAGGATAGCAACAGTGATGTTCATACCTCCTTTCTGATCGCAAAGCTAGGAAGGCAATATTTTGGAAAATCTTGACAAATTCATTCATGTTGAATTTTCCCTAATAAAAATCACAGTTGCCGCAGAAAGGTACCGTAACAGATTTTAGTATGTCCTCTTTTTACATAGCCCATCCAGATGTAAGGGAGTATTCACAGACAAAGCCATGATTTAAGCAAACAAAACTTTCTCTCAAAACACAGCTGATCAGCTACTTTGAATTCATACAATGCACAGGTATAAAACCACAGTTATGGCAGTTGCCTGTAGTTGTAAAATTGAATCAATTGAGCATGGTACAGGCATTGCATTTGTACAGTAATTTATTATTCAATTAAATGTGTAAAGAACATCTTCAGAAAAGTGAATTAGGTGAACTCGGTCTTAGGACATAGATGAGATGGATCTCAGCCAGGACACGTTTTAAGTCCGTAGATTGATCTGAAATTGATCTAAAATAAGACGAGTTTGGTGAAATCAGCCCCAAGCCCTCTACAGTTTTGAGATTTGATTTTTTTCTCATTAAAGTCAGCAAGCAGTTTAATCTGTAATATTCTTGTTTGTTACTTTAAATCCAAAACCCTAAAAGGTATCAGTGATAGTGTGCAATTTGTATTGCTGATTGATTTCCAAGTCTGTGTAGTGTCAACCCTTTTCCAATTACCAGTCTACTATCTCCAAGTTCATTTAAGAAAGCATTTCTACCTGAGTTAGTAGAGTGATATACATGAAAAATAATGTTAGTGTTTGTACATATTCCTCACTGATCTCAAATTCTCAATATTCACTTAATGTACTGCTTATAATATGCTCCAATTTATGTTTGGGACAAAATAGGAAAATACAATTATTTACCACCATCAATAATCCTGATTTTTAGTAATATATTAATTTAATAGTAATTATAACAACCCGCCAATCGTGAAAAAAACAATTCCTCATTTAACTTTGAAAAAACAGTAGATAGAAAAACTTTATTATTTTTCCACCAGGGTCATGGTCATGCAGCCTTTTGACAGAAAAATACAAACAGTATAAGTTGTCAGAAAAGTTTTATCAACTTATAATTATTATTATTATTGATTTATTTGACCAATGCATATTTAGACAGAAACGTATGTACAAAGCAAACACAGGTTAATGTAATAAATATCCATGGATAAAATAAAGACAAACAAAAAGTGGATGGGGCCAAAAGCACAATTGAAAATCCGAAAACAAGAACACAACAAAGAAGGATGAGTGGGTCAGGGGATGCAAAAGTAAAATGAACTACTATTACCTGCAGGTATGCAGCCCCACACTTAACCTAGACGCCGATGGGTACATAATAAAAAAATGACCCCATGGGCGGTGAACAAAATGAGGATTGGGCAGAGACTGAAGAGGGGACTTACTAGTATCAGGAGGAATGATTGCTTTAAATGCCTCAGAATTTGTTGCAGAGGATCCATCACAGCCGAGCATTAATCTGTGCAAATAAGGAGTACCTTAATCTGGGAAAGCTACCAGTGGGAGAATGAACCCAATGCTCGAGTTCGGGAAGGGAGATGGCAAAATGTTAGTGAATCTGGATGACGAGGGTTGACCTATACGTTGTCATTGATGGCTTCGCATTTGCATAAACCATACAAGCATTTAAAAACAAAAGAATACAACAAGTAATCTTTTCTTGATGAGAGGGAGAGAATTCAAAGAGGTTTTGCCCTGGCTCGACGTGGTGGTAAACACTGAATGCTCAGTGCTTTGCCCGGTACCTGAAAAATATTTCAGGCAGCTCGGGCGGGATTCGAACCTGCGACTCCCGAATTCTAGTACGGACGTCGAGCTGCCTGAAATATTTTTCAGGCACCGGGCAAAGCACTGAGCATTCAGTGTTTACCACCACGTCGAGCAAGGGCAAAACCTCTTTGAATTACATTCTCCTCGACGCAAACATCATGTTATATTTATGAGAGGGAGAGAGCCAGTTCAGCTGTTCCAACCTGTCCTGATGTCAGTATACACGTACATTGCACACGGCAGATCAATCTGCTGCTGTTGAGAAAGCATGTACATGCCACAGCAAGGGATTCCATATTCAAGAACAGGCAGGACAAGTGAATTATACAAAGTGAAGAATGCTTGGGTGGAGGAACCCCCAGCAACTGAGCGGATGAAACCCAACAGAGGATTAGCACGAGAAACAATTGGATTAATGCGAGAATTTCAGCTAAAGTTTGAGCTGATGGAGATGCCTAGGTACATGTACTGTACGGATGGCGAGGCAGCTAGGGGAACATTGCCAAGGTGATAGATTGGAGGCTGAACATTTCTGCTACAGGTTATATGCATGCCCTTTGTTTTGGATAAGTTGAAAACCATTTTGTTATGTAATAACCGATGAACAAGGTTATTGAGATCAGTTCAGACTGGATAACAAGGAACACCAGAGCATCATCAGCAAACAAAACACAACTGGAGGAAGCACCGTTGGGAATGTCATTGACAAATAAATTGAATAAGGCAGGACCTAGAACACTCCGTTGGGAGACACCAGAAGAAGCATCTACCCAAGACGAAGCACAACCATAATGAATAATGTGTTTTTTCAGTTCAGGTGTAATCCACAACGAGAATCACGATCTCCATCTAGTCATACAGAGTCATTTATGGCAGCATCAAGTAGGCCGAGGAATTAATGTCTACAAGGGCCAATAAAGGCTGACCAAGATGCCAAATAGATCAGTATCCTGAGATGATCACTTAAGAAGTCACCTCGGTGGAATTGAAGAAAAGAACAATGGATAGCTGGACGTGGTTGCATTTTATGAAGATGGAGAGTTGTGTGAATGGCGAGCCTATTTCAAGTACCGTAATCAGGTTCGATTGAGACTTGATTGGTGGAAGGACTTGACGTCAACATTAAAGTCGCCCATAACAAAGCATTCATCAAAGTTTTCCATATTGGCAGATTGTAGTGCTTCACAGAGTTTGGGCCAGTATGAAGCAGAAGATGAAGATGGACGATACAGATTGAATACCAATAAGCCATGATTCTGCAGACAAATTGGTCTCATTATAAAGCACAAATATTGTTCAAATCATTTTAGTTCTACTTGTGTGGAGACAACGCAACTGAAACTCAAGGTTCTTCCTCTGTGAGCATTGTCAATTTCATCAAAATCCCTAAAACTGACAAATACAATATAATAAATAATTTAAAGTGTGGTAGATCAAGTTAACCATTTGTATCATGGCTGAAATAGCTCATATGTATTGACAGTTAAGTATTGCAGGGGCATGATATAGAAGGGTGTGATGGTGGTTTGTTTTTGTAACAAAGACTCTTCATTCAGACACTGCTAAGACTGGTATAGCTTACAGCCAGGCCCTCAGATTGAGGCGCATATGTTCCAATGAGTCTGACTTTCGCCGCCATACACGTGTATTGGCCAGTAACTTGGTTGCTAGAGGCTATAGTTCTCGCCAAGTGAAGAACTCCATTGCTAAAGTCTATTCCGTTCCCAGAAGTTCGGCACTCAAACAAAAGCCACCAGGTCCCAAGGACAAGCCCAAGGTTCCCTTAGTTACTTCCTAACACCCTTCTCTCCCTGCTCTCAGAAAGATAACTAAGGAAAACCACCATATTCTCCACACTTCAGATCGTCTGGCTAATGCCATTCCAAATTTGCCTGTTTTGGCTTTCAGGCGCCCCGTAACCTGCGTGACTTAATTGTCCGAGCAGAGGTTCCCCCTTTGGACACTTAACCTCCCACTAAATTTGGTATATTTAAGTGTACCTCGAAATGCATTGTTTGCAAGACACATGTCAAGGAAATAGACTCTTTCAACGGACATTCTTCTGGAACTACCCACACGACCTATGGCTCTATCACGTGCACTATCTCAAACATCATATATCTCATCTCTTGTCGAGTTTGTAATGTTCAATATGTTGGCGAGACCAAAAACACCCTCAAAAAACGTATCCATGGCCATAGGTCTACAATCAAAACCAGTACTAAATGGACACCCCTGTTGGGTATCACTTCAATCTTCCTGATCATTCGATATCAGATATGAGTGTACTGGGCATAGAATCACTTGGTCACCATAGTAATGCTGACCGTCTTAGCCGTGAGAAAATGTGGATGAAGCGTCTTCGGACTATTCAACCACATGGTCTCAACATCCAGGAGGGTAATGACTAACACCATGCAGCTTTCTGATAATCCTTCTTTTGTGTTCACTCCTCCACACTTCTCCCTTTGATCTTTGCCCCTCTTCTCACCAATCCCTACCCTACTCCTTGCCCTTCCCTTTGATCTCGCCCTACTAGCTTTACTATTTGTCCTTTGTTTTTCATCTGTGTCCTATTCACTCTCTTCCCCCTTCCTTCGTGTACATGTATCTGTTTTGTCCTTGTCTCTCTGCCTTTGAGAAAGGTCCTGCTAGGATCGAAACCTCAGGCCCACTAAATTTTGAGACTCTTCATTCAAATTAAAAAATACCATTTCCTTCATTTCCAAACAAACAAAACATAGGAAAAGTGACTGGGAAAATGTAATTATCTGAGGAGATAGCAAAGAAACATTGACTGGACTGAGACATGAACCCAAGACCTCTAGTTTAAAGTTCCAGTGCACTTGTAGCGTTTCATTACAGACATTTTTATTGGTTGCATTTACTTATATGCATTGTAATATTTTCCTCTTATAATTCAATTCTTTGTGTCCTATGCATTTATTAACCTGATGATCAATGAGTGATATTATATTTGTGGATCAATACAGCTATAGCCTTATTTCCATATAGTACACCATTGTTTTTCCACATGCACCTTTTCTTAGAAATGTTACTCACTACTTCCTGAACCTACATGTACAGCCTCAAGCAATTACTTGCATACATTGTTTTACACCAGTGAGGCTGACCAATGACCCCGAGTGGTCAGTGCTCTGTCCAGTGTTGTACTCCTGACTATAAGTCATCGTTCTTCCATGGAAATTCTACCCTGTTTTGTTTGTTCCTCAACATCTGTTAACTCCTTCTACTAAGACTATTTCTCACTTCTCCTGCTACCTTCATCATAGCCACATCACTAGCTCTGTACAATACACTTGTATATCAATAAAATACCATTATCTCAGCCCAAGTAAAATTAGTGTGTTTATTTCATCCCAACACTAAACACTAACCACCTGAACTACCAAGCCCATTCTTCATCCAGATACAAAAAAAAGTACGTTATAAACCTATAAAACTGCAGGGGAACACAAATGCAGATATTCAAACTTTATTTTTACACATTACACTGGGCGTGTCTTTGAATATAGGCCTATGAGCAATTATAGCAATTGTAAAATGATCATTACATTCCTTGGGTTACAAGACATTAATGTCTGCAGTATCCTGGGTCTTGGCTATCAATCAGGCATTTTCAATATAAATTTAACTTTTTAAAATGGCAAATAAAACTTTCACTGGACTACGATTTTGAAGCCAAGACCTCTGGTTTTGTGACCAGCGCTCTTGCCATCTGCTTACCATCCCTGGCCAAAAGGTTGAATGCATCTGACCGACACCCCCATCCCAACAGTCACTCAGTATGATTTGTTTCATTGCAGCAGCATTGTATTCAATTACTCATACTTGGTAACAAGGACTGGGACGTTTGTGGCAAATTGTTCTTCCCATATTATTTTTCAACACAATTTCAACACAAAATACATTGGCCAAGCTTGCACAAGAATTTACAAGATTATATTTTATCAAATGGAAAATAAAACTATACTGGACTGGGATTGAATGCTTCTGGCCTGTGCCTCCAGCCCAGCAAAGACTAGTAGACTATTTGGGAAGGCCATCTAAAGGCTGTCTAGCTCAGATAGTAAGAGCACTGGTACACAAAACCAGAGGTCCCGGATTCAAATCCCACTCCAATCAAAGTTTTCTTTGCCATTTTTGTTTTTCTTTTGTTTAAGGTTATACTAATTTTCTGTAATTATTTCTTTATCAATTTTAAGTGCTCTGCTATTCCTAAAAATGCACAAGTTTTAAAACATCATCAATAATTGTGCTCTATACAGTAACTGTATACATGTATAATCTATTTCCTCAAATTGCACTTTATCTTTAAAACTTTTTTATAATTTTGAGAAATTAATCCAAAATGGTACGCCTGTCTTGCTCAATTATTAGCTCCACAACTTCAATCTTCGGATGACATACCCTACACATGAGAAAAATCTTGCCACAAATTGCAATAGACAGTCAATCATATACATTGGCAGCATATACAATGGGGCCATTCACACTGACATAAAAACATTGTAAATATTTGGATCTTGAGATGAAACTTGATCCAATGTACATATTTCTGGTGTGTATAGACACAATACAGTAGTTACAATTACAGCAGCATTTTCCAAATAATCACAAATACTTGCCAAGCAGAATGTGTGAACGCTGTGTGAAACAAAGCGCCACTTGTTTATTCCTACCATGCAAAATGCAGGCTAAACACTAGCTGTCAGCAGCCTACGTGCTGAGCTTGTTCATGTCTTCATGCATGTGCCACGTTTTTTCTGACAGGGTGAACAGCCATTGTCTCAAATGACAAGGAAGTTCAGATAAGAATCTTAACTCAGGGGCATGCAACCTAGGATTGATTCAAGCTAAGTGTGGCCAGAGATGTTGCAAGATTAGTCTCATTGCACTCAAATGACTCCTCATTGCCCTGATTCAGGCATTTTCTTTGGTAGCGGGCATACTGTGGTTTGACAATCACATACACTAAGCAGTTGGAGATTGGGAAGCCAGCCTCCCATGATTGGCTAAATGTCAAGTACACAGTGGGAACCTTGGGCAAGACATTTGTTTGGGTGGCCCTTAACAGCTCCCCATCAAATAATCTTTTGTTGAAAACTTTCACAGCCTTGTCTATTGGAAGTATTTGGACATATCGTTTGTGACTTGGCTCCCTCATGGGTTGATCAGCTGTGTTGACAACACCCTGGAATCCCTCATCACATACAGTTGAATAGCAGAACACACGACTCTTACAGAAACGATGGGCATAGATGTCTCCACTGGTGTCGCAAAATATATGAATCCTGGAACAGATAGAAATACAGTGTACATACGTTATCCTAAGTTCTGGATTTTTGCACAAATGCAATGGGATATTGCTATCCAATGCCATGCATTTCTCTGGAATTTCTACAGCAATCATTGGCAAGTGGCTAAGCTAGCTAAATTTGTTGACAAAGTCCCTCAGTCCGGCACCCTAAATCAAGCAACTCAGCTTGGTATCAATTCATGTACCTTGGTGTGGTACCACGAGTCAAGCAGCTTAGCTTGGTTGAAACCATGTAACCAGTCTTGCGTACCCTAGTCAAGTAGCTCAAATTGTACATGTACTCAAAAATACAATATAGATGTATGTGCATCAACCTAACAGCTTGATTCCATTCTAATTCTGGTCCACCCATGTGACATTCTTGTCAGCTATCTTTTCCTTGTGGAAACCGTAGTCAGCCTATCCACAAACAATGACCTGTATTCTTTCATTTACCCTTTAGCTAGAGCAGTCAAAATCTCCTTGCTGGCTGCTGTCTGCTTGGCTGTCATGTAGCCCTTGCTGAGTTCAGGAAACTCTATGTTAGTAACATTCACCCTGCTTTGTTGGAAGTGCCATGGTCTCTGGTGGTACATCAGATAACCATCACAGTTGCTCATGTTTGCACAGCATAGCACTTCACTGGACTGGTAGTAGACTTGTAACTTAAGCTCATTTTCTGTAAATAAATAGAGAAACTGTCACCAACACTAAGTACTTGTACTAAGGCTATCATAAGGCAATCCTTTTGATATGGAATGTTAAGTTTCCATGTACAAGTAACAGTACAAGTATTTCAAATTGAATAAATAGCTCAAAAAATTCCTATATAAACATAAAAACGGGGTCTATATATACAGTAGTGTGTACATGTATGAAAACAGTAAGTAAGTTACCTAGAGGATTATCCAATTCACATGGTCTTTTGTTGCTACATTGATGTGCAGGGACTGCAGTTGACACCTTTTTGGGCCTTTTAACTTTGGGTTCCAGAGATAATGGATCTGCAGTACGTTTTGGTTTGGTAGGCCTAGCATTTGCACTTGATTTCTTCTTGGTGTCCTTTTGCTTTGTTTGGGGTTCATTTTTCTTATTTTGGGGGCCAATAGGTTCCTTTATTTTTGAGGTTCCTGCAGTAGTGATTGACTTTTGCTTCATACTAGACATATTCACACTTCGGGTGCTAGGTTGAACCTCTTGTTGAATTCTAGACTGAGCCTCAAGCTCCGGGGTGCTGACACGGGTCATTTGAGGGGGGCTGCTCAACTCAGCCACTTGTAGAGGGCTACAACAACCCATTTTTTGTTGGGTAAATGACTGAGCATCTTGTGGGATACTTTGCTGAACAAGTTTTTGCACAGCATCGCAATGAGCTATTTGATGAGGGGGGCTACAATGAGTGTTTAAGTGAGCACATTGTTGCAGGGTGCTAGGCTGAGCACATTGTTGCAGGGTGCTAGGCTGAGCACATTGTTGCAGGGTGCTAGGCTGAGCACATTGTTGCAGGGTGCTAGGCTGAGCACATTGTTGCAGGGTGCTAGGCTGAGCACATTGTTGCAGGGTGCTAGGCTGAGCACATTGTTGCAGGGTGCTAGGCTGAGCACATTGTTGCAGGGTGCTAGGCTGAGCACATTGTTGCAGGGTGCTAGGCTGAGCACATTGTTGCAGGGTGCTAGGCTGAGCACATTGTTGCAGGGTGCTAGGCTGAGCACATTGTTGCAGGGTGCTAGGCTGAGCACATTGTTGCAGGGTGCTAGGCTGAGCACATTGTTGCAGGGTGCTAGGCTGAGCACATTGTTGCAGGATGCTAGGCTGAGCACATTGTTGCAGGATGCTAGGCTGAGCACATTGTTGCAGGGTGCTAGGCTGAGCACATTGTTGCAGGATGCTAGGCTGAGCACATTGTTGCAGGGTGCTAGGCTGAGCACATTGTTGCAGGGTGCTAGGCTGAGCACATTGTTGCAGGATGCTAGGCTGAGCACATTGTTGCAGGGTGCTAGGCTGAGCACATTGTTGCAGGGTGCTAGGCTGAGCACATTGTTGCAGGGTGCTAGGCTGAGCACATTGTTGCAGGATGCTAGGCTGAGCACATTGTTGCAGGGTGCTAGACTGAGCACATTGTTGCAGGGTGCTAGACTGTAGTATATATTGTAGGGTGCTAAATTGAGCCATTTGTTCAGTGCTGAACTGAGCGACTTGTGGGATGTATTGTGGGGTGCTAGATTGAGCCATGTGTTGTGGGGTGCTAGATTGAGCCATGTGTTGTGGGGTGCTAGATTGAGCCATTTGATGTGAGTTGCTCGAGGGATCCACATGGTTTGGGGGGTCACAGTAAACCTCATTATTTGAGAATTGATTCTGAACTGTGTGTTGTGAGATGCCAGATTGACCAGTGTGGAATTGGGTCACAAAGATTTGGGAGTTCAGTGCGGCCGATTCTCTCCTCCATTCCTGACTATCCAAGGGTACAAATTGCTCACCTGTGAAAAGAAAAAGGAACAAATAAATTTGTTAATTGGCAATGATCATTGCACATGTTTTCTTGAACCAATAAAAATGGGAGCCTATAACAAAGTGGTGTTCTATGATATCAATTTCTGGAAATCTGCATCACGAGAGCAAATATTTGGTTGCTTTGCTTATCAATGCAATTTTAGGATGTTAGTCTTCCTGGCATTAAATATAATGGGATCATAATTTTTTGAAACTGAGGTGATTTAACCACTTTGCACTGGGACCTCCAAAGGCCAAGCACCACTGGTGTGGCTACGTGTACAGTATGTAGCATCCTCTAGCGGCAGGTTAAAAAGTGTCAGAAATGTTTGAGGAAATTGTTTCAAAATGGACATATTTTGTTTTCCTTACCTAGACAATACACATGCCAAATTCATAATTCAAGGCATAACGTAAACAAATGGAAGTTAGGAGGAAAACCACTACAAATTTTCAAAAGTTTATACAAAATCACAATTTTAAGCTACAAGGGTGATTTGTTCATCACATTAACCACTTCGCGCCAGGGGTTTTTCAGCGCCGATGACCGCCATACGGGTTTTTTTGAACAATGCATCATTTTCAAATCTCGCTAAAACAATCGGAACAATACATTTCTGTGAAATAAATTGATAAGGGTATACTATGGGTACAAGAGAGTAAAACCTGGCACAATTCGGACGTCGTTGTGGCTTTTGTCAAGAGATTATCTGTTCGAAAAAGGGCCCATTTTGCGTCGTCAATAGAGCGTAACGGACTTGTGTGTGTGTGCCTGCGTGTATGGTGCTGTCAATCCCTGACCGCAGACTCCAGCCTCCACTCCAGGCAGTCAAATCTTCGAGTTGGTCGGCCACAACCGAGCGTACAGATTACGGTAAAGAATGTGGGTGGAATTCCACTGCCAGACCGACGACCGTTGGGCTGTGTGGCATGCCAACACAATGTCCCCCGCATGCTCTCAGCGGCAGCGCGGTATCCCTCGATCCTCCACAGTAAAAGTCCCACAATTGCACAATTACTGCTGCTAATCCTGCAATTCATGTGGCAACTTGCGTCAAAAAGGGTCTTTGTACTGATTCGTATTGCTTTGTTCTAAGCTGAAAAGAGTCTTTGTTTAGAATGTGGACAATAGTGGTGCCCCGGATTCGGAGGGCCCCGTCGCATAGTCAAGCCAATGGAGCTCTGGATTCGGAGGTCCCGGCGCGAAGTGGTTAAAGGGTATTGATTAATATTTGCAATGATATCACATTTTTCCTAGCCTCCCCTCTTTACCCCCTAACCTCCCCTCTTAACCCCTAGCCTCCCCCAGCCTCCCCTCTTAACCCCTAGCCTCCCCTTTTAAACCCTAGCCTCCCCTTTTAACACCTAGCCTCCCCTCTTAACCCCTAGCCTCTCCTCTAAACCCCCTAGCCTCACCTCTTACCCCCTAGCCTCTTAACCCCTAGCCTCCCCTCTTAACCTCTAGCCTCCCCTCTTAACCCCCTAGCCTCCCCTCGTAACCCCCAAGCCTCCCCTCTAAACCCCTAGCCTCAACTCTAAACCCCCTAGCCTCAACTCTAAACCCCTAGCCTCCCCCAGGCTCCCCTCTTAACCCCTAGCCTCCCCTTTTAAACCCTAGCCTCCCCTTTTAACACCTAGCCTCCCCTCTTAACCCCTAGCCTCTCCTCTAAACCCCCTAGCCTCACCTCTTACCCCCTAGCCTCTTAACCCCTAGCCTCCCCTCGTAACCCCCAAGCCTCCCCTCTAAACCCCTAGCCTCCCCTCGTAACCCCCAAGCCTCCCCTCTAAACCCCTAGCCTCAACTCTAAACCCCCTAGCCTCCCCTCTTAACCCCTAGCCTCTCCTCTAAACCCCCTAGCCTCACCTCTTACCCCCTAGCCTCTTAACCCCTAGCCTCCCCTCGTAACCCCCAAGCCTCCCCTCTAAACCCCTAGCCTCAACTCTAAACCCCCTAGCCTCCCCTCTTAACCCCTAGCCTCTCCTCTAAACCCCCTAGCCTCACCTCTTACCCCCTAGCCTCTTAACCCCTAGCCTCCCCTCGTAACCCCCAAGCCTCCCCTCTAAACCCCTAGCCTCAACTCTAAACCCCCTAGCCTCACCTCTTACCCCCTAGCCTCTTAACCCCTAGCCTCCCCTCGTAACCCCCAAGCCTCCCCTCTAAACCCCTAGCCTCCCTCTTAACCCCTAGCCTCTTAACCCCTAGCCTCCCCTCTTAACCCCTAGCCTCTTAACCCCTAGCCTCCCCTCTTAACTTCTAGCCTCCCCTCTTAACCCCTAGCCTCCCTCTTAACCCCTAGCCTCTTAACCCCTAGCCTCCCCTCTTAACCCCTAGCCTCTTAACCCCTAGCCTCCCCTCTTAACCCATAGCCTCCCCTCTTAACCCCTAGCCTCCCGTCTTAACCCCTAGCCTCTTAAACCCTAGCCTCCCCTCTTAACCCCTAGCCTCTTAACCCCTACCCTCCCCTCTTAACCCCTAGCCTCCCCTCTTAACCCCTAGCCTCCCCTCTTAACCCCTAGCCTCCCCTCTTAACCCCTAGCCTCCCCTCTTAACCCTAGCCTCCCCTCTTAACCCCTAGCCTCCCCTCTTAACCCCTAGCCTCCCCTCTTAACCCTAGCCTCCCCTCTTAACCCCCTAGCCTCCCCTTTAAACCACCTAGCCTCCCTTCAACCCCTAGCCTATTAACCCCCAGCCTCCCTCTTAACCCCCTAGCCTCCCCTTTTAACACCTAGTATCCCCTCTTAACCCCTAGTCTCCCTCTTAACCCTAGCCTCCCCTCTTAACTTCTAGCCTCTCCTCTAAACCCCCTAGCCTCCCCTCTTAACCCCCTAGCCTCCCCTCTTAACCCCCTAGCCTCCCCTCTAAACCCCATAGCCTCCCCTCTTAACCCCTAACCTCCCCTCTTAACGCCCTGGTATCCCCTCTTACCCCCTAGCCTCCCCTCTTAACCCCTAACCTCCCCTCTTAACCCCCTAGCCTCCCTCTAAACCCCTAACCTCCCCTCTTAACCGTTAACCCCTAGCCTCCCTCTTAACCCCTAGCCTCCCGCTTAACCCCTAGCCTCCCTCTTAACCCCTGGCCTCCCTCTTAACCCCTAGCCTCCCTCTTAACCCCTGGCCTCCCTCTTAACCCCTAGTCTCCCCTAGCTTCCCCTCTTAACCCCTACCCTCCCCTCTTAACCCCCTAGCCTCCCCTCTAAACCCCCTAGCCTCCCCAATTAAACCCTTAGCCTCTTAACCCCCTGCCCTCCCCTCTTAACCCCTAGCCTCCCCTCTTAACCCCCTAGCCTCTCCTCTAAACTCCTAACCTCCCCTCTTAACCCCTAGCCTCCCCCTAGCCTCCCCTCTTAACCCCCTAGCCTCCCCTCTTAACCAATCCCTGGCCTCCTTCTTAACCCCTAGCCTCCCCCTAGCATCCCCTTTTAACCCCAAGCCTCCCCTCTTGACCCCTAGCCTCCCCTCTTATACCCCTAGCCTCCCTCTTAACCCCTAGCCTCCCCTCTTAACCCCTGGCCTCCCTCTTAACCCATAGCCTCCCCCTAGCCTCCCCTTTTAACCCCTAACCTCCCCTCTTAACCCCCTAGCCTCCCTCTTAACCCCTAGCCTCCCTCTTAACCCCTAGCCTCCTTCTTAACCCCTGGCCTCCCTCTTAACCCCCTAGCCTCCCCTCTTAACCCCCTATCCCCCTAGTTAAGAGCAGAAAACAAATTAAAGACATTTATTAAGTACATCGACAAGGGATGGGATACAGCTCTTTTTAAAACGGCTAGTCCGGCATCTCAGAGTACACATCTTGTTAGAATTCCGCAAGTTATTATTTCGGTTTTGAGGGAGCCAATGCCTATATGTTTTGGAGTTCAGGAGGGTTTTTCCGAAATTTAAAAAGAGTTGTTCCAATCTATCAGTAATGGTCAGGAGCGTGGTGCTCATGGAAGCAAGGATCAACGCACAAAGCTTGCCCTGGACTGAGCAATGGACGCAGTACTGGTAGTGGAAATTGCCGTAGTGTGTCCGCTCCAAGGACCGGGGGAAGTGATGGCCAACCTGCTCGACCGGTGCCACTGGTAGCTGGCGGCGGATGCCATACTGCGGGAGGGGCTCATCAAACAGGAGCTCCCGTGCCAGTTCTCTGCGGAAGTCAAGGAAGGACCCTTGACGACCGAGAGCAAGAGAGACGGCGTAGCTGTTTACCAGCGTCAAGTCCATCATATAGAAAAACAGTTTCTTGTACCATTTTATGGACTTGCGAGCTGACCGATGGTTTGCAGCTAGCTGGTCGCTCCGGTCAACGCCACCTATCAGCCTGTAAGCGAGGACACACGCGGGCTTCACCCGCTTGTTGGCGGCGCGGTCCCTCTTACCGGATGGACGGAGTTCCGGTGTATCCATGGTGGACAACAAACGAATGTCCTTCTTGTCCTTCCAGACGAGAGCAAGGAGGGAGCCGTTCTGCCCAATGCCTGCCGACTGATAGGCAACCGTTCTCCTGGCTTGAGACGGACAGTCCGAAGACTCGTGGGCTTGTCGCGCATGCATGGCATAACGGTGCCAACAACATTGAACTTGTCGGCATGCAGGCGGCGGAACGAGTCCGGACTACTAAAGGCTCGGCCGAGCGCGAGGTTGTAGCCTTTCCCCTTGACATTGCTGACGAGATCAAGGACCACAGTGGTCGACGCCGGTGTATATGCGAAACTTAGAGCAGTAGCCAGCGGCATTCCCGGTAAGGTTGCCAGGGTGGAGGAAGGGCCAGCACGGGCCTTCAGGCGCTGAGCTACATGTACTACCAATAGCGGCACAGTCGTAGTCGGAGTCAGAGTCAGACTGGCTCAGACGAGACATTGGCCATCTTGATATGAGGAAGAGAGCAGGAGAGACGATCGAGGCGCAGCCTTTTTATAAGCTAAAATGCAAGGCCAATTATATTGTTCAAGTCATATGTGGCCTGAATATGAATTGGCACCATTGTATGTGGCCTGCTGATATGCTAATTCATTGAATGGCTAAACTGTCTCTATTCCTCCATCCTGTCACTCAAGTGTCTTAAGAATACACCCAATCGATCGCAATGCGGCTGTAAAGCAATTTAGCATGACCGCGAACCCGTTATTGTCTCAACCCTCGCTCAACCCCATTGAGCCACTGAAACCGCAAGTTTCTGTCCCCGTGAACAGGGTAGACCAAGCGCAGGGCCCGGTACATTGAATAGAGCCAGCTGGTCCATTGTTTAGGGCTGCCTGGCTTGTAACTGACACGCATTCTGCGGTCTCCGGATTCGGAGGTCCCGGCGCGAAGTGGTTAACCCCCTAGCCTGCCCTCTTAACCCCTAGCCTCCCTCTTAACCCCTAGCCTCCCTCTTAACCCCTGGCCTCCATCTTAACCCCTAGCCTCCCCCTAGCCTCCCCTCTTAACCCCTGGCCTCCCCTCTTAACCCCCTAACCTCCCCTCTTAACCCCTTAGCCTCCCCTCTTAACCCCCTGGCTTCCCTCTTAACCCCTAGCCTTCCTCTTAACCCCTAGCCTCCCCTAGCCTCCTCTCTCAACCCCCTAGCCTCTTAACCCTCTAGCCTCCCCTCTTAACCCATAGCCTCCCCTCTTAACCCATAGCCTCCCATCTTAACCCCCTAGCCTCCCCTCTTAACCCCTAGCCTCCCTCTTAACCCCCTAGCCTCCCCTCTAAACCACCTAGCCTCCCTGTTAACCCCTAGCCTCCCTCTTAACCCCTAGCCTCCCTCTTAACCCCTGGCCTCCCTCTTAACCCCTAGCCTCCCTCTTAACCCCTAGCCTCCCTCTTAACCCTTAGCCTCCCTCTTAACCCCTGGCCTCCCTCTTAACCCCTAGCCTCCCCCTAGCCTCCCTCTTAATCCCTAGCCTCCCCTCTTAACCCCCTAGCCTCCCCTCTTAACCCCTAACTTCCCCTCTAAACCCCTAGCCTCCATCTTAACCCCTAGCCTCCCTCGTAACCCCCTACCCTGCCCTCCTAACC
This sequence comes from Luidia sarsii, assembly GCA_949987565.1. Taxonomy (NCBI): domain Eukaryota; kingdom Metazoa; phylum Echinodermata; class Asteroidea; order Paxillosida; family Luidiidae; genus Luidia; species Luidia sarsii. The sequence goes on from OX465110.1 coordinate 9,725,460, forward strand.
CCCTAGCCTCCCATCTTAATCCCTAACGTCCCCTCTAAACCCCTAGCCTCCCTCTTAACCCCTAGCCTCCCTCGTAACCCCCTCGCCTGCCCTCTTAACCCCCTAGCCTCCCCTCTTAACCCCTAGCCTCCCTCTTAACCCCTGGCCTCCCTTTTAACCCCTAGCCTCCCACTAGCCTCCTATCTTAACCCCCTAGCATCTTAACTCCCTAGCCTCCCCTCTTAACCCCCTAGCCTCCCCTCTTAACCCCCTAGCCTCCCACCTTAACCCCCTAGCCTCTTAACCCCCTAGCCTCCCCTCTTAACCCCTAGCCTCCCCCTTAACCCCCTAGCCTCCCCTCTTAACCCCTCGCCTCCCTCTTAACTCCTAGCCTCCCTCTTAACCCCTAGCCTCCCTCTTAACCCCTAGCCTCCCTATTAACCCCTAGCCTCCCTCTTAACCTCTAGCCTCTCTCTTAACCCATAGCCTCTCTCTTAACCCCTAGCCTCCCTCTTAACCCCTAGCCTCCCTCTTAACCCCTAGCCTCCCCTCTTAACACCTTAACTCCCTCTTAACCCCTAGCCTCCCTCTTAACCCCTAGCCTCCTCTCTTAACCCCTAGCCTCTCTCTTAACCCCTAGCCCCCCTCTTAACCCCTAGCCTCCCTCTTAACCCCTAGCCTCCCTCTTAACCCCTAGCCTCCCTCTTAACCCCTGGCCCCCCTCTTAACCCCCTAACCTTCCCCTAACCTCCCTCTTAACCCCTAGCCTCCCTCTTAACCCCTAGCCTCCCTCTTAACCCCTAGCCTCCCTCTTAACCCCTGGCCTCCCTCTTAACCCCCTAGCCTCCCCCTAGTCTCCCTCTTAACCCCCTAGCATCTTAACCCCTATGAAAATTAATCCCGTTTGACCCCGCAAGCATGGTACGTGATCGGCCTCGTTACGTTGTGTACTGAAAGTGTGTCTTGCGTGAGATCGACTGGTTTTTTTATAGCTAACTTCAATGTCTGCACCTGGCCCCAGCATTGCAATAAAATGTTACATGGAGGAACAAACACCAGACTCAATCATGCCGAGGGTTTCGTGCCCGATCCTGTTTGGATCGAAACGTTCATTCGAAAACATTGCGCAACACTGCAACTGTGAAGCTAGTTAGTTGTGTGCACTGTACGGACGTACATGTACATGTACATGTTCTGTACATGTTCTGTACATGTACAGTGTTCTGTACATGTACATACATGTACATGTATTATTTACACTCCGTGGCTGCGTGCCTTCATGCACGTGCTGGGTGCGGAGGAGTGCGCGCGCAGCTTGCTACTGCTAGCCAACTGGACCTTACTTCGTGCGCAATCATTATTGTTCTTGAAAACTGCCATCATGATCGTAACGTCAATCAGACAATTTGCAATGCGGGCGCTGAGCTGAGAGCAACACTGGTAAACGTATGCCTCCGTGTAAATGATAGCGCAGTACCAGCGATACGAATAATAACCTCTGATCTTGCCTCCAAATACGGTGAAGCAAGGGACGTTTGCGACCGCGCTGCGTTGTACCGTGTAAATGTCTGCGATCAAATCGCAAACGACCATTGTGCCAGACACCCGGCGCCAATTTTCGCAGACATGCATTTTCAGTGCTCGTGTAAAAAGGCCTTATATAGCAACTCCACTGGAGACTAGCTTACATGTACGTGTACATGTAAACTAAGCAAAGGATGCTGGGATATAAATAATCAAAGATGGCTGTTATTCAATATGTGATTCTCTCAGGTGATTCCACGATAAATAGTTCATGATTGTTGGTGATTCAATGGAAATCTGATCTGGTGGAGTCATTTGAAACTTAACATGTGAGCAACCCTTACAGCGATTATGAGCCCACTATCACAAACCAATATTATAATATCAAAATTGTTACTTGCTTCAGACACATCTAAATTAATTTTGCCCACTGCCCAGATTCAGAGTGCCCGGTGACAAGTGCTTAAAATGGGTAAAATAACTATTTTCTTGGTGAGTTTTTCCAGAAAAAAATCAGTGTGATCAGGACTATTTGACCACGGGAATGCTGCTGTCCATCCCTATAGGAAGAGGCACTGCATGAAGCATCATCAGACTATCAAACCCAATGGCTTCAACACCCAGGAGGGGAAGAACCAGTAACTCAACATTTTAGGCAGTTGTCACTCAGCCTCTCCTTAGGAGACTGCTGGATACCAGTTTTGTGTATTGATGATGGCATTCTTCAGCGATCTCCAGAACATAAGCACTGCCGAAAGTTGGAATCCAGCAGTCTTCTGACGATAGGCAGTGGACAGGCTCATTTCAGAGCCATACTCCTCCAAAGAGAAAACTCACATGGTGTCAGTGCAAACCTTCCACATTTAACACACATCATGCAAAGCTTCAAGTATTATCTGATCATAAGTCTGTCAATTGGTCAAGTGATGTCCTAACATAACAAAGAGGGTTATCTACCTAAGGCCTTTTCACACTATGAACGTTCAACACGTGTTGAAACTTACACAGGTCCGACATGGGTCCGACCCGTGTTGAATTCAACACGGGTCACTCTCGCCGCGGTTTCACACTACGCAACGCCACACAGGCATTTTCTCAACCCGTGTAATGTTTCGACCCGTGTAATGCGTGATCGTTTCACACTACACACGGCATTGAACTTTCAACACGGGTCCAATCTGAAAAACCCCATAATGCATTGCGGCGCGTCACAGCACTGTATTGCTGACTTCTCGAATCTGGCAGCCGCCAGCACCTCGCTTATTTTCTGCAACGCAGTGGCTATTGTTTATCTATTGCCACTGATTGATTAAAGAAAATCACAACGTTGATTTATAAGTACAATAGTTTTATAATTTGTAAAGTGGTCTTTTAAACCTCCCTTACTCCTTAGTAAAATTGAATGACTTCTCGTATTTTCTGCAGCCACATGCACGCACGCGAAGTCGACATCGTAGTACAGTGCATCGCTGACGACTTTGTTAGGGACCCGTTTTTTTGCCGATCTCACCCTGCGAGAGCTTCTTATACATGATTGTAAAAGACATCTTTTTCCATTCCGATGATGACAGGGATAAATTATGTGCCTACAGCCAGAGAAGTTGTCATGTTTCTTGTGCCTGTACTGAACTCGAGGCAGCACTGCCTGTGCATGTGGGGTTTAATACCCCATGCAACCACGGACGTATAAATATACTACACTGTACATGTACGTCCGGCTGGCGGCCGTGCATGCAACAACAAAATCTGGCATGTTTGTTCGTTGCACAGTACAATATCTACAGTGTGGCGCTGCCACGCATGCGCACTTGGCACACGGGTCGAGAGCTCTCAACCCACCTCCCAAGCAGGGTTGGTTTCAACACAGGTCGAGCGCTCTACACGGGTCCGACCCGTGTTGAAATGTTGTAGTGTGAAAAGGTCAGTCATTTCAACATGGGTCCGACCCGTGTTCAACACGTAGATTTTTCATAGTGTGAAAAGGCCTCTAGAGTACCTACTGTGAGTTGTGAGCAGTTCCTGCGAGTCCATGCAGCCATGGGAAGCAAATAAATCCAGCAGAGGTTGGGGTAGGTCAGTACATGTCGGTGTTATGCCACAGGGCATTGATGCTTGTTCTACATCATCAGATCCTTGAAGCTCGGACAACAGGTTTGTAAGCAGCTGAAGGTCCACAGACTGTGATTCCTGAGAGCAACTTGACATCTTGAGAGAGCTGCCTTTTACCCTGTTTGGGAATAAAACACTCTTGGTCAACAATCACTCTTGTTCTATGTATGTGCTTACAGGAACAACCTACAGCTACAGCAACCTACAGCCATACAGAGGAATGGCTGCTGTACGTGGACGTCAAGTCAAGACCCCAAACCCCAGATCCCACCATGACCAAAGGGTCTCTTCTACCCAAGGTCAACCTAGTGGTGAACTCCTACTGTCAGCCTCACATACATGTGTCCTTAGTCAATACCTCTTTCTAATAAGATCCAGTGGGCCCTGAACAAACACAACATCAGGGTTTTCCACACCACACCCAACAAGCTCCAGAACCTCACCCAGACCCACAAGTACAGGTATGATCCGGAGATCAGACCTGGAGTTTACAAGATCCCTTGCACATGCAGCAAAGTGTATGTTGGAGAGACTGGTAGGGATACTAAGGACCTCCCCACAAGACTCAGTACACCATGGCTGCAAAGTCTGGGATCATCAAGCACTCACCTGAGAAGAACCATGTCATCCAGTGGAACAGGCCAAACCCATCACCAATATTGAGAGATGGCACCCACCATTGGGTGAGAGAGGCCATCGAGATCTCTAAACATAATAGTGCTGTTCTTCAGGATGTCAGTAGCCACATCAACAACATATGACGACCACTCCTGCCCAATGGGTCTTCTATACATACAGACAACTCCAGTGCATCCATCTTTTAGTCTGCATCCTGGGTTCTCGTATGCCCTTTTCCATGTACATTAATCTACATTTTTGCACAGCCAGGCTTGCATTGGATGTTGTTATAAATTGCAAGATCAGATCCTGCATTGCATAAACTCAAATGATGATCCTGCATGCGGGATTAGATCCAGGTACTGTATGATCCTTCCCGAGAGGTGGATCAGATCCTGATCGCTCCTGTGTGATCAAGTATTAACGTGGTCAGAGAGCAAGACACATTACATCAGGATTTAATTTCTTTTATCTTTCATCCTTGTTTTTCTGGTTGTTCTAAATTCTAAATTCTTCATAGATTGAACTCTTCATTTTACATCAATTGATGCTGTATGCTTTGTTTGTCTTTTTTGTACATTTTTGTAATTTTATATTTGAAGTTGGTTGGCTTGGCATATTTTTATGGAAACTTTAGTTTGGCTATTTTAAATGAGTTACTAGATTTAAGACTTAAGATCTTGGCCACTTGGGGAAGTTTGTTTGTTATTTTTATTTGGTACTTTCCTCCAGGTTGCATGCTTAAACCATACTAACTAAGGAGGATCGTTAGTTGTTAAAAAGTTCCAGGAAATTGGTTTTCAAACCTCAGGAAACAAAGCAATCTATGCTCAGTTATCCATCTAAATGGTATGGGTCTTCTCCCCTGTCATGTGCGATATAACGGGACAGACGTCTGTGGACGAAGACTACGACTTTATAGCGACTCCACTGGAGACTAGCTTACATGTACATGTACGTGTACATGTAAACTAAGCAAAGGATGCTGGAATATAATCAAAGATGGCTGTTATTCAATATGTGATTCTCTCAGGTGATTCCACAATAAATAATTCATGATTGTTGGTGATTGAATGGAAATCTGATCTGTTGGAGTCATTTGAAACTTAACATGTGAGCAACAGCGATTATGAGCGATTATGAGCCCACTATCACAAACCAATATTATAATATCAAAATTGTTACTTGCTTCGGACACATCTAAATTAATTTTGTTCACACAAAACATTCATCATTTCATTCAGTCTAAGTAAATCTTTTTTCCACGTTGTCTAACACTCTTATTCATGAGTTGATAATGTATCGCCATGGACTTACACTAGAGTTACAGCTAACAAAATTGCAATAATCAATTCAAACAGTAAAGTAGTACTAGTAGGCCTACTACTACTGTACTACTACTAAAGTACTAGTACTTAGTAGGCTTACTACTACTACTTACATGTAGTAATATAGTCCGAGTAACTTGGACCCGACAAGTCACCCTTTTTTATTGAAAATTGGAATTTGGAGGGTGGGGTGACTGTCATCCGACCCTCCAAATTCCAAATTTCGGTAAAAAAGGGTTACTTGTCAGGTCCAAGTTACTCAGGCTATTTACTATTACTATAGTAATAATAGTAATACAATTAGTAGTTGTAGACCTACTAATAGTAATACTAGTTTTAGTACTAGTACGGTAGTAGTACTAGTAGTAGCTGCTACTACTACCGTACTAGTACTTAGTAGTAGTACTTCTACTACTACTTACTACTACTTCTGTACTAGTACTACAGTACATGTATCCTCCAGTTACCGGTTTTCGACGATATAAGGCCTTTTCTTCAAGCTGACCAATGTGAACGGAAGTATCACACTAAAAGAGCTCTCAGTCAATTTGTCCACACCACAGACTATTAGAATAATCATTGAGAATGTTGATCAAGCCTGTCATTTCCGTAAGATTACCCGATTTTGTTGACGGCACACCGCGCAGTAAGCATCATGACAGGTCTAGTTTCGACGGTGGTGTTTAGTAAGGTGTCCCAGTGAAGCCAAATGCAAAATAAATTCTTAAAATAACTCAAAATGCTGTGTGGCACTGTAAAATTCTTGCCTGTATGTTTTTTGTTTGTTCATCTTTCGGTTTTTTTTTTTTTCGACACTTCTTCTAATACTTTCCTCAAAACATTCATATTTTATGCTTAAACCTCATTGGTATGCATTAATTTTGTCCCATTGCCCTGAGCCACTTTGAGATGGGGAAGTTGGATTGACTTTTTGTTATCACCTGTCAACTCCTTTCCCTTCACTTTCACATCCTTTTCCAAATCATCAAAACTGTCCAATAATAATAAGGAAATAAATTTAATCATCATAATGAATAATTCAAATTGAGAATAATTTTCTTAAAATGTGAAAAGATTTACTGAAAGATATCTTTTAACTTTTTTTGAATTTGGATTTTCAAGTAAACCATAGAGGTGAAATACGGTAGGGCGGTATCTAAGAGTGACACATGCAGTATTTCTCATCCTTGTTAATTTCCACATCAGAAGATACATCGAGGCAGGATGTGATAGTTTGGCTTGGTCCAAGCTAATTGTGATTCAGCCATGGAAGCAGATTCTGTTTTCTTTGCCCCTTTGATGGGGTTGTATTTTTTATCAGGTTGATGTCTTCTTCTGTGACGTTTAAAAAAACTCCACAATCTTTCTCACTGCTTCTTCAGTTATGACCTTTCCCAATGTCACTCAAGAGATACATTTCCTCCTCCTTGGTACTTTCTCTAGCTGCTCTTTTATTTATTTGTTATTATTTTTTAAAAGCCTATTAGTATTAGGCCATGTTACTTAATGCCTTTTTACCCAGAACAGGCTGCCTCAAGTTGCATGATATATTAGTTTTCTACGTATGTTGGAGTTTGTTGTGGTACACTCGATTTTTTAGGACCAACAATAAAGAAAACTTGAGCTACAAAGCAACTGCCAATTTTGTACCTAGGAAAATAGACCCCAAAACAGCAACTTTTTGAATCACAGTTTGGCCTACTGGAAGAGCCTTAACTTTCCACATTTTCGGTGACTGACAAAGAGCAGGAAACAAACTGGAAGATAAGAAGTCTGAGATTGTTATAGGGAGTTGTTTTTATCGTGCGATGTGAGTTAGAAGGCCAAGCGTCGAAAACGTGTACCGTCGAAAACTCCCACGATACTACTACTAGTATTAAGTAGCAGAACTACTGACTAAACTGAGTAGTTACTAGTAATAGTATTACAGTACACAGGTACTACAGTACAAAAACTAGTAAAAGTAGTAGTAGTATTACTGGTACTACTATATCGTGGGAACCCCAATTTTCGACGGTGCACCGCGCAGTAAGCATCGTCACCTATTTTCGTCGGTGGTGTTTAGTAAGGTGTCCCAGTGCAGCCAAACGTAAAATAAATTCTGAAAATAACTCAAAATGCTGTGTGGCACTGTAAAATTCTTCCCTGTATGTTTTTTTGTGTTCATCTATGGGGTTTTTTTTTCGACAATGCTTCTAACACTTTCCTCAAATCATTCATAATTTATGCTTAAAACGTAATGGTCTGGTTGATGTCTTCTTTTGTGACGTTTTAAAAAACTCCACAATCCTCTTTCTCACTGCTTCTTCAGGTTTGACCTTTCCCAATGTCACTCCAGAGACACATTTCCTCCTTCTTGGTACTTTCTCTAGCTGCCCTTTTATTTTTTTCATTTTTTATAAAAGCCTATTGGGCCATGTTACTTTTTGTCTTTAACTATAATAAAAAAAAAAATTAAAAAAAATTATATAAGCGAGACGCCCTATAGGAAGCTCCATAGTTTTTACCCAGAACGGACTGCCTCAAGTTGCGTGATATATTTTTTTTCTACGGATGTTGGGGTTTATTATGGTACACTCAGTTTTTTTTTAGGACCAACAATAAAGAAAACTGGAGCTTCGAAGCAACTGCCAATTTTGTACCTAGGAAAATAGACCCCAAAAGAGCAACTTTTTGAATCACACGAGTTTGGCCTACTGGAAAAGCCTTAACTTTCCACATTTTTCGGTGACGGACAAGAGCAGGAAACCAACTGTAACTGTAAGATACAAAGTCTGAGATCGTTATACGTTGTTTTCATCGTGCGATGTGAGTTAGAAGGCTAAGCGTCGAAAACGTGTACCGTCGAAAACGGGGGTTCCCACGATACTAATATAATAAGACTTAAGAGTAATATGATACAAAAAACTGCTTACTGACTAAAATTACCAAAATGCAAATCTCAAAATTTAGTGGGCCTGACATTTCGATCCTAGCAGTAGCAGAAAGGTCATGAGAAAGGTCCTGTTACTGTTAGGATCGAAACATCAGGCCCACAAAATTTTGAGAATTATATTAACTATTGTACTATAATTATTACTTAGTAACTGTACTTACTAAAGTACTGTACTTACTCAAGCAGTCGATGTACCATGGACCTTTTCCTTCCTTGCTAGGACTTCTACTAGTACTAGTACTACTATACTAGTAGTACTAGTACTTTAGTAGTAGATAGTAGTAGTAGTAGTCTGTAGAGTGTAGTAGTAGTATAGCCACTAGGCAAACTAGTAGTAGCATTGAGCTTCGCCTTTGAAATCTTAAAATAGTGGGAAATTTTTGAGCTAAATATACCTGAAGTTTCATTTTGGAAGCCCAAAATCCCATTGCCTCATCGCATTGCCTCATTATTGGAAAGCCCCGCTTTCGTCTGACGTCTACATGGCTAAAAATACGCGCGCTTCTTATGGAGAGCCACTTTTACATACCTCAAAACGAATTTGAAGCAACTCAAAAGGACGTGTTATTGAGCTGCATCTCTAAAACATTTAGAGAAATCTGTGATCTATCTAAGCATGGAGAAACCCATGATCTAAATAACTCGACGATTGATTTCTATAAATATCGCTAAATTCGAAAATATCGTTGCATAAGTAATAAAATGATCAAACGGCCGTCCATACATGTAGCTCCAAACACACCATTGGTAAATGTCTTAAAAACACGTCCATACTTCTAATCCTTGAGGGAAAAAACTGCCTGCTTCAGCGGGCGCGCTCTATGTTGCGTCAACCGGATGTTCATGAGTTCCTGTCACAGAAATCTTCCGGTTTGCCATCGTGTAACTCTCGTGGTGAAAAAGGTCACCGTACACTTCCGTGCACCTCCGCGCGTGCCCAATTTTTAATGCATTATTACATAATGAAGAAAGTCTCTTTCCAACTAAAAACCCAGATTTATGGATTAAAAATATAAGAATGAGCAAAACAAAAACCCACACAAAATGAGAATACGGTAGAGAAAACAAATAAATAGAAATAGAACCCGACTTTCATCTTCCGGTTGTAAGTACAGTATTGCGAATACGGCCCGATTGCGGTACGCGACGTGAGCATTACTACTTGTATCCACGGACGTATATAAAACGTGCTGCTTGTATCGCGCCGAAGTTGGTGTACGTGGTTCGCATTCGGGCCAGAAAAGCGCCTTGTACTGTACTGTACATGTGGATACCGTACACGTAAACAAAATGATACAAAATCAAAACACAAACGTGAAAACGTGCAAAATCACGTTCTTTACACATTGTATTTAAAAAAAAATTAATCCTAAAAGACTATTCTAATAGTTTAAACTGCTTCAATCGGCGCAATACAAAATATATTAACAAAAACGTTCGACGCTCCACGCTTTACCTCCTATCCGAGGAGCCCGGAAGTCAGGAATCTCGCGGTAACACGTACATTCTCGAGGCCAACTTACACGGTCTATTACACTATCTTATAGCGCGCAAAGCGCGCTAGATAGACTACTCCGAGCGAAAGGTGAAGTACGCACTGGACGCCGTTTTAGTAAGCAACTGAATCTGTCGTTTGCTTTCGGTGCTCCTGAAATGAAGCGAGAGAGTCACAAAGTATAATATAAGATACAACTTTGGATGTGTGAACAGAGTGTGATAACTTTCGATGTGATATGAGCACCAAAAGGAAGAGAATGTGTGCCACTTTGTTTACTAAAATGGCGCCCAGTGCGTACTTCATGCACTCGGATGCGGACATGTGATCTCGCAAGAGTAGGCTATCTTGCGCGCAAACGCGCTATAAGATCTTTGGTGTACACTTACTTAGTTTTTTTTTTATAAGTGTCAGTTAAAATTGCCAAAATGCCGAGAAACATTTTATTTTGTGCAATGGTTTGTTGCAGTGTCTGCAAATGCAGAAATAGAGTGTGAGCTTTCATGGGATACCGAAAAGCCCAAATCTAGCAAAAAAGCCCCGAAAAGATAAAACGACAAGAATGCATGGAGGCGAGCTAATTCTCGGTGATGATCAACCGCGTTGACTCAAGCTTCAGCCCTCGGACACAGCTATATTGTTCGAGGCATTTCAGTACAGAGGAAACTGTTGTTTATGAAATAATAACTAATTAGGTGTACACTTCGGCACTAATCCTTCCTAATATGACAAAGGAATATCCCACAATACGATGTAGAGTAAAAATTGTAGGGTTAAAAACTATAGAAGACTTTCGGAATTATTTTTATTTCTCCCAGTAGGGCCTAGTTAACTAATATAATAGCTGCCCCAAAACGTCAGTATTCCTCCGAAACAACTCTGAAAATTGTTCAACAATTCAGAAAAATTAGTCATACACGTATGACTATTTTTTTGACTAACATGACTAACATTTTGTTTCTATATTTGAAAGTACTTGTACGCTGTCTATTACATCATTTTAAGACGTGTTAAAGAAAAAAAAATTGTTTTCCGAGGCAAAATAATAGCGTAGCTGCGATACGATGCCGGCCGTCAAGCACAAACTCTATGCGTTAAAAAGTGTCAAAGGTCAACCGGCGTTCTGTGCCTGGAAGTTCTGAACCTCGCTAGACGGAACATGTTTGCGCGCAACGCATAGCGCGCCCGCTGGAGTTGACAGTCCTTTTGTTAGGCTTTTGAAAAAAGGGCGTTTGGCCTTTGGCACTTTAATGGATAAATCACAGTACCGCTTGTGAATGCAAGTGTGGTATTGAACACTCTAGTACTTCATTGCTTACAATCGCAATGTTTTTAAATTTTATCAACAGGCACTTCTGTTGTGAAAGCCTGAAGTGACTTTTCCCGCTTCGTGTGCCACATCTTATTCAAATTAGGCGGTAATGCACTGAACATGTTGTAGGCCTACTCGTTACGTAACAATTAAGTAGGCCCCTATAAAGTAGATTTATGCTAATTCGCCTGGCACTCAACCAAATAAATTGACATTTTGTGATCCCTGTACTGCTGCACCAAGGTTCGAAGTTCCGAACTAGGCCTACTCGTTAAAAGGTGAACCTGCTAATACTGACTGTCCGCTTAAACTCGTCCGATCCGCTTATCCTTGTCTCCCGAGAATGGCAGAAGTTTGTATTTTAGTACTGCATTTGCATGCATGGGTTGATCAAACGATTTTCTTTCCAATGCTTAGGTCTAGAGCTAGGCTACTATTATACAAGGAATGGGATCAGAGAAAACTGTCCAAAAATTGGCAATGTTTTACCATTCGTGGCTATAAGACTTACACTGACCTGGATGACTCGGATACGAGACATGTAGGCACAACCAAATGCAAAAGAGTGGATATAATTCACTGTCTATCTCAAGGAGTGAAAATCGCTCCAAAAAGCTCTAAAAAGAGTGAAAAACCCCGTAAAAGATCTGAAAACCGCTCATATCGCTCCTTACTCTTGTAAGAAGCAGGAGCGATATGGAGCACAAATCGAAAAGGAGTATATAGAGTACTATAGAGTGGTGTTTGACTCCGCTCTTAGCGGTTTCCACGTGCACCTCTTACAGTGGTTTTCACTCTTTTTGGCGGTTTTGGCTTTTCTTGAGGAAATTTCAGTTTTTCACTCTTATGCATTCAGACATGACTCTAACTTGGCTTTGGATTCGATATTTTGTGACTCGTATAAAAGTCTGCATAGCCTATGGCACTTGTTTGGTTTTCTTTCCTTTCTTGCTAGGTGTCCGTTATTCTACGCGTGTTTTGATTGGGCTTCGTTATTTCTGTAACGTCGAAATTTCGCGTTCGGCTATGGCTGCCGTTCTTCTGTTTTTTGCATTCATTTTCCCCCCTTATTATAAGTTCATGCTTATATGCTGCACACGGCAGGCGTATAGGCCGTATATCTATAACACTCCTGGAGGCCTTCTCCGTCTTTTTCTCCTGGAGATAATCAGTTAGCTTCATGATCTCCAATGTGAAAGAGATAGGCCTGAAGAATGAACAAACTGGTTTGGGTTCCTTTCTCCGCAACAGCCTGATCAAGCCGCATGAGGCCGGCCTCAATCGAGAATCATCTTTGCATCCTGCCGTCTGACAGTGCTGCAGGTCATCGACTCTGAAAATAATTAGATTTATATACACTGTAGGCCTACATGCATGTACTTAGGCCTAGTCAAATACATGTGCATGTCATAATATGATGGTACGAGCCCGTTTATACGCTATATGCCCGCTACTAAAAATCTACAAGCGGACATATCTCTACAGGCCCTATACAGACATTGTGTGGTACAAAGTTGCAAACCTTAAGATTTCGGGCATGGCCATTATCAAGCATAGCATGCATGCATGAATATAATGCATAATTTTGCAGCCCTGACTGTTGCTTGAAGAGCAACTCCAACGAAAAGTCACTTTCCCGGGTTTGACCTTTATTCAATAGTTGAAATGACGAGACAGACGAGATGCGTACAGCAGTACTGTCCACCATACTCTGGCGTGGATGTGTTATGATTTCAGACTCCGTGACAATGACGTCACAAGCTCAAAGTTAACATGGTAGTTGATCTCGCGCATTTCAGAAATGGGGCTGACTCGGCTCACAATTAAATTTTGGGTTGTATGGTGACCAATCTATCCATAAACAATCTTATTTGTTTTAAACCGTTGAAGTTGCTCTTTGAATAAATGTGGGATAACCATGAACATACAAAAATATCAAGCGCCTGTTCTTGAAATAACGTTATCGATTTGGTACAAAATACAGGTAAGTAGCTAGGCAGTATTCGTCTGTACGGGTCTTTATTAATGTCCAGCATCTTTTTATAAAAATTATTCGATAAATAAATTGATGTTTTTAAAGACCGTAGACTCTGAATTGGATAATGCAAAATGATATGCTATGAAAATTGTGATGAAAACGACATAATTAGAGCAGGCAATTCGGTATAGGCATAGCTGAACTCATGTGTTCCCGTACTAGAACTTTGTCCACGAAAAAAAAGCTTCTACATGGACATTCTAAAACAAACAGAAATAATTATGAGTATAAAACAAGGTTGCAAAAAGTCTGTAACTTTGACCAAGTGAAACAAAGCGTTTTCCTGATATTTTCAACACTATTTACATTACATTCTGATAACAGCATTATATGTACATTATAGATGTTTTTGCCAAAAATGGTGACTCCATGCGTAAACTAACATCATTCTTTCTGTTTTTGTCAGTAAGCAGTTTGCAACATTGTTTGCATTTAGTGCCTACTCGTTCTTTCTCTGAAAGTGATGAGTGCACCGCACAATGTAAATAGCAATGTACATGACACACGAACACACTCATTAATACAAAAACAATAGAGGAAATGGCTGTATGAAAATGATTAGGTTATTGCAGCCGTTCAGTCTCTTCATTCGTGTAGGCCAGTGTATTATACTTTCCACGGGCTGGTGATTTTAGTCCAACGTATATCGTAATCCAAAGCCTCGTTTTTGCTGTTGCCTGACAGAAACACATCAGTGTTAACAAATTGTTAATGGCACGTTAAACATAGTACATTTATGGGAATGTTCCTTATTTTTTTTAATGACATACGATGCAATGTACAGGCAATTACCATTATAGGGGGTCTATATATCAATGATATATCCACGAAGAAAGCCACTTTACAATCAGCATTGATTTGGAATTTTCCAAAAATCTGTCGTGTTACCTAAATAGACCTTCGATCTAGTGTTAGAATTTGCCTTCAAGGTTACTGTAGAAATTGTCCCGTCTGGTAATAACTAATGCGATTTAGGCCTATAAAATGTACATGATTGTAATTCAGATGATTGTGTTCATTATAATTATCATCGAAAAGTCCATTATACAACTGCATACACTATATCGAATACTTTGCACACTTGAAATGGCGTTCGATTTCCATGTTCGCCATCATAATTGCTTCTTCATGTAGAGCTCCGAAGAATGGACTACAACATTTCAGGCAGAAATGGATATTTTAAGAAAATTAAAATTTACAAACAGGAAAGGCCTCGGATCGCAACTCACTCAAACAAAATACTGCAGGCTTGTGTTTACCGGAACTAATATTGCCCACTATAGACCTACTTTTTTTTTTCGAAGTAGGCCTAGTTTGACTCAACCCGTGCTGCAAACATTGGGTTTCAATGTGAACGGCCCAAAGGTCGACATATTCCACTTTTCGTCTCGTGGAGAAAACAGAGCAAAAACTTCAGGGTAATTTCCAGACTGCGTGTGTTCAGCTTTTCAGATTAAAGAGGCGAAGCCTGGACCCTCATAGCCTTCCTATAAAGCAAGGTTTACAGACATTTCTTGGTTGTGTCGGTGATTACACCATGGCACTCATACGGCGGAACTGAGACAGGTCACTCCAGGTATTAGATAAGGGCGAAGAGCAGTCTGACGAGGGGCCGGATATCTCTAGTAACCCGCTCCGGATGCTCTGATGCAAGGTGTGTACCTCAGGACTGAGAGCGCGCAGCTCCTCGCACGCCCTCAACGGCGAGACTACGATAGAGATGAGGCAGGAATGCAGGGGCATGTCGTGCGATACCAGTTTCTGCGCCACAGTGAAGTAGATCTCTGGCGGCGCTGGTAATCCGTCCTCCCCCAGGTAATAGCGACGGATTTGGTCACGAAAACGACCCAACTCGAAAACCTTTACCTCGACGTCTCGCTCCAACTTGGTAGGGGTCTCGTTGGTATTTGGGGCGCACCAGAAAACCACGCTACGACATCGGCGCGTGACGTAGATATTGCCATGACGACACTCGATACTCATACTGAGATTGTGAAAAATAATACAAACTACAATTGTTGAAGTTGTCAGAAGCTAATTTTTTTTTCGTCTATGGTCCTTGTAAATCTTTTAATCATATATAGTGCCTGAAGTTTTGATCGTTATTGTGAATATAAGTTGTACATATTTTATGGGAATATTTTCATTCGCAGTTCAATTCCACATAAAGAGAAACTTCCAGATGAAAGTGTTTGCATGACATAATTGTCAATAGTGTATATATCCAACGTTTTGTACTCGGCACGTCCCGACTGTGTCGTCTAAGACTGTCGGTTACCACAGGAACGCGTAAATTAAAAAGACTTTGCCAGCGTTCATCTTTATACTCCATGGAGTTACAATTTGTATTATAGCAACGACAAAGCCATTTTATTCGCTTCGAATTCACCAGACAGGTTCTCCCTTTCCCTGCACATATCACTCACCCTTTCTCAAAGCAGCCCAAGACCTCAGCTGTCTGACGAATCTGTCTCTCGGCCATCTGTGATTGGGGGGTGACGGTTCTGATATCTGGCAGGTTGAAGGCTTCCATGCCCCGTTGGATACCCTCTTCCCACGGCTGGTTGAAGTAAAGTAAGCACCCGTTGGGATTGTCCACACAGCGGTAGCCAGCATCGGTGGACTGGTAGGAAATTTGGATCGCCATGACGTGCTCTAAATGTCAACCATTAAGAAACCAAAGAGAACACTATTTATTTCCATTTCCCGATATGCGTCGACTTCTGTCGACTACCAAATCTTTCGCTTATATAGTCACAAAGTTCAAGACAGCGATTTTGTTTAAGAAACACCATAGGGAAAAATCTGAGCATGTACCATTACAAGGTAATTGCAACTAGTATTAGGAAGAGCACCGTATTTCTCATTTTTTTTACTGCAAATAACTGTCAGACTGGACCAGCATGGGCAACATTTGGGAGACGTGAAAGCTAGGCTTCGATAATGTTACTGTAACTTGTTAGGGAAGGCCCGTAGTACCCAGACGGACATTGTTAGAGGACAAAACAATGTACAGCTAATATCTCTTCGATTGATCAAACAAACTGCTAGGCTATGAAGAATAGAGAGAGAAAGATTACCGGTATATGTGCACGGATTATAAGACAGGAGTACGTACGGTGTTACTTCCTGCAGGCCTATAATGAAGGGGACATTCAGAGTGAATGTCGTTCTATTTTATAATGTTTTGTCTACGGCGACAATGAAAGGGAACAGGAATGCACTGGGAAAACGGATTAATATGAGGGAGCATGATACCACTCTTAACCGTCATGCACTTATTCCAATGATATCAAAATAAAAGTATCCTTAATCTTTGAAGAGCATAAGAATTGCTTTCCAAGTAACCAGGGAGTAGGCCTACATTATTAATATCAAATAATCCACGAACGTTGTGACGGAGGCGTTCTTAAAATTGTTTGGCGATTTGTTGGCCTTTTCACTGATTGTCTTTCTTCTGTCTCGCTCCGGCCCGCAGCCTGTGCAAGTCATTTCAGGCATGCCAGCTTGTCCCTTCTCCTTGCTAATGTCACGGCTCACAGGTGCAATGGGACCTTTCCGCACTGTGGCTAATATTAGCGCGTCATGTGACTCCCAATAAAATGACCTATTTATTTTTTATTCTCCCTTTACCCTCCTTCAAAACGTTTGAGGAATAAATAAGTTCGATAGATTGGCCCTTGACTTTCCAAGATTGGCAGAGGGATCACCTGGTGATGTTTATCGTTATCCTATACGTAAACGTGGTATTAGTGACGATATTCCTTCTCGAATGAAGCAGCAGGTCTAAGGTAATGCACTTTTGCATTTTGGTTAAAACACTCAGCAGGAGAAATCAATATGGGAGCCGCGTGCTTATCTCAGCAAGGTATAAAAAGAAGCCCTCGGTCCTATGCGGAGATCGAGCCGAGTAAAAATAGAGCCACTTGCGGTCACGAGCCTTGGACAGTATAAATTGAATTTCAAAATAGGAATACCGTCATCGCGCCAGCAACGCGGACCTTACAGCGACCCCTGTGTGGAAACTCACCATCTGGTAAAGATGGTTCCTTGCATGAACGCATGCGCTTGGAGTTGGAGGAGTAGCCGTGTTGCTGCTGCTGAGGTTGGTGATTGGCCACCTCGCTGGTATCCATGGTGCCCGATTCCGTGGACATGGTCATAGCGCAGGTGGTTGTGCCGGGGAAGGCCTGGTTACCCGCCACGCTGCTGCCGTAGCTTGGCGGCGGATTGGTTTTGGTGGTGGCGGTGCAGGTGGTGAAGCCTGATGACGTCACGGTTGTCATGGGGACCAAGTCATGGTAGTTGACGTGTCGGGGATCGTTATTATTGGTCAGAGTGTCTGCCACTATTTAGAGGAGAAAGGAAGGAAGTAACAGTTTGGGAACTTCGTAGCAGCTTTGGACCATATGAGGAAGGTCAGCTGACTAAATATAGATGAATGGCACATGGGGACAAGTCCCTGAAATTTCACTGGGCTGTATTACACTGTCACTCAGATCTGATTATATCGAGTTCAAGATTATTACGAAACACAGTATTATCACTTTGATAATAACCTGCAAAATTATACCGCAATGACAATTTAAGGTTCACTTTTGCTTCACATTCTTTAGAAAAGATGAGATCATAAAATTCAAAATTGTGTCTATTTTTTTAACACAAACAAACATACAAACGGCCAACCAAACAAGCGAACAAGAGCACAAAATAACTAGCCTTACCGCTGCCACTCGCAAGCTTAGAATGACGTCCTTGTTCCACATTGAGGGCGCCCTCGTGTTCATACATGTGACCGCTGCTGGTGGGATAATGGGCGTGGCTGGCAGGATGGTGACCATGGTTACCACCTATGTCTTCGGTAATGACATCACTGATGATGTCAAGATCGGATGCCGAGCTACTGCTGCTTGTATTATAGCCTGTAGGCAAAAATGTTTATGTTTATTTAGACCAACCTCATCACAAGCATTTTGCTGTTCCAGCAAATGATTTTGTTGATCATTCTTTTTACACACCTAGTTTTCGTCCTGATTATCTATTAACAGAAATCATTGTATCTTGGTTCTAGAGTTATTCGTCCGCAGACACTTACAGTTGTAACTTGTATATCCGTAGCTTGGGTCGACGCTGGTTGTTCGACTCTAAGCAGTGAAAGGGGAGAAATGACGTTCTAGATTTACAGGTACAGTAATTTAAAGTATATTCCGGCATTCATAACACATACTTTAAGTAAAATAAAACAGTTGATGTGTATATTTTGTTTCTGTCTTTTACTGTTTATGATTCATTTATACTTCATGTACGTATTCTAGGGACGCTGTTAATCTATAGAATTACTTACCGGGTCGAACCAAGAACTAGCTTGCTGTTGATAATTCGTCTGGCCCAAAGCATGCCTGTCCGAGCCATCTTTGGGAAAATGCATAACATTGATAAAAAATAATGGGTGTGAAAAGGAAAAGACGAGAAGTATAAAACCTTCCAAGCATCATTCGGCCGTCCTAGGCCACCACTAAATCATAGACCCATACAAAAATATGGAACCAGTAAATGTGCTTACTTAGAGCTGGATACTGGTTGATGTAAGGTGAACGTTGGTCAACCATGTACGGATTGTTGTACGCAACCGAATATCCACCAACCGACGACAGACTCTGCAAGAAATAAATCACCATTATATAAATTACTTGCCTAACACTTCCATTGATTACATTTGTCTCGTAAAACGTTTTTCTCTTTCTCTTGGCTCTTACCCTGGAATGGTCCGCCTGGCCACCAGACGGGCTATTAGACGCACGGTTTCGCATGGAACTGTTGGAAGCTGTGTTTGAAAAAAGATAAGAGAACGAATGAATGAATGAATGAATGAATGAATGAATGAATACTTCATTTCTGCAACTATTCAAGTTAAACACAAATTCGGATACGAAATAAGACCAAATGAAGAGAACATCAAGTCCGTCTAAGTGTCAATAATATGTCGGATTGGGTTGTTCTTGACGGATTTTGTTGGTGTCTAACTCCCACATGCCAATCTGATGCCTCAACCACAACCCACCCCCAAAGAAGAGACGATTCTCGGTTTCTTTAACGCGGTTGTAGTGTCCGTGACGGGAGGGATTGACGAGCAGGGGGCTTCATTTATTTTATGGATAAAAATACAATATGGTAGGCTCTTCAACAACAGTGGCCAGTCAAGGTAAGTTTGTGTCTGGCCGTTCCTAGACCCACGAATAGTGACGTCAGTCAATGGACAGCAGGGGGCGCGATATAACGCGACGTCACTCAGTGCGGAGTCACAAACACACTATATTGAGGTACTATCGCCATACCCGTATTCAATAGGAGAGTGGAACCCCCACCAAGTTCCCGCAGTGGCTTTCATCAGTGGTCGACACCCCCTGCCCCTCATCGCCCCTCCCCCACATCTATTCAGACAGGTCCGGGCTCTGGATGCATTTGTAAGACAACATGGGGACTGCGGCTGTGACGTATTTTTCCAGTTGCTGTTCTCACTGTCGACGGCAGACTTGTCTGGTTTTGTTCAAAACATGATTAGGAGACGACCTAAAATAGCCAATAGCTTGGTATCAAACTGCTCTTGGATTTTTTTCCCATTCATAACGTTAATTTATTGACCATTGCACGCTGTACTATATATAATCCGAAACGGTTTGACAACAAAATAGTCAATAAAAGATAAGTGAGGAAGTGGATGCCGTCATCCCTCCCTCCATAACCTTGGTGTCCGTCCACTTGACCCGTTTGAGAGGTTTGTACAGCTCACAGACTCACGTTTCTTGGGCAGCAGTCTGTACACTCGATATGGTTCGGGGATGTCCAGTTGTGTCTTCTCGTGAACTTCGTCAATGTCAGGAAGCTTGTTGAGTGCCGTGCGAAGACGAGTTTTCCACACGGCTGGTTCGGGCACGTGAATCCCAGGCTTGTATTTGCCCGTGTTCAAAGACCAAAGCTGAGACCATGAATGACAGGGAGAGAAGTGCTGGGTTAGAACAAGGCGGCAATACCACGTTTTATTCATTGAATTGTGTCGTCCATGCCTGTTCCTCAATCAATTTTATTTGTACGCTAAATTTTTTCACTTCCATTAGGCTATATGCACGATCGTTTATAGATCCTGAGTAATGCATGTTATGCTTTAATTATTGTATTGATTGACACAAAGAGGAAGGGTAGGCCAAGTTCGTGCTGACGAGAATATAAACATCAAGGAGGGGTAAGAAAACAAGGCGGGAAGAATACCTTGAATATCTTGGAATCCTCCTCCTGGTTGTAGTCCTGCTTGCCTGCGTGCTTCCAGGGGATCTTGAACAACTTCTTCTCTTTGTCGATCCAATCCAGTCCTTTGACGGATCCCTCATTGACCAGGTTCTCGAGCCAGGGCCTGAGTCGATGTCGTGTGTGGTGAGTTCGGGGAGAGGACGAGTCCTCCACACCGTCTGTCGACCCTGGAGCTGGACACGTTTTGGTCTGCATGGGCTCGCTAGACCTGCGGAAATTAGAGACAATCAAAAGTGCAAATGAATTAGCTACTACCAGTTTTGCCACCCTTTCCTTTATCAAATCCTGGGTTGTTTTAATAGAGCGCATTGGTAGCACAAATGACAAAAGATCTACGAAATGCGGTACATCCGATCGAAAATGAAGGAATTTTAAATTATATATGCAGTTTTCGCTGTAGGGGAGGGAAATTCCTTCTCCGGTCGAAACATGCCGATTCATCTGCATACTCCCTTCTGCTTATAATGATATCATCTAGTTATGGAACACTTAATAATTCTTGAACCATGCATCTGTCGGAATTATTTCGAAAATCCACGAAAGCGAAAAAGCAAGGATAAAGCAACCACTAGGCGGTGTTAGTAAAAGTGCTATCATCTTAATTCAACTTTTATTCCAAAGCTCCAACGACTCGCATTGTACTGTTCCTCTTGCACGTGTCTTGATGAGTATCAGTTTGTTGGTTGACAACCTTATATCAAATAGAAATACTACAGATCTGGTCTTGTCATTAGTGAGCCGAGAAATTTGTCAGGCCCTGCACTCCCGGAAAACACGGTTGTCCTTGCCCGTATAGGAAAGGCATTGGGGCTAGCACATCACTCAAGCAGAATTGCAGAGTAGGCCTAACTGTGGATTTACGGCTTTCTTATAGAAGCATAGATTTTGCACACGCTCAGCAGGGTCTTAGGGTTTTCTGATTTTTGGTGCTTTCCCTTGGTGTTGTATCGGACTAGGCTTCGGCTATACGGGGAGTGATGGATGGCGACCTGGTCGGTTACATGCACTGTGCGACGGTCGGCCAAGGAACCCAGTAGCAGTAGGCCATGCTCCGGGTAAAGAGGCCTAAAGTCGAGGCCAGGTCACTTCCTGGTGGAGCAACCCTGGGAGGAATGCTCATGCTCACCAACCCACCCTCAAAAGGGTGCAAGTGGTTTCAGTGGGATACCGTACCAATTGGACAGGCTGTCAGGTTTATGCCGGGGAGGGGTTAGTTAGTATTTTACAGTAAACAATAATCCAGAAAACATATAGACTTGGCAAAAGAGTCACTCTTGATTAAATCTGAGCGACTTCTGTTCCGTCTGAAAGAATTAATACAAAATGTTAACCCAAGAAAGCCATCATTTACAAGCTAAAGCTACAGACCCATCGTCGAGAGTTAAAATAAAAAACTGACAATAATGCAACTGCAAGTAAAGCATTATAAAAAAAAAACATGACTGTCGACGGTATAGAGTGAGGCGAAACACATTTTTTATCTCAGCATAATTTATAATAGCGCGCACGATCCTAATAATGGTTCGCAGAGTCAGAACCCTCCCCGTTACATTTGCAGCGGGTAATAGTACAATGGGGGTAATTATAGAGCCCTGTACGTGAATAAGACGAAAACCTGTGATATTAACAAGAGGATTTGAAGATTTTTGAGGCTGAAATACAGGGCAGCTATAGGCCTAAGTTTACAAAACTGAGAGGTTCTTTTCAGAACCACACTTACTCACAAAAGAGAATTTACATGGTGTCTCCGCAAACCTAATTATCCCAAAACTGAGAGGGAAAATGACTTCACAATCCCAATCCCGATTTTGGAAAACACCAAAACATATTAACAAAATATTCAAAGGTGAAAACTAGCTCTTTCCTCCAATCATACAAAGTCCGTCAACCAGGGAATCTTTATATGGTTACACTGTGTCGCTGGGAAAACGATATCTAAAATCTGTGTATCGTTAAACTAGCAATGACTTCGGGGAAGAAGAAGCGAGCAGCTGCATTGTTCTTGATTACATTATTATGGGATATCAGAATTCCATAGGTATAAGTTGTTGGCATAATGATGTCGTTTATCTGTAATTTTCGCGACTTCAGAAGACATAAAATGAACTTGTGCCGAAGCCTGCATGGTCTCGTCCATTGATTTGTGCCATTTCAGTTACGCTAAGAAACTAAACACAAAATTGCACTGCAACTATATAAGCACTTATGCTGTAAACATCCTATCGTGGACAAAGGAACAAAGGGAGAAGAAATTCCAGTTTTCTGAGGGTTCTCGAGAATGTGTGGGGTCAGGGTGCTTTCTTCGACCGATGGAATCATGGCCAGTGCCGCGACGACTCAACAAGTTGACCGTGTTTTGCCGGCGGGGTTGTACCGTGGTGTAGGGTGTCTGTGCGGTAGCTGTGTGCGTGTCCGCCCATGTCGGTCACCAAGGGTCTGAGAACCGAGGGGGTCGGTTGAACAAGCCCTGCAAGGGGTGTAGCATGGCGGGACTACTGGCGGGAAAGGTGCTACATTTCACGGTAGATATTGGGTGACAAAAGCTTGTCATTTCATGTCATTTTTGATCTCTTCCAGATGGTTTGCTTAAGGAAAAGAGTAGTTTTTCACCCGTTAAGTAATTTAATTACCACGCATTGCTTATAATTGGCTTGAACCTTTAAATCTATTATGTATGATTTATTGTGTCGTTTTTCTAAAGTTTTACAATCTTGAACGCAAAACATTATAAACATCGTTAGGCGGGGCCAAAGTAATACAAAATGTTTAAACAACAGAATATTTTGAAACAAAATATTGAAATAGCAAAGAAAGAAAAGTTTAGTCTAACATCATCCCTATGGCTCAGGTGGCAGAGAGTTGGGACGTCAAACTAGAGACTAGAGTTGAAAACTCTAATCGTATATAGAAATACTCCATAAAATGGAAATGTAAAAAAGTCAAATGTTACATTTCAATTTACAAAGGTTGTTTGGCGAGACAGGAAATAATCCGACTCCACATGAGATTGAATAAATGCAGAGCATCTTTATTTGTTGACGGCAAGTTAAACTTATCAACACTGAACGTTCTATAATGTAGAGAGCGCACTTAAACACTTAAACACTTACTTCATTTCTGAAGAACAGCGCTGCACAGCAGTGGTACTAGAGGATAAAGATGTCAACATGATGTCTCCGCAGTGGATGTATCACAACTCTACGAGGCAATCGATCGTGGAGAGGCCGTGTTGTAAAAGCAACCAAATACCAACCAAGAGCAGTTACCAACCGAATGGAACTTCTCCAAAAGTGACATCAACTTTTATACCGTGGTTCGCATGTAAGCGCCCTGCCGTTGGTTGTGACGTCAGATCACGGTGACTGTGCGTTCGTGCGCAGGCCGGGTTGCACAGGCTGTGTAAAGGTAGCGGAAATGAATTGTGAGTAAATCCTAACTACTAGGGCTTGTCCAAAGCACCGTACTGCATCGCGCTAAATATTCACTCGCGAGTGAAAATTCGTTTAATAATGGTACTTAGTCATTATGTATATTCATTACATGTCACCGAACGTAGTCATTGGATATAGTAATATTCAACCTTTGCGGGGTGTGCTTATTTAAAGTTTCCTAGACCTTGTCATCTAAAATGATACCCAGTCATTGGTTGACACGTGGTAAATAGTCACATGATGATGTCCTGCAGTAAAACAAAAATCGTTACCACGCTACGCACGGCTTTGTGATTTAAAAGCTTTGTTGATTGGCTATAGATGAAGCATGCGCAATTGAGCTGCTCACAAGGAGAGCTTCTTTGGACCAATCAGCATTCACCCAACCGAAAAAATCATAACGAAGCATGATGCATGCAATCTCGCTGAACTATTCAATAACCACACTGATGCCATGCAATTCTAATCCTGCCTAGCCTGTGCAGTGAAGAACGAATATCCATAGTAAGGCGGGTCTGTATACTGATGAATTTTGAATGTACATTGCAACTTACATTAGGAAGCACAAGTGTGGGACTTGCAAGCCTTCAGTTAAGGAATACAAGAAGACTATAGTCAGTCCAACTTAGGCGCGGGGAGTGGGAATTTAACAAATTCGCCAAGAACTGCACCAACTCGTTAAGATTACTTATTGTTATTTCACAATTTGTATTGGACACCCCATACTAGGCCTATCCATTACATTAAGTGAAGCTATTTTGCGTTCCCAAATCAAAATATCCAAATATCACATCACTGTGTGTTGTCCTGTTTGTCGTGGTTCAGACAAGCTGGCTTGTGCAATTATAAAAGCCAAATAAAAGTCAAAACAAAAGTACAAACATTCACATTTCTATAGTTTAAATACGTCAAGCACATCAAGTTCCTTGGATTCCCAAATGAGGAGCAAGAGAGAGGAAATCGAAAACCAACATCCATTCCGAGGAAACTACACAAAAAGTCCCTTTCCAACAAATCATTAGGAACATCGGAGAAGCTCCTAATTATTTCTAAGGTAATCGGAGGGAAGTGTCTTGTGATATCTGGGCACATACCCCACTATACGGCCCAAACACAATCAGCTCCTCAACCAAACACCACTTCCCTTCGTTTTTTCCCGAATCTCAATCTGGACGCTACTACGATGTTATTGTATACCGCTACTTGGTTAAGCATTTCCCGGCTTTCATTTTCAGTGATTTTTGGTGGGATTTTCATTGTTTATTCTTTCTTCCTTCTACTTCCAGGAAAAAAAAGGACGAGCACGCAGCGTTATTACAGACTTTGGTTTCACAGCCCAATGTCCCAGGGTTTTCAAAGAAAGACAATGCAGGGGACACAAGTTCGCTCTTCTTTTTTCTCGCGTCACCTTTTCTTGACCCGGTCCCCCAAAAAAAATCAAAAAAAAAATCACTAAGATACAGGACAGTTATAGTATGAAATCACCAAGATTAATTTCCAATTCATTTAACCAGTGTTTAGGAAATTTCAGCCTTTTCTTTAATGTAGCCTAAGTCCTTTTGCGACAATAGAAGAGATAGCAAGGCGATAACGTCAATTCACTGATGTCATTGCAGTGTTAAATGGATTGAAATTGATTTCGTGGGATTGGGTACTTGATAAGAATTATAGTTGATATGAATGACATTGAAAACAATAAAATCAAAAGCTTTGTAGATTGGTACGATGCAAAGTAACTTCGATTTTACTCAGGTTCATATCGGTGCCACAAGGCATGTCAAAGGAATTTTCCCCTTCACCGATACGGTGGCAGACATCTGAGGCCACACAGTGTGTAATTGTTTGTTTATTGGTTGTCTGCTTGATTTTATCTTCTGTCGTTTTCATTCTGACGTTTCTTTTCAGGTGATTAATAAAATCAACAACTCAACTTTTTCAGGTTTCCGGGGGGGGGGGGCTTTCAGAGAAAGCGTTACTTGTTCAAATCGGGGTAAGGGGGGAGGTGTAGTTTATACGCACAAAGAGTATTACAAACAGATCTGAAAACAGTCCTGGAGGTACGGACTTGATTTAAATGCACGAGACAGCGCATGAATGGGTGGAGGCGAGAGGAAAGACGGGGAAATCCCAGCGTGCTTGGGCCGCTGTTGGTTAACCGCTATTGGAGCAGGTGGCACGGCATGGAGGCTTGAACAAAGAGTACTCGCGTGCGGGCACGAGCCAGTCAGCGCAAGGTGCTGATAGGCGATAAGAACTATAACAATGACGTAACGTGTCATCATAAAGAATATTAATTACTTGAATCAATAGCACTATTTTGTAAGAGTGGGCGCTACTTGTCATATCGTAATGAAGTGTTGTACCTATTGGTAATGTATTGATCTCGTTAAATGTATCAATCGATTTGTTGATTCATGATTGATTGCTGATGTGATGAAGGCGAAAGGCTTCATGCAATCAAGATAATGTTTAGCCGCAACACTTGAAGGACTATACAGACTGAACGCGTACACGGGAAAACGCTTATACACAACTTCCCGTAGGGTTTTACTCAGAGCTAAAAATATATGAACTAGATGGCCATGCATCACTTGCTAAACCAAGCTATTATGAGGGAAGACCGTCTGCATTTACAGAATTTGAATCTCCGTCAAGAACAACAAGATGTAAAGTTTCCCCTGTACATTATGATAACAAGTAGAGTACACGGTTGCATTTTTATAGGTCTATACCTCCATTTGTTTTATGTACCAAATTGTTTCACACCGCTAACTGACATTTTACCCAAAATATGCATATCTCAATTGAATGACAGTCAAGTAGTCAAAAGAAAACGACGATCCAGTTTTATATTTACATAAAGTTACTCGTATAGCTCTACAAAATCACCATAAAAAGCGCAATATGGACTGTTTATTACGGAATAGAATATAGGTCTACAAAGTTAAGTGGAACAATCACTGGTTTCAAGTACATGATGAACGCGTGGGGCGCACTAATCGGAAGTGCACAATGGCTTGCATGTGGCAACAAGGAAGCAACGTTTTACGACAACATGCAGCAAGAAGACTTCATTCTCAATATTTTGTACCCAAACGGGAAATACAAACTAGGGTTTAGGGTGTGGGTATAGCTTGCACTCAGATGACCCCGACCGGATACTATCACGTGTCCTGCCTTTTCTGTCTTTGCCATTGGTGTTCCAGTGTACATTTTCCCTGTCCTATCAAGGCTCCTGCAAACCTGTAAGAGCAAACTAGGCCAACCGGCTGTGCTACGGACTGCCGCCCAACGCCTACTACCACACCAAAATGACTGACATGTACTTCGTTTATTTGTGGGTGTGTATTTGTTCCTCGCTGTCTGTGTATGTCCGTCCGTCCGTTTGTCTGTCTGCCTATCTGCCAGATCAAGGGCGAGTACCTTATACCGTGTGTTTGTGCATGTTTTTCGTTTTATACAACAATGGTATGTAAATCTCTCTCCCTTTCCCATCTCAATCTCCGTCTTTTTGTCAGCCAGCTTCTCTCTTCTCCTCTCGTCTTCTCTCCTGTCTCTCTCTCATCTCCCTCTCTCCCTCTCTCCCTCTCTCCCTCTCTCCCTTCTCCCTCCCCTCTCGCCTCTCTCTCTCTCTCCCCCTCTCTCCCCTCTCTCTTTCCCCCCTCTCCCCCTCTCTCTCCCCCTCTCTCCCCTCTCTCCCCCCTCTCTCTCTCCATCTCTCTCTCTCCCTCTCTTTCTCCATCTCTCTCCCTCTCTCTCCTTCTCTTTCTCCCTCTCTCTCTCCCTCTCCCTCTCTCTTTCCCCTCTCCCCCCTCTCTCACCCCACTCCCCCTCTCTCCCCCCTCTCTCTCTCTCCCTCTTTCTCTCTCCTCTCCCCCTCTCTCCCCTCTCTCTCTCCCTCTATAGCTCTCTCTCTCCCTCTCTCTCTACCTCTATCTCTCCCTCTCTCTCCCTCTCTCCCTCTCTCCCCCCCCCTCTCTCCCTCTCTCTCTCTCTCTCTCTCCCTCTCTCTCTCCCTCTCTCTCTCCCTCTCTCTCCCTCTGCCAAACAGTGAAACTGACTTAGTAAATTGTCCGAATCCCTTAACTAAATATAAACCAACGCGACTTAACCCTTTGTTATCGAAAGGCAACGCGCAAAGAAAAAACAAACGAGTTTATGTAGGATTCACCTGTTCTATTTTTGAAACTGTTAGTCAGGCTCACCGGCTGCGTAGCTACATCACAGCCCCGACAAACCACCGGGACTCCCCTGGTATTATGATTCATTCGTGGTGGTAAGGCGGAAGCGGAGAATAGCCCGTTGTCAATAATCATGCATCATAAGCGCCCACTACCAACATCCATACTTTGAGGTTTGGGCCTGGGGGAAGTTGTTTACCTTCCTCAATGCCTGAATTTCATTATGGAATAAACACAATGGCGAAGTTCTATATACTTCCAGATAAGTGTAGCACTAACCCAGTAAACTACTTATAGGTATATTATGGCCTGTTGAAAGTTACCCAATAGACCGTGTAAGTTGGCCTCGAGAATGTACGTGTTACCGCGAGATTCCTGACTTCCGGGCTCCTCGGATAGAAGGTAAAGCGTGGAGCGTCGAACGTTTTTGTTAAAATATTTTGTATCGCGCCGATTAAAGCAGTTTAAACAATTAGAATAGTCTTTTAGGAATAAAATATTAAATACAATGTGTGAAGTACGTGAATATGCACGTTTCCACGTTTGTGTTTTGGTTTTGTATTATTTTGTTTACATGTACGGTATCCACCTGTACAGTACCGAATGCGAACCACACCAACTTCTGCGCGATACAAGTAGTAATACTCACGTCGCGTACCACAGTCGGGCCGTATTCGCAATACTGTACTTACAACCGGAAGATGGAGGTCGGGTTCTATTTATCTGTTTTCTCTGCCGTATTCTCATTTTTGGTAGTGTTTTTTTTGCTCATTCTTATATTTTTAATATACTTAATCCATAAACCTGGGTTTTTAGTTGGAAAGAGGCTTTCTTCTTTATGTAATAATGCATTCAACATTGGGCACGCGTTAATCTCCTACAGCAGGCTGCGCGGAGGAGCCCGGAAGTGTACGGTGACATTTTTCACCACGAGGATTACACGATCTATTGCGCTACCAACACCAAGGACTGTTCCCACTGGAATTATCCGGGTTGTACTGTACATGGGTCCGACCTGTGTACCCTGTTCACACTGCAAGATTGTCTACACGGGTCTCAACCCACCTTCCGAGCCATATAACGACAGTGTGATGCTCTCCCCCTCTCTCTCTCTCCCCCCTCTCTCTCCCCCCCCCCCCCCGCTCTCCCCCTCTCTCCCCCCTCTCCCTCTCTCTCTCCCCCCTCTCTCCCCATCTCCCTCTCCCTCTCCCCCTCTCTCTCCCCTCCCTCTCCCTCTCTCCCCTCTCTCTCCCCCTCTCTCTCTCCCCCTCTCTCTCCCCTCTCTCTCCCCTCTCTCTCCCCCTCTCTCTCCCCCTCTCCCTCTCTCTCCCCTCTCTCTCCCCTCTCTCTCCCCCTCTCTCCTCCCTCTCTCCCCCCTCTCTCTCCCTCTCTCCCCTCTCTCTCCCCCCTCTCTCTCTCCCCCCTCTCTCTCCCCTCTCTCTCCCCTCTCCCCCTCTCTCTCCAAGCATGCATGCACTCGGCCGTTACGTTACACGGGTCGAACTCAACCCAGAGACGTTCACATTACGATTTACGGCTTTCAACACGTGTCGAGCGCTCTACACGGGTCGACGCCGTGTTGAAATCGTGTAGTGCGAAAAGCTCAGTCTAGTGGACACGGGTCCGATCCGTGTCTGTCCAACACGGATATTTTTCGTAGTGTGAAAAGCCCTTATGTTTCAACACGTGTCGAGCGCTCTACACGGGTCGACACCGTGTTTAATTCATGTAGTGTGACAAGCTCAGTCTATAGTGGACACGGGTCCGAGTGTCCAACACGGAGATTGTTCGTAGAGTGAAAAGCCCTTCAGTTTCAACACGGATCGACGCGGAGTTGCAAATCTTGCGTGAACAGTAGGCCCCCTACTGTTTACACGGGTCGAACCGGCTGTGTACAACCCGGAGATTCATTCGTAGTGTGAAGAGCCCCTCGGGAGGTGGGTTGACAATTTCGACACGGGTTGAAGACAGTTACGTGAAGCCTCCGTGTTACATTTCAACCCGTGTACGTGTAAGCATGCGTCCCGCTTGTACAATGAACAAGTA
The DNA here is from genome assembly GCA_949987565.1 of Luidia sarsii. Lineage (NCBI taxonomy): Eukaryota > Metazoa > Echinodermata > Asteroidea > Paxillosida > Luidiidae > Luidia > Luidia sarsii. The sequence continues at coordinate 9,755,761 of OX465110.1, forward strand.
AATTGGTAACAGGTAAATTGGGGACCGTTGTGCTTGTGACCCATGTATACATACTGTATGCTCGAGCAGTGTGAACCAAGCAACACGATACACGGACAGCCCGGTGTGGAAGTTTACAGCGAGGGTGGACCCATATACGTTTTGACATGTAAAGGGTAGGCCTACTCTAGTAGTATATGAAAAGGCCTAAAGAATGCTCCGAAAATGCGTAAAAAGAAGGATGTGAAAAAGCAAAAAAGCGCAGAATAGCGAAAATGAAATAACAATACATAAAACGGTGTGTGATATACCGCCTGCAAGCAGCATCGCATAAAGAGTAAAGTCAAAGTGGTCAAAGCTGACGAGTTTATGAGAAACCCACGTGGTGCAAAGGAAAACACAAAATGTCATCGGAATTCGTCTGATGTATTCTCAATTAAGCATGGACGTTAATACCTAGCGACAGCTGGTCGTAAAAGTAGACAGAGAGGGTTACTAAATTCGTCGGAGATTCAACCTTGATACATCCTGTAGTTGTCTCCCCAGGTCTGTGCATGGACAATACTATCAAGCCAAAAGGGAGAATGACACACGACAGGGTGATTCATCAAGAAGTGCGGATCGTTTACCCGATGGTGCAGAGCTGATTTGTCGAGGCAAGGGGCGCAGCGACCACAAACACATCAGACAAAATGTGGATGAAGTCAGACTACCAACCTTCTGATTGGTTTGTCAAACTTAAAAAGATGTCGCCTATCATGGTCAGAGAGATGACTCATCATGTCGCTTTTTAAAGTCACTTCCACAGCCATGTCCATCAAATTCCTCGAGAAATTTCCCGCGACGATACTAGCGATTATTGGGTCAACACAGTTATACCCGATATTATTGAAATGGTCAACGAATTTTCGACGATATAGGCTATGTGTTTTGGTTTGTTTCATTCAAATGTTGGTTTATATCCAAAAGCTTTTTCAATTATTAACGGACACACTTTTTTAACATAATAGGCCTATATTAATAATTCTTAGCCAGGTAGGACTGTATGCATGGGCTACATAGGCCTATGTATTTTCGAACTGGATGAACAACCACACCGAACCGGCAGAGGTAAGGTCCCAGGCGTTTCTAGCGCAGTCCTTGGAGATTAATTTGACTGTTCTACCCCCTGTTACCCGGTGCGTAAATCACCGTGTAAAATGACACTTTTATAACTTTCCAATTTGTCTTTTATCGCGCAGGCTTCCCACCAGATATATTGTTTCCCCACCTCCAATGACCAGGCTCGCGTAGTTTTCCCACGCTGATGATGTTTCCCAGTAGGACCGTCTTGGGAGTCGGCGCGCTTGACAACCTTCTGTCTGTCGGCCATCCCACACACTGGCCCCACCGAGCCATGAGTAGGAGAAGACTATAGTGGCCGGGGGGGGGGGCGCCAAAGGAAATATAACTATCGCCTGTGCAACAACAACTTAGAGCCGGAGATTTGTGCCATGAACATAGTGGTGCTTATACTATTGGAGGCATACAGAAGGTGTCAGAAAACGGTAAATGCGACTTCTACTAAGGACGATAGGTCACACGTGAACAACGTCGGAATTCTTCGAACGATAGCTGAACTATAACAGCACCGAAAAAAAACTCCTGAAAGTGCAAAACTGAACAATTTTGCTTAAACATTTGTTGATAATTATTGAATAATAATTGATACAATCATGACTACAACATAACATCTTGACAAACGCAAACAAATTCCATGTAATAGCATAAAGGTATGGAATTCCATGTGCACAATAGATAGGCCTATTATTGGCATGAAGGGGGTAATTGACATGTGGCTCAACGCAACATGATAAGAATTGGGCTAACTTTTTCTGGTCGTTGTATTCACAGCTGAAATCGTCCGTGGCTGTGCTTGATTAGCTGGTGCCCTGCGTCATATAATACGTGGGCTAGCGATACCGGACACCAGCCCGCAGTCTGATTGGCTGACCCATCGTACCAAGGAGTGAGTCATACGCCCAAAGGTCACAAAGGTCAACGCAATATTAGCGTGCGTGGACGCCCCCGTAAATACTACAAAGTCAACCTTTTCACAAGCATTAACCCTTTTAGCTTCACCAGTAATAATAGACATTATGTTTTTGACATCAACTAGCTACAGCACGTCGAAGACCAAAAGATTGTACGAAATCGTCGGACACGGCTAGCACCATAAACTATCTTGGGAAACAATATAGCCTAACCAAACAAAACAAACATCTTAACATCGAAATTTTAAAAAGTACAAAAAACAAATAAAAAGAGTGCGACGTGTTGGATGAAACGGTGTGTGCTTCAAATTGGAATCCATTGACATTCCGTCAGGTTTACCCAAATACACCCAGTACTGCCAATGCACGACGAGATATTTCATCTTAATTTCACTTAGTTGGCCATCCGTTCGAAACGTTTGTATCAGCTGGCATCCGTTCATTTCCTCGGCTTGTTTTAAACCTCTGATAAGCAACCTTTATTGGGATGTAAATATTGTAAAACGCTTCAATTCATAGGCACTTGAGGGGCCACCGTAGCCAATTACAACCAGGCAACTTCTTGCATCGTGGCCGTATCCAACCCGATCCCTTAGGCCCAAGTAAGTAAGCCGAGCCCACAGCCATTGCAATGACGGCATATGTTCGGAATGCAGAAACAAAAAAATCGCAAAACAGGTGTTTACATTCCGTTTCATACCATGGAGCAAATAAGCAAGAACACTGATTTATTAGCGTTTTTCCACCAACTTTTTAATTCATTTACGGTATTCTGACGATCATTCTGACGATCAATTTGACGATACGAAACATTGCTTTTCTTCAATTCATGAAGAGGTAAAACAATCCAAAGTCCATTTTAACATCTTAACTTTGCATTCTCCTTGAATTGTGCAGTGTGCAGTGTCTCAGTTCTTATCTAACGGTATAATGCACATTCGAACAAGAGATGCAGGTTGAATGGAGTTACGAGGGAAATACCATAGATACAAAACTGGTTGAAATACCTTGTACTGGAAATGGTGGGAAAGTAAAATCTTTATAACTCGTAGCATTACTAATTCTGATGTGAATATTTGGAAGGACAGAGTGTCACAGTTGCCTTCCTCCCGGGGATAATGAAGTTTATTGATAATAATGCATATACTAGTGGAACTCTACTCACGACAAGAAATGGGTGCCCAAAACTATTGCGTGTTGTCATGAACTGGAATATCCTAATGAGATATCACCACTGCTCAATCTGAAGACAAATCGCGCATATCTGATTGCGTTTATAGTGCGCATCTTATATTCGACACCGATCTCGGTAAGTAAAGAAAAGTGTAGAAATACATTGTCGGGTTCGCATTCAACTTTGCAAATCATTCGCCACATTTCGCCGATTTCCCGTAAGGAGAGACTCATGATCATTGTACACATTTTGTTTTAAACACGTTCTCACACACGAGGTATTTTACGATGGTCCGCGTAGGGAACCTTCCGCCGATATTTCAAGCATGATCCCATCGATTTGCGACCAGCGATCGATTTCACCAAGCTCATCATAACTTACGATCAATCGCATGGCTATGAGTGATGCACAGAAACCATATGGCCTATCACAACTTACGATGGGTTATTCATCGTAAGTAGAGTTACGATGCATCGTAAGGCTTTGTGAAATCCAGCCCTGGTCTTGGTAATTGGCCGTAAATTTCTAATTAGTCGGGACTGAGCACCAAAGGTCCCTGCTTACCCCACCACCTGTGCATGTCACAGAGCTTCTTGCCTCGACACAGCAAATTTACGATTGCATCGCCGCCCGACAAATGGATGACAAATAAATAATTTCACACAATTAGGCTACGGGAGGTTTTTTAACGAATACGGCTCGTTTTAAGATTTAAACGCGCATGTGTGGCAACCATCGTCAGGTTGGCTGGTTGCGTGTAGGCCTATTGGCGATGCACACATGACACAAACAAATCAACCCCCCCCCCCCTCAAAAGTAGAAAACAGAATAAATCAAATCAAATAAGATAAAATAAGATAAAATAAACTGCTTCACGGGTTACTAATGGGACGGTACGGCAGAATGAGAAATATATCTTTATATAGAGCCTGATATACATGTATAAACGTATTATATAGGACAATCATAATTATATAAAATACCTAGGCCTATACGCATATATCGGCGTGTATCACTCAACTCCAACAAAAATAATTGGGGTACTGTTCTTGAAATGCAGAAATAGCTGAGTAGAAAAGTGCCATCAAAACTATCGACTTGGATTCAAAGCCTCTTGTTTAACGTGCCAGCGCTCTACCATCTGTGCTATCCAAACTTTAAGTAGGCCCTAGTTGTGTATGTGCGGGGGGAAGCTTCCCAAACATTCAACTAATTTCACTGGATGGGTCGCAAGACAGATGTGTTTAACCATTAACTGTCATATCTCCAGGGATCACACCCCTATTCCATTCAGATACAAACAACAATACGTTGTAATCCTGCCTGGCTACAGCAGTTCGGGGATCACATAGATAACTTTTTAGTAACGTTTTAGGTTAGGCCTACTTTATTTTTAAACAAAAAAGGGAAAGAATAGGTTACCAGGAGATTCCAAAGTTTTTTTTAGTAAGATAACCCTTTCCAAATTATTCATGTTTATGAGTGTTTCCTTTATCAACTTTAAAGCTCCTTTACAAAATGAGAAGAGAGATTCCTGAGGCTTAACATCTGTTCGGCGCACAAAGAAATCAGAAGGCGTCATCAATGAGTCCACGTCCATTTTCGTTTGCTTCTTTGACATATATCTTATAAAGACGTTGAAACTTCTAAAGCTAAAATAGTGCACTAAAATACGCAGTAAATGATTACCCGGTACGGTAACAAAGAGGTCCAAGCGATGATTTAATGATCACGTGCATGCAGCATCAACTATTTCCACCAATACAAAAACATGCAGCAACAATAATATACCAAAGGAACTATATACTGGTTTACCGATACTATGTCGCCGCTGCCAAGCACACCTGTTTTGGGCAGAAGTTTTCAAACCTCTTATATTGTTATATAAAACCATGATGTACAATGACCCAAACGTGGGTGAGAGCGAGGAAGATAAGAATAAATTGCAGTTAATTTCCAAAGTTTAATGTCACACACCCGTCCTTCAGAATGGGTGCATTATGAGATGTTCTTGAAAACGAACACATCCCGCTGCAGTAAAGACCACGTCAATTGTGAGTCTCTTACGGTATAGAGGCAGCTCCTGGTCAGCTGCAGGCATAAGGGGGGACACAGTACCAGATATGGGACACATCACAAAACTTTAACCATATATAGCGTGCAGAAAATCTATTTTTAGGGAAAATTAATCAGACTATGATGCACTTTTTCGACTGCAAGAAACAATACTTTATAGCCAGAAAGAATATGGTAGTATTATTTTTGCATGAAAGCAATCTTCCAGGATCGGAAACAATCTTCATCTTTATCTCCTGTCTCCGCTCCTGCAGTGCTGCTCATTATCTCTTGAATTAAAGCTAGTCTGGGTTATCAATCAACCTCATCCACCCACAGTCTGTCATTCACCACCTAGAACCACCTAGAACACTGTTGTTTTATGCATTATGCAAATTAGTAAAGTCTGGGTGCAACCATGTTGCAACACACGGCGTGCTTTGTTGAATTACACGATGAACAAAATGACACATAGTAAATTACTGTATATACGTGTTCATATGTATTCACGGACAGAGTTCACTAACCTCTGCACTGATCAACGAGCGTGGTATACGCGCACCGTACACACGTACATATTGGAAATTAATTGCAGACGCTTTCGACATAACGTATTAGGCCAACTTCGTACACAAAGATGATTTTCAAGTAGTGTAACGTTGCTATAACGAACATCCCGGGATCCACGACATTTTTTCGGTATAGCGGTCGTTTGTTATAGCAGTTGCGGCCACATATTTTGTACACAAAAATCGGCAGCCAAAGGGCATGTTCGTTATAGCCAAATATTCGGTATAATTTATCGGCGTTCGTTATGCTATATCTGTTTTTAGTTGTTCGGTTCGACCATTTTGATGCTTATGATGGTTTTGTTCTTTGCTGTTAGTGGAGGGGCCAGCTGCTTCTCAGGGGGCCGCCCCTGCCCCCAATTCCCCCCCCCCTTTTAGTGACCGGGGCGGGCTGTATATAAGGGGAACCATGACAGCAGTATTTTGCGCATCCAATACATTCAGTTTCAATTGTCTCAATTTCGCTCGAATTGGGTCATTTTTATTATCCCGTCAAGTTGCCAAGATACGACATCGTACATCTTTAAAAGATTCTCTCGTTGTCCAACCCATATGTGATATGAGTAAACTCTTCTTTCCATGATATGCAGGATATAAGATCCAATTAAGTTTTGACATTTTTATGAAAGGCTCTTTAATCACGCAGCGCGGATGGCATCCTCCCAAACACGTATAGGCATATATGTGGCTGAGAGGAGACCCACGGGGAAGGCCCTGTCTGTTCGTCCCTCTTATTCTTACCTTGCACAAACAGAAATTGGATTTGGTAACAAATGGGTTCACCAAACTAGATTTTTAAGTTCTTCGGAGTAGTGTAGCTCCTGTGATGTTTATAATTGTACATGCATTTTTTATATCAATACCAACAATGAAGCCATTTGCACGCATAGTCACGTGGTCTGGCGATGTTAAGTGCATGTTTCATATTTAATTAAAACTTGAATTGAACATTTAATTGAAATCAGTAAATGGATCGGTCTTTAAATAAAAAGCATCACACATCTGCCTCGGATTTTTTTCGAACATTTTATACAGCATTTGGCAGTTACCGCTTAGTATTTAAAGTAACATTGACAAGATAGTCATTCCAGGTCATGTAGGGACTCATTGATAACTGCTGTCTTAAATTCTCTCTGAAGTACTTATCCCAGTAAAACCACTCTGATGCATTAAACCAGCAGAAATTACAGGCACGATGTATTTCAAAGTATATACTCACGCTACCCAGAAGTAGCAGCACAACTCGGGGTCTTCGTTGGGCCTAGGCTCTATACCAGGTAACGGTCAAAAGTCACCCACGCGTCTTTGGATAAGATTTGTGTAGTGGTGCTTGGACCTAAACTGTTGGTGGTGAAAAAGGACTGAGGAAGAGACAGGCGTCGCTATTCGCTAATGACTTCCAAAAGAGTAGTACAAGCAGCCACTGGTGGTTAGCTCATGCACCTGTGGCTGGCGATTGAACCAGCTGCGGGAATCCTAGTGTGGAGAGCAGGGAGATTGGTGGATTGCGCGCTGCAATCAAGGCCAAAGGGGTGTCTGGGCACATGCTAGGCATGTCTGGCATGAGTCACCGTGTTGTGCTGGGTTTTCCTTGTTGCTTGCCTTGATAATACAAAGAACGTGTAGATGATGGGAACTAACGAGCACTGCAAACGCATTAACAACACCCAATGAACAAATCCGTGGAATTATGGCCATTAATTAAATTACGCTCTTTATAATGGAATAGGACATAATACCAAGTAGGAAAAAAGAATGGTGTCTTCATCATCGATCGAGACGTCGTCATTTCAAAAAGAAAATAAATATTTCCGGGCTCTTACATATCCAGTTGCTTCCCGAAGTTAGCTGGGTATTAAGATTAAGAATTGCCAAGCCCAAATTGCCAGATGCAAAAACTTGACAGTGCAAAATAGACTTTTTCTTATGTACTTTCGCCGAAAATAGAAGTAAAAGTTCCCGTTTATATTCACGGTCATGCTTTACACCATCTACACGTTTGTGTATAGTTAAACACGTCAGGAGAAACTTTTGGTTGTGACGCTACGGGGACCTATACTCCTGTCAACCTCAGACGGACGCCCAGCGGCCTGCCTGCTTGGCCTTTTTCCCCGCCGCGTGATTGGACGTGACAGGTATCAGGTGACACTGGCATACCAATCGCCTGACGTGTACCATGTAGGAATGCCGTAATCGAAGAGGAAATTTATTTTAGACTCGAGATGATGATGAATGGACCTAGTAGTAGGACTCCTCCGACAGGAAAGGATGCAAATTACAATTGGTGAACCACGATCAAAGGACAGTGCTATTAGCGCTTATGCATGCGTACAATCAAACAATATTAGTACGCCTACTCTGAATCGAACTGACACCATTCCAGCCAAGTATTCAAGCAAGGCTATTCCCATTGGTTGCACATGCTGTCCGTCTCCAAAACGCACGATTCCATCTTTCTGTTTTTCAAATAAATTGCACACAATGTTTGCACCAAAACATTAAGACTACGCTGTGTACGAAGAATGAAGAAAGATTGGTTATTTCAGAGCCCTAGAGTAGGCGGAGTTGGTCAGCAACAAGTGTATGTAGGTCTATCTATTATGTTTTTACTGCTTCCCAATCCAGTAAGTCGTTTTCGGAATAATTTGTTTTCAAGAATTTTTGTTTGTGCTTGGAACTGGCTTACTACACTCCACGGATGCCTTTGGGGACATTGCACGATATTAATTGATATCTATTATTATGAAGGCGATGCCTACCACCAGTACCGGTAGCTGTTCTACTGATGGGGCCTATATTAGTTGGGCAATATTCGCTAAATTATAGCATACTTCAACATTTACAAAAATTCATAATTGACAAACTTGTAGTGTCCAAGTATTGCATGGAAGACAAGTCGCTCAGAGCGACTGGAACGACACAACCCACGAGAATTGAGACTTATGCTCATGTTTGGTCCCATGAGATGGAAATTATGAGATTGTACTTTTGGGGAGTAAGAAGCAAAGCCCGGTGGCCATACTGGGTGGTAGTGACATGAGCTTATAGTCTGCAGACGCGTGGGCAGACGACGGGACTTGGCTCAACTCCAGCAGGCAAAAGTTGAACGTGGGAATGAACCCAAGCGTAGTGTGAGAGTTGTGGTGACTGAAAGGCTGGCAATGATGACTGGTAGGTTGTCTTCACTCTCACAGTCACAGGCATATAGGGTGGGGTGGGCAAGAGAGTGGCGACCCCTTACTGCGCGTCACGGTTGACCCACCTATCCTCAACGGCTGCTGTTGCAAGCGGCAGGTCAAACTCCAGAAATAAACCTTTAAATACAGACGATTTGTAAAACACCTAGACAGGTCTCACGGGATGTTGCGCTCCATGTAACTCTCCTTCCTATCTCTCACAATGAAGTCTCAGAGTTTATTTCTCACGCTCATGTGTGTAAAATCTGCATCACTCTGTATAGCAAGTGTCTATATAGTACACATGACTTGGCGCGTGCTGTAGCTAGCCTAATCATGCTGGTCTAATGTACTGTCGTCGATACGGTATGCTCGATAGATTGTTATACTGTCAACACTGACACTCTTGGCAATCGGTGGCAGCTAGGCACATTCATATTTAATAATTCAGTCAATAATATCCGAAAACAGGAATTATTCAATACAAAAAGATCTCGGTAAAACTCAGGCAAATCGAAAATTCCGGTCGGTGAAAACGATTTATTTCCTCCTGAATTCATGAGATCTTATGTACAAATGCAAAACGTATTTGGTCCGACCGTCTAAGTGGTCTAAGGTACCGAGAAACCTTCTTATCCCGATTTTTGAAAAGTCATATATAAAAGGGCCTAAACCGAACCATTACTGTAAAGCGATTTTCATCCTCTATTGAATGAATAGACTGCCGAAGTGATGTATACAGCACCTCTTCGAAAGTTCAGGGCAGAGGTCAGTGCGCGTGACCGTTGTTAGTCAATGGTAGTTTATAGTGATCCATGTACACTGTAGGGTTTGGTTCTTTGAAAGAGCATTCATGTACTAAAGTAGTAAGATATCTACTTCTTCTCAAGGGACTGTATGCTGTGCCAGTGAAAGGAACTCACTCCGCTGACCTTTGCAATTAATATTCATGAACCTGTCCAAACGAAGTTTGGGTAATTTTTTTCTGAAATCGTGGTAATATTTTATTAATCACACATTGAGCCATTGTATTGCTCCATTGCTATATCTATATCGCTAGGCCTATACACAAATACATCCGTGTGTCCTCGTGTCCGTTTATTCGAACGAATTGCGTGGACCGGTTCCAACGTTTGCGACAATCTAAACTGTCCCAAAGGTCATCTACGATACTTAACAAATCGTGACTTCTTTGGGAAGAGTTAAGTCCGGGATTCCTTTGGCAGCAATACAAAACCAGCAAGTTTGACTTCCATGAATAGGCACTGTCAGCTATGTTGGGCAGATGGGGAAGCCCTTCCGGTATCAGTCACTTCCTGCCTGTGATGATTCATCCCGTACGCTCTCTTTCATTCAATCATGTTCATGTATATATTTACCTTTTGTTTTTTGTAGTCCGGCCATGTCCGGAGGAATATATAGCAATCTGGACGCGGACGATTTGAATGTACAACACGATGAAAAGGGCCGATATAAGCACCAAGAATGATGCCTATCTGGATGGCTTGCACTTATTTGCCAGGAACTCAGACTCCTTATGATATTCACCAACGACCAACGCAACCCGCACAGACCGTATTCCGACACTATTTCCACTTCAGTCAAAACGTGAATTCCAAAGAAATGGCCATTATTAGGAAGCTTTAAACTTTTTACGTGCCTGGTTGGTTCACGAAAGTTGCCGTCTACATTTTTTTCTTTAAAACTTAGCAGAGAGGGGAACTGAGATAGAATTATAAGGTGTACATCGCTTATGGTGAGGAGATCATCTCTATTAGCACCGTGCAAACCAGAAGGGGAGGAAATGTTCTTGGTTGCTCGATTTGGAGGACACTGAAAAACCGCGCATCACTGCGAAGCACTTTTGTTGTTTCTGGATTGATTCTTAATTATTATGCAAATGGTATGCATCGAACTGAAAGCGAGGATATGGGCGCTAGATTTCCAAGATGTCGGCGAAACACTGCACCCGGTTTCACTCTGCACCTCCAGCAAGAGAAATACACTTCCAGAAATCAGCTTCCACCTATTTCCAAAGGATAGAACCCTGCGGGAAAAGTGGATTATGAAGATCAGGCAAGATCAGTGACTACTTTTCAAGGTAGATTTCTACTTTTAAACGACTTATTTTTTCGTCATCATCGACGATTCCATTTACAGACATGACAAATCTAACTTAAAAAATCTTGGAAATCTAGCGCCCATAGCCTCGCTTTCAGTTGAATGCATACAATTTGCATTAATATTAAGAAAAGCCTATAGACGAGTTAGCGCGTGACGCACCTATAAAAGGTCACCCAAGGCGCCTTGGTATCCTACTGACTTCCGACGGCAACATGGAAGGTTGAAGAAACGGCCAATTGCTGCATGGACGCCGTAAAATCTATCAGTTGTCAGGGCCACCATAAAGTACAGGCGTCGTTGATTGTCACCACGTGGCAGCCGCTATAACGTCATGATTGCTTACCGGCTTGCACTTTCCGAGTTGCATCCTGTAAGATCAAACGTTTAGATATGCGTGTTTACAACGCTGATCAACGGAAATAGTCCATCATACATTAACTGTTAAAATACAGCAACAAATTCCAAATTCACAACATGAAAATAAATGAAACTATGTCTGTTTGCAACAGAGCATTCATGAGGCCTAGGCCCTATGGCGTTTTGATTACTTTTAAAAAGTCATGAATGCACTAAGCTGCTTGTCCCTTTAAAGGCCTATCATGTGACCTTCCAATGAGGTAACTCTGACATTTAGGACTTTAGGACATTGTTCTGATCTACTTTGGTACAAAACGGCCTTAGAACTTTCCTGAAAACGCACGTCCATATTTTGCCTATAAAGTCGCTATGGGAGAACTAAAATATTCAAAAATCAAATAATAAATCACATGATGACGTCGTCAACACAACACCTTTTCAGTTTCTTCTCTTTTAAGGCTCTTTGCTTTGTGTAACTTTGACGAGGGTACAAGATAGCCCAATGACTAAACTTTGCCTTCTAATCTATGTACAATGTCAATCGGGAAAATTGAATATTCAAAAATAAATAATAAATCATTCGATGACGTCATCATTACGTTACTGTGCTAGGAATATTTATGCATGAGGGTCCGTCATTGGCAAAGGGACCGAAGTTGTGCCGGCAGAACAAACGTTTGCGAAGTGAATGGGCTTTTGGGGGAGAAGATAAAGAAGGGAAAAACTAGAACGATTTCAAAGACTTTCCCGCTACGCTGGCAGCGGTGGAGGCCAACTATTGTCAACATGTGATGAATGCGTGTTGTTTTCATAATGTGCTATAGTGAACAAAAGTCGAAAAGGGGAGATACTTACCACTATACTGTACATGACAACTTTATGGCCTGATCAATTCACAGCAGCTTACGAAAGAAGACATCAACCACTAAAATATCCAGTAGACACGTGACATGAATCCGCTTATTAGGCCTAGAGACGTATATATAGAGTAAACACAATACTGTAACCCTTTTACAGACTATTTGTACAGCCATATCATACCACGCCTTCATCAATTAACTTCGTATTTTGAGTAGATACAAATCGGTTATCATCCAAAATAATGTGTAGATGTTTAGATAAATAGATCAAATAAATTATTATGAACCGTGAAATAAGAAATGACAAAGTACAGAAAAAATAATGATAAGACCCATGCATAGGCCTATACAAGTAATTTGAAACAATTTGTTCCCGTGAGTTGTAAATTCTATCTGAAAAGTTCTAATTTTCCGACTACGAGCAAAATCTTTGTTTTGAATAATGATTACTTTGATCTGGGGTTTCTCCAAACACATCCAAACCATGTGATTGGCGTCCTCTCGGTTTTGTTCTCGATGCGCTGTATTCAGCCTATAGACAAGCATCGGGACAGCAATACTGCAGGGCGTAGTGCACCAAAGGCACGTACGTTAAACACTTCCTCGTAGGTATAGTTTACAACGCAGGGCTTAACGAAATAAGAAAAAGGATTCAAAATATCATTACAATTCATTATTGTTGAATGTATTTTTTTCTTATGCCCCTAGTGGTAGAGCACTGGTACGTCAAACCAGAGGCCTGGGTTCAAGTCCCTGTCTGGTAGAATTTTCGTTGCTTCTATATTTAGATAAATAAATGTTTACTAAATAAATAATCTTTCTGGATTCGCTCCCCCTTCTCTCTTTGACCTTCAACCTTTAATGTCCCCAACTCCCTTCCCTACTTCCTTCCCTTCCCTTTGATCTCACCCCAGTCTGTCACTGACCAGCTTTCATCTCTCTTTGTATATATGTCATCCATGGCCTATCTGTTGAGAAAGGTCCTGCTATAGGATGGAACGTCAGCCCCTCTACATGTTTAAGGTTTAAATAGGCCTATATTGCTTTTGTTATAGATTTACCCTGTCAATTTTCTATTGCTGTCTGTATTTGTATTTCTTTTTTACCCGAGGCCTGAAGCTTAGGACTTTAACCACCTTATATAAAGGTAGGCCTAAAGTGTTTATAGTGCTCTGGAACGTTACACCAGATGCATATTGGGTTCAGTAAAATTTCATTGCTATTTTCACAATTTGAAGTGCCCGGTCAATTTCCTTTTCCTTGTTTTAAAATTAAGTTTTGTTGGCTAATCTTTGGAACATGAATGTAAGTCCTCGGACCCATGTAAGAATAGAAATCCAATGAGTGTATTTATACAGTATCCGTGGATTACATGATTGTATAGGAGATGATAGAGAGGTTTGATGCAGTTAAACCTTATCAATGCCATGATGGAGCAAATCAACATAAAGCATGAATTTATTTACATTTGACCAATTAAAAAGGGGAGATGAATTGGGAACGAAGGATTGGCGAAAATAAAGTGATTTAGCAACAAATTTCATTTCAATCCCAGGATGGCAAGATACCCTTTTACATACGCAGAACATTTTCTCCACACTCTTCAATTTCTTCTTGTTCTGCTCTGAAAGTAAACCGTAGGCATACATAATAGGTTAAAAGTTGCAGACGATAAAACAGGCACAAGATTGTGCGGTCAATCTTGAGTTTCTTCAACTTTCTTAAAAAGTACAAACATTGATTAGCCTTACGGTATATCGTATCAGTATTCCTAGACATAGAAAACGCATTCCACTTTGTCTGTGAATGTTGTATTATGTACAACTCAGTTAACTTTCAATTGATAATTCTCTGAAGGTAATAATTGGAAATGAGTATACTCGGAGACAATATTATGGCAATAGGTCAACGATCACATACTGTATATTGATGTGCTACTGTTTATTTTGTCGTTGTAATTTTGTTGTTGAATAAATTATATTAAAATAAAAGAAGGCAACAATTATCTGGACATTAAAATGCGATGAAAATAAACGAGCATTATAAACATTAAGTACGCAGTAAAAACGAATGCTTCCTGTTCTTTTGCCATTATGACAAAAGCATGATTTTGTTGCGTTGACAATCTGTAATAACTATTTCTTGCACATAGGCCTATACCGATATCATTTCAACCCACCATTCAAACATGGATATATAGACACGTAAATCCTCTAATGCCCAAGAAAAGGACTGGTTTCTCCACTAATGTGCCCTGAAGGAAACTGTTTAAGTATTCAACTTCAAGTGTTTACCCTCAAACTGAACAGTCATTTATTGTTGATTCCAGCATCTGCATAACATTTATTCATGAATTTTATTAGTGAAAATTTAAAAAGAATTAGTTGGTCAAGATATTTTCAACTATTGCCCTACTGTTGCTACTACTAGCTTCGCGATCAAACATATATAAGCACAAACGTCACTTTGGTTATTCGGTATCGTGCGTGTTCATGAACATAAGACGACCCTGTGACCGGTACTAAGTTAAGACGGGTTCGGCCGCGTTGCTACATAAATTGAGACACTTTGAACATGTCTCGGCTTTGGTGAAATCGATCCTATAGGACACATCTTGACATAGGATGAGTAACCCTTCCCAAGACCCGTCTTAGTGTTTCGTGAAATCGGCCGCTGAACAAACATCTACCGTCTCCCAGTCTCAATACAGGCTACTGCGCAAAAACCATACCGTACCAAGAAGTATTACATCACATCAACCCAACATTTGTGGATGGTATTCTTCAGGTATTGGCCTACATCCAGCTCTGTAGGTTCTTCATCATCTCCTAGATTCTTCCCAACCTCAGACGCAATTTCGCGGTCTTTTGGTCCCTAATCCATAATGACAGGAGTCGACGCGGAGAAGCGTTGACCTTTGTACTTATTTTAATAATTATATTACAATTTATTGGTTAAACGTTAACAATAACTTCATGGAGACATTACAAAATATCGGATGAAAAGAAAAAACGACTTTGGATTCTGATATTATAAACTCAAGAATGAAATGTCCTCTTTGTTTACAAAGATGGTACCCCAACTAAAAACAAATCCTACTGAGTTTGGATAAAGATGAGATTACCTGGAATTTCTGGCGCTATAGAAAGCCTTCACGTAGGCCTAATATCATATAATGTAGTTTTGTTTTGCTCCAGATTCAAACCGCGATAACTTGATTGTGTAGACGTTTTGTAAATTTAGTTGTTTTAGTATATAATTCCTTTTGCACAGGGAGACCACCAATGGAAAAGTACCGATCTACTGCTCGGTGCTGTAGCCAATATTACACCCTAGCAGGTGTACGGCTCCCCTTTGTGCTTGTGTCTGCGCGTGCGGTACACTGGTTTTATTTTCTGGTTGGAATAGCCCAGCTTCCATTGAACAGCTGTCAAAAAGATAGAGGATATTGCTCGCTGGAAAGGCCCGGGGAATCCCCACACACTCTTCGTATAGGCCTTTTTGTAATGCAAATTTTGACGTTAAAACCAATAGCTTCAATACTTACATTTAAAACAAAATTGTGTTCCATGTTAACGGAAAAGTGAAAAATGTCTTTAATACAGTGACTGTACCGTAACCTTGCAACATACGGCGGTACAAGACTTAAAACCATTACCTACCTATTTTGTATATTCAATGCACATTCTTCACAATAGTGACAGATAATAATATTATGCATACATCATTTACATTGAATAACAACAGTAGGGCCTAATGGTATGAAGTAAGTTTGAGAAGATGTGCATTGTAAAGATGCGCTATCGCAATACTATCGCTACAGATTGGATGTTTCATCACATCTTGATCACATTTCATGGGAATGTAAGCCATAGGGCAAGTCAGTGGCATGTAGTCAAAAACTGTAGATTTGCTATATACAATGTCATGTACAATGATTCTGACTTTTAAGTACAAATTCAAGATATTGTCTACGTTCAATCCGGACCATCAGCATCAGTGCACTGGTAGCATCAATCATTAAAATAATACAGCTGTAATCCAAATCTGTCAAAGGTGTAGGTTGCTGCATTGTTTAAACATTTAAGACGTTGTCTTGACTTAAATTGTTTTTGCAAAATAACAGTTAGGTCAACGTCAGCGTTCGAATTTTTCCCACACATAAAATCCCGTGATTTTCAATTGTTTTCGATTCTGAAAAATACGGGAATTCAACCCTGTATCGCTTTTGGTGGCGGGGGTTGCATGAAGATTACTATATATAATATTTACGGACTTGCCTTCAAATATAAACACCAACGTTTTCACAAAATACCACACACAAGTTTATAAAGTGAATACTTGAAGTGAACAGTAAGCTTCTCTACCTATATTACACGACTAAGTTTTCATCTAAACAAAGTGAACTTGTGACAACTTGTGACCTCCACAAATACAGCACTGACATAAAATACGAACGGTGAAGATAAATCTTCAGTGACTATCTGAGTAAATTGCCGCCGTTGATATCGACAAATTTGCAAAATGTCCTTTGTTGCGATGTTCTCAAGACCTAACTTAATGCCCCAGAAAGTTGCATGCTATTACTTTCTGAAATAAAAATGTTGCAGTAATGTTCACATTACCACTCTTTTCAGAATATTATGAGGGAGGCTAATTCTTAATCGACACTATTTTGTCTTCGTAGCATTTCTGAGCCCAAGACGACTGTCAGGATGGCAGTAGAGACTATGAAGATAATGAGGAAGAGCCTGTCCACGGACTTAGCAAGCAACTTCCACTCGTCCACGATATCCTCCTCCTCTTTTCTCTCCTCCTGGTGGGCCACCAGCCTCCCCAAGTCGACAGACACAGTGGTCAGTAGTCGCTCCAGAGAGGAGGAAACCTGCTCACGCCCGTCTAGTGCACCCAGAGGGAGGACTACGTCCAAGCCAGTCTGCGCTGATCCCCGACCAACGGCTGCAATGCCATCTAGGCACGTCTCCTTGTCCTGATTGAGCCGCTGCTGCTGTTGTTGCTGTTGCTGCTGCAGGTGATGTTGATGGGTGTTGGGTCGACCAAGTCGCGGGCTGGATGGATACCGAACCATGCCTATTGCGCCTGGGTGACGAGGTGGCGAATCGCTCAGGCCGCGGTCGGCTGAGTCCTCGTCAGAAAGGCAGCTTGATTTGGTGGTCTTGGCGGAGGGAGAAAGGTAGGTGACCACGGCCGACTGGTGAGGGTCCACATCACTGCCAGATTGCATGACTTCTTGGGATGGGGAGGGAAGGTGAATAGATGAGGAGATCGATTATACTGTATTATAGGAAGGTTACCGTAGTTTGTAGGTTCGGTCTTAATCATTATAGATTGGGTCTTGAAACCTTTTTCCCAATGTGTAACTTCCAACTTTTGCTGTATTATTTCATCATCGTTGCAGCTGTTCGTGTTGTCGTAGTCTGTAAATTTTAGCTAGCGACTTCAGACTTACCGAATGATTGCATACGACGCATGGATATAAGCCTGGAGCATTTGGAGCCAAGTAGCATGCGTCGCATCCAAGCCGGGGCGCGTCTTGCGCCCGGTGGTCTATGGTTGAAGTTTAACACCATCACGGACATACCCACGGAGGCAGCTACAAGGACCATGGTAGCCGTGTAGAACTGGCCTGCCATACACATACAAATGAGTCAAGTTTAAATGGACAAACAGAGATTTCAATTACAATAGATCGAACCATAATGATACAACTTGATAGACAAAATATAGAATTTGATCCTATAGAATAGTGGCTCTTAAGAATGCCACTTTAAGCTTGTTCTATTAATGACGAAAAGGCCGTCCCGGACGCAAATGGCAAGACAATCACGTTGTAATGTAAATATATTACCCTAAACATTATCATCATTTCGAAACATTTAAACCTTCTCAGTTTGAATTGGATTGCAGCCATGAAAGATTTTTTTACTAACATGGAGATGAGTTGTGCACACAGTGCACACTGCAGGTGTTTTGTAGCCATGCAAATCTCCTCAACATTCAAACGTCAAACCTTTACATCTTTGAGATTTCCATTTTGGTTGTTTTAATCAGTGAGCAGTATCAGTTTCAATATGTTTTAATATAGGTTTCCCCCGCCAAGTTCAGGAGGCTTGATTAAATTCGTTTTAAGATCAATGCTCGTCCACATGGGCGTTTGAATTTAAAACTAAGTCACCCGAATTCGTCATTGAAGCATTCTTACCACGAATACGGTCTTTCAGATTCAGATAGTCCTGTCGTGCATTCAAATTCGTGAAAGACCTTAAACGACGATCTGCCTGGCATTCTCTTTCGTGAATAAGCATCCACTTAGCACCCATGTAATTTAGAATTTTTGCTATGGGTGTGCGAATATGTTGACTCGTATTTGTCTGTATAAGACCTACCGGTAGTCTTTCTTGAACTTTTACTTCTATGGGTGTCTCTTTGTAGGCGTACGGCTCAGTTAACACAAATTAATGCAAAAATGGCGGCCCGTGGTTTTGCAGGATAATATATAATTAATGATAAGGTTATTTTAAAGTACCGGTATATATCATGAAGAACAACCCGCTTTCACCAAAATATATACCGCCTGATAGGGCCTAGGCCTACTTGGTTAACCCACGTAACATCTAATGTGAACATAATAGGTAAAGTGTCAATAGAGTGACTGAAAACGAAAAAGAAAAGCACGCGCAGACAAAAGACCGTGCGCACGTCCGTGGCTTTTCATTTGATTGCCCCGATTGTCAAACGACCGAAAATCTAAAACTTTGGAAGGTGGAAGTGTGGTCTTGAATTTATAAAGAAATAAAACGCTTGAAGCGAACCTGAATGATAAAGCAAACATCTTGAATGCAATAAAACGAAATAGAATGTGATAAAGGGGTAAAAGAAACCCGAATTTTCACAGATTTGAAAGACCTGTCTGAATCGGAATACGTTTTGACGAAAATGAACTTGTTTTGCTGAAATTGGCCGGGAAAACGTATATTACTCCATCTGTTCAACTAAATACTGCCAAATACCACTTAGCATTTCAAATCGTATCTGGCGTCAAATCCTTTTCTCACTTGAAGAGCTAATTAACGTCCCAGACTTTTCCAGGTCATTGACAGTTATCTTAACGTATTATGAACTGTCCCTTTTGTGAACGTAATTTATACTTACGCTCGATGAAAGCATCAACATATCATTCGTTGTAGCATGCATTGCTCCGGACATTATTCAAGATCTTACTTCCAAATCGAAGTTAATTCCATCCGATGACTCGTAGGGACTGGACTGCCTTTGGGGCCAGTTCTAAGAATGCGCCCGATACTCCGGTTCTTATATACACACCTCACGACACGTTCAAACTACAGCGGGCTTATGCTGTTTGTTCTTTACGACCCCAAGAGAATGTTTCAAAGTGGGTCAAAACAAGGAATAAGTTTTGTTTTCGGTATTTTTGTTGTCACATTCTAGAAACCGTTACTATAGGATAGATTCGGTTTTACATGGTGTACGGTACTTGATCCTCCGCATTCTGATTGCACTGCTGCAGTAGAAATTCAAGGTTTCAAAATCCTGATATCTGCTTTTGACCTTAGGAAACAGTCTATTGATTTAAATTCAAGTGGCACTTTATTGAATAATTCACACATATCGGGTATGAAAATGTTGGACCACATCTAGGCTTATCATCACTTTTACCAACAATGATCAGAATGTCAACAGGTAGCAATATTAGTCTATAAACTCCGAGCTGAATTCTCCCAACATTTCTAACAAAACCAACCAAACACAAAAAACTTTGTTAATAATGTTTACAGGGTATGAATAAATTAATGTTGGCTTGGCAATGGGTTATAAAGTTTATACTGTCAAGGAGGGTTGCCCTGCCAACATTTGTAACAAAAAGTGAATGGAAAACTGCTCACATAAATATGTTGTTGAAATAAGGTAAACTTGGAAAGCATTTGATTGTCACTCAGATCTCGGACTGAATGTTATCATTGTTGGCATTTGCAGGGATTTGAAGATGGAGGGAATCTTTCTTACCAATAAGAGGAAAGTTGTCGGAGGTTGGAGGCATCATGTCAGCCGAGATAAGCATAAAGACTGTCAGTGAGAGAAGTATAGTAATACCAAGGCCAATCTGAAAAGAGACAAAATGTCGTTTGTGTCACATTATTGCATCCCTTCAAATATAGGGTAAGTGCGTATAGTGCGCTGCTATTGTCACAGTGTCAGTGGTGCCCGCCCTTATAGTAGAATCAGTTTTATACCGTGAAAAATAGGTAATATTGTGCATTGGTTACATTATCAACTGGCATTATAAGTCAATAACAGTGCAACTGTTAGTTCATGTTGATCAAAATCAAATCAAACCAAGTGTTGACCAAACGATTTTGTCTGACACACTTTTGATTTAACAGTGTCTTTTGAAAGATCCATTTAATAGTCTTTCAGATCTTAAAGGCATGGATAAATGTATTAGAATGCATGTTACAAGAGCAAGTAATAATTCTTAGCCTATTTTCCTATCATTCCAATTATTCTGGTAAACTTGTTATCAATTCGAGTACGAAAAGATAGAAATGTTTCCCCTTTTCTTTCACTTTTGCAGTTCTATGTATAACCTATATTTTTGGCTACAAAAAGGTACCGTGTTGTACAATGCTTTCATTCAATAGCTAATAAGCTGACTACATCATTTTAGTTGCGTTGGCTCCATTAGGGAAGCATTAATATAGGACTAATCAATCCCATGTTGACGTGAGCCCTTAATATGGTTGTTCCCTTAGCAAAGAGAATACAATGCTAGCCTATGGTCATATTAGGCAATAGAAAGGGCAGCTCAAAATTCATACTGAAACTACATGTTGTTATCTTTCGACACGGCCTATCTACCAATAGTTTCGTATTTATTTGTTCTGTTAGCTATGCTAGTTTTACTTCTCAAAGAAAAAAACGTGAAAACGAAGATGCATAATACTCGGTTCCTCTTTCTCCAGGAAGCAGTAGCGTTTTAACCTGTCGAAACCATTCATTATTTGTAATTCAGAAGTGTGACTAGGAATTTGGAAAGGGAAGTTCAGTATGTAAATAAAATTAATGTTTAGTCAGATGGCGCAGAGAATATTAAACATTTTGTTAAGTAAAGGTGAAGCATCAGAATTCATTTTTATTAGCCCTCGAATATATTCGAGGGCTAATACCGCACGCCATCAGGAATGGGTAAGAATCGTTGCAGGCGGTTTCATAGCGCATTCTGGCTAGAAGTCGAACAGCAATTTTTGAAAACTCTGTTGCTGCTGGTTCTGATGGTGACGGTGCCTTTAGCTGAGGCGTACGTGAGCGGTGTGTCTGTCCAGCTTGCTCGGTCATAATTTATTGTATTACCGTTGCTCCTCTTTTGGATTTTAATGTTGGTTTGTTGTAGTAGAGCGGCATTTAATTCTCGTTTTATTCCTTGGTTGATACTACACGCTTTCTTTCTTCTCCTAAACTTTGTTTAAATTTCTATACAAATCCAATTGTTTTTCCGGATGAGTGAGTTGAATCTATGTAATGTACATGATGATCTTGATGATGATACCTTTTCGCCTGAATCGCATGGCAGGCAAAAGCTGAAGAGAGTCAGACAGTAGATAATGAGACACGGCACGATGATGTTCATCACGTAGAATTGTGGTCTACGACGGAGTGATATAGCCACGTTATAGTCGCTAAAGTTGCCGTGGTCTTCACGTGACTCAGTCACGTTGCTTTCCATGTTAACGATGTGCCACTCGCCGTGTTCCTCTGCATCATCAGCCTTCAGATAAGAGACAGGAAAGGGTTACAAAAGGGTTACAAATGGGTTACAAAAAGGTTACAAAAGGCTTACAAAGGGGTTACAAAAGGGGTCACTCTGCCTTTGAGAAAGGTCCTGCTAGGATCGAAACGTCAGGCCCACTAAATTTTGAGGGTTACAAAAGGGCTACTAAAGGGTTACAAAAGGGTTACAACGCGTGCTGCTCCACTCCTACTGTTCAAACAATATCAGACATTCATGAACCATTGTTATAGATATAATTTTCAGTTAAATTTCTAAATTTTTCAAAAATATATTGATAAATATATAAACTATACCGGGTAGTATATATCTAATTTCCCTGGTGAAACTATGTGCATTACCATCCCGGATACCATTTCAAATCGTTTTCAACAAAATTAACAATCAAATCTTACAACTTTAAGACGTTATGCTTCAAAGGATCAATGAGTCAATGTAGCCTGTCGTTGGAATTAATTCCCACCCGAAAACGAAGAGATGGAGGGTTGACAACAAAATTATGTATATTTTTGGCAGTTTTCTCACGTTGAATTCGTCACCGAGCGTAAATATCACTTGTTCCCGAGGGTAAGTCCAGGCACGGAACCGAAGTTGACAGCTCTGCTCGTCGTACGGGAAGAAGGCAAAGTTGATCTTGCAGAAGCTTGTAATGACCACGAAGGCACGCCACTCAATCTTACCCGTAGGTTGCACACGAGCAAGTCGATTCTCGAGCATGAAGTTATAACTGTCTGCGCTGTATATGAAAGGAAGTTACAGGAGATATTTATAACCAGAGGTAGGGCGTCACCCTCGGACGTATGCAGTCTTAATTCCCATCCTTGTTTCGTCATTATCAAACCAAATTTGACCATTTTACTCCATTAGCCATTAACAACACCATATCCATGATTGCACCGTGGTCCTTTTTGTTTACATCTCCATCATCACTACCATCGCTGTCCTCCCTTGGCAAATCCTCGTTTTCATCAGTTTTCATCAGAATCAAACAGCGAAATAATAACACTCATCAACCTTTATGACAAATTTAATGTTCACCATATACACCTATCACTATCATCACAGCGCACCATACTATATGCTATATGCAATGACCTGTTGAGTAGAGTGACGTCTGGTATCCACATCTTAGATGACGGTATTCTTATCTCTTTCACTCGATACTGATCTTCGTTCCAAGTCAAAAATTCATCAATCCAGTTCTGAGGACAGAGTAAAAGAAATATACTTCCAATAACTTTCAACGTTGGGTACAATAATGATTGAACAGAGCTTAGGCCTACAGCCAAGAAATCCTGGTAGGCCTATGGAGGCGTTTTTCGCTAAAATACACAAAATCCGTGACATTAGGCGCAAACGATCTATACCATATCGTCTATAGCTATAAGAATTAAGAGACCCTTTTATCATTTGGTACACTTCACTTAGAAGAAATGCAAATGATTGTTCTGACGGTCACGAGTCATAAACGAAAAATGTTACAAACTGCCTATAATATATTGACTGGGGACCGAAATGCAAATCTGAACAATTTAGTGAGCCTGACTTTATAAAGGCAGAGGACGGACCTACCAGGATCGGTACGAGACATCATAAAACCTCGTCAAACGTTTCTATGGAGTCTTGAAACGACAAACTAGTTGAGGAGAGTTGACTGAGAGAATCAAGTGCCAGTTTGGAGTCTGCACATGATTGTACGTCCACTAATTATCTACGCCGTGAATATGCATAACAGGCAGCTCTCAGTAGAAGTAGTTTTATAATAACAAAACGGACTAAAAAATATATAAAGACTAGCCTATATTTGACTAGGGCCTATATTGCGGGAGGCCGCCATTTAAGGGCTGGAGAGCTCAGAAGGTTAGAGCGCTGGTGATGGGCAAAACCAGAGGTCCAGTCAAAGTTCTCTTAGGCATTTTTCAAAACGTACAAGGGCCTACCTTAATGTTAGAGAATCTTTATTGGAACAATGATATTGCACAAACACGGTTATACCGTTGTACATTGCAACGTTGCACAGTTGCACACTGTTCATTGCAACGTTGCACACTGTTCGTTGCAACGTTGCACACTGTTCGTCTGATTTGTCCAGATTCCGTAGGAAGACTTTTTTTGTCTGCTAAACATCTCTTCTTTTCGGCATTTCCCAAGACCCCTTACTTTTGTGTGACAAAAGTGGCTCTGTTTCGGAATGAAATCAGGTCACAGGTCATGTGTATGTCATTAAATATTGGCTGATAAGGTTTTCCGTGAAGGATTACATTTTATTTCAATATTCCTATTTAACACTCTAAAAATCACATGAATGAAATCATTTTTTACATACAGTATATGCCTATATCATTCTATCTTCCACAACATATCCAGAATCAAGCACACGAAAGCAGGTGTGCATCACTTAAATCGCTATCTGTTTTTCACCCCAAATGATGGGGGTTGGACGTAGTTTTTAAAGGAATACATTTTGAAGCTCGATATTTCCAGGTCATCAGAAAAAACTGACGAGAAAAACTAGATCTTGCTTGTACCAATATGTTGAGTAACTTTAGCTCAGTTTAGGTGATAGTTTTATGCACGATGACCTAAACGAAATATCAAAAATTCTAGACAATACCCATTACCGGTATCGATTATCAAGTACTCAGCACCACCCTGAACAACTGCCGCGGTGGGGACAACTCAGAAGTTCACATCGTCAATTATTCCCCGATACCCAAGACTTATGTCCACTAAAATACCAGAACAGTATTGCTTCTGCCAACGAAGGCGGAAATTTTGTCCACAAAAATTGTCATGAAGCACAAACTTGCGAAAGTGAATGTATTCGGAGAAAAGTCGAGCTTGTTCAGTGGAACCTGTCTGCCCAAGGTCGTCATAATAATGCATACACGGCATTGATCTATATGCAAGATCGTGGAAATAGAAAATACATGTACATATGAGTTTTCCCTTTTTGTCTATTCAACCTTATGAACGCATCGAATGAACGCACAATTGCATGAAAATGTTTATGAAGACAATGTTTTCATTGAAAAATAAATGATATTTAAGTTCTAGTCGTTTCTGCAAAATGTAACCGATGTTCGCATCACAACAGTGGTCAAAGTAGCTTGGGTTGCTCAACTGTGCATGCTGCTATACACATGGTTTTACTTTCAACTTTTTCAAAAATGTTGTTTTTATGTGGCACAGGGGCTGTTTGAAATCCGCAAGATGATAAGGATTGGAGATATGCCCAAATCTTAGGTTTGGATTTCTTTTTGAACACAGCGATACGTCAATGACAATGAGACAGACCCGGGCCGGGGTCTTTGGCCGATTTCGAAAATAATGAAGGCTTAGGCTCAGGCTTAGGCTTCGGTTATATTTATCTTACTCTTTATAGGGGCCTAGGCCTTATATCACAGGCATCTAAAATCAAGCATTTGGCCCCAGCTTCTTGGGGAATACCCTGTACCTATCAAGCCAACAAACCTTCAAATTCGGAAACAAACCACAACCTTTCAGGTTTTGTCAAACGGAGACGAAGCCTGAGCCCGAGTCTAAGGCTTAACATTTCGAAAACGGCCTATGATGAGTGGC
The DNA here is from genome assembly GCA_949987565.1 of Luidia sarsii. Classification (NCBI taxonomy): domain Eukaryota; kingdom Metazoa; phylum Echinodermata; class Asteroidea; order Paxillosida; family Luidiidae; genus Luidia; species Luidia sarsii. Next base: position 9,781,496 of record OX465110.1, read on the forward strand.
TGCACCCGCCTTCTTTCTCATTACTTTTAGCTACAATGGGGCAGAAGCTGGTTAAGACGTGTGCACTACAAAGCAGGCGCAGCGGGTCCGTATGGCGCCCGAGCTAGCTGTCTGTGTGTTATGATCAGGCAATTGGGAAAAGTGCTGCCATTTACATCGAGTAGGGCAAACTCAGTAAAGTAAGCCTAAGGCCTACATATTTTATTTTACACAATAAAGGAGAATCTTGTGAAGGGTTTGGGGATTAACGATTAACGTATTGGATGCTATTTAAGTAGGCGTACTTCTTCATGTTTTATGCAAGAAAGCTCTATTTGCTAGTCTCTATATGTGACCCGGCACAACGACATGAGGAATATGCCACCAAAACACTTTTTGAGTAAACAACGCCTGAAGTTAAAGTATCTTCACAATTTGATTACAAATCAATGTTCTTTTTTTGTATTTTTGGAACTTTTAGGTAATAGAGGATATTATATTTTGATATCATTTGAAAGCTAATGGTATACTCTTTCACATCATTAGAAAACCTCAAAATCTCAAAAATGGGGTTATTTCTCATTATGCTGTGCCGGGTCACATATAGGCCTACTATAGAGACTGCAATTACCTGTGTGGGTGTGGGGGCGTCAACTTAAAATAATTCTAAAAAATAAGGTCAGCCCTTTCATTATTGATGAAAAACAGGAAATGTATAACACGGCGGGTCCTGGATTGCATATTAGTTATCTCGGCGCAATAATTAAACACATTATGCTTTCAAAATGTCACTGCACATTCAATTCGGAGTCTGAGGTATGAGCGCCCTCTGTTGACGATTCACGTCACTAGAGTAAAGCAAGGAATGGCCAACCCTTTGAAGAGCACCGTGGAAAGATACGTTGCACCCAAAATAATCATCTCCTTCCCAAAACAGTGGAAACATTAAGGAAAACGCCATAAATACAAGACAATATAACACAATGCGCTACCGTAAGATCTATTGCACGATAAGAGCTCAAAAGTAGGCCCTACATGGTTTAAAACGCATAATCATACTTGGTCATTATATAATTATGTACATTGAAGTTCACTGACTTTTTCTAGTCCCTCTAATGACTTCCCTCACACCCTGGTGGCAGGTCTGATACACCTCATTGATTCCCGCTACTGTGACAGGCCGTACATATGCACAGGCCTGCCACGTCAAATTATGCATCAGCAGGTTTTAAGACAGGGCGAACGTCAAGTAAGAAATAATGCTATCATTATGAATAAATAAAGGGGCGCCTCTGTTTGAATATCGTCATTGCATATAATCCCTAGCTACGAACCATTAATTAATAAAGATCCGATGGGTACGTATAGAGTACCGCATTCACCCTTCTTATCACTTATCGTCTTAAAGGTGAATAAAGCATTAAAATTTTGTAAGCTGTCTTTTTTCATTATTCATATTCCCTTCTTTGTCACGGAGGGCGGTACTTAGGCCTGTGGGAAGTGACTCTGTAAGTCGATGAATAAGATAATATTTTTTCATTCCTTGCCAGCCATCGGGAGCTTCATCCACGTAGGGCAGTTGGGTATTCAGTTGGTCAGCCTCGCGGTCTGCTGGTTGATTAATGAGTCAGATGGTTGCTTGGTTGCTTGATTAGTTGTTCAGTTGGGTGTAGCCCTATATGGGTAGGGGACGAGAGATTGGCTAAACGGTGCATGGACTGATGTTTGGATGGGTGGCTAGTGGAAAACTTACCAGAATAACAGAGACTTGGGTCTTCAGTACCTGTTGTGGCTCGTTCTGAAAAGGAAACAATGTTCAACTTTGTAGTAAGGTTTCCTCTTTTAGTAAATAAAATGAAAGAGAAAATGGCAAATGTCACAGCAGATGATAATTACCATGTCAATTATCGCATTCAGCTCCAAACCAAAGCTGACTTTGGTGGGCTTCGACAGGTCCTTAGATGGGCGGGAATGTTCGGGGTAGACGGATTCATTCAGGAGACTCTGCAGTAACTCCACTTGATCGCTACCTGCCCCTGGTCTGGCCAGTTTGCGTGGTTTACAATCACCTGGTTGAATGAAAATTTGATAATATCATAATCAACAACTTTAAAATCACAATAAGATCGCATTATTATTGTTATTATTATCATGTCAACACAACACGATGAAAGATCTTTTGTTCATGTTTGTTGGATTCACATGGATCTCGAGGGTTTTCTTTATTCTAGCTGTTTCTAATAGGACCACTTTCTGGAGTATTTTTTACCTTAACTGATGACCCGACACTGTCATGTTGCTTCTCTAATGCCGCTGCAATGGTACCTAAGACACTTACGACCAAAGGGACAACCTTAACCTTGACACCCCACAACTTAGTTCTCCTTAGTTCTCCAACACAACTCAGTTCTCCTTCGCCTCAACTCTGCTATCTCCCGGCACAGCAATGTCAATTGATTGACACGCCTTCTCCCCTTTTTCGAGGATGACAATATCCAGTGGCCTGTGTTCTACAACATGGTCTGTCTTCATATTGAAGACCCAGAGGATCTTCACCCGGTCATTCTCTTCTACTCTTTCAGGAACATGCTCGTACCATTTCGATCTGACCCGAAAACCACTCTTCTTACATATAGCCCCTCCGCCAAGTTGATTATTTTCTAATCATTTGTTTAATCAACCAGAGCCGTTTGAATACTATAATGATTATTGTACATTCCCGATGGCATATTAGCTCCAGAATGTAGCTATATGTAGTTAAAACACGACGGAAGTATAGATTTTAGAATGCTCTCAGAATACATCCTGTCATAATATTCGACTGCGCTTCGAATATCCAAGAGTATGCAAAGAATGCGTAATCCGACGGTATGCCGGCCGGTTTACTCCGCCTCTAGTGTGACCGCAGTACCTTTCTGCCACACAGCACTTGGACATTTACACCTGCCATCGGTTTTAATTCGTCACTGTTTGAGAGAATATATTTTGTTAAAAAGAGGCTACTCCTATTATAAGTGAGCCCCACCGTCCACGCCTCAGTGATTTTTTTTGTGACCGGTATAGTTCGTACAATGACGACTCAACTATCTTCAGACATCTTACGCTTGCTCGACGGGCCTCGGACCTTGAGTGCAGCGGTACTGTGGCTGACATCCAGCCGTCAGCTTTCTACTCTACGCCTGCTGGTAATCCAGCAGTTGCGAAGACTAAGCCGAAACCAAGGAGAAAATTCTGCTACTCCGATCTCATTGTTATGTGGCCTCTATAGATGTTAAAGATGCCTACTTTGCAGCGCCATTTGGCGTGACGAATTGTGTACGAGTTTACCTGTCTGCCATTCGGTTTGGCATTATGCCGGCCCAACGTGTGTTCACTAATCATGAAACCACTGATTGCCTCACTGAGGTTGAAAGGTCACGAGTCATGTGATTACATTGACGATTCCCTTCTCGTTGGGAGAACATTTCAAGAATGCATTGGTAATGTTCGAGCTCACATAATCCTTACTAAAGAGGTAGGGTTCATGCTGAATGACAAAAAAATCCGTGGTCAAGCCCACGAAACAAATTGATTTCTCGAAGTTTCATTTTAATTCAGAACTGATGACAATCTCAAAGATCATATGTTATAATTATCACGCAACGCGATATCCGGCGCTATACATTATTCGAATAAACTTGTAGTTTTGTATCAAGGGAACTCATTCTATGGTCATTTCAATCGGAGTGACCACTTATTTGGATACAAAAATAGAGCGGCTGTATTATTTAGTATTTAATTTTGTTAGTGGTTTATACATGGAGAACAGGGGGTAGAAGCTACCGTCCAACTCTTTTGAATTGATATGTTCGGTGAGAAGGCCTTATTAGATCAGTAGCTGGCACATTTCAAAAGGACACTCTCCTCTTGGCAGCGCAGAAAATGATTCAACCATGTATAAATTGAGGACATATAGGCCTATGCATTAACTTGAATTGAGAAGTTTATGTGCCCTCACTCAAGACCTGAGACCATCAAAGGCACGCTATACACACACGAGATGTGGCTGTAGTGTGAAAGTACTTGGGAACTCTAGGGCCAAATAAGGAACTCTCAGTAAAAAAAATATCACCATGAAACTGGTGCTTCTTGTCGTCCTTACATACGTCGGGTCAACGCTTCAGACGCTTTCAAGTTCCTTAAGAACTTAATTCTGTTCAAGTTGGCACAAACTATAGGCCTAATAAAGAAAAGATTAATCTCGATTAATCGCTTTTATGTGACACGAGTCGGTTCTGGATGAATTAACCTGCCTTAATTTTACGGAGACAATAGCACACGCTACTAGTCGAGAAAAAGTGCTAGTAGTTATAGTTACATAACTGGCTTTGTGAATCTCGCTCAGGCATTTTGTTAGGGTTCAGTAGTCCACTGCCTTTGGGCCGGCAGACGGGCAGATATTTAAGGAAGAAAACGCCCTCGTGTTCACTCGCAATCATGGGACTTGTGGTTCTGATCTACGATTCTTAATTAAACATCAATTTCATTCCGTTACATTTCGTTAAATTTTGAAAGATGTGATGCGCAGCCGTATTCGGTACGAGTCAATAAATGCACAAACAATAATTGTTTATCAGGCTGTACCCGCATTGCGCCCATGGAATATCTTGAATATTTCGGCCACAGTGGGTTTGCCAACTGTATCTCAACGCAATATTCGTTTTATTTCTATTTTTGTAGCAGATTAAAGGCCCAATACAACATTGGGAAGATCCGAAAACATCGATGTTCACAGATTTCCTTCTTATTTACACAGTTTGTAGATGGCCATGATGGAATCCTCAATGTTGTTCTTCTCGAGAAATCTTCACTCAAACATCGACAATTAGTTCATACTCGCGAGTAATGAACTATTTCTTACACTACAGGCTGGTGCGTATAAACCGTGACGGTTTTTTGCTTTTTCCTACTTTCTCAGATTACCATTTCAGGTAAAACCTTCGCAGTATTGCTTTTTTGGAATGTTTAATGGTTTAACACACAAACTGTGGCAATCTTTTGACCTTTACCAATGTTGTATAGGGCCTTGAACTGTTACTACTGTGCATTTCATTTTAAGGCGCTTTTCCGAGCAAAAGCTGAAACTGATTTCGACACATAAACGTATATATGCATGTTACTTATGTTGTGGCCGTTAGTTTTGTGGGGATTGTTGGTTGCTCACCTGTTTGCAGACAAAAAGCCATGAGCATCAAGACGAAGCTTGCTGTACATCCACACAGTGTCCCCGTTCTGTTTGCCAATACCATTGTCGATGACGACAGCAGAAAAATGCCGATGCTCGGTGTTCGTCTTTTCCAAATATTATCCTATGGATCGGGTAGACTATACTGTGTACTGCAGTATGTAAAAGGTTAACTTCAAGCAAGTAGAACAAGCATGTAGAAATGTTGAACCGCGAGAAGAAAAGACAGCTACCCTAGTCAGGGCAGGATTGACTTGGAGAGTTTGTGTTGCACGGTACGAACCAAGTGTTTACGAGCACAAAATGACGAGGACGCGACTACGAGAGGCAAGAGCGATCAGTACGGGCATAGACGAGTTATCCGTAACGAGCAGGAAGACCACACTGCGTTGTCCTGTCTCATTAGTCTCGGGCCTTTCAGCCGGCCTCCTGGGAGGACAAGCACGTAGTCAACTGCCATCAGGTGTGCTGCCTCACTCCCCCTGTGCCATCCTCATTCATCAGTCGTGCGGAACGAGTGAAGGCTTGCGCTTTCCGGCCAAAAACTCCCTCGCATATATTTTTAATGTTTAATTTTCTCGGGGCTCCAAACTGTCAGCGTCACGTACCGTCGACCGACCTTGGAGACCGCGCCATGTTGTAAATACCTGCTTCTCCCTTGCAGTTAAAAAGAGAAGTAAGACGTAAAACATCCCATCCATCCACCATCCATCCCATCATCCGTCCATCACATCCACCCATCCATTAATCCATTCATCCATCCTTTCATCAACGTTTTCGACACCAAGGTAAGAGTTTTATTTTCCTTCCTGGATTTGGCCTCCATCTCTCTGCCTTTGAGAAAGGTCCTGCTAGGATCGAAACGTCAGGCCCACTAAATTTTAAGTAGAATTGTTTTATTATTTCTGACATAATTCCATCGTGGAAAATTGCGTGAGGGCCAAGATGTGGCTTGAGTGGCTTTATGAAAAATGACAGGAGCTGTCTGATGGTGATCTCATTTGCATTATAAGGGATTTGCGACGGCGTTTTGGAAGAAGAAGAGTGGAAACCAGTTATATTAACCTCAGCTGGTCCTTTGAGGGGTGAACGTCATTTCTGCAGGCGGTGCGGTCCAGTGTGTTTTTCGTGCGCTTCGTGAGAGCGATGGAACTGACGTGCATGTGACAGCAGGGAGTTTAAACAGCCCGTGCATGTATAGTCACTCTGGCGTCGCCTGTCATTTATGGAGAACCGTGGGCAAAGGGAACCTATAGGGGACATCTGCTAAGCATGAAATGACTTACTTGTGTATATTCTGGATTAAGCCTACAAACCACATTTCGGTGTAATGTTAATTGCTTTTGTCTCAAAGGTTAGAGAGCCTGATGATGTTTCTATCCTATAGTAGGACCTTCTCGAAGCTTTTAGGACCTTTCTCAAAAGCTAATTGCTTTTGACTATCAATTCTTCGCTCTTTTCTAGCATAAAACAAGATAAATTTGAGTTGAACTTTGATTACCATACATTTTGAAAGTATAAATAACGTATACAATACAAATGCAACGCTTTCATCACACCGAGGAGTCAGAATTTACACAAGTTCTTTAAAACCCATACACAACATCGGTAAGGACGAAAAACAGAAATGTTCACAGATTTACAAGAAACTGATATAGTTTGAAGATGGTTATGGTATATAGAAACCTCGCACTGAAATATTTCTGCCTAAAATGCTGTATTTTTGGAGAAAAGAGTAAAATAAATCGTTTACGTCTCACCCCTATATAGATCTAAACGATTTTTCGGAACAATACGTTGAATGCTGCATTTTCGCGAAACAAATAATGACGCGGTTCTCACTATTTTCTCGAGACTCGGTTGGCAGATAGAGCTGAAATTTTCACAGGTGTGCTATTTCATGCATATATTGGACCAGACAACGTATGAATGCTATTCTTTGACCTCGACCAATGTTGTGTTATCCCTTTAAGTATAGGCCTATCATCTAGGCCTAAACATAGTTACATCATTTATCATCTTAAACATCCATTCCATTTATATGGCTACCCCTGTATAATACAAAGCTTACCCAAATCCCGACAGAAGAAAAGTATACTGTAACCGGCATAGGTCTCCTGACGACGGCCAGAGTACACACTAACCGAAATGTTGAGTTACCGGTTCTTTTCAGAGCCACACTCCTTCTCAAAAGAGATGTGTTACGTAGTGTCACCACAAACAAAATGGGACTTATACATGTAATTGCTTCTTCAATTCATTTGCACAAATCTTTCAATATGTTGGATCTTTGTCAACAGTAAGCCTAGGCTTGCATGCATGTGAGGGGGTCACGTCCGGTGCTTATGATCGTATGACCATTACATCCAAGAAGTAAAATGAACTCAGACTATTGCTTAACATAATTAGAATTGAGGGAGCTGCGTACTAAGCGCCAAACAAAGCGTGCGCTGTTCCCCTTGGTCCTTCCAGGCATACATTCAGCATGCCTGAGTTTTTTATAAAGAAAACTCAATCAACATGAGACTGTAAAGCATTTGAGTATAACATACTTCTTAAGACAACTGTCATGCCGAGATATATGAGAAACATATGAGTAGAGACTGGGGATATTTCGTTTAACGGCCATCTGGTGTTTGGGGATTATTCATTATTAGGACTGTACACAGGCATTATACAGTCTTACATGAAAACAGATTTTAATTGCAAGGCATAACATTTACGAAGCGATCGTTGCCTCGTGTATTATAGCTCCCTGCAGACCTGGAAATCTGGACATCTCATTGCATTATCAATGCAAATAATGTGTATGTGCATGTGTACACGTGTTAATATAGGCCTATACTTAGATCAAATATCGTCGGTTTTAATTACTGACTATGATTTGACCAATGGGTTACAACTTGCCAAATACTTGTGAGCAAACACCTAAATAACAAGCTTGAACCTGTCACTTGGCTAGGTATTCATAATTTATGAGAAATTTCTATCAATGAACATGCATATTCAATTGTTTATGTATAAACAAGCAAATGTTCATGTAGGTGCAGAGCAGAAAACAGTCACTTTTCATTGAATGAAAAGGCCTCACTTTGTCTGAGTTGGAGTTATTTTCTCTTCAACATGTGCCGATTCATTATACGAAATTGTATATCGTACTAACGAAGTATGTCTTTAGGACAAATAACTCTTGAAATAAACATATCTCGTTGAAAGAAATATTTGTAAATTTGGATGATACATTTTCCACAATCACCTTCATCGGGGTTCGAGGAAAATCAGGCGAACAGCAGCTTTAAGTCAGTTCCCTGATTACTGTCGGACCCTTTTGCCATTTTCCTTATTATTGCCATTCTATCATAACTATAGTCAGTTTTTCCTGGGTTTGTATAACCAATTATCATGAGGTGATTCATCTCTCTTGGTTGGTCTAGGTCATCTGGTCGCAGAGCCGACTTTGCTGTTCCCTCGTGTGTATCTAAGTGTCTGTTTAATATTGTTGAATGCAATTAATGTGATGAATGTGTTTACAATGTTACTGTTAATTCCCGCCATGTTTATCCACCGTCAAGCTAGGACCCAATTTCTGCATCTTTCTTGTTACTATGTTTTCCCTCGACTCTGGTCAAATCTCTCTGAACAAATTCGCAATGGTTTTGTTTTTCATCTTTTCGTACCACTCTTAGGAACAGTGTTCTCTCGTCGTTGTTTATCAAACTACTACTACACTGTGCTCTTTCTTAATTAAGCAATGACAAGTTCTCTTTCTGCTGTTTCCACAAATGTATTTGTTATATCAATTCATATTTATTTAATTATTAAGTTATCTATTTGTTTAATTTATATTTGATTACTTCATTGTTTTGTTTACTGCTTGATGCGGAGTGACAGGTCACTGGCCACATAGATTGTTTTTGCTTTTGTTTCTCCTCTGCCCATCTTGTACGTGTTGTAAATTGGATGGCATGAATAAATAATAGTAATAATAATAATAACAATAACAAAAATAATCTATGGTTTGGTGACAATCTCTACAAGAGCACAAGTGCATTGTTATCTTTCAAGCAACCAATAGTTGGTCCGTCAATTTATGCAATTGGGGATGCAGAGCTATACATCAATGTCCGTTGGGCTACAGCGCAAAATCATGAGACTGCAAGTTCAATCATCCATTAACAGAAGTTATTGCAGCAATACTGCAAATGTTAGTGTGATTATTTATCTGTGTCTTTCCACTTTTGCGCTGATGATATTAGACATGAGGACATAATTTTCCTCTACTTCTGTTCTACCACTTATTTTGCTATCAGAAATGCAAACTGTTTTATATTTTTTTATCTGTCAACTGAACAAGATCATTTTCTGAATGTGAAGATATTTAGTGAAAATCTGACTGGAATGTTTACATTTCTAGAAGCCGTTTGTACACAGGAAGCTTGCTGTTTACTGGACCATAAATGCCCCCACCAGTGCTAGCATCATTGCTATTCATCAGCTGATCACTCTGGATCAACATTGAGATCAACAACTGGACCTGCCGAATACAGCTGTCGAAGGATATCATACAATACTCCAACTCCCTAAGCACATTCCAACTTCAGCAACTCATATAAATTATCTGGTGACATTGAACTTAATCCAGGCCCTAGGTTCTTCTCAGGCTGATGATAATAATAATCACAATAACAATAATACAGTGCATCCTGCTCAACTCTCGTAGCATGTTCAACAAAACTCTTTATAGAAATTGCGACGTTTCGGTTGGCAACTGAAGTATGTGCGCTGCGGCGTCCGTTTATATCCGCTTCACCGGTTCCACTTTATCTTTTTAGGCTGAACTAGCCATGCATAGGCTACACCACATTGATATTGCGTGTGTATATCCATGGAGCTATAGCTCCATGGTATATCTGCCGTCGCCCGTCAATTTTGTCGCACGTCGCCCGAACAAAAATTCAGCAAAAATGTTCAGGCCAACTTATCCACAGTGCAATTCACTCTTCTTACCTAGGGCCTATTAGGTGTCATGCAGGTAAAAGTAAACGTAAATTAAGTTTTCGGTCGACAATGTAAAGCTTTAGTGTCCGATTCCTGCATACATTTTTGTATTTATTTACACAATAAAGTTAACACAAAAACTGCTGTTGCAAACTGCTCACTGACTAAAATGACCTGCAATACATAAATCTCAAAAGTTAAAGGGCCTGACGTTTCGACCTTTCTCAAAGGCAAAGGCGGAAATGTCCAGCTAGGATCGAAACGTCAGGCCCTCTAACTTTTGAGATTTATTTTATTGACACTATACCCCTCAGTATAAAATGTTTGAAACAAAAATCCTGACAACACCAACATCGCATAGCTCAATCGGATTGGTCGGTGTGATGCTGGGACTATCCACCATGACAAAAGTTTGCGTCTTCGTACAGGGACACGTGCTTTTGGTCGACTCGATGGCCAAGGTCTAGGGGCCGCTGTGTTTCCTCCCTCACACGGCGCATGGTTCTACGGCCTATATGGATGAGGTCAGGGAAGGAACTGCGGTGGACCGGTACTGAGGCCAGAAGAGCTCTATAATTATAGATCAGTGCACACGGGACGACCCTGGAGGTCCCGGGAGATTTGAAAGCTTGGTCTGACACAGGATAACTTTTTCTTTCCCGTATTTTCCTCATTTCAAGCTTTTCCCACCACTGCAAAGAGTACCTCATTCGAATTCTAATGATATCAAAATTATTTCCATACGTTGCCGAAACCCAAACTTACGTTACGAAAAACACGACGAGGCAACGCACAGTCATGTAAACGGCTGTAAGGTTTGAGGTCATGTACAAGGCATGCTGACAGCGATTGCAGCGTGCGGGCAGACACACCTTAAAGCCCCTACACAACATTGGTCGAGGTCAAAGAATAGCATCCATACGTTGTCTGATCCAACACATGCATGAAATAGCACACCTGTGAAAATTTCAGCTCAATCCGTCACCCGAGTCTCGAGAAAATCGTGAAAACCACTTTATTTGTTTCGCGAAAATGCAGCATTCAACGCCGTACTGTTCAGAAAAAAATAGTTTAGATCTCGGTGAGACGTAGGCCCTAAACTGTTTCTTTTACTCATTTCTCCCAAGATACAACATTTTAGGTAGAAATATTTCAGTGTGAGGTTTCTACAATAAGCATTTTCAAACTGTATAAGTTTCATGTAAATCTGTGAACATGTCTGTTTTTCGATCTGTTGTGTAGGGGCTTTAACATTAAAAAGTAAAAACTTTCTTTTAAAGAATTTTTTTTTTTGACTGGAGCGGGACTTGAACCCAGACCTCTGGTTTTGCGTACCAGCACTTTCATCTGAGCTATCCTTATGGCGGCCTTCCAAAAAAGTCAACTAGGCCTAGGCCTATAGTCTTTGCCGGGGTGGAGCGCCAGCCAGAAGCATTTTAACCATTAACTGTCGTACAAAATAAAATAAAAAAATCAACGAATTTGGTCATGCATGATAATAATTTGTCTTTCGAGGATAATGTAATTCAATAGGTTATATTGTATATGGCCTACTGCCGGCTGAACAAATCCAAGCAGCTCGGGCGGGATTTGAACCCCCGACGGAGACATCTTAATCAAGGTAGCAACCGCCGCGAGGTGTTCGAGGACATCTTCCGCAAAACCAGAGGTTTCGGATTCAAGTCCCGGTTCAGTCAAAGTTTTTTGGGATTTTTTTTTCTTCAGAATTGTTGATCTTTTCCTTTTTATTTGATTGTGTTTATTTTCCACTCAGAAAGGTTATAAAAAACTTATATGCACAAAACCTTCCTCTGGGACCTCAATACTGATGTGAACGTTTGGCATCTTGCGTAATATTGTACGAAGTATTTTGGGCAGAACGATAAGCCTACATGCATTTGATTCAACGTGGCAAATATGTGTTAGACATTACTGAATCAGATGTGAATACGATGCTCTAATGAGAGGCTTTACCCTCACTGGATGACAGTCTCATGCATTGAGCTCTGTTAAAAGTTCGTCCAACAGAGCTGTGTGGTCTCATCGTAGTACGCCCTCTTGCGGCATGATCTACCCAACGAATGCCACCCTTCCGTCGTTCGAGACCGTGCAGACGTACGTACCCGCATTGAGCTGAGACAGGTGTCATGCCAAATAGTGTCCGCTGCCAAATACTGTCCCCTCATTAGCATACTGATCGCTGATTGGTCCAATACAGGCAGTTGCGCAAGCGCAGTTGACAGAGACATTATTTGGCATGTGTTACGTGCCAAATAGTGTCTGCTGCTAAAAAGTGTCCGCCAAGTACCACGGTACTGTCCGCCTCTCGCAGCTGCCAAATAATGTCCGTTCCTTGCCAAATACTGTCCGCCAAGTGACTGCCAAATACTGTCCTGTCCTTGCCAAAATACTGTCCGCCAAGTGACTGCCAAATACTGTCCGTTCCTTGCCAAATACTGTCCGCCAAGTGACTGCCAAATACGTACTGTCCGTATTTGGTGCAAATACTGTCCTGTCCTTGCCAAATACCGTCCGCCAAGTGACTGCCAAATACTGTCCGTTCCTTGCCAAATACTGTCCGCCAAGTGACTGCCAAATAATATCCGTTCCTTGCCAAATACTGTCCGCCAAGTGACTGCCAAATACGTACTGTCCGTATTTGGTGCAAATACTGTCCTGTCCTTGCCAAATACTGTCCGCCAAGTGACTGCCAAATACTGTCCTGTCCTTGCCAAAATACTGTCCGCCAAGTGACTGCCAAATAATATCCGTTCCTTGCCAAATACTGTCCGCCAAGTGACTGCCAAATACTGTCCGTTCCTTGCCAAATACTGTCCGCCAAGTCACTGCCAAATACTGTCCTGTCCTTGCCAAATACTGTCCGCCAAGTGACTGCCAAATACGTACTGTCCGTATTTGGTGCAAATACTGTCCTGTCCTTGCCAAATACCGTCCGCCAAGTGACTGCCAAATACTGTCCGTTCCTTGCCAAATACTGTCCGCCAAGTGACTGCCAAATACTGTCCGTTCCTTGCCAAATACTGTCCGCCAAGTCACTGCCAAATACTGTCCTGTCCTTGCCAAATACTGTCCGCCAAGTGACTGCCAAATACTGTCCGTTCCTTGCCAAATACTTTACGCCAAGTCACTGCCAAATAATATCCGTAGTTGGTACTGACTCAGTGTAGTTTACGACGAGAAAAGAGTACGACAGCGATGACAAAAATGTGAACAAAACAGTCACAGAAAGAGGCCAGGCTAATGCCAACAATATGACCAAAACTACATAAAACGACAGAAAGAGGCCAAATACGGTGTAGTCAATGCAAGGCAATATATGCAAAATCAGGTTAATCGACAATGAGAAGAAAAATCAAAGGCAATTATCATTCCAAAACTGGCAAAAGAACTTATCGTCACGACGGGATGACAGCTTGACAGCTAACGCTAACGCATGGCATGCATGCACGGCGCGGACACTATTTGGCAAGCTTCCGGGATTGCAAGTTGCCATCTACGCTTCAACCAATCAGTGATCAGTATGCTAATGAGGGGACAGTATTTGGCAGGGACACTATTTGGAATTGTCCTCTTACGTCCTCGGTGAAGACCTCATTGAGATTAAAGTTTTATAGGGCACACCATTTGCAAAGGTCAAAGAATCGCTTCATATTTTGTTAAACCCAACATACACATAAAATAACAAACCTGCGTAAGTTCCGGCTCAATCCGTCAACCATGTCATGAAAAAAAGATTAAATTTGTTATAGCGTCACAATGCCCATTAGGCCTAATCGTCATTATTAGGACAAATAGTCGTCGGCAAGTGCAAGCAAGCCTTTTGTGCTCAATGTGTGCCACTGTAATCCGATTTTGTGGTGGTGATAGTCACGGAAGCTGATCATGATCTTCATTACATGGCAATTAAAAGTCTGTTTTCCCAAAACGTATTGGTGAAAGCTACAGTAGTTCCTTATAAAACCTGTGTATTTGAAACTGCCTTTTTTTGTTTCATCAAATGATGACAAGAGGCATACGAGTTATGATCTGCTTTTCCGAATTCCGAGCTGCCAAATCCAACCGAGCAACCACTCAGTGAGTGGTGCATTGTCAACACTTGCCAACAGAATGTGTGTGGTGCAGTCCAGAATATTGCATTCCCGCGTATCCAGTGTTATGGTCGCAAACACTAATCCCAACTATTTACTAAGAGCAGCAATTATTCTAAAACTTTAACTAAAACTTTCTCAAACGCAATAAAAGGATTGCACAAATATAACAGATATACATTAGACAGTGACCAGTTTGCAACAGTTATTGTATTAACAGATATAAGAAAATAAATAAGCAACCTGATTTAAATGTTACACTTAGCCAAACAAATTAATAATATAACAGAAAATGTCAATTGGAACTATAGTTCACAATGAATAAATATTTGAATAAATATATATAATGAATAAATATTTTATTGGCGTATACATACAACAGGATGCTACTGATAAGAGCTAAGCTTGGCAAGCACTATACAGTGAAGAATGCTGGACTCGGACTCCAAAATTCAGTCCTTGACAACAGGGACGAAGACCCGCCACGTCCAATGAGAAGAACCGGGCTCGAGACGATGATGACCGTTGCAGATACGGGACTCGATGTTCCCACAATCTCACAATCTCACAATCTCACAATCTCACAATCTCACAATGTCTCTTCCGGAACAAGATTCAGCTCTTCACTACAAATTGGTCTGGACGAACTTTCCTTACACCACATATGAATGATCATGCTACCAATCAGCCTGATTGTCAATGGGTCGACCTATACTGTCTTGCACCCGCTCCTCTCTGAATATCCCTTCAGTTTGTCGTCACTCAGGAACGGCCCGACTGAATCATATAGACTTCACGCCATCATTGCATCCAAAACTTGTTACTGCGTATCGAAAATATCTGCAAACATGTTGAAGAAAGGAGACGAATTTTTGCATTTTGCAAGAATTGGAGGGCCTTAATTGCCTCGTTTCGGGTTGTTTGGTTCGCTCAACCATGATTACACTGATTGGAAACTGTCCATCGGCTACAGGATTTATGCCTGTCCTCGGTCATTGAAAATAAAGGGGAAAAGTATGTTAAGGTTTGAGCTGCAATGCACGTTATATATTTCTTACAGAACACATAGCAGTTCCTTGGTGCACCCCCTCTCCACGATTGAAAAGACTTTCATTTTGGAGGACAATAGGCGTATTCGCTGCATAAATCTTGTACAGTTGCATTCAAGCAATGCCCGCACCTGAGTAAGTTGAAGCATCAACCACGCGACGTCATGGTGTGTGGTTTGCTTGACCTACCTCTGTTCAGAAGGCAATCAGGGAAAGCACGTAATCAGCATACAATAACTGTTAGGCTATAATTATCATGTCGTCAAACGCTCTTTGAATTATAATTTTATGTTCCTTGACGCACGCGTCGTATCTACGATCAATTCCTCCATGCTACGATGCAACGTGATATACCCGCCGCTATACAGATTTGATATAGTCGTGTCCTCGAACACCGTGCCTCGCGGCGGTCACTTGATTAAGATGTCTGCTTCGCCCGCCCGAGCTACCTGCAGGCCCATTTTTTTTCAGCAAGCAATCGGGTAAAGCATTTACTCACGCATACAGGTTATACCGCTTCGAGTGGGGTATAGGCCTACCCCAAAGAATACATTATTAGTATACCACTCTGCCTTTGAGAAAGGTCCTGCTAGGATCCAAACGTCAGGCCCACTAAATTTTGAGATTTGCATTTTGGCAATTTTAGTCAGTAGGCAGTTTGCAACAATTTTGTATGTCACTTTAGCATACTACTATATAGTTGACTATTATTTGGGAAGGCACCGTCTAAGCTAAGGGCTACATTACGCTGGTACGCAAAACCAGAGGTCTCAGGTTTACTGAATCTCAATCGATCCAGTCAAAGTTTTCTTTGCCATTTATTTTCAAAATTGGTAAAAGGTTCCCTGCCAGTTTTTCCTTTACTTTGTTTGAATTAGAAAGGTTACATCCACCTTGTTTTGTCCCCTTTCCGATGATATGACGAAAGAGTTGAGTATAGATCGCCTGTTTTCGTCAAAGCAAATATTCGTTGGCCACAAATTGAAGAACGGGGGCCTAATGTCATAGGGCTGCTTGCTAAGCGCCAAAGTTTGCTTAAGCACGAGAAAAAAACATCCCGTGGAATAAATCAGGTGGCAGCCAAAGTTCCGAATTGTATTACAAGTTGAGGGCAGCAAGCATAAAGTCAAATATGGCTAGCAATCTTGGGGGAGCTTAGTCTCAGGCTCCGGCTTTGTCTTTCTTTCTTTCTTTCGCCCATTTTAAAGTAGAAGACATGAAAATTGAGGCCTTTATTGGCTTTTTTGTTAATGTTACACAGCGTTTTGAGAAAAAATCCAAAGTTTTAAATGCAACAAAGTACTCCAACCTGTGTTTTCAGCCGGAGCCGAAGCCTAGCCGAGTTTTGGAAAACGGCCCTTTGACGTTTTTTCATGCTAAGCAGAGATATCTTTAAATGTAACCAAAAGATCTTCATGTAGGCCTACAATGTTATATATATTAACAGGTAATGAGTATTAACTGCCGCTGAACTGAATTCACGTCAATTACTATGTCTGTTCCACGCAGTGGTAGGCCTATGGTTGTCCACTTTAAATCAATTTATGCCTGCATAATTTACAGCGAAACCTGCCGTAACAAAACAAATTTGACATAAGCGTCAGATTCCCTTGGACTTTTTTTTAATGCTGATTGCTGATATTTTGACCCGTGAATGTAAGTAGATTTCGAACCTGAGGATTTCTAATGATCCACTTTAGACCCCCCTACTTCCACACTCCTGCCGATTCGCTGCACGAGTGACGGTCTTGACATTGTAACATCGAAAAACGACGAAGAGTGTTCAGAGTAAAACCGGTTGTATAGCACACGTGCTCTGTAATTCATGGTAAGATGGTAGTTTAGCAATAAAACATCATCGCCTCTCACATAGATTTACTCGCGGAAAGGTGACGCATTGCAAGGAGGGGGGGGGGGGATTCTTGGCGAGTCCCGGGTAAACAAGCTTGAACGCATTGGCCGATCCAGTCGCCCACGAAGCTGACTTGCAAGTAAAGCCCCCTGCGCTTGTGCAGCGCTAAGAAACCACAACAACGAACAAGGGCCTGGCTTGAGTCCTAACAAGCCCATGGTGTGTCTTCAATGGCCCTCCCTGTGTCTTGGCTAAACCAGTCGCTGAGCCGCACAAAAGCGTCATATTCAACTCTCGTTGCTGTGAATTAGACGTCATTCTTTCTCAGCTCGCGAAGAGGAAAGGGTTTATTCTCCGGCAATAGGTAAGGTTGAGTCTGCATCTACTGAGTATTGGTTAAGAATGAAGGCGTAATGGTGACAAATGCTTGTAACTGCAAGTGGAAAGACTTCAATTCGGATCCTCAGTGTTCATGTTTTTGGTGTAACCTGTAAGCCTATATTTTTTAACCGATGTGTCAATACATTTTCGATTTATACACTTTCTGTATCAGTGTATGGATACAGCACACGTGCGTTTGATGTATTGTAACCTGCTACTGTGCCAGTACACGTAGTACTAGTAGTAGTAGTAGTACTAGTAATTTCACACTGTCATGACATTTGTGCTATGCTATATCTCTTAAGTTTAGTTTGCGATGCCAACTTAGAGGAAATTCATTTCCCCAAACAACTTCTGTCAGTGCATGGAGGTAGGTCAGTATTATGTGACTGTTCACCTTTAAAGTTTAGGCTGTGGAATGTCTACTCAGTGTACTGTGTAGTTGCTGCAAAGCCTGTACATGTATAATGAGTGCACAATGCACATCACATACATGTACAGTACTTACTACTACTAGTACTAGTACTAGTACTACTAGTACTGTAGTAGTACTAGTACTACTAGTTACTAGTAGTACTACTACTACTACTAGTAGTACTAGTACTACTAGTTAGTTACTAGTACTTGTAGTTGTACTAGATAGTAGAGTCATGGTAGAGTCGACTAGTTTCATTTACAGCATCTTTGTTATTTATAATCTGGGTTTTCTCTGTAAATTTTAAAGGTGTCAGACAAACGTGAAGATGGCAATAAGGTTCTTCTATTCTTAATAAATCGTTGTCAAACATGAACAAACTTTGATGAGATAACCCAATGAAGCCCTGTGGCTCAAACTGAATCCTGTCAGTTTCAGTCTTAGTACTTGGATGGTCAGGCAACCAAGTTTTCATTGACATCAAACCATGCTTTAATTCAGTTTGTAGAACCTTGGTAGTAGAAAAAATTAGCTTGGGAAAATAAGCCTAAAAAATGGCACATCCACATTAAAAAACGTAAAAACATGCACTAATTCGCTATACGTCTCAGTATCAAGTTATCAACGATGATTGGATGTTTTATTAATATTAAGTAACCAAGTCCAAGTATTTTGAAGCTAGATCGACTCAGTTTTATCATGGAGGTAGACCAGTTATTAGTCTGAAATTTACTTATTTAAAATATCTGAAAGAGTGGTTTACATACAGGCAGGAAAGTACAATGCCTTAGAGTTAGACAACACAAATGTCAACTAGAGTAGATCTTATAATCCATTTGACTGTACTTACAGTCCACTAACACAATTTCACAAGGTGATCGCATTTGAATGATACTTGATAGCCTATATTTTATTTCCCCAAAGGTTTTTGATGATATTTAATGCTACTGACGCATTGAGTTTGAGAGCTTTGTTGTGGTCTCTGTCATATAGAATGATATAGAAATTATAAGAGTTTGTGTAATCAAAGTAGATAGACAATATACCTATTTGGCTGGAATTTCTGTGGAATGCAAAACCATGTGATCTTTTCACAAATAAAATTGACATATATATTTAATAGTGAATATTTGTAAGTCATCAAAATTATAATTTTAACTGATATTTTAAATCCTACTTAGCCAACAAAACAAGGTATATCTCAGACCTATTGGGATAAATATTGAACATTATGGTGCATGTATAGGCCTAATTGTATATTAGTCATGTAGAAGCAGACTCAGTCAAAAATACTGTGATGTCACAAAGATAGTGCCAAAAGGCCATATTAAATGGTTAAATACACTTATGATGTACACATGTGTCAATTCTCATGTAGGGTAGCTAACAGGTGAAGTTGAAATACCAAATGTTAATTGAGATTTGAATTGATATTATAACTGATAAATATTATAAATGGTTAAATGATTTCTTAATATTATTAAAACACAGTACTTGTATTAACAAATTTGTACATTTATTTTGGGATCGCAATGGGGTTCAATCTTTATTGACTTTCAAATTTGAAATTGATATGGGCTCACTGGTATATTTTGCTCCTAAGCCAAAATAAAATTATGTACAGTAAAGAGCCCACTTGGTAACAATAATTCAAATCCATAGTTGAACTCTTGACCATTAAAAGATCCATTTTGTGATTACAGTTCTGTGTCAAGATATGATTATCATCATATATCATGTAAATCTTAAATGAGGCCTTAAGGTCCTACAGGAACATACAAGACTAACTACATGTATTTTACATATAAATAGCTGGCTGAAATTCAAGACATGCAAATGTTGATACTTTTTCGGAGCATACCCAACCCTACGGTGCTCCAAGTGACCTTGTTTCAATTCATTCATTTATTTTAGCAAGAACAGGATTCAATGAAAAATGTAGTAAACTCAAGAAATTAAAAATCACAATTACAAAGTCAAGGATAGCCCACAAAGCTGTAACCACGGCATGTCCTTTGGGGTCATCACACAAAGTAAATATTATTTGCAACAATTACAAGAACTTGTTAGATTTCCCTCTTTAGACCCGGAAACTCTAGGGGTATACATAAGCCTAGGTATACACTACATTATAATACAGTACTACTACTTAGCCTTCTCAATTTTACTGTCCTAGAAGTGAGCAAAAACACATTATGCCAAGTATGGAAATGAAAGACTGGAAAGCTTGGCTATTGTTTTTAGCATCCTAAGCATTTCCAAATAACTAGTTTTGGGATTTGGGAATGGGATCCACTCCCTATTTCTTTTCTGAACTACACAATATCAGATTTGTGTACACAGTACTATAAAACATAAATATAGATCTACATACATGTTTGAATTGCCTTGCAGTTGTACGTACATAACCTTAAAACCTGTGTTGATCAAGTTCATGTGTACATGTACACAGTGTACACAGTACTAAAATACATAAATATATACATACATGTTTGAATTGCCTTGCATTTGTACATGACCTTAAAATCTGTCTTGATCAAGTTCATGTGTACATGTACATGTACCCGGTACATGTACATGTATATAAACAGTACTATAGTATAGATGTTCCAGTGCGTACATGTATACTGGTACATGTACATTTGTTTGTACATTTTTATGTAGTCCTCCCCAATTCACTGAGGTTTGGCTTATTGTGACCCCAAAGTTCAAAGGTTACAACAACAAAACTGTTGCTGGTGGCTGTTTGACATGCAGTACCCTGCTGTAGTAGAGACTACAGGTATGAGTCAGTCAAAGAATGGCCACAGTTATTCCGCAATTCTATTGGTATACAAGACCTTGTGATTTCTTGTGGAAGGGATATCCTTTTTGCACTCTAAGCCGTTTTGGGTTGGTATGATCACAATCAGTGCTAGAGTTTACATTGACATTATACTCCACTTGTTCTAATATCATGTCACATGCTGTCAACAACTACAGTACTTGTACTGTAGGCCTACATGTACTTGGTACTTGTACATGTGTATCAAGTACCACCTTCATGTACAATGATTGTACATGTATCGTGGGAACCCCCGTTTTCGACGCTACACGTTTTCGACGCTTAGCCTTCTAACTCACATCGCACGATGAAAACAACTCCCTATAACGATCTCAGACTTCGTATCTTACAGTTGGTTTCCTGCTCTTGTCCGTCACCGAAAATGTGGAAAATTAAGGCTTTTCCAGTAGGCCAAACTCATGTGATTCAAAAAGTTGCTCTTTTGGGGTCTATTTTCCTAGGTACAAAATTGGCAGTGGCTTCGAAGCTCCAGTTTTCTTTATTGTTGGTCCTAAAAAAAATCTGAGTGTACCATAATAAACCCCAACATCCGTAGAAAACAAATATATCACGCAACTTGAGGCAGTCCGTTCTGGGTAAAAACTATGGAGGCTCCTAAAGGGCGTCTCGCTTATATAATTTTTTTTATTTTTTTTTATTTTTTATTTAAAGACATAAAGTAACATGGCCTAATAGGCTTTTATAAAAAAAATAAAAAAAATAAAAGAGCAGCTAGAGAAAGTACCAAGAAGGAGGAAATGTGTCTCTTGAGTGAAATTGGGAAAGGTTATAACTGAAGAAGCAGTGAGAAAGAGGATTGTGGAGTGTTTTTTAAACGTCACAGAAGAAGACATCAACCAGACCAATACGTTTTAAGCATAAATTATGAATGATTTGAGGAAAGTGTAAGAAGCAGTGTCGAAAAAAACAAACAAAGATGAACACAAAAAAACATACAGGGAAGAATTTTACAGTGCCACACAGCATTTTGAGTTATTTTAAGAATTTATTTTACTAAACACCACCGACGAAAATAGGTGACGGTGCTTACTGCGCGGTGCGCCGCGGACGTCAACAAAACCGGGTAATCTTACGGAAGTGACAGGCTTGATCAACCTTCTCTATGATTATTCTAATAGTCTGTGATGTGGAGAAAGTGACTGAGACCTCTTTTAGTGTGATACTTTCGTCCACATTGTTCAGTTTGAAGAAAAGTCCTTATATCGTCGAAAACCGGTTATTGGAGGATATGTAAATTATTTTAGAAAGTAATGTTACATTTTGCTTGCTCAATAGAATGACTTGAAAAGTTAGAGAGCATGATGTTTTAATCCAGACAGGAACTTCCTCAACAACAAAAGGATACAAAAAGTCCAGAGAGAAATGATGGATGGATGGGAAAAGGAGATCAAAGAGAATATGTGAAGAACTAAGGATGAGATCATTCATAGAATGGAAGTAATAATTTATAAACAGAGTAGAATAAAACATTGTGTTTTCTCCTGGATGTTGAACTTAGGCTTCAGGCCATGGGTATGTGTACTATTAAAACCTTCCCAAATCATGCACAATCCTATTCTGCAGGATTCAGGGCACATGAGAGTTGACACATTGCAGGATTCTGCAAGATTCAGGGCACAACTTGTGTCTGACATTGAAGACCAATGAAGACTGGTGTGAGAAAGGACCCATGCAGCCACAAGTATCTTCCCAATCACCGCCAAAGAGCCATGACATTCATGACAGTACGATATTCCATGGGATAATAACAAACCAATAGATAAGGATATTTATCTCCTTCATCATTAATTATTAAAATTAATTATGTTTGACCCCCAAACATGGAGTACCAACTTTTTCCGGTTCAGCCATTTCTCTGGGCCACCTTGGGCAGGACTAACAGCATACAGATCTTTTGCAGTATTTGGCTTGACCATTGTATGGATTGCTCTTCACCATAAATATTACTTAATTTGTGTCCATCAGACTACCCCGGTATCAGTAAACGCATACTTCTTTACTGCCTTTGCCAACTTGTCATGTAGCGATGCTTATTGGTAGCTGCTGCTGTTGGCCTACCGTGTGCTTGTCCCAATTTTGCTGCACATTGTTTATCAAAATACATGTAATGGTCAAGGTGTAGGGGTACTGAAGGCTGTTGGCCAAACATAAGTTGATAGGCTGCAAAGCCTGTGATACTGTGAGGGGTATTCTTGTAGATACCGTACATGGTTTGGTAGTAACTCTGGCCTCCAACTTCCGTCTTGGCTACGGTATACTGGCTATACATGTGCACATGTGCGGCCATCGAAATCCGCAAGCACGACACAGTACCCCAAGACATCGGCTACCACCTCAGCGATATTTGGCTCCCCCTCATCCCGACCAATGGATCTTCTATATCCTAGGTCATCCCAACCATACCCACACCAGTCTAAGCCCCCCTTCCCTAGCCGACTCATGGATCACCTATATTCACGGCCTCCCCACCACCTTCTGACACACCCCAGTGAGCACCTATAGGTTCCCCCCCACCAGTCTCCCCTTAGGGTTTTCCCGCCTTCCCACCTCAGTGACCTAAGCCCCCTTTTAGGATAATCCTCCCCATAGGATAATCTTTCCCGCCTTCCCGCCTCAGCGACCACCGGTACATAAGGAGTTCCACCACCGATCCCAAGACATTCTCCTGATGACGGCCAGAGCATACTGGTCGAAACGTCGAGTTACCCTCAGGTTCTTTTCAGAACCATACCTCTTCCTTTAAGAGACCTGATACATGGTGTTCACCGCAAACCTTCCTATATTACTACGATACTTAAATTATTCTTGTTTCACTGCTACCCCGGACATTTCTATTATACCTTCTGTCCAAAGCGGATTCGTGTTGCTTTTGTGGGGGCAAACCGCCACAAGTCGACCCATGCTTCCTGCCTGGGTCGGCTCCCCCACCAAAACCCACGATGCCTAAACTCAAGAATGATTATACAAAGGGGGTTAACCTTACAATCTGATGTAGCTTTTGAATGCATCTGAGCGCCATCGCCCCATTTCTCTAATCTGGGCGTCGGAGAAACCACGTGAAACTGCATGACATGCTGCTCTTATTCTAAAGCTATGTCCTGTGTATCTCTTTGGGTCTAAGCCCATGAATTGTATTGTAGCGTGCAATACTTTTGAAAACTCTTCTCTCTTAATCGATGTTCCGTCTGGACAACACAGCAAAAATCTTGAAGAGAATGGTCTCCTCTGATGTAGGTACTTGGATAGTGCGGCTACCGGATAATAGCACCTGCTTTCGCCTAAGACTTCAATGCTGCTCTGCCTTCCCTCAGAGTGTTTGTAGTGGTCAAATACTACTTTCACACTGTTGGTGTCCGGCCTTTTTAGTATATTTTCCAATTTGAGCACGTTCCTTTCGTTGCGATTAGAAACAGAAATTTCACCTACTTGATCGCAAAAACGCTGCAAACATGCTCTTGTACATTATATTTTGATAGCTTGTCATTGCACATGCGTATATCGCTTCTAACATACCGTGAAGTAATTGTCTCGTTATTGGCCGTCTGACATCATTTCTCGGGTCATGTTTTTGAATCCCCTGAATTGCTTTCTGAACTAAGAATGACTGACCTGGCTCTTTCATGCTATTTAATCGTCAATTTCCAATTAATATCTTTATGTTCGTTAATTACTACACTTTCGTCAATTACTACACTTATCGTCAATTTCCAATTGGTTCGTAAATCAACACACTTTCGCCAATGTCCAACTGTTCTCAAGCTCGTAAATTAATACACTTTCATCAGTTTGCAATTCCGTCCCGATGCACTGTTCACTAGTTCGATGGTAACACCATCCCTTCTACCTTCCTGCTGCCTTGGCTGACCCGTTCCTGGGCGCAAGCTTGGCCTCAATGCACGACGAGGGAGGGACCAGAGTGCAGGACCGGCTTCCTGTCTCTAACGCCAGGCTGGGTAGCGCACACGCTGCTCCGGGCGATCAGTACGCAGCTGGGGTTACTGCGGGTACATCCCGACGGCAAAACGGTTGGTGCTCGTACAGCCACCACCAGCCTATGACGGGGCGTGTCTTGCTTGGCAACTCAAGGAGTGAAGTCGCGGTATCACTTCGGGGCCCGGGGCTTCAATTCATCCAAACTGCCAGTATTAGGGCCATCTAGAATAAACAATAACACTAACAAGTACGAAAATATGCCCTAGAACAATTGACTTGACATTATCAACTTCTCACCCAATTTCTTTAACTGTGAACAATTCTAAAGGTCCCGCTTTCTTGACGGAGACTAACCACAATTGAAACTTTGCGAGAATGACCTCCCATTTAATAAACACTTTGGTACTAGGAGCTGATACTGCAGACCAGAGACCCAGACCCAATTTATTTATTGTTCAATACAATACACCACTACACTCCACAATTTGGGGTCATTCATTGATCCATCATCTTACTTCGACATTCATACAATTGTTTAACAATCTGTCTAACCCTGACCTGGATCACAACAAAGATCCCAGCAGTGCCAAACTTCTTTAAGAGCAGCCTCCCTCTGCTTGATTGATCACCGAGTCTCAACTGTCGTACCTGGAACACAAGATCAACACTTGCCCTATAAGGTGGATATCTGTTTAAGGCCCTACACACCATTTGCACGAATCCAAATTTCGACCTGACAAATTTTGTTAAAGTAACTTACTCAAGTGGAAGTAAATACCAGTAGGAGACACACTGTGAAGTTTTAGCTCTTGGAATGCTGCCATTTACTTAAAAAGTGGAATTTTGTACGATTTTCCAAAGGTAGTTTATAAAAGACCTTTGGGAAAAAAGATATTTACCACCCTCTATTGTCAGGATATTTAGCCTTTCCGTATTCGTGAACGGGCAAAAATGCGTGCGAGAACCGGGGGGGGGGGGGGGGGGGGGGGTCCAGAAACGTTTGTATAGCACAACTGTACATGTACATGTACACCCACACGTACAGTACACGCACACGTGCAGTACACAAATACAGGTACATGTACATTGTCGTGTAGGCCCTACACTTATTGTGACGGACCCGCATGTGACAAAGTTTCATAGGTTTGTGTAAAACCATGGTAAAACTAAATCTCAAAAGTTGAAGTCTGTAAAATCATGGATCAGGAACAGTGGAAACGTCGGCGGGGTTCCGCAGGACAGGTAGTTCTGTCCCCTGTTTCGAAAAGATCTGTGAAATAGAAGCAGGCAAGGTATCGTGCGAAGCACGCAGCAGAAATCAAAGCAAAACGGGAGGCGTGTGACTGATAGTGATACTCTCATTAGTGTCAACAAGCGTCAGTCAAGACTGCTATCTAATATCTACCTAATATCTACTATCTATCTTTGCCAAGACTGATATCTAATCTCTAGATCCATTGGAGCCAGCTGGGCAGCCCAATGCTGCTCAGTAGCACCATGGTAGCACCTAGCAATTTGCAGTTACGCAACAGGACTGTTGTCCATACTACAGTGTGCCTACAAAGGAGAGCTTCATGGAACTTCTCTGAATCTGCCCACTTCAATGCTAGAACTTCTAGCTTAAAGCTACATGTAGACAGATGGGAGTACAGTACATTAGTTCCTTTAGGCTCCTCTCAGACAACTTCTGGCTTAAGCCAATGGGTGTAGACAACCAGTGTTGTTGCACTGCGATAGATACACACCAATTCCCCTTAAATATGCATTCACCTCGGTATTAAACAAAGTCCTGATTAGAAAGCGGATGAATGAGAACTGTCATTTGGCAAAGAAATTTTTTCAAAACCTTAAAGGCTGTCAAGGCATCTTCAGACCAATTCAATGATGCCAAGCCTAAAGACAAATGTAACTGTTTGAGCACACTGGTTTTGGTACATTGTATGCGTGAGTATGGTGAGGCTGTTGAAATAATTATTGTGTACATGCACGTAATGTTTTGACTATGCATGCGTAAGTTGTAGCTACATGTAAGTTATGCAATCATTAACATGTTATTTGTTACTCAAAAGTCAAAAATATATTTAGATAATGTAGTATACCGGTAATTCTAAACCCTGACTTGTGTGCTTTGAACTCATGTCAAACCTTATCTTTAATGCATGTTGACATGTACTTACAAGTACAAGTATAGATGTAATTCAATGAGTGTTTGCCCTCCTTGATGTAATAAGCACTTGAGTGCTCAGTGCTTTGCCTGATTGCCTGCTGAAAAGATTCAGGCAATTTGGATGGGATTCGAACCCTTGACTCCTGCTTTCTAGTGCAGACATAATTCTTAACCACTTGACCGCTAAGCTGGCCAAGGTCATGTGGTGGATTTGAAGAATATATAGCAGCAGGTACCGCAATCCACATTGCATCATAGATAAAAAAAATATGTTTGTGTCGAGGAGAATGTAAATCAATGAGGGTTTGCACTGTTCAACCTAATAAGCACTGAGTGCTCAGTGCTTTGCCCGATTGCCAGCTAAACAAAATTCAGGCAGCTCGGGCAGGATTCTAACCCGTGATTCCTGCTTTCTGGTACATATGGCTTAACCACTTGGTCACCGAGGTGGTGTGGCGGATTCGAAAACGTCAGTCCATTGAGGTCTGCTGTATAAAAACCCATGAGTAGTGAATAGTGAGTACCATCACTCATGACCCCCTACAAAGCTATACGTACATGTTTATACGTGTACAACTATGTACATTGTACAAAATTCCTACAGGTATGGGCCATGGATAGTTATGCTTGACCTCTATCCTTCCCTCTTAATGTTTCCCAGCCTTGACAGGTGTTACAGCAGGTGCAGGCATGGACAATTAATGACAAATAAGAAGCTGATTCTCATCATTTTAAGGGCAAGAGGGGGAAACTCCATTTTGTTGAGAGAATTAAGTTGTATGTCTTTATAAAATGCCATTGAATACATGTACGATGTATGTTTGTCACATACATGTACATACCGGTACCGTAGCTCAGTATAAACTTTGCTTTCAATGTTTTCCCTTAAACAATTGCTTTCATTTGATTTTTGTTTGTGTTTTCAATGGGTTGTCAAGGAATTATGTAAATTTTCCTGAATAAAATTATTCCATGATTCATTACATTTTGCTCAAAGTCAATTTCGGATTAAACTTTGAAGAAACTGTTGTAGAAAAGTTGGCACTTACAGGAAGGCAGAATCAGGAGTTCAATTTGTCAAATAAAAGGCTTAGCACATACTGTACCCGGTACACGTAATAGGCCTATATCACCTGTCTTTGAAGCATACATGTAGTAGGGCCTAAGCTTGAATTGATGCATCAAGAAAAAGTGAAACATCCCATGAAACAGCTACCGTATGTAAACAAGAAAACACAAGAACACATACCGGTATATATTGTACAAGAAAATCATACATTAGCTATCCAAAAGTTATCCTTATGTTCTTTGAGTTGAAAAGACAAGTGTAAGTTGTGTTTAAAAATCTGTATATAAGCTAAAAAGTCATTATCTTCAAAGCGCGAGTATGGAGTACTTTGGAAAAATGGCTGACACAATAAGGGCAGCACACGGCTGACGTCACTGACAACAACTTGATTAAACCATGGAGCGATATTTGTGAAGAAGCAGATTTTTTTTTTAAAGGCCAGCGTATCTGGTGGGAAAATTGTGTGGGCCATGTTTAGCAGTGCTATCAGCTGAATATTCCAAGGTATCTGCCTGATACACTGGCTTGTACTGTATGTAGGGAGTACCACACTTTAATTCAAGTTTGATTGTCAGAATTCTTAGGCAGAATTTTTACGACAGTATCAAGTCTGGACTGAATTGAAGAAAACCATGATATCCATGCTTTGTGCATTAGGGTTAAAATAACTTCCTCCTGGCTTCAAGCTGCCAATTTCCCTGGTTTCCTGCCAACATGACCCTCAACTTCAAGCCAATCTGTCTTACTGGGAGGGGAGGGGGTATCCATGCAAGACAGTATATAGGGAACATATGCATGAGTAAAATTAAATACAATACATGAACAGTATGCTTAGGAAAACTGGAAAGGCTTTTGATATGGTCATTGGTTAATATTATTACATTACGGAGGGTACAGTTTGGGGTTGTTTTTGGAACACCTGTAGGGGCCTATTGTATTGACATGGACATTATGTATTTCTAGACTTTTCCATTTTTGCTTACTTCCCCAGAGATAATCTAGACCAGACAAAGTGAGCAGTCATGATTGACCGATACTGGCTGACCTTGGCCTTGCTGGGTGTTCTCTGGGTGGCTGCCATTGGCAATATCATTGGCTGTGATGAGCACAAATGTGCTCCTGAGGTCAGCAAGTGTCAGCTGATTGGCTCTTGTGGTTGCAGCTACAATGCTGAAAACTGCAGCTGCTGTCTGAACTGTTCCCGTTGCCTTGCAGACTACTGGGAAGAATGCTGCAGTTGTACAGGTAAGTACATGAACAGTATATGTATACCGTACATGTAAGAACCAGTCAAGCAACAAACCATATGAAATACCAATATGGCTGTAGCCTTACAATTGTCTCCCATTTCATTCAGGGAGGTATGACAAGCTAATGTCCTTAATATTGTACATGCTGAAACTTGTTCTTGTGACATGTAACTTTTTTCTAGGGTGAAATTTTCACATGTACAGGTACAGAAATACCACATTTAAAGGGTGCACAAAAATATTTCCCAATTCAATTGAAAAATTTGTCAAAAGTTTGTGATGCCTATTCTCAAGTTAAGGGTACTTCCAATGAGGTAATTCCCTCCCAGAAATTGAGCAAGCCCAAATGTGAAGACAAGACTATTAAAAAAAGGTGATCGGGAATACGAGACTACCGAGAATACCGGTACAAGGCTACCAAGAATACAAGGCTACCGAGAATACAAGACTATCAAGAATACAAGGCTACCGAGAATACAAGGCTAGATGACGTCATGACAATTTTATGACCACTGTGCACTAGCTCAACATAGGCTCTATGTATTTGCCAAGTTTGAAAAAAATCCAAGTGTGTTCAATGGCAAAAGTGCCGTGGAGAAAAACCCAGTGTGCTGTTCATAGAACAGTCGAAGCTGTAGTTAGCTTTTCCGCCGCGTAGCGGAAAAGCTATTGTTCTTGTTCTGATTTTTTTTTTAGCTTTTCCGCCGCGAAGCGGAAAAGCTATTGTTTTTGTTCGGATTATTTTTTTTTCTTCTTATCGGAAAAATCCCATACACAAAGCACAGGGTTTTTCTGGAGGGCATTTTTGCCATTGAACACACTTGGATTTTTTTCAAACTTGGCAAATGCATAGAGCCCTTGCTGAAGTTGTGCACAGTTGTCTTTAAAACTTCTTGACGTCACCACGTGTCACGTGACAGCGCTTTAAAGGGGCATATTTCAAACTGCAATAAAAGCAAAAAAGCAATTTCGTTTTGTTCCAAGTTTGCACTATATCTAAGTTGGGAAAAGGTGTATCCAAAAATTGCCCTCATTTGATCGTGACGTCAACTCATGAATATTAATGAGGTCATGAACTTTTCAGATTTTCACATTCAATTGAGCATATTTGGCCAATGGAGCAAGATTTTTTTAATTTTTTTGTTTATATCTATTTATATCAATTTTGCAGTATATCTAAGTTGGGAAAAGGTGTATCCAAAAATTGCCCTCATTTGATCGTGATGTCATCTCATGAATATTAATGAGGTCATAAACTTTTAAGATTTTAACATTCAATTGAGCATATTTGGCCAACAGAGCAAGATTTTTTTCATTTTTCCTTTGATATCTATTGGGGACATGGTTTAGAAACACATTCCAGAGCCAAAATGTCATTTCGCAATCATGACGTCATCAAAACGTGTGATTTTAAAACACATATAAGCCATTGGCCAATCATCTCAAAATTTGGTATGTAGTTAGCTATCGTGCTAGACATTCAAAATCTAAAGTTTGGAACCGAAGGACCATTGTTTAGAATTATTATGAATTTTTGAATATCATACTCAAGTCCCATAGGCTTTGTGCACAAAATATGTACATGCGTTTTGGAGTAGGAATGGGGGTATTCTATGACGTGTTTAAAACAGAAGTGGAAAAGCTCTATGTTCTGTTTCACAACAGACATATGTTTCTCGTTGCTTTTGATTTAATGCCCCAAATGCTATCTACAATGATTTTGTGCACAATAAAAACCTATGGACAGAGAAAAACAATACAAAACAAAGACAATACAGTTTATAATTTGTTTTCATCAATTTATGTTATCAGTGCATCACATTGACTGCTTTTAAAAAAGAAAAAAAGGAATAAAAAAATTTTTGGTCATTGAGCGGTTGTCAATTTTGCTGACTTCAACACCCTACGCCTAATGCAGGTTGTGCACAAAGTCTATGGGATTAGGTTATAATAATTAAAAAAATCATAAAAAAAGAAAACAATAGCCAATCAACACATAACTTCACAGTATGCATATCTGGCTCAAGATCTACCGACTTAACACATTTCATGGCGATCGGCCTATGGCTTATATGCGAAATGAAATATCACAATTTGATGACATCATGATGACGTCATCAAATGTTTGCACTAAAGGGTGGTTGTTTACCCTATATGGATCATATTACCCTATACATATGGATCTGGTGGCCAAATATGGTCTATTGAATGTGCAATTCCGAAAATTACATGGCCTCATTAATATTCATGAGATGATGTCACGGTCACATCATGGCATTTTTTTGATACCCCTTTTCCCAACTTACGTAGATACATGCCAAGTGTGGATCCCATCGGACCTATGGTTGCCTCATAATTGGCATTTGAATTTTGAAACTTTGCACACATGTCATGTGACCTCTGATGACGTCACAATTGCCAAAAGTTTCAGTGCACATCTTCATCTAGTCTTCTAAGTATGTGCCTAGTTTAAAGTTTATTGCATTTGATTTATTACCCCAAATGGTGGTCAAAATGATTTTGTCCACAAAACCTATGGAGCCTAGCGAGAAAAAAAATCTTAACAAAAACAAAGGCTTTTCGGCAAAAATTGCAGAAAAGCCAATAATATAGGCAATGCTAATAGGACAACTATACATTTTTCATAGCACCTAAATCTGAAATCAAAGTTAGCAATGAAGCCGCAGCACTGCAGCATTGGAAGACTGGTTACTGATTTGGACAGTAAGGTTTGGTTTTTGACACCGTGCGGTGCCCGTATTTTTAACAAGAAGTAATTATAAATGTGTAGAGAACTTTTGCTCGTATTTGGTTGGTCAAAATCCTCGTTATAACTGGAGTCTCGTAATGTGCATGCTCGTAATTAAATACCGGTACACAAATATTTACCCATACAACTGTACAGTGTACACAAATTCCTTGGGACTTTGAAAATATGTTTGTTATAACTAAGTTATCATAGCTTTTCAATTTTCTCTTTGATAGTGTTCACCCACACTGCTCCTGGCAAATACGTTTCTGTATATTAGTGAGATTTCAAGTGAATCACATGGCATGTTTTGTGCTAGTGGAAATGCACCTTTTGTTTCAGTGGTGTCAGGTCAAGGTCAATTGACTATCTTCAATATATTAACAAATTACATCATCATCTTGAGTGCCTGTAGTGGCTGGTTGAAAAATGTAAAAAGTGCATATTCACTGGATGTCAATGACGTTTGAGGAAATCGTTTGAAAATCAGTAGGTGTATTGCCTTTCACCCAGACGATACATTCTACTCGGACAAAGATAGGAACTGAAACATATTTGACTTTTCCACCACAGCTTAACACTGTATTTATTTCTTATTCAAACCTGCCACCAAAGAGAACATGCCTGAAATAAAATAAACCATTAACTGTAAATGCACCTTTAACAAATTGGCAAGGAGCGGGATACCGAACACATTGCAAACCAGCTGTACAGACGAACAAGACAACAGGAAACATGTAAAATGTCCATTCTAGAGCCTGTCGCTCATAACATTTTGTGTCCACACCAAGGACACCAAATCGTCCTTCACGAAAATAACATGAACAGGTAGGGGCCCTTGACCTGTGCACCGGTCAGTTAACTGACCTCCTCAAAGTACGACATATCTTGCCACACATTAACCTTAACATTTCATGTAAGCAAATTACATATTGTACATAGTACAGTTTATTATAAGGCCCAGTTAAAGAATAAACTCCAAGTTTGAAAACGAGGGTAAGGTTGGGCCCAACGAAACCGAAGGGCACCAATATGTAGAATAGAAGTAAAACTAATTTACCCATAAGTGACCTAGTTTTGTGAATTCGAACCTGCTCTAATAAACTATTGTAATTACCCAAGTTGGAACAAACAAGGGGAACAAGTTACATAGCCTGACTGGAACTGAAGGGCACTATACAGTATGTATTGTTATGGCAATCCCTGAATCTTAATTATTAGCAACCTATACTAATAGTTGGCCCAATAAACTACCTCTGTGCCCTGTAGTTATGCCTCTTTTTCTGCCAAACACTGCCCAACTGGCAGGGTCACTATCGAACAAGGTGGAGTTCAGGGGAGGTGGTGGGTTGAACAAACTGTTCTCCTAAAAAAGCTGTGACAAAAGGGCTTTCACACTATGAAAAATCTCCGTGTTGAACACGGGTCGGACCCGTGTTGAAATGACTGACCTTTTCACACTACAGCATTTCAACACGGGTCGGACCCGTGTAGAGCACTCAACCCGTGTTGAAACCAACCCTGCTCGGGAGGTGGGTTGAGAGCTCTCGACCCATGTTGAAAATTTCAACACGTGTTGGAAGCCGTAGTGTGAACGTCTCCGGGTTGAGTTCGACCCGTGTTGGGAGACGGCTGAGTGCGCATGCGTGGCAGCGCCACACTGTAGATATTGTACTGTGCAATGAACAAACATGCCAGATTTTGTTGTTGCATGCACGGACGTATTTTATACGTCCGTGGTTGCATGGGGTATTAAACCCCACATGCAAAGGCAGCGCTGCCTCGAGATCAGTACAGGCACAAGAAACATGACAACTTCTCTGGCTGTAGACACATAATTTGCTTGTCTTGAAGCAATATCCCTGTCATTATCTGAATGGAAAAAGGTGTCTTTTAAAATCATGTATATAAGAAGCTCTCACACGTTGAGATCGGCAAAAAAACAGGTCCCTAACAAAGTTGTCAGTGATGCACTGTACTACGATGTCGACTTCGCGTGCATGATGTTGTCGTGAAAACAATTTCTTGTCGACATGTCACGAGAATTTTATGCCGATTGTCGACATTGTCGCAACAGAGACCCGATTTAGTCAAAAATCAGTGGTGACAATGTTGGAAACTTTTTTAGTTAATAAACGAATGGGGCATGTCAAACAGCCATGGTTGTGAACTTTTGAAATAAGTTTTCATGGATAATCTTAATTTCAATAAAATTTCATATTTAATGGCTTTCGTATTTAAGATTATACACAAAATAATTTTTGTGCTGATATTGTGTGTTACAGTCGTAATTTCCTTAAAAAATCATAAAAAGGCGATTGCTCATTGTTTATTCATGACATCATCGATCGGCGATGCATGCATTCTCACTGCAAGAAATAATGAATATTTATGAATTCGCTGCACAGCGGCTGCAGTGGTTTTCCTATTGGCTATGCACATGGAAGTTGGAGAACCAGATAGTTTCAATGAAAAGGAAAGACGTCACCGTCCGCACCTAGCTAAAAAAAACAGCCGCGTATTGGGCCCAAAATTAAAACGGAGGCCGTGTATTCAGCCATACATTCAGACAAACCTAGAACGTATGCGGTAAAGGAGGCCTTTTTCTGATGTACATAATGTACTTCTGGTCCATTTTTCAACGAAATAAAATACGCGGCTGCCGGTATTTTGGGTCCAAATACGCTGCCACTTTCAGCTTGGTACCGACCGCGACACACGATCTCATTTCTCGATCCTTCCCTCAGCATCCACGATCTTTCCCGATCTCTGCATTGCAATGGTATCCCGTACGCACGTGTATTAAATGCATGCGATGCAGCAACATACACCAGCTACTGTACTGCTGACGACCGGCCATAGAAACGTGCGCTATACAGTATTTACACTGTACATGCGTACTGTGTTTGGTGAACGATTTTCGTTGGTCGCGTCGCAATCCATTCCAACTTCCAACATATTTAGTAACTATTATACACAGACTCCAATAAAAGTGATACAAGACACAGGGTTTAGATTTTGGATCACTGCCACAGCCTTGGATGACACCAAGTTGTTTAAAAATCTTTATTTTCTGTATACCGATGCCTACTGGGCAAAACGGCCACTTAATTAAACTTATGAATAAAGAAATAAAACATAATACAAATATGCGGGCACACCAGACCAGACATGACCATTATGGGCACATGAGGCCCAACAGGTGCGGGCACACCAGACCAGACATGACCATTATGGGCACGAGGCCCAATGGGTGCGGGCACACCAGACCAGACTTGACCATTATGGACACATGAGGCCCAACAGGTGCGGGCACACCAGACCAGACATGACCATTATGGGCACGAGGCCCAATGGGTGCGGGCACACCAGACCAGACTTGACCATTATGGACACATGAGGCCCGACGGGTGCGGGCACACCAGACCAGACTTGACCATTATGGGCACATGAGGCCCCATGGGTGCAGGCACACCAGACCAGACATGACCATTATGGGCACATGAGGCCCGATGGGTGCAGGCACACCAGACCAGACATGACCATTATGGGCACATGAGGCCCCATGGGTGCGGGCACACCAGACCAGACATGACCATTATGGGCACGAGGCCCAATGGGTGCGGGCACACCAGACCAGACTTGACCATTATGGACACATGAGGCCCGACGGGTGCGGGCACACCAGACCAGACTTGACCATTATGGGCACATGAGGCCCCATGGGTGCGGGCACACCAGACCAGACTTGACCATTATGGGCACATGAGGCCTGACGGGTGCGGGCACACCAGACCCGACTTGACCATTATGGGCACGAGGCCCAATGGGTGCGGGCACACCAGACCAGACTTGACCATTATGGACACATGAGGCCCAACAGGTGCGGGCACACCAGACCAGACATGACCATTATGGACACATGAGGCCCGATGGGTGCGGGCACACCAGACCAGACTTGACCATTATGGACACATTAGGCCCGACGGGTGCAGGCACACCAGACCAGACATGACCATTATGGGCACATGAGGCCCGATGGGTGCGAGCACACCAGACCAGACATGACCATTATGGGCACATGAGGCCTGACGGGTGCGGGCACACCAGACCAGACTTGACCATTATGGACACATGAGGCCCGACGGGTGCGAGCACACCAGACCAGACTTGACCATTATGGGCACATTAGGCCCGACGGGTGCGAGCACACCAGACCAGACTTGACCATTATGGGCACATGAGGCCTGACGGGTGCGAGCACACCAGACCAGACTTGACCATTATGGACACATGAGGCCTGACGGGTGCGGGCACACCAGACCAGACATGACCATTATGGGCACATTAGGCCCGACGGGTGCGAGCACACCAGACCAGACTTGACCATTATGGGCACATGAGGCCCGATGGGTGCGGGCACACCAGACCAGACATGACCATTATGGACACATGAGGCCCGACGGGTGCGAGCACACCAGACCAGACATGACCATTATGGGCACATGAGGCCCGATGGGTGCG
The DNA here is from genome assembly GCA_949987565.1 of Luidia sarsii. Classification (NCBI taxonomy): domain Eukaryota; kingdom Metazoa; phylum Echinodermata; class Asteroidea; order Paxillosida; family Luidiidae; genus Luidia; species Luidia sarsii. The sequence goes on from OX465110.1 coordinate 9,818,040, forward strand.
GGCACACCAGACCAGACTTGACCATTATGGGCACATGAGGCCCGATGGGTGCGGGCACACCAGACCAGACATGACCATTATGGGCACATGAGGCCCGATGGGTGCGGGCACACCAGACCAGACTTGACCATTATGGACACATTAGGCCCGACGGGTGCGGGCACACCAGACCAGACATGACCATTATGGACACATTAGGCCCGACGGGTGCAGGCACACCAGACCAGACATGACCATTATGGACACATGAGGCCCGATGGGTGCAGGCACACCAGACCAGACATGACCATTATGGGCACATGAGGCCCGATGGGTGCAGGCACACCAGACCAGACTTGACCATTATGGGCACATGAGGCCCGATGGGTGCGGGCACACCAGACCAGACATGACCATTATGGACACATGAGGCCTGACGGGTGCGGGCACACCAGACCAGACTTGACCATTATGGGCACATGAGGCCCGACGGGTGCGGGCACACCAGACCAGACTTGACCATTATGGACACATGAGGCCCGACGGGTGCGGGCACACCAGACCAGACTTGACCATTATGGGCACATGAGGCCCGACGGGTGCGGGCACACCAGACCAGACTTGACCATTATGGGCACATGAGGCCCGACGGGTGCGGGCACACCAGACCAGACATGACCATTATGGACACATGAGGCCCGACGGGTGCGGGCACACCAGACCAGACTTGACCATTATGGGCACATGAGGCCCGACGGGTGCGGGCACACCAGACCAGACATGACCATTATGGACACATGAGGCCCGACGGGTGCGGGCACACCAAACCAGACTTGACCATTATGGGCACATGAGGCCCGACGGGTTCGGGCACACCAGACCAGACATGACCATTATGGACACATGAGGCCCGACGGGTGCAGGCACACCAGACCAGACATGACTATTATGGACACATGAGGCCCGACGGGTGCGGGCACACCAGACCAGACATGACCATTATGGGCACATGAGGCCCGACGGGTGCGGGCACACCAGACCAGACATGACCATTATGGGCACATGAGGCCCCATGGGTGCAGGCACACCAGACCAGACTTGACCATTATGGGCACGAGGCCCAATGGGTGCGGGCACACCAGACCAGACTTGACCATTATGGACACATGAAGCCCGACGGGTGCAGGCACACCAGACCAGACATGACCATTATGGACACATGAGGCCCCATGGGTGCGGGCACACCAGACCAGACATGACCATTATGGACACATGAGGCCCGACGGGTGCGGGCACACCAGACCCGACTTGACCATTATGGGCACGAGGCCCAATGGGTGCGGGCACACCAGACCAGACTTGACCATTATGGACACATGAGGCCCAACAGGTGCGGGCACACCAGATCAGACATGACCATTATGGACACATGAGGCCCGATGGGTGCGGGCACACCAGACCAGACTTGACCATTATGGACACATTAGGCCCGACGGGTGCAGGCACACCAGACCAGACATGACCATTATGGGCACATGAGGCCCGATGGGTGCGAGCACACCAGACCAGACATGACCATTATGGGCACATGAGGCCTGACGGGTGCGGGCACACCAGACCAGACTTGACCATTATGGACACATGAGGCCCGACGGGTGCGGGCACACCAGACCAGACATGACCATTATGGGCACATTAGGCCCGACGGGTGCGAGCACACCAGACCAGACTTGACCATTATGGGCACATGAGGCCCGATGGGTGCGGGCACACCAGACCAGACATGACCATTATGGACACATGAGGCCCGACGGGTGCGGGCACACCAGACCAGACATGACCATTATGGGCACATGAGGCCCGATGGGTGCGGGCACACCAGACCAGACATGACCATTATGGGCACATGAGGCCCCATGGGTGCAGGCACACCAGACCAGACATGACCATTATGGGCACATGAGGCCCGATGGGTGCGGGCACACCAGACCAGACTTGACCATTATGGACACATTAGGCCCGACGGGTGCGGGCACACCAGACCAGACATGACCATTATGGACACATGAGGCCCGATGGGTGCAGGCACACCAGACCAGACTTGACCATTATGGGCACATGAGGCCCGATGGGTGCGGGCACACCAGACCAGACATGACCATTATGGACACATGAGGCCCGACGGGTGCGGGCACACCAGACCAGACTTGACCATTATGGGCACATGAGGCCCGACGGGTGCAGGCACACCAGACCAGACATGACCATTATGGACACATGAGGCCCGACGGGTGCGGGCACACCAGACCAGACATGACCATTATGGGCACATGAGGCCCGACGGGTGCGGGCACACCAGACCAGACATGACCATTATGGACACATGAGGCCCGACGGGTGCGGGCACACCAGACCAGACATGACCATTATGGACACATGAGGCCCGACGGGTGCAGGCACACCAGACCAGACATGACCATTATGGACACATGAGGCCCGACGGGTGCAGGCACACCAGACCAGACTTGACCATTATGGGCACATGAGGCCCGACGGGTGCGGGCACACCAGACCAGACTTGACCATTATGGGCACATGAGGCCCGACGGGTGCAGGCACACCAGACCAGACATGACCATTATGGGCACATGAGGCCCCATGGGTGCAGGCACACCAGACCAGACTTGACCATTATGGGCACGAGGCCCAGTGGGTGCGGGCACACCAGACCAGACTTGACCATTATGGACACATGAAGCCCGACGGGTGCAGGCACACCAGACCAGACATGACCATTATGGACACATGAGGCCCCATGGGTGCGGGCACACCAGACCAGACATGACCATTATGGACACATGAGGCCCGACGGGTGCGGGCACACCAGACCAGACTTGACCATTATGGACACATGAGGCCCGACGGGTGCGAGCACACCAGACCAGACTTGACCATTATGGACACATGAGGCCCGACGGGTGCGAGCACACCAGACCAGACTTGACCATTATGGACACATGAGGCCCGACGGGTGCGAGCACACCAGACCAGACATGACCATTATGGACACATTAGGCCCGACGGGTGCGGGCACACCAGACCAGACTTGACCATTATGGGCACATGAGGCCCGACGGGTGCGAGCACACCAGACCAGACTTGACCATTATGGACACATGAGGCCCGACGGGTGCGAGCACACCAGACCAGACTTGACCATTATGGGCACATGAGGCCCGACGGGTGCGGGCACACCAGACCAGACATGACCATTATGGACACATGAGGCCCGACGGGTGCAGGCACACCAGACCAGACATGACCATTATGGACACATGAGGCCCGACGGGTGCGGGCACACCAGACTAGACATGACCATTATGGACACATGAGGCCCGATGGGTGCGAGCACACCAGACTAGCGCTGGGCGACTATTGATTTTCAAGAGTCGATTAGTCGTTGGCGTAATAGTCGCGAAAAGTCGACTAGTCGACCATTGTTTAGTACACGCGTTTTTATTGTATAACTATACACGTGTACATGTACTGTACAGTACATGTACATGTACACGCCATCTACACACGTGCACACATGTATGTACATGTACATGTACATGTGTAGTGTGTACATGTGTGTTACCAGCTCTGCAGCGAACACAACAAGACCAGACGGACACTTCCATTTTCATTGTAGGGGAACAATTAAATTGTGGTTGTGGAATTAATTTTATTTTATTGGTTTACAGGACTTGCATGCATAGCTTTGTGTCATGCACGCATTTTCATATTTTGTAAGCCATTTATTCTGAAATGGTTTCAGAACTTCGGAAAAATGTGTGTCTATTTTTGTTTAATTTAAGAACTTGACTCTATTAACCCCCCTTTCCATTTTTGGAATGGGCCGGTGAAAGTGTGGACTCATCATGGTCATGGCGGCCGTTTTTACAGCGCACGTGTTAGTGTCATAATATTGCTTACGTGCAAAGCCTCCCAGAAATGTGGACCTCAAAGTCAAACAGGGAGTTGTTTCGTCTCTAGGCATTTCAGAATATTATGGAGAAACAGCAACTCCAACCTTTCACCAACCAGTTAATTATCCTCTGAATGAAAAAGTACAATCTGGTCGTGCTTTCGGTGAGGTTGATGATTTTCCGTGAAGGGTGAACGGATTAGTCCGCAACTTAATTCGCACGGGGAAAATTAACTTCGCTGCTAATAATCACGGCACGGCGTGAGTTCGTAAAATAAACAAACTGAGCTGTCGGAAGGGAAAATGATTTTGATCCACGTGTTTTGATCCCATGGCTTGACTAGCGGGACCTTTCTCAAATTAATGACAACGAAATTTGAGGAGTCGATGGCCTGTATTTTTTTATTGGGGAAATTGGGACATTTATATTCAGAAAGCAGTCTTCAATAGCAGGCCTTCATTTTAATAAATACGAGGAGCGCTATAAATTGCTCTCCTTAAAGAAGAATGAAACCCAGAGAAAATAGTTGGCTTATCTCTTTGATTGATAAAACCAACCTACAATTACCCATGTGCAACTCACCTACGAGTTTCATAAAGAGGGAAAAATCATGGAATTCGGTGGTCGAATTCGCGTTCCCTCAACCCGCCATGCTTTCGAAATTTCCGGAAGGTCACTGCGGGGGTATGACATCACGGCGGAGACGACCCTGTCTGATTGGTCAGTTAGGCTTGTTCAATCATTTTAATTTAAACTACAAATATTAATCAACATTTAAAAAAAAATTATACCTCAATGTGTGAGAAAATAATCTTATAATCCTTTGCAGATTTATTGTTTTTCGCTTTGGTCATTATTTGAATTATTCTTGTGGATTGCGTATAGTCTTGATCTACAAACACTTTCACGGCTTCCTGATTGCATACGTTGCACGGACTGTACATGTACATGTACATGTACAGTGCACGTACAATGTACACGTTGTGTACTACATGTAATGTACAGTACATGTACACACTACTACTGTACTGTACACGTGTACAATGTACACGTTGTGTCCTACTTGTAATGTACTACTGTACACGTGTACATTACGTTGGTATCTGTAACAAAATAAACGCTGCGCAATTTTGGTTCTCTGTTTTCTTGATCTTCGCCGAATGGCGACCTGTTATAACAGCTGAACAAGTAGGCCTAAAATAACTTATACACCAGGGGCTGAGTTTAATAAAGGTCCGACAACTATGACTGGGAGCCCACTGTGTCCGGCTTTTGTTTCAGCTCGCGTAATTTTAATAGGAAAATACGAGAAATGATTCAAGAGATGGTCGATGTTTTGGTGAGATTTCAGTTGTACCATGGAGGAATTTGTACACGTTAGCGAAGCTGTGTGGAGTTTAGTGGGGGTCAGGGGTCATGCACACAATAGCGCTGGGTGACAGGAGTTGCGGTCAGCGACCAGGGAATAAACAGTGTGGGCGACTGGAGTCGCGTTCCGATAACGTGTAAATTAGGCCTAGCTCCATGTTCTTGTTGCAGCACAAATAAAAATACGGCACGGTACGTATATCCTCCCTTCTTCCTCCATGGTAATTGGTACAATACATGTATATATCCATGGAGTTTACCCTCCATGAGTTACAGATAAGCGGTCTGCGAGAAAGACTAGGCAGAACGTGCATGTGAGAAAAATCACGCCAGGACCGAAACGAAAACATACATCAAAAGTCGATCGTATCATACAGGAAAAACATCAAAATTAACTCAGCTTTCTGGATTCCAATGCGGCAATTCGTGAAGCTGTCGATGAACGTAATGCCACCGCTGGTCGATGTGAAAATACTGAAGGAACGGCATGTTCTTTCAGTATATTTCTCGGCTTCGAGCCGGTGAGTTTGGCCCGCAAGTCAACCTCGATCCCAACTCCTCCTCCGTCAAGTGATCGCTACAAATCACGTCATTTCGACTATATTTGTAGCCGACATTGAGAAATTTTTCTACTTGTATGGCCGCAGCCCACTTCCCAAACAAGTCAGGTCTCTTGGCCTTGTTAGGAACTGCATGGACAGATTTCCCTAGCTTTTTTTCCGCTGGCATTGTTACAACCAAAAGCCTGGCAGTACACTCGCGAGTGTATATAAACTGCACGCAGTATACATGTGTTGTGTACACACATGTTGTAGGGATACGTCCGGGCCCATGCGGGGGTAGCCCGTCATTATATCATACCCCCCGCAGTGACCTGCCGGGAATTTCGAAAACATGGCGGGTACAGGGAACGCGAATTCGACCACCGAATTCCATCATTTTTCCCTCTTTATGAAACTCGTAGGTGAGTTGCACATGGGTAATTGTAGGTTGGTTTTATCAACCAAAGAGATAAGCCAACTATTTTCTCTGGGTTTCATTCTTCTTTAATTCACTTTGTTGATTTAAGGAGAGCGATTTTCTTTCTATGAAAAACAAAAGAAAAAACCCACTCAATTCCAACGACAAAGAAAGAAACCCATGATCATCCCAATTCATGTTTTGTTTCGGTATTAAAATAAATTGCACTTTTTTTGTAGCGTGAGTGACCGTCTCGCTAATACTCCTGGAAGTTCCGATCAGGCTTGAGTAGCGCAGCGTACTCGATCGTATGCGGCCTTGCGGCCGCTGTGCATGTTCACTGTGCAGTATACAGCGTGCAAAGATGGGTTGTGTCATGTCACGTGCAATGCGTAGGCTGGTTTCGGCCCTACAGCTCCTAGTGTCGCTATGGCTTTACTTAGAGGCGGAAACCAAACCTAAACTTGCCAACCTGGTTAACGTCGCGAAGGGAAATCGGTCATAACTAAAATGCATTACTTCCATCGTTCGTCTCCGAATGTTGTTTTCACGTAATTTAATATTTATCCCTTAGTCATTAATGTTGAAAGTGGTATGAATAGAAAGAGGAGAATATAGGCTTCAATTTGAGGGCGAAATCGATGTTTACAGGGTGCGCTAGGCGGCCGGAAAACACGAGTTTGACTTTTTCTCCGCCATTTTAGCTCGATCTGCCGCGGCCGAATGGAACGATTTGGCAAATTTGAACTTCCAATATCTCAAGAAAGAAATGAAAAATCCTTCTCAAATTTTCTAGAATTCTAGAAAAAAAAAATTCTTATCTGGTATGCGTACTTTGGTTGACCGCGAAACTCGAAATATCGCTGGTATAAATGTAATAAACATTAGTTTATTTGTTAGAAAACAACTGTAAGGGCTGGCGGAAGTCTACTAATAATTGCATACGCACACGTGCCGAGTGCACACACTGGGCAGTGCGCAATCTCGCACCACGATCGACAAACGATCAGCCTTAACTCAACGTAAATCACGACGACGAGTACGGTCCCAAAAGCCGTTTTTAGAGCAGATTTGGTTGGCAAATGTCTTAAATTTCTGACACAAAACATTTGTGCTTTTAACTCATGTGAACAAAAAACAACAAAAAACAAGGTGATTAAACTTTCACGGTTTTTAAAAAATCATAATGCTCTCGTTAAATTTGTAGGGAGCGCTTTTTTTTTTGCTCTCCTTGGAAAACGGAGCGCGGGGGAGCGCGAGTGCGATCGCGCTCCTTTCGTTTCAAGCCCTGCAATAGTGTCGTGTATCATTTCAGATTATTTTCAGTAGAAGTCCAGCGCAAACAGTCTTTAAGTCTGTATACATTTTTTTTATCAAAACCCTTTTTTCAAATAAAGTTTGCGTTAAAAAAAGGAAATGAATCATTATTTTTCATCAGAAAAAAAACCCACATTACGAGGTGATTACATTCTGGTGAAAACTATCAGTATAATGTCCATGTACACATAAAGTTTTGCCGATCTCTGGATTTGTTCATGCCTGAAAAGTACAGCACACGTATACATGTACTGTATGTACAATGTACATGTACACGTACAGTACATGTGTACGTACGTACGTGTACATGTAACAATCCTCAAATCCTGCAGTTAGCACGTGGTGCGCAAGTGGGAAAGGTCATCGCACTTGTGTTCCCAGACCTCCGTCAGTACAGTACGTACACTGAGGACGGCAGTGTCCAAAACGAATTCTGATGAATATGTAATGGCCGAATTAGAACCAATGGTACACTGGGAAGGTCTATGAATAATACATATCCGTATGTTGGCGTGGAAACGGTAGTCTGATTGGACGCCGAAACAGCACGTACATAATTATGCTCCCCTAAAATAAAATGGAACAGTCCAACGACCGACCGCCCCAAGCTTGCTACACTGAAGGCAGTGCTGTGTTAGTACTGTATACGATGGGCCGATTGCACTGTGTTTCGCGGCATGCTGTGCCGTGCCGTGCCATGCCGTGCCGTGCCGTGGGAGTTCGACTGGTCGAAATTTCGTGCCGTGCCGTGGGATTTCGACTGTCGAAAATTCGTGGCGTGCCGTGGGAGTTCGACTTGTCGCGGGGGTCGACTTGTCGCGGGGGTCGACTTGTCGCGGGGGTCGACTTGTCGTGGGGGTCGACTTGTCGCCGACAAGTCGCCACCGCGACAAGTCGACTTTCGTGAAAACGAATGTCGACTGTCGGCATGTCTTTGCCGGTCGCGAAATGTCGGTTAGTCGACATTTTGTCCCAGGCCTACACCAGACCAGACATGACCATTATGGACACATTAGGTCCGACGGGTGCAGGCACACCAGACCAGACATGACCATTATGGGCACATTAGGCCCAATGGGTGCGGGCACACCAGACCAGACTTGACCATTATGGACACATGAGGCCCGACGGGTGCGGGCACACCAGACCAGACTTGACCATTATGGGCACATGAGGCCCAACGGGTGCAGGCACACCAGACCAGACATGACCATTATGGGCACATGAGGCCTGACGGGTGCGGGCACACCAGACCAGACATGACCATTATGGGCACATGAGGCCCGACGGGTGCGGGCACACCAGACCAGACTTGACCATTATGGACACATGAGGCCCCATGGGTGCAGGCACACCAGACCAGACATGACCATTATGGGCACATGAGGCCTGACGGGTGCGGGCACACCAGACCAGACTTGACCATTATGGGCACATGAGTGTCATTAGTGTTCCATTAGTGTGGCAGCTTGAGTGCCAAGCGTCTGCTACTGTGCGATGACCATATATTCACCCACAATAGGTGTGATATGCATTTATGCCCACTGGCACCAAAAATAACGATCCTTTTTTTGATTTTTTCCCCTAAAAACACTTGAATTGTGATGTAAAATAATAACCAGGCATAACATCAAACAGTCTAATTAAATTTCCAAAAAGCAAAGACCGATTTTTCTTTTCTGACTTACATTTGCAGGTCTGTGTCGAGCCAAAGGGGAAGCTCCTATACCATCTTGGCGTCTGAGCACCCTTGTTGATCTAGACCCCTTCCCATCATTGTTCAACGCACTGACTAGCTTGGAGGCATCACAGGATTCCAACCTACGATGGACAGCCTTTCCACTCAGTCTTAAAGATCAGGGGATAGCCGTTCTGCCTACAGGTAGGCCTTTGAGGGTGGAGCTGATTTGATAAGACTTGAAGGAAGGGTTGTTGGGGCTAGAAGAAAGCAGGGATGGCATGAAGATGGGGAAGGGATGGCATGGAGATGGGGTAGAGATGGCATGAAGATGGGGTAGGGATGGCATGGAGATGGGGAAGGGATGGCATGGAGATGGGGTAGGGATGGCATGGAGATGGGGTAGGGATGGTATGGAGATGGGGTAGGGATGGTATGGAGATGGGGAAGGGATGACATGGAGATGGGGTAGGGATGACATGGAGATGGGGAAGGGATGGCATGGAGATGGGGAAGGGAAGACATGGAGATGGGGCAGTGATGGCATGGAGATGGGGGAGGGATGGCATGGAGATGGGGTAGGGATGGCATGGAGATGGGGTAGTGATGGCATGGAGATGGGGTGGGGATGGCATGGAGATGGGTAGTGATGGCATGGAGATGGGGTGGGGATGGCATGGAGATGGGGTAGGGATGGCATGGAGATGGGGAAGGGATAGCATGGAGATGGGGAAGGGATGGCATGGAGATGGGGAAGGGAAGACATGGAGATGGGGCAGTGATGGCATGGAGATGGGGGAGGGATGGCATGGAGATGGGGCAGTGATGGCATGGAGATGGGGGAGGGATGGCATGGAGATGGGGTAGGGATGGCATGGAGATGGGGTAGTGATGGCATGGAGATGAGGTGGGGATGGCATGGAGATGGGTAGGGATGGCATGGAGATGGGGTGGGGATGGCATGGAGATGGGGAAGGGATGGCATGGAGATGGGGGAGGGATGGCATGGAGATGGGGTAGGGATGACATGGAGATGGGGCAGTGATGGCATGGAGATGGGGGAGGGATGGCATGGAGATGGGGCAGTGATGGCATGGAGATGGGGGAGGGATGGCATGGAGATGGGGTAGGGATGGCATGGAGATGGGGTAGTGATGGCATGGAGATGGGGTGGGGATGGCATGGAGATGGGTAGGGATGGCATGGAGATGGGGTGGGGATGGCATGGAGATGGGGGAGGGATGGCATGGAGATGGGGTAGGGATGGCATGGAGATTGGGTAGTGATGGCATGGAGATGGGGTAGGGATGGCATGGAGATGGGGTGGGGATGGCATGGAGATGGGGTGGTGATGGCATGGAGATGGGGGAGGGATGGCATGGAGATGGGGGAGGGATGGCATGGAGATGGGGTGGGGATGGCATGGAGATGGGGTAGGGATGGCATGGAGATGGGGTAGGGATGGCATGGAGATGGGGTAGTGATGGCATGGAGATGGGGGAGGGATGGCATGGAGATGGGGTGGGGATGGCATGGAGATGGGTAGTGATGGCATGGAGATGGGGTGGGGATGGCATGGAGATGGGGAAGGGATGGCATGGAGATGGGGTAGGGATGGCATGGAGATGGGGAAGGGATAGCATGGAGATGGGGAAGGGATGGCATGGAGATGGGGTGGGGATGGCATGGAGATGGGGTAGTGATGGCATGGAGATGGGGGAGGGATGGCATGGAGATGGGGTAGGGATGGCATGGAGATGGGGAAGGGATGGCATGGAGATGGGGCAGTGATGGCATGGAGATGGGGTAGGGATGGCATGGAGATGGGGCAGTGATGGCATGGAGATGGGGGAGGGATGGCATGGAGATGGGGTAGGGATGGCATGGAGATGGGGTAGTGATGGCATGGAGATGGGGTGGGGATGGCATGGAGATGGGGTAGGGATGGCATGGAGATGGGGTAGTGATGGCATGGAGATGGGGTGGGGATGGCATGGAGATGGGGTAGGGATGACATGGAGATGGGGTAGGGATGGCATGGAGATGGGGTAGGGATGGCATGGAGATGGGGTAGGGATGGCATGGAGATGGGGTAGGGATGGCATGGAGATGGGGAAGGGATGGCATGGAGATGGGGTAGGGATGGCATGGAGATGGGGCAGTGATGGCATGGAGATGGGGGAGGGATGGCATGGAGATGGAGTAAGGATGGCATGGAGATGGGGTAGGGATGGCATGGAGATGGGGGAGGGATGGCATGGAGATGGGGTAGGGATGGCATGGAGATGGGGCAGTGATGGCATGGAGATGGGGCAGTGATGGCATGGAGATGGGGTAGGGATGGCATGGAGATGGGGTAGGGATGGCGTGGAGATGGGGTAGGGATGGCATGGAGATGGGGTAGGGATGGCATGGAGATGGGGTAGGGATGGCATGGAGATGGGGTAGGGATGGCATGGAGATGGGGTAGGGATTGCATGGAGATGGGGGAGGGATGGCATGGAGATGGGGTAGGGATGGCATGGAGATGGGGTAGGGGTGGCATGGAGATGGGGTAGGGATGGCATGGAGATGGGGTAGGGATGGCATGGAGATGGGGTAGGGATGGCATGGAGATGGGGCAGGGATGGCATGGAGATGGGGATGGTGTGGCATGGAGATGGGGTAGGGATGGCATGGAGATGGGGTAGGGATGGCATGGAGATGGGGTAGGGATGACATGGAGATGGGGTAGGGATGGCATGGAGATGGGGTAGGGATGACATGGAGATGGGGAAGGGATGGCATGGAGATGGGGTAGGGATGGCATGGAGATGGGGCAGTGATGGCATGGAGATGGGGGAGGGATGGCATGGAGATGGGGTAGGGATGGCATGGAGATGGGGTAGGGATGACATGGAGATGGGGAAGGGATGGCATGGGGAAGGGATGGCATGGAGATGGGTAGGGATGGCATGGAGATGGGGTCGGGATGGCATGGAGATGGGGTAGGGATGGCATGGAGATGGGGGAGGGATGGCATGGAGATGGGGGAGGGATGACATGGAGATGGGGTAGGGATGACATGGAGATGGGGTAGGGATGACATGGAGATGGGGAAGGGATGGCATGGGGAAGGGATGGCATGGAGATGGGGTCGGGATGGCATGGAGATGGGGGAGGGATGGCATGGAGATGGGGTAGGGATGGCATGGAGATGGGGTAGGGATGGCATGGAGATGAGGAAGGGATGGCATGGAGATGGGGTAGGGATGGCATGGAGATGGGGTAGGGAAGACATGGAGATGGGGTAGGGATGACATGGAGATGGGGAAGGGATGGCATGGAGATGGGTAGGGATGGCATGGAGATGGGGTAGGGATGGCATGGAGATGGGGGAGGGATGGCATGGAGATGGGGTAGGGATGGCATGGAGATGGGGAAGGGATGGCATGGAGATGGGGTAGGGATGATATTGAGATGGGGTAGGGATGGCATGGAGATGGGGTAGGGATGATATTGAGATGGGGAAGGGATGGCATGGAGATGGGGTAGGGATGATATTGAGATGGGGTAGGGATGGCATGGAGATGGGATAGGGATGGCATGGAGATGGGGAAGGGATGGCATGGAGATGGGGTAGGGATGGCATGGAGATGGGTAGGGATGGCATGGAGATGGGGAAGGGATGGCATGGAGATGGGGTAGGGATGGCATGGAGATGGGGTAGGGATGGCATGGAGATGGGGCAGGGATGGGGTGGAGATGGGGTAGGGATGGCATGGAGATGGGGAGGGGATGGCATGGAGATGCGGTGGGGATGGCATGGAGATGGGGTAGGGATGGCATGGAGATGGGGCAGGGATGGGGTGGAGATGGGGTAGGGATGGCATGGAGATGGGGAGGGGATGGCATGGAGATGGGGTAGGGATGGCATGGAGATGGGGTAGGGATGGCATGGAGATGGGGCAGGGATGGCATGGAGATGGGGAAGGGATGGCATGGAGATGGGGTAGGGATGGCATGGAGATGGGGTAGGGATGGCATGGAGATGGGGCAGTGATGGCATGGAGATGGGGGAGGGATGGCATGGAGATGGGGAAGGGATAGCATGGAGATGGGGAAGGGATGGCATGGAGATGGGGTGGGGATGGCATGGAGATGGGGTAGTGATGGCATGGAGATGGGGGAGGGATGGCATGGAGATGGGGTAGGGATGGCATGGAGATGGGGAAGGGATGGCATGGAGATGGGGCAGTGATGGCATGGAGATGGGGTAGGGATGGCATGGAGATGGGGCAGTGATGGCATGGAGATGGGGGAGGGATGGCATGGAGATGGGGTAGGGATGGCATGGAGATGGGGTAGTGATGGCATGGAGATGGGGTGGGGATGGCATGGAGATGGGGTAGGGATGGCATGGAGATGGGGTAGTGATGGCATGGAGATGGGGTGGGGATGGCATGGAGATGGGGTAGGGATGACATGGAGATGGGGTAGGGATGGCATGGAGATGGGGTAGGGATGGCATGGAGATGGGGTAGGGATGGCATGGAGATGGGGTAGGGATGGCATGGAGATGGGGAAGGGATGGCATGGAGATGGGGTAGGGATGGCATGGAGATGGGGCAGTGATGGCATGGAGATGGGGGAGGGATGGCATGGAGATGGAGTAAGGATGGCATGGAGATGGGGTAGGGATGGCATGGAGATGGGGTAGGGATGGCATGGAGATGGGGTAGGGATGGCATGGAGATGGGGCAGTGATGGCATGGAGATGGGGTAGGGGTGGCATGGAGATGGGGTAGGGATGGCATGGAGATGGGGTAGGGATGGCATGGAGATGGGGTAGGGATGGCATGGAGATGGGGCAGGGATGGCATGGAGATGGGGATGGTGTGGCATGGAGATGGGGTAGGGATGGCATGGAGATGGGGTAGGGATGGCATGGAGATGGGGTAGGGATGACATGGAGATGGGGTAGGGATGGCATGGAGATGGGGTAGGGATGACATGGAGATGGGGAAGGGATGGCATGGAGATGGGGTAGGGATGGCATGGAGATGGGGCAGTGATGGCATGGAGATGGGGGAGGGATGGCATGGAGATGGGGTAGGGATGGCATGGAGATGGGGTAGGGATGACATGGAGATGGGGAAGGGATGGCATGGGGAAGGGATGGCATGGAGATGGGTAGGGATGGCATGGAGATGGGGTCGGGATGGCATGGAGATGGGGTAGGGATGGCATGGAGATGGGGGAGGGATGGCATGGAGATGGGGGAGGGATGACATGGAGATGGGGTAGGGATGACATGGAGATGGGGTAGGGATGACATGGAGATGGGGAAGGGATGGCATGGGGAAGGGATGGCATGGAGATGGGGTCGGGATGGCATGGAGATGGGGGAGGGATGGCATGGAGATGGGGTAGGGATGGCATGGAGATGGGGTAGGGATGGCATGGAGATGAGGAAGGGATGGCATGGAGATGGGGTAGGGATGGCATGGAGATGGGGTAGGGAAGACATGGAGATGGGGTAGGGATGACATGGAGATGGGGAAGGGATGGCATGGAGATGGGTAGGGATGGCATGGAGATGGGGTAGGGATGGCATGGAGATGGGGGAGGGATGGCATGGAGATGGGGTAGGGATGGCATGGAGATGGGGAAGGGATGGCATGGAGATGGGGTAGGGATGATATTGAGATGGGGTAGGGATGGCATGGAGATGGGGTAGGGATGATATTGAGATGGGGAAGGGATGGCATGGAGATGGGGTAGGGATGATATTGAGATGGGGTAGGGATGGCATGGAGATGGGATAGGGATGGCATGGAGATGGGGAAGGGATGGCATGGAGATGGGGTAGGGATGGCATGGAGATGGGTAGGGATGGCATGGAGATGGGGAAGGGATGGCATGGAGATGGGGTAGGGATGGCATGGAGATGGGGTAGGGATGGCATGGAGATGGGGCAGGGATGGGGTGGAGATGGGGTAGGGATGGCATGGAGATGGGGAGGGGATGGCATGGAGATGCGGTGGGGATGGCATGGAGATGGGGTAGGGATGGCATGGAGATGGGGCAGGGATGGGGTGGAGATGGGGTAGGGATGGCATGGAGATGGGGAGGGGATGGCATGGAGATGGGGTAGGGATGGCATGGAGATGGGGTAGGGATGGCATGGAGATGGGGCAGGGATGGCATGGAGATGGGGAAGGGATGGCATGGAGATGGGGTAGGGATGGCATGGAGATGGGGTAGGGATGGCATGGAGATGGGGCAGTGATGGCATGGAGATGGGGGAGGGATGGCATGGAGATGGGGTAGGGATGGCATGGAGATGGGGTAGTGATGGCATGGAGATGGGGTGGGGATGGCATGGAGATGGGGTAGGGATGGCATGGAGATGGGGTAGGGATGGCATGGAGATGGGGTAGGGATGGCATGGAGATGGGGTAGGGATGACATGGAGATGGGGTAGGGATGGCATGGAGATGGGGTAGGGATGGCATGGAGATGGGGTAGGGATGGCATGGAGATGGGGTAGGGATGGCATGGAGATGGGGAAGGGATGGCATGGAGATGGGGAAGGGATGGCATGGAGATGGGGCAGTGATGGCATGGAGATGGGGGAGGGATGGCATGGAGATGGAGTAAGGATGGCATGGAGATGGGGTAGGGATGGCATGGAGATGGGGGAGGGATGGCATGGAGATGGGGTAGGGATGGCATAGGGATGGCATGGAGATGGGGCAGTGATGGCATGTAGATGGGGCAGTGATGGCATGGAGATGGGGTAGGGATGGCATGGAGATGGGGTAGGGATGGCGTGGAGATGGGGTAGGGATGGCATGGAGATGGGGTAGGGATGGCATGGAGATGGGGTAGGGATGGCATGGAGATGGGGTAGGGATGGCATGGAGATGGGGTAGGGATTGCATGGAGATGGGGGAGGGATGGCATGGAGATGGGGTAGGGATGGCATGGAGATGGGGTAGGGGTGGCATGGAGATGGGGTAGGGATGGCATGGAGATGGGGTAGGGATGGCATGGAGATGGGGTAGGGATGGCATGGAGATGGGGCAGGGATGGCATGGAGATGGGGATGGTGTGGCATGGAGATGGGGTAGGGATGGCATGGAGATGGGGTAGGGATGGCATGGAGATGGGGTAGGGATGACATGGAGATGGGGTAGGGATGGCATGGAGATGGGGTAGGGATGACATGGAGATGGGGAAGGGATGGCATGGAGATGGGGTAGGGATGGCATGGAGATGGGGCAGTGATGGCATGGAGATGGGGGAGGGATGGCATGGAGATGGGGTAGGGATGGCATGGAGATGGGGTAGGGATGACATGGAGATGGGGAAGGGATGGCATGGGGAAGGGATGGCATGGAGATGGGTAGGGATGGCATGGAGATGGGGTCGGGATGGCATGGAGATGGGGTAGGGATGGCATGGAGATGGGGGAGGGATGGCATGGAGATGGGGTAGGGATGACATGGAGATGGGGTAGGGATGACATGGAGATGGGGTAGGGATGACATGGAGATGGGGAAGGGATGGCATGGGGAAGGGATGGCATGGAGATGGGGTCGGGATGGCATGGAGATGGGGGAGGGATGGCATGGAGATGGGGTAGGGATGGCATGGAGATGGGGTAGGGATGGCATGGAGATGAGGAAGGGATGGCATGGAGATGGGGTAGGGATGGCATGGAGATGGGGTAGGGAAGACATGGAGATGGGGTAGGGATGACATGGAGATGGGGAAGGGATGGCATGGAGATGGGTAGGGATGGCATGGAGATGGGGTAGGGATGGCATGGAGATGGGGGAGGGATGGCATGGAGATGGGGTAGGGATGGCATGGAGATGGGGAAGGGATGGCATGGAGATGGGGTAGGGATGATATTGAGATGGGGTAGGGATGGCATGGAGATGGGGTAGGGATGATATTGAGATGGGGAAGGGATGGCATGGAGATGGGGTAGGGATGATATTGAGATGGGGTAGGGATGGCATGGAGATGGGGTAGGGATGGCATGGAGATGGGGAAGGGATGGCATGGAGATGGGGTAGGGATGGCATGGAGATGGGTAGGGATGGCATGGAGATGGGGAAGGGATGGCATGGAGATGGGGTAGGGATGGCATGGAGATGGGGTAGGGATGGCATGGAGATGGGGCAGGGATGGGGTGGAGATGGGGTAGGGATGGCATGGAGATGGGGAGGGGATGGCATGGAGATGCGGTGGGGATGGCATGGAGATGGGGTAGGGATGGCATGGAGATGGGGTAGGGATGGCATGGAGATGGGGTAGGGATGGCGTGGAGATGGGGTAGGGATGGCATGGAGATGGGGAGGGGATGGCATGGAGATGGGGTAGGGATGGCATGGAGATGGGGCAGGGATGGCATGGAGATGGGGAAGGGATGGCATGGAGATGGGGTAGGGATGGCATGGAGATGGGGTAGGGATGGCATGGAGATGGGGCAGGGATGGCATGGAGATGGGGAAGGGATGGCATGGAGATGGGGTAGGGATGGCATGGAGATGGGGTAGGGATGGCATGGAGATGGGGAAGGGATGGCATGGAGATGGGGTAGGGATGGCATGGAGATGGGGTAGGGATGGCATGGAGATGGGGTAGGGATGATATTGAGATGGGGAAGGGATGGCATGGAGATGGGGTAGGGATGGCATGGAGATGGGGAAGGGATGGCATGGAGATGGGGTAGGGATGGCGTGGAGATGGGGCAGGGATGGCGTGGAGATGGGGTAGGGATGGCGTGGAGATGGGGAAGGGATGGCATGGAGATGGGGTAGGGATGGCATGGAGATGGGGTAGGGATGGCATGGAGATGGGGAAGGGATGGCATGGAGATGGGGCAGGGATGGCATGGAGATGGGGCAGGGATGGCGTGGAGATGGGGTAGGGATGGCATGGAGATGGGGAAGGGATGGCGTGGAGATGGGGTAGGGATGGCGTGGAGATGGGGTAGGGATGGCATGGAGATGGGGAGGGGATGGCATGGAGATGGGGTAGGGATGGCATGGAGATGGGGCAGGGATGGCATGGAGATGGGGCAGGGATGGCATGGAGATGGGGCAGGGATGGCATGGAGATGGGGTAGGGATGGCATGGAGATGGGGTAGGGATGGCATGGAGATGGGGAGGGGATGGCATGGAGATGGGGTAGGGATGGCATGGAGATGGGGTAGGGATGGCATGGAGATGGGGTAGGGATGGCATGGAGATGGGGTAGGGATGGCATGGAGATGGGGAAGGGATGGCATGGAGATGGGGAAGGGATGGCATGGAGATGGGGTAGGGATGGCATGGAGATGGGGTAGGGATGGCATGGAGATGGGGTAGGGATGGCATGGAGATGGGGCAGTGATGGCATGGAGATGGGGGAGGGATGGCATGGAGATGGGGCAGTGATGGCATGGAGATGGGGTCGGGATGGCATGGAGATGGGGTAGGGATGGCATGGAGATGGGGAAGGGATGGCATGGAGATGGGGTAGGGATGGCATGGAGATGGGGAAGGGATGGCATGGAGATGGGGTAGGGATGGCATGGAGATGGGGTAGGGATGGCATGGAGATGGGGTAGGGATGGTATGGAGATGGGGTAGGGATGACATGGAGATGGGGCAGCTTTTTAAAATTGAGAAATAGGTGCAAAAAAGACTGATAATGCTATGTTGTCAATGAGTATACTTTATGTACAGTATACGTGTGAGTTAAGCCGTGTCCGCACTGGACTTATTTTTTACTAAGCATGTGGGTAACATTCCAATGGGCAAATCTTTCCGGCATCCGCACTTGGACTTTTCGACTCGGATAAACTAACCGAGACAATCGGTAAAACTAACCGACTCGTGTACATGTATGTGTACTCTACATGTGTAGGTACACAAACACGTTGTTACCCTGCGCCCGCACGAGTCTTGCATACAGTAACGTAACGTGCGGGGTGCCGGATGTGGTTTTTTACCGAGTCGTTTACCGAGACGTCGTGTCCGGATTGGACTTATCGACTCGGTCAAACTGACCTGGTCAATTTAACCGGGCAGAAGTTGGTCGGTTAAACTACCCACTGGAGTCGGGTAAGTTACCTGGGAGGAAAACTTCCTGGGCTGTCCGCACTGGACTTAAAATGGTCAATTTACCCATTTGCTCGGTTAGTTTACCCATTTTAAGTCCAGTGCGGACGCGGCTTTAAACTACCCACTGGAGTCGGGTAAGTTACCTGGGAGGAAAACTTCCTGGGCTGTCCGCACTGGACTTAAAATGGTCAATTTACCCATTTGCTCGGTTAGTTTACCCATTTTAAGTCCAGTGCGGACGCGGCTTTAGTGTGGCTTTGTATTTGTTTTTGCAGGAATACCAGCAGTGTTTGAGGAATCCTCTATGCCATCCAGTATCAATTCTACAGGCAGTGATGAGTGCATGGTGGCATACATGCATGACTGTACCTCCCTAGAAAAATGTCAGACCACTTGTCGCTCAATGGGTGCAGCAAAGCAGCGCTGGTTCCATAACGGTTGCTGTGAGTGTGTCGGTGAAGCCTGCCTGAACTATGGTAGAAATGAGCCATTGTGCAAGGAATGTGGGCCTGAGGAAGAGGAAGGTGCAGAGTCTGTTAGGGGCTCAGATATGCTTGGCAAAACCTCTTTTCCTAACTATTAGGTGATGGCCATACCCTAGGCAGAACTTGTCGTCTAGTGTTTCAATGAAGTTTTTTTGTTTTATCTGTTTATTATTACTACTGCCATATGTTATAAAGTTGTTATTATGTAAAAATTGTCATGACATAATACTTGTGTCTAATGGTTGGATACTGATAACTTGAAAACCCTCACTAGGTTTGCTTAATCACCTCTATGTTCACATTTTAGATTAACTAATTGACCTATCATTAATTTTTCATTATTTTTCCAGTTTGTCAATGTTGTGACACCCTTTATTGTGTCACTTGATTTTACTGCTAACCTGGAACGTAACCTGGTAAATATAGCTCTCTAAAATATGTTTAATTAGCCAACTACAGGCAAATCAAATGCACTTGAAGTGAACATCAAATAAAAGAACAAATGGTATTTTTTCTACATACAACATATATTTCATCATTTTACATTCATATACCGGTATATTTAAGTAAACTTTAAAAAGATTCTGTGATGGGATGTTGGTTCTCATCAGCATAATCAACATCTTTAAACCATGGAAAAATACAATGTTAGAAGTAGAACAGATATATGTACTTACATAGATTCATACTATACATTTACATTCTACTAACCTCTTCAATTCTATAGTTTAAATGCTTTGTAATCTAATCCGTAGGTGGCAGATATTCTTATTCAAAATTTTAACTGCCGTTTATCTTAAAGGATCACACCACTATTTTTTGTTCAGGTGACAGCATTGTGGGGATCACACAAAATGGATGCAGAAATATCTTTTAAATGGTCCATTAAAACATTTCACCAGGTATTGAACCCCATCCCCCAGGAATGTCATGCTAGCAATGCCACCAAAACAAATAATATGTCACATCAAAAGTATATGTACATGCATACACAATCATGAAAAATTACCTGATACATTATGCTTATGGCCCAATCACTAATAACATGTCCAGATGTGTGCATCCTCATAGTTGCTACAGAAAGGTGCATGTTCATGCATTGCCTGTGAGAACTGTTCATAAATGTTAATGGGCCTTTTGCTCTGTTTTAAATATCATCTTTATTCATGTGTGTATGTGCTGGCATTATGGTAGGGTTGTGCTGGTAAGTAGTCATTTCATTTGTCTGTTGTTGACTGCAACTGTTATGACCATGTGGCTGCGCATTAATCCTATGCAAGAAAACAAGCATGGTCATGTTATTTGGGAGAATCGGGTAGTGTCTGGTCATTTTTCAAAGTGGGAAGACTCATATTTCAAGACTACATGCATGTCCAATGACTGTCATATTTTATAACTAGGTGTCTGATGATCCAAATGAAGAAAGTGCTTTTAACCACTTGGCGCCGGGGGGTTTTTCAGCGCTGATGACCGCTATACGGGGGTTTATGAACAATGCATCATTTTCAAATCTCGCTAAAACAATCGGAACAAATTACTAATCTGATAAGAGTATACTATGGGTACAAGAGAGTAAAACCTGACACAATTCGGACGTCATTGTGGCTTTTGTCAAGAGATTATCCGTTCGAAAAAGGGACCTTTGTGCATCGTCAATGGACCGTAACGGACGTGTGTGTGTGCGTGCTTGTACGCTGCTGACAATCCCTGACCGCAGACTCCAGCCTCCACTCCAGGCAGTCAAATCTTCGAGTTGGTCGGCCACAAACGAGCGTACAGATTATGGTAAAGAATGTGGGGGGAATTCCAATGCCAGACCGACGACCGTTGGGCTGTGTGGCATGCAAAGACAATGTCCCCCGCGTGCTTTCAGCTGCAGCGCAGTATCCCTTGATCCTCCACAGTAAAAGTCCAACAATTGCACAATTACTGCTGCTAATCTTGCAATTCTTGTGGCAACTTGCCTCAAAAAGGGTCTTTGTACTGATTCGTATTGCTTTGTTCTAAGCTGAAAAGAGTATTTGTTTAGAATGTGGACAATAGTGGTGCCCGGATTCGGAGGGCCCCGTTACATAGGCAATCAAATTGACCTACGATTCGGAGGTCCCGGCGCGAAGTGGTTAAAGAAAGGGATCATTATTATTGATGAGACTTAAGGCTTTGCATGGTGGGTGAATCAATATAAGAAGGTTTGCGGTGACACCATGTATCAGGTCTCTTAAAGGAAGAGGTTTGGTTCTGAAAAGAATATTATTATTATTATTTCAGATCTACTGTATTGTGCCATGTGAAAGTCATAGCAACAACATTTTTTGCTTCATAGCTCCCCCTGTCAAGACTATCAACTCATGTAAACGTTATTCAGCTCACAAGGCAATTATATAACATATTGTATGTAGCACATTTGGGATATAATTCCATCTGCAGAAATATGTGACTGCTTAATCCTGCATGTCCTTGACTAAAAAGGTCAATGTTGATACAAAGCCTTAAGTGTCACATAGGCCAACCTTCCAACATTTTTACCATTTTTAAGTAAGCAATTGGTTTGTAGACTGCCTTAGCTTTGTCCTGTTCTCAAGCTCACAATATAATCTCATGTAGAAATAAACCTTTTTGTATAATTAGATTGTACACCTTGTTTTAAAAAATGAATGTACGTGTATATTGTAGGGTAGATCGGGTGCTTTAAATAAAATAGAAACAAAATTGTACAGCAAGATTTGAAACAGCATTATCATTGTCAGGTTGCATTTTATTACATGTATCATGCTGCATTTTTCTTGAACTTTACAAAGGAAATGGCTTTGGGATGTAAATTAGCCATAAACACTGTACATCAATACTGATTACATTGATTGAATTTACTCTCTTCACAACGATATACTATTATAGTGCAAACTTTTAAAATGAATTCTTGTCCATATCATTCCCATTTGATATCCAACATATTGTCGGACATAAACAATTGCCTTTTCCCCTTTCCAATGAAATGACTTCAAGCATGAGTGCTACATATAAATTAATGTCAGCCCAATAAATGTGACCCGGCAGAGCATAATGGGGAATAACACCCACTTTCGAGATTTTGAGATTTTTTTAATGATGTGAAAGAGTATACCATTAGCTTTCAAATGATATCAAAATTATTTCCGTGTGAACTTTGTTGCAAATAGTACAAGGGGACTTCGCGTGTTCGTTTGGTACCAGACACATAGCAGTGCCATTCTAACTCCTTGAAAGCGGCCATTCAAAAAGGCAGGAACTTTACATTTTCATGAAAACAGTACGCAAACACTCGTTTTTCAACATTTAGTGACGGATTTCGGAAAAATCCTTTGGACATAATATCCTCCAATACATTAACTTTCCGAAAATACAAACAAACAAAATTATTTTTTTATCGAATTGAGGCGTGGGATATTCCTCATGTCGCTGTGCCGGGTCACAAATGTAAGTGCACAAATTTGCTCTTGGATCATGATCCTTTGAAGGAGTGTACATTGATATCAATGCATCTTTATAAGGTCATAAATACAACATGTAAAGCATCACCAAATACTCTCAACAAGTGACTTACACATACTACATGTTAACAGTACTGAGATTTACTACAATTTTGAGCATTGAAATTAAAGGCTTTATAGCTGTAAAATGATGATACATGCAAATAAATGCTGCTTTTAAAATAATATGTAAATTTCTTTATTTCAAAAATTATTTTCATGATTACAGCTTGGTTGAGGAAATATTTCAAAAGGACTATGCAATGTGGCTCGCTATAGATCCATGCATGCTCGCTCATGTAAAGATGTCCTATGACTGATTGGTGCTACAATTTTACTTGGCAATGGACATGTCTGAGTACAAATTAAGACCATCACTTAAAAATGCATTAGGTAGGTATAAAAACAAGTTACAGTAAATTGCCAACAACAGAGCATGTATTTCAGCATTGTTTGTCTTTCCAAGAAAAGCACCATTAGGTTTGTCCTCAAAATCCCATACTGTTACATTATCAAGGTGCATATAAACAGGCATCAACTTCATAAATCTTAAATGTCTACTAGGCAAGTTTCTATAAAAATCAGTATTTGAATTATTCTTGGCAGAGATGAGTCTTTGTAAAGAGGTAACAGTTGGAAAAGAAATGCCCAGCACAGATGACAAAGGTTAATGGAGATCACCAGCACTAAGCTGTACATTTCAGTTGATCAGTTGATCCTGTCTGCAATGCTCTGCAATGCCCAATTAAATCTTCTATTCAATGGTTTTCACATAACAAATGAATAACATGTTTATATGATTGTAAGATTCCTTTGCATTAAAATATCTTTAGGTCATCTTAGTTTTAATGCTATCTTATAACCCTCCCAGCCACTCAAATAAAGCAAATACAATAACAAGAATGTAAAGCAGCAAAGGCTGTATTTTTGGGGGGATTAATTAATACGTAGTTCGGAAGGTGTCCCCACATACACTTATGAAGTATACAACAAACTGATGCTGGTCCACCATTTTTTTGCCCCAAAATTGTACTTTTCATTGGGTCTCCGTGAGAATTCCACACGTGCACTTTGAAAAGTCAAGGAACTGGTGGGTATATAAATAAACATGTATATGCATGTATGCCTGGGGTGTGGGCTTGTGTATTTTTTAAGGGGACATAACCTGCAAGTAGTCTTCCAGCAATTATCGTCTCACGTAGTTTGTCATGAAGTGGTATGACTTGTCTATGGAAAGCTGATAATTCACCTGTACTCACAAAACTGTTGCATCTTGCATAGCGTCACATATTCAGCTGGTGCTCATATAAAAACTGATGATTTATTACATAACAGTATCCTGGATTCACCAACAAATGGGTGATACTCCAAACACAGATTTAAAAATGTCTCACAATCTGGACCAGCCAGTCTGTTGAAAAAGGCCTGTTTTACATACTTCTGAAGAGAGGGTTTACAACTTTTAAGATAGTTAGCAACATTTGTATACTATAACAGGTTTCTTAGATTCTGGCCAGAAACTACAGTATGTACTATAACTCACATTATTAACAAACATTTAATATTCTTCGCTTCAATTTATGATAGTGCCTACACGTGCACTGCTATGAATGTGCGACATTCTCTTTACAATTTTAATTACCTTATGCACAAAGTACAGAATCGTAGACCATTACAAACCACATCAGTAAAATAGTTGTTTGAAAGATCCACTTTCATATTTTGGATAAACAAATCATTTCATAAAATAGTACTTAAAACACATTGGTTATGAACAAGGTTGAAAATATTAATTTTGAAATATAAAAGAAAGCTCTGGAGAAGAAGGGTGATGTAAAATCCATTCAAGATGAAGTATTATACTAATATTGTGTGCAACCTTGTCCACTTGTTCCCACTACCTTTCCTTATTTCACAGTTTTTCCTTTCCCTTTTGGAGGCCTTTGCTTTTTGATGATAATTCAAACTGAAGCAAACTTGGAAAAAACACAACCATTGCTTAAGGAGTTTTCAATACTTTTTTCCAATTTTTTAAATTGACAATAGCATATTGACAATTTCTTGTAACTTATCTTACACTTTCAATAGAACATGTTCCATGACTTTTAAAGGAATATGCACATGTACACAAATGAATATTACAAAAGATGGGAAGGATATTTCATTAAAGAATTAAATGAATTTAATGAAAATTTCATTAAATGAAGTACATTAAAAAAATTCATAATAATTTCAATGTACATTTTTAGGGTTAAGTTAAACTGCAAAATGACTGAAAGGCCCACTTTGTTGAATGGCACACTTAGCTGGGTCTTTGGATTTCATTTAAATTGAATGGTTTCACTTTAATAAATGGATACTTGACTTTTATTTAAAGCCCATAACTTGTTTTTCCTATACGAAAACTGAATCAGCTTTTGATACATTCACAAGGCATTACTTGTTTTCAGTTGTAACCTTCTTTATATCATAGGATAGTTTTCATGTATATATTCATGTACCTGTACATATTCACTAAAGAAATGCATCAAAACATTACATCATTCCTATATGTATATGCAACTAACAATGTATATGCAACTAACAATCTTAAAGGCAAAGACAGTCCAAACAGTCAATGGTTACTGTTGTTAGAAACATTATTTTAATGCATATTTCAAATAATAAAAATATTTACTTCAATCCTGGGCAAAACTGCAAAAGGTTTAATTGTCACTTTTCAAAATATGAAAAAATGTATATTTGTTTTCTCTTCAGCAAAACAGCATTCATATCGAAAATGTTATCAATCAATTTTTACAGTACCTACAAAAATGGAACATTTCAAGCAAGCATTACTTCAAATGTTCATGTGCATCTATGATGCAAACATGGGAACTGCTACATGTATGACTGTCTCTAGTTAATGAAACTTCTTCAGCATGGCCCAAAATTTGGTTTAACCACTTCGCGCCGGGACCTCCGAATCCGAAGGTCAATTTGATTGCCTATGTAACGGGGCCCTTCGAATCCGGGCACCACTATTGTCCACATTCTAAACAAAGACTCTTTTCAGCTTAGAACAAAGCAATACGAATCAGTACAAAGACACAGTACAAAGTTGCCACATGAATTGCAAGATTAGCATCAGTAATTGTGCAATTGTGGGACTTTTACTGTGGAGGATTGAGGGATACCGCGCTGCAGCTGAAAGCACGCGGGGGACATTGTCTTTGCATGCCACACAGCCCAACGGTCGTCGGTCTGGCATTGGAATTCCCCCCACATTCTTTACCGTAATCTGTACGCTCGTTTGTGGCCGACCAACTCGAAGATTTGACTGCCTGGAGTGGAGGCTGGAGTCTGCGGTCAGGGATTGTCAGCAGCGTACACGCACGCACACACACACGTCCGTTACGGTTCATTGACGATGCACAAAGGGCCCTTTTTCGAACGGATAATCTCTTGACAAAAGCCACAACGACGTCCGAATTGTGCCAGGTTTGACTCTCTTGTACCCATAGTATACTCTTATCGATTTATTTCACATAAATATATTGTTCCGATTGTTTTAGCGAGATTTGAAAATGATGCATTGTTCAAAAACCCCCGTATAGCGGTCATAGGCGCTGAAAAAAAACCCGGCGCGAAGTGGTTAAGAGCCATGCAAACTCATCCAATCCCAGTCTATTCACATATCTCCCTTCTGTTTTATTTCCCACTGGCAAAAATGCTATATCTTGTAAATATTTCCTACAGCTGTATTCAATCCTGATAATACTCACTGACAATTGATTGTTTTCATATTTTCACTGTAGAGATACACTGACCAAAACACTGGATGATACTGGTACTGGCAATCACTTCCATCCAAGCCCAAACTGCAGGTGCAATTAATGAACGTGCCAATTAATGACTGTCAAGAGAAAGGTCAAGCAGTATCACATTATATCTGCATGACAAACAAGTCTAAAGCCAGGTTTCCACAGGACTAAAATTTAACTAAGAAGATGGTTAAATGTCAAAAGTTTAAATCTTACCGTTGTTCCCACTTGGACTTTTGAGTCGGTTAATTTGACTGAGACGATGGTTCAAGTAACTAACTGTGCTGGCAATATAACGGCTCATGAGAGGGTGCGCTAGACCTTTGACGTAACAAAATAACATTGATAGCACGTGAAATAAAAACATCATACGGAAGATCATTGCAGTGTGGGGAAAAACAACAACCCCAAAACAGAAGCCTCAAGGGAAAAAACTTGTGGCTTGCTACATATTTGGACAAAAAGAAACACCAATGCATGCCAAGTGTCAGCTATGTTTATACATGAGGGTCGATATGGTCAACATAGCGTCTGACATGTAAGCAGAGATGCCGTGCAGTGCATGGGCGATGCCCTAAGCTGGATGAGATTTTTAACTAAAACATGTTTTACCAAGTGGTACATTTCCATTGGACTAATCAGCTCCAGCCAGTAAAAGTACATAACCATTCGGCTTGGTTTACATAACTGAGAGAAAAGTTTACTGGACCCTTTCCACTGGAAACATGGCTTCAGTAGACTAAAAAAGATTTCAATGCCACATGGAATATGAAGGATGTCTTTACCATGATGATGATTCTCTATGGAATACTGATGGCTATATGTCACTACACCATTGTTTTTACACCAATCATTCGTTGCAAGTCTTGGGCACAATTTGGGTTTGTTAATTTGCTTAATTATTTTATTCACACTTTTTTTCAAAACATATTATGCAATAAAAATGTGCTAAAAAATTAATATCTGATCATGAATGATATGACTTCTTTGAATCACATATTTAGTTGGGTTGATGTACATGTATTTCATCTGATGTTTGATATCAAACATCCACATGTTGACTTCCACCAAATGCTTCCCACTAATGTCCATTTCTCTACTGGTACAAAAAAGTTACCTGGGCTCCTGGCTCAAAGGTACATTTATTTACACTCTTGGCATTTGGCTTAATGATTAAACAAATTCTCACCGAAGAAGCATAGGTCATTCCTTTGATGTCACTACTATTTGATAACATGAATAACCAAATCTGATAACCAAAATCAAAGTTTAACAAACATGAATGTGACAACGTAATGTTCTCTCAACTTCTCTGGTACACAAGTACAGTACAGTACAGTACAGGTACACAAGTACAGTATTAACAGTATTAACCAGTACTAAGATAGCATGTGTTTCTATGATTTAAAAAACATATCTAAATTGAAAGTGAGGTATGTGCATTCTGGATCTTATTGCATCATTGTCAGAGAAAAGACGACACTTCCAAACAGTGGGAGAAGTTATAGGAAAGAGCCATTGAACAAAAATGTCGATCATCAAAATAAATTCAAGTAAACATCCTTAAATCAAAAAATTTAGTGGGCCTGACGTTTTGATCCTAGCAGGACCTTTCTCAAAGGCAGAGTGACAAAGACAAAACAGATACATGTACACAAAGGAAGGGGGAAGAGAGTGAATAGGACACGGATGAGAAACAAAGGACAAAGAGTAAAGCTGGTAGGGTGAGATCAAAGGGGAGGGCAAGGAGTAGGGTAGGGATTAGTGAGCAGAGGGGGGAAAGATCAAAGAGAGAAGTGTGGACGAGTGAACACAAAAGAAGTACCGTATATCAGAAAGCTGCATGGTGTTAGTCATTACCCTCCTGGATGTTGAGACCATGTGGTTGAATAGTCCGAAGACGCTTCATCCACATTTTCTCATGGCTAAGACAGACAGCATTACTACAGTGACCAAGGGATTCTATGGAAAACAGTCTTCTCCCCCCCCCCCCCATCTGTGACATAACCACCCTCATGAGGCTGGTGCTGGCCAAGAACAATTTCTCCTTTCTTGGCAAGCACTATCTCCAAAATCTCCATGGGCACGCACATGGCTCCTTCCTCTGCTTGCCTCTTCATGGGTGACCTTGAGGAACGCATGCTCAGTGAGGCTCCATGCCGTCCCTGGATTTGGTGGAGATACATAGATGTTTTCTTCATTTGGACCAGGGACGGTAGCAGCTTGAATGCCTTCTTTGACCACATCAATTCCTTCCACAGGACTATCAAATTTACATGGGAGCAGTCTCTTCAGCAGACCCACTTTCTGGATGTCACCGTCCGGAAAGACCTCAATACACTTACTACTGACTTGTATTCTAAGCCCGACACTCATCAATATCTCCATTCCTCCAGTTGTCACCCCAGACACTGCAAGACTGGTATAGCTTACAGCCAGGCCCTCAGATTGAGGCGCATATGTTCCAATGAGTCTGACGTTAGCCGCCATACACGTGTATTGGCCAGTAACTTGGTTGCTAGAGGCTATAGTTCTCGCCAAGTGAAGAACACCATTGCTAAAGTCTATTCCATTCCCAGAAGTTCTCAAACAAAAGGACAATCCCAAGGTTCCCTTAGTTACTTCCTACCACCCTTCTCTTCCTCCTCTCAGGAAGATAACTAAGGAAAACCACCACATTCTCTACACTTCAGATCGTCTGGCTGATGCCATTCCAAATTTGCCTGTTTTAGCTTTCAGGCGCCCCCGTGACCTGTGTGACTTAATAGTCCGAGCAGAGGTTCCCCCTTTGGACACTTCACATCCCACTAAATTTGGTACATACCTCAAAATGCATGGTTTGCAAGACACATGTCAAGGAAATATACTCTTTCAATTGACATTCTTCTGGAACTACCTACACGACCTATGGCTCTATCACGTGCACTACCTCAAATATCATATACCTCATCTCTTGTAGAGTTTTAATGTTCAGTATAAAACGTATCTATAGCCATAGGTCTACAATCAAAACCGGTAAAATGGACACCCCTGTTGAGTATCACTTCAATCTCGCTGATCATTCGAATATCAGATATGAGTGTACTTGGCATAGAATCCCTTGGTCATCGTAGTAATGCTGTCCGTCTTAGCCGTGAGAAAATGTGGATGAAGCGTCTTCAGACTATTCAACCACATGGTCTCAACATCCAGGAGGGAAATGACTAACACCATGCAGCTTTCTGATAATCCTTCTTTTGTGTTCACTCCTTAAGGCTTCTCTCTTTGATCTTTCCCCCCTCATGTCACTAATCTCTACCCTACTCTTTGCCTTTCCCTTTGATCTCACCCTACCAGCTTTACTCTTTGTCCTTTGTTTCTCATCTGTGTACTATTCACTCTCTTCCCCTTCCTTCGTGTACATGTATCTGTTTTGTCCTGGTCACTCTGCCTTTGAGAAAGGTCCTATTAGGATCGAAACGTCAGGCCCACTAAATTTTAAGATTTGCATTTTGTTAATTTTAGTCAGTAAGCAGTTTGCAACATTTTTGTATATCACTCTGTGATTATTCAGTGTACTAGTTTTAGTGACTTCACAAGAAACGGAAAAATGTCAATCTGTTTGAAGGGTTCAAGTTTGCTTGTAAGCTTGCCTTACAACAATGTCAATATTTTCATAAGGTTAAGCTATAATTCAGAAAAGCAATGGGCAGCAGTTGCTTAGTACTGGCTGTAGGCATACTTCCTGTCTAATTTAGGATGACCACGTGAAACACCTCCTGCCTGGACCCCAGTCACTCCACTCATGGCTCCACCCCCAACACCTCCCTGTGGTAAGGGCTGGCTAGGGACCAGTCTAGAGAGGGAACCTGCTGGAGACACAGGAGTAGATCCACCTGTGGGCGGCCACATGGCAGGCTGCCTGAGCATTACCGGATCACTCCACTGTGGAGTAAGGGGTGGATGGACAAGTAGCTGTTCTTGAGAATGCTGGGGGTAAGGTCTGGGTGACAAGGAGGCACAATCACAAGGAGATATAGGCCGTTGCCATAGTACTTTAGGTGGCCAGGTCTTGGTGGATTTAGGTTCCTTGTAAACGGAGGAAAAGAAACCACAGTTAAGTATGAAATAATGCCAAATACGTGTACTATGTATTAAGGTAAATAATCAGGCAAATGTCATACAAAAATGACATATCACATTGCCCAGGATTTATGTTGTTTCTATTTAAATATTCATTTGAAAGTTATTTCAATTTCAACCTGTGGCAAACATTCAACCAACCAATCAAAGATCAGAGTGCTCCATGGTAAAAACAATAGAATAAATCTATGCAAGCATCTGTCGGTGCAAAGATTGTGCATTGACTTAAAAACAACCTACCATCTGTGCAACTTCTAGGTATTTCATGGCAGCCTGGCCGGTAGGGTCAAACCCTCTGCCACGGATCACCTCCTCCCCCCCACTACTGTGTCTCCTGAAGAAAAAGGTAATGTCCACCAAGAGTCTGTCAGCATACACAAGTCAAATGTTATCATACACCAGTGTATATGGTAGGTCATGGTCCCAAATGAAAAACAAATGGCTCCCTTGATTACATGTACTTGTGATATCACAAGGTTTATGATTGCCAGTTGTTCATTTGGTACTCTATTGTACATACTTGCCCCAAGATATCATTGAATAATGTAATTGGAAATTAATGTCAAATTTGTAAAAACGTGACATATCGGGTATACAGTATGACAAGAGAATAAGATAAAAAGTATCAGTCATGTCTACTCATGAGCCCATGGGGTTGGTTTACAAAATGTTAAAAAGCTTTTCTTTCTAGTTACTTTCTGTACAAATCTTTCATGAATATGCATCAACTTAATCTTGAGAATTGAACATCTAGAATGCTTTCTCGTGTGCATACATACAGCATGCCTGATTTGGTACATGTATCTCCTGAAAGGTGTCATTTGCATGGTTAATGGTCCAAGCTGCATTTTGGTACTTTACACATCATACGGGCTCATACACTCAATGGTTCATCGTATACAACCTTGGCATAGACAACAACACCACAATTTCAATATCCTGTCACACAATGTAGGCTAATTAAATATTATACTCGGACTTACCAAAGAGCGAACTTCAAGACAATTTATTTTCTGTCTCTTGCCACAGCTTCAACTTTTTGTTACTTTGCCAGATACCAATTTTGTTTTTGGGCAAGCTGGCATCAGGAGTATGGGCTGGTAGGCCCCAAAACATACATCAAGCAAACAAAGGACTCCCAGGTCTGGTGTACATGTACATCTATTATCATTTGGCTTCCAGGCCAACCATGGGCTCAACCCTGGTTGTGCTATGGATCATACTGCACACACCTCCCCCTTGGGTACATAAGAGGGTGCGGCTGACCCCCTTACAAATATCAAATTAACGTGAATGATGGCAAATACTGTAATAACTAGAGATTTATGTCTGTTGGCAAACAGAACGTAACGCTTTTCCGCATCTGGTTCTCTTAAAAAAATATATAAAAAATAATAGTAATTGACATCAACAGGGATCAAACTCATAATCTCCATTTCTACCCCAAAACACGCGTGCATATTTTGTGCACGAAGTAAAAAAAAACCTAGTTTTACTATATATTGGGTGTAGGCCCCTTTTAGCATCATTTTGATTGAATTCATGAAGGGGGCAACTCTGTGTTTCGAACCCGTACCCTCCATTCCTATCCCAAAATGCACGTGCAAATTTTGTGCACAAAGTCTATGTATGATATTCAAAAAATCATAATAATTCTGAACAATGATCAATTGACTCCAAACTCAGGATTTTGAATGTCTAGCCCAATAGCTAAATGCCACCAAATTTCGAGAAAATTGAGCATTGGCTAATATGTGCTTTATAATCACGCATTTTGATGACGTCACAATTGCGTCATGGCATTTTGGCCCCGAAGGGTGTTTCTAAACTACATCCCCAATAGATATAAATTAAAAAATCAAAAAATCTCCCTCCGTTGGCCAAATATGCCCAATTGAATGGTTAAATCTGAAAAGTTTATTACCTCATAAATATTCATGAGATAGGGTCACGATCAAATAAGGGCAATTTTTGGATACACCTCTTCCCAACTAAGATATACAGAAGTGCAAAGCTGAAACCAAACGAACTTCAACTTTTGCTAATAATGCAGTTTGAAATTTGCCCCTTTAACCACTTCGCGCCGGGACCTCCGAATCCGGAGAAAAAAACTTGAGCCCGCTGGCCGGTACCTCCGAACTCGGAGACCGCAGAATGCGTATCAGTTACAAGCCCGGCAGCCCTAAACAATGGACAAGCTGGCTCTATTCAATGTACCGGGCCCTGCGCTTGGTCTCCCCCGTTCGCGGGGACAGAAACTTGCGGTTTCAGTGGCTCAATGGGGTTGAGCGAGGGTTGAGACAATAACGGGTTCGCGGTCATGCTAAATTGCTTTACAGCCGTATTGCGATCGATTGGGTGTATTCTTAAGACACTTGAGTGACAGGATGGAGGAATAGAGACAGTTTAGCCATTCAATGAATTGGCATATCAGCAGGCCACATACAATGGTGCCAATTCATATTCAGGCCACATATACTTGAACAATATAATTGGCCTTGCATTTTAGCTAATAAATAGGCTGCGCCTCGATCATCTCTCCTGCTCTCTTCCTTGTATCACGATGGCCGATGTCTCGTCTGAATCCTCGGGTCTGAGCCAGTCTGACTCTGACTGCGACTGTGCCGCTATCGGTAGTTGCTCAGCGCCTGAAGGCCCGCGCTGGCCCTTCCTCCACCCTGGCAACCTGGCCGGGCCAAGCGCTTCTTCGGCCGACCCAACGTTCCATTGGGACGAACACGATCGCTTGCCATTCAGATACGGCTTTTCCGGAAGAGGGGATGCAATCGATCTGCGGCTCTCCCAATACTCCACCTACCGGACATTCGTTTGTTGTCCACCATGGATACACCGGAACTCCGTCCATCCGGTAAGAGGGACCGCGCCGCCAACGAGCGGGTGAAGCCCGCGTGTGTCCTCGCCTACAGGCTGATAGGTGGCGTTGACCGGAGCGACCAGCTAGCTGCAAACCATCGGTCAGCTCGCAAGTCCATAAAATGGTACAAGAAACTGTTTTTCTATATGATGGACTTGACGCTGGTAAACAGCTACGCTGTCTCTCTTGCTCTCGGTCATCGAGGGCCCTTCCTTGACTTCCTCAGAGAACTGGCACGGGAGCTCCTGTTTGATGAGCCCCTTCCGCAGTATGGCATCCGCCGCCAGCTACCAGCGGCACCGGTCGAGCAGGTTGGCCATCACTTCCCCCGGTCCTTGGAGCGGACACACTACGGCAATTTCCGCTACCGGTACTGCGTTCATTGCTCAGTCCAGGGCAAGCTTTGTGCGTTGATCCTTGCTTCCGTGAGCACCACGCTCCATAGTGAAATAAAATATGAAAAAAAGATACCTCTGACACCTGAACAATCCTGTCTCGTGTTGTCATTATTCCTCCATTATTCACTCAATACTAACTTTTATAGTAAAATGGGATAAAGGTTGTTTTGAACGGGCTCCACACTTTAGAACAAGATCAACATTGAGCCATTTATATGCAATATAAAAATTAGTCCATTTATACAATATAAAAATCAGCCCCTGTACTACTAGAATCAAGCTCGTTCCCAAGAGCATGCTGCCCCGGTCAGTCCGCACCCCACTGTCTCCCGGCGATAAGGGAGCAGCGAGCGGTCGGTAGAGGGCTTACGGACACCTGCTGACCGAAGCGAGTCAACCGCATTCTACAGATGGTCACACATACCGACACTACCCATACATTGTCTCAGCCCTCGCCCACCGGGGTTGTTACGAAACCAACCCATCGCCCCGACCGCAATCGTCCTGCCAGGCCCTGACCGACTACACTCAAGATTGGCCCCATTGGAGTGCAGGCATTTTTTGTGGTCAAGCACTGTACGCACACACGTACACACGTTATCCAGACACGCTCCACTGGCAGCGAACAAAGGTCACTAATCCTGGTGGAATAAAGGGGGCTCAAAAGCCACACAACGTCTCGGATTGTGCCTTGTTTGAAAGACAACAAATTATAGCATCGGTTGCACGATTTATATTATCGTACATGATTTGTATCAATTTTTATTGAATTTTGAAAATGATACAGAACTCAAAATGCCCCGGACAGTGGTCACGACCCCATTTATGTGGCCCCGCCGCGAAGTGGTTAAAGCACTGTCACGTGACCCGTGATGACGTCATGAAGTTTTCAAGACAACTGTGCACAACTTCAGCAAGGGTTCTATGCATTTGCCAAGTTTGAAAAAATGTTCAGTGGCCAAAGTGCCGCCTACAAAACCCCTGTGCTTTGTCTATGGGATT
Source organism: Luidia sarsii (assembly GCA_949987565.1). Lineage (NCBI taxonomy): Eukaryota > Metazoa > Echinodermata > Asteroidea > Paxillosida > Luidiidae > Luidia > Luidia sarsii. The sequence continues at coordinate 9,853,608 of OX465110.1, forward strand.
TTTCCGACAAAAAAAAGAAGAAAAAACTAGAGATATATGTCTGTTGGCAAACAGAACATAACGCTTTTCCGCATCTGGTTCTCTTAAAAAAAAAAAAAAATCATAAAAAATTGACATTAACAGGATTCGAACCCGTAACCTCCATTCCTACCCCAAAACGCATGTGCATATTTTGTGCACAAAGAGTATGGGACTTAATTAGATTTTTCAAAAAATCATAGCAATTCTGAACAATGGTCAGTTGCTTCCAAACTAAATGCCCACCAAATTTCGAGTAGATTGACCTTTGGCAATTATGTGTTTTAAAAACACACATTTTGATGACGTCACGATTGCGTCATGACATTTTGGCCCTTGTGGGTGTTTTTTAACTACATTCCCAATAGATATAAACAAAAAAATTAAAAAAATCTTGCTCCATTGGCCAAATATGCTCAATTGAATGTGAAAATCTGAAAAGTTCATGACCTCATTATTATTCATGAGATGACGTCACCATCAAATGAGGGAAATTTTTGGATACACCTTTTCCCAACTTAGATATAGTGTAAAATTGAAACCAAACGAAATTGCATTTTTGCTTAAAATGGAGTTTGAAATTTGCCCCTTTAAAGCACTGTCACGTGACACATGATGACATCATGACAATTCTAAGACAACTGTGCACTAGCTCAACATAGGCTCTATGCATTTGCAAAGTTTGAAAAAAATCCAAGTGTGTTCAATGGCAAAAGTGCCGTGGAGAAAAACCCTGTACAAAGTCTATGGGATTATTCCGACCAGAAAAAGAAGAAGAAAAAAAACTAGAGATTTATGTCTGTTGGCAAACAGAACATAACGCTTTTCCGCATCTGGTTCTCTTAAAAAAAACAAAAAATTGACATCAACGGGATTCGAACCCGTAACCTCCATTCCTAACCCAAAACGCACGTGCATATTTTGTGCACAAAGTCTAAGGCACTTCATTATATTTTTCAAAAAATCATAATAATTCTGAACAATGGTAAATTTCTCCCAAACTCAGGATTTAGAATGTCTAGCCCAATAGCTAAATGCCCACCAAATTTCGAGGCAATTGACCTTTGGCAAATATGGGTTTTAAAAACACGCATTTTGATGACGTCACGATTGCGTCATGGCATTTTGGCCCCGGATGGTGTTTCTAAACTACATCCCCAATATATATAATCGAAAAAATGAAAAAAATCTTGCTCCGTTGGCCAAATATGCTCAATTGAATGTTAAAATCTTAAAAGTTTATGACCTCATTAATATTCATGAGATGACGTCAAGATTAAATGAGGGCAATTTTTGGATACACCTTTTCCCAACTTAGATATAGTGTAAAATTGAAACCAAACAAAATTGCATTTTTGCTTAAAATGGAGTTTGAAATTTGCCCCTTTAAAGCACTGTCACGTGACACATGATGACGTCATGACAATTCTAAGACAACTGTGCACTAGCTCAACATAAGCTCTATGCATTTGCAAAGTTTGAAAAAAATCCAAATGTGTTCAATGGCAAAAGTGCCGTGGAGAAAAACCCTGTACAAAGTCTATGGGATTATTCCGACCAGAAAAAGAAGAAGAAGAAGAAGAAGAAGAAGAAGACAAAAAAAAAAAATCAGAACAAGAACAATAGCTTTTCCGCTACGCGGCGGAAAAGCTAACTAGAGATTTATGTCTGTTGGCTAACAGAACATAACACTTTTCCGCATCTGGCTCTCTTACAAAAAAAAAAAAAAAAAAAATTGACATCATGATGCTTCAGCGGGATTCGAACTCGTAACCTCAATTTCTACCCCAAAACGCACGTGCATATTTCGTGCACAAAGTGTATGGCACTTCATTATAACATTAACAAAATCATAATAATTCTGAACAATGATCAATTGCTTCCAAACTCAGGATTTAGAATGTCTAGCCCAATAGCTAAATGCCCAATAAATTTCGAGACGATTGACCTTTGACAAATATGCGTTTTAAAAACACGCATTTTGATTACGTCACGATTGCGTCATGGCATTTTGGCCCCGGAGGGTGTTTCTAGACTACATCTCCAATAGATATCAACAAAAAAATTTAAAAAATCTTGCTCCGTTGGCCAAATATGCTCTATTTAATGTTAAAATCGCAAAAGTTCATGACCTCATTAATATTCATAAGATGACGTCACGATCGAATGAGGCCAATTTTTGGATACACCTCTTCCCAACTTAGATATAGTGCAAAATTGAAACCAAACGAACTTGCATTTTTGCTTAAAATGGAGTTTGAAAATTGCTCCTTTAAAACACTGTCACATGACACAAGATGACGTCATAACAATTTTAAGACAACTGTGCACTAGCTCAACATAGGCTCTATGCAATTGCAAAGTTTGAAAAAAATCCAAATGTGTTCAATGGCAAAAGTGCCGTGGAGAAAAACCCTGTGCTTTGTCTATGGGATTTTTTCCGACAAGAAAAAGAAGAAGAAAAAAAAAAATCAGAACAAGAACAATAGCTTTTCCGCTTCGCGGCGGAAAAGCTAAAAATCAGAACGAGAACAATAGCTTTTCCGCTTCGCGGCGGAAAAGCTAACTAGAAATTTATGTCTGTTGGCAAACAGAACATTAGGCTTTTCCGCATCTGGTTCTCTTAAAAAAAATTAAAACAAATAAAAAATTTGATGATTTTTTTTTTACATCAACGGGATTCGAACCTGTAACCTCAATTCCTAACCCAAAACGCACGTGCATATTTTGTGCACAAAGTGTATGGGACATCATTATATTTTTCAAAAAATCATAATAATTCTGAACAATGGTCAGTTGCTTCCAGAATCGGGCTAGAATGTCTAACCCAATAGCTAAATGCCCACCAAATTTCAAGAAGATTGAGCATTGGCTAATATGTGTTTTAAAAACACGCATTTTGATGACGTCACGATTGCGTCATGGCATTTTGGCCCTGGAGGGTGTTTCTTAACTACATCCCCAATAGATATAAAAAAAAAATTTAAATCTTGTTCTGTTGGCCAAATATGCTCAATTGAATGTTACAATCTTAAAAGTTTATGACCTCCTTAATATTCATGAGATGACGTCACGATCAAATGAGGGCAATTTTTGGATACACCTCTTCCCAACTTAGATATAGTGCAAAATTGAAACCAAACGAACTTGCATTTTTGCTTAAAATGGAGTTTGAAAATTGCTCCTTTAAAACACTGTCACGTGACACAAGATGACGTCATAACAATTTTAAGACAACTGTGCACTAGCTCAACATAGGCTCTATGCAATTGCAAAGTTTGAAAAAAATCCAAATGTGTTCAATGGCAAAAGTGCCGTGGAGAAAAACCCTGTGCTTTGTCTATGGGATTTTTTCCGACAAGAAAAAGAAGAAGAAAAAAAAAATCAGAACAAGAACAATAGCTTTTCCGCTTCGCGGCGGAAAAGCTAAAAGTCAGAACGAGAACAATAGCTTTTCCGCTTCGCGGCGGAAAAGCTAACTAGAAATTTATGTCTGTTGGCAAACAGAACATTAGGCTTTTCCGCATCTGGTTCTCTTAAAAAAAATTAAAAAAAATATAAAATTTGATGATTTTTTTTTTACATCAACGGGATTCGAACCTGTAACCTCAATTCCTAACCCAAAACGCACGTGCATATTTTGTGCACAAAGTGTATGGGACATCATTATATTTTTCAAAAAATCATAATAATTCTGAACAATGGTCAATTGCTTCCAGAATCGGGCTAGAATGTCTAACCCAATAGCTAAATGCCCACCAAATTTCAAGAAGATTGAGCATTGGCTAATATGTGTTTTAAAAACACGCATTTTGATGACGTCACGATTGCGTCATGGCATTTTGGCCCTGGAGGGTGTTTCTTAACTACATCCCCAATAGATATAAAAAAAAAAATTAAATCTTGTTCTGTTGGCCAAATATACTCAATTGAATGTTACAATCTTAAAAGTTTATGACCTCCTTAATATTCATGAGATGACGTCGCGATCAAATGAGGGCAATTTTTGGATACATCTCTTCCCAACTTAGATATACTGCAAAATTGACACCAAACGAACTTCTACTTTTGCTTTTATTGGAGTTTGAAATTTGCCCCCTTTAAAGCGCTGTCACGTGACACATGGTGACGTCATGAAGTTTTAAAGACAACTGTGCACAACTTCAGCATGGGCTCTATGCATTTGCCAAGTTTGAAAAAAATCAAAGTGTGTTCAATGGCCAAACTGCCGATCATAAATTCCATGTACAAAGTCTATGGGATTTTTCCGATAAGAAAAAGAAGAAGACAAAAAAAATCAGAACAACAACAATAGCTTTTCCGCTACGCGGCAGAAAAGCTAAAAAACAGAACAAGAACAATAGCTTTTCCGCTTCGCTGAAGCGTGCGGAAAAGCTAAAAAACAGAACAAGAACAAAAGCTTTTCCACTTCGCTGAAGCGTGCGGAAAAGCTAAAAAAATCAGAACAAAAACAATAGCTTTTCCGCTTTGCGGCGGAAAAGCTAATCAGAACAACAACAATAGCTTTTCCGCTACGCGGCAGAAAAGCTAAAAAACAGAACAAGAACAATAGCTTTTCCGCTTCGCTGAAGCGTGCGGAAAAGCTAAAAAACAGAACAAGAACAAAAGCTTTTCCACTTCGCTGAAGCGTGCGGAAAAGCTAAAAAAATCAGAACAAAAACAATAGCTTTTCCGCTTTGCGGCGGAAAAGCTAATCAGAACAAAAGCAATAGCTTTTCCGCTCGCTGAAGCGACGGAAAAGCTAATAACAGCAACATGGATACCATTATCCTTATAGTAAAGATACATGTCACATCTTGCATGTATTAGGAAGTGGCTATCTTTCAATCCAGTGAAAAAATGCCACTAAAACCAATTACATATTAAGAAAGGCAGATGCTGGGGTGTTGGTGGGCAAATTAAACCAGCTTGCATAAAAAAGCTGTGACAGAATGATCCACACATCTGATTGGCCCAATTTTATGAATAATTAGTGCCAGGATCCTCCTCAGAATCCACCTTTTGTGAAACGTTAAATTAAATTGCATAACTGCAAGAAAAGGGGGGCAAATGAGTGCAGACTGGTGCAGATTTGTAGGGGCCTGTGGCCGCTTCCTGGGACCATGAATAAAACTACACAAGTCAGCACAGATTTTAAAGCATTCTTCTTTAGACCATGAAAAGTTCCAAACATGCATAAGATCCCACATTTTCTGATGAGTTGAACTGAGTGCAACAATGTATTACATTTGCCTGCAGTGCAGTGCACATAGTACTGTGTGCCTATGCATAATGCAGTAATCTATAGTACTGTGTGCCTTATAGATACATGTACCTAATGCAGTAATCTTCTTCCAACTATACAAAGCAACATCTGTGTTTCACCAAGTATCAATGGTTCTGTCAAAATATACGTATTGTCACAGAACGTCCTAATTCAATACAAATTTACAAATCAGTTTTGAAAATTTCTAAAACATCTTTTCAGAGTGGGGATGCCAGTCAGTTCCATCTAAGGGCTGGATAACTCTGAAAACCAGAGGTCTCGGGTTAAAGTCTTAGTCTAGTCAAAGCTTCCTCTCATTTTTTCAAAATTGTTCAAACGTTCCCAGTCAGTTTTCCTTAATTTGTTTGATATAAATTGAAAAAGCTGCATCCACTTTTTGTAATCCCTGAGCTGCAGTAGCCAGGTTTACAACAATTGGTTGTTTGAATCTGAATGAAAACAGGGGCGTAATCCGTAGAGATTATGGCAGTTCAAATTTGGAGCACCTATGGTCAGTATGGTGATACTTTTCATCAGGCCCTCCAAATCCAGGCACCCCTTCAAAGGCTGTCAGTTCAGGGGGCAATCACACTGTACTCAAGCACACATGCTACACTCCATTGACAAAGCACAATGGGCCCTTTTTTCAGGCGGATAATCCCTTGACAAAATCCACACCAATGTCCAAATTGTGCCAGGTTTGACTCTCTTGTACACATAGCATACCCTTTATTTATTTCACAGATATACCATATATAGATATTGTTCCCAGTTGTTTAGCGAGTTCTTAAAATGACACATTGACCCAAAACTCCTGTATGGCAGTCATTGGCACTGGAAATAGGCCCAGCATGAAGTGGTTAATTGGAAGTAGGGCAAACCCTTATCGAATTACATTGGATGCTAACTTTTCCAAATAATTACATGTACAGCTCGTGCTAGTCAAACAGACTTTGATTCTGCCAATTTTTCTGTACATCATTCACTACAAGTCATCATTTGTATGCAACCATCTTGATATACAATACAGTGATACAGTCACTCAAGTACCTGTACATGTATATACATGTACTGGTACTGGCATAACTATTATTTAAAGAAAAAATCAAATACAATGTATTTTGGAATTCTTTTTTATTATATCAAATAATATTATGGTGTCAGTCAAATGCTTTCATGCATTGTTTTTAATTTTTTTACTTTGGGAAAGAGGGTAAAAATATAAATTAAGTCAGGAAAGGGGAACAGTCATGCCCACATAGAGGTTGTTCTTGGTGACATCATGAGTTGACAACCTGTTACATTACTTTTGTTGGGGAAGTGTTAAATGGTACGTTCGTATATACAAACAGTCAGTGCAAATTTTTCAAGATAACCAATTTCAGGAGTAGACATAGACATATTTGTTAACATACCTGCAAGATCTGTTGTAAAAGATTGCAGCAATGGAATAAACGTGAATTTATTCCCTGACGATTCTTACAATAAGCTGCATTTGGATGTCAAAAATCACACTGACAGAACAGCAAAAATACAAGCTTGCTTTTATGGAAACCATGCAGGTTCTTATATATATGGTTTTGCAACATGTTCCAGTCTGTTGCCAACGGAAAACTATTTCAGAATCTCTATCTTTGTAATCAACCAAGAGTTCATCGGATGCTGTTGAAAAAGCTAGTGGAAAGACATCATGGCTGGCCACTTTTTCGTTTTTGCGAATAAAAAGAATGGCGCTGCGCTCAAAAAGTGCATTACGCAGTACGCACTAAACGTTTCAGGGAATTACTCCGATATACATGTACACGTATGTAAGAGTATACAGCCTTCCTAGGGGAGAGACACAGCACCCTCATTAACTACGGGCAAAATTGTAATTAATAAAAAAAGCTTCAAATAAGCCTGAAACACAAAAATGATGTTTGATCTGGGATCGTAATGTACTAATGAAAATATTTAATGCTAAACTATGTACCGGTATGTTTGCAATAGAGCATAGCGCTTTTCCAAGACATAATTCAATCAAGGTGTCACTTCACATTCTGCATTTCTAGCACAACCGTCAAGGTTTCGAGAAGCAGCTGCATACAACGTACAACTGTCCCAATGTCCACTTACAGGTCCTCTACAACATTGCTCAAGGTAAAAAGATGACCGTACTTTGCATATTGAACATTTAAACATACAAAACCACCCTACCCTAGTGAGGTTTTTAGCTCGAACGATAATCTGAGAAAGGAGAAAAGGAAGCAAATACAAAAAACTGTTGCAAACTGCTCACTGACTAAAATAACCTGCAATACCGGTACATAAATCTCAAAAGTTAGAGGGCCCGACGTTTCGATCCTAGCAGGACCTTTCTCTCTTTTTTGAGAGAGGTCCTGCTAGGATCAAAACAGCAGGCCCTTCTATCTTTTGAGAAAGGACAAAAGGGTAAAAAACGACACTTTTTCGCATTGACCTGTGAGAAATGAATGGATTCAGTTGGATTCTAAAATAGCGCTTGTTATTGTCGCCGATAAGGTTTCCCCTTGTAGGGGATCCATTCGCCCTTTTGTGTGTGTAATTTACATAGGGTGATAGTTCGTCTCCTTTCTGTCCAATCAGTAAATAACCAGTAGGGCACCCCCACCCATTAATCAGCCTTTTCCCGCAGTTGCCTTCATGACATTGGTCTTTATTCGTGGGTTGTTCTTTATTTGTGAACCCGAGATAGTGTCCGGTGGCCACATTCCTACCTGCACTTGTTACCCCAGTAAAGAAGTAAACCCCAGCTTGCGACAGATAACTCCAGAAAACCCAAGTACATACATGTACCTTCTATCTACCTGCTTCATTATCAAGTGCTGTTGTGGCCAGTTTTCCCGCAAACGATTGTAATTGCATAATCTATTATTGTATAAAAGCAGTTGTATATTGTTATATTTGGATTAATTGTCATAGAGTACACTGCGATCAGCATGACTGAATGTATATGTAATACTGTACACACTGTATATTAAAGTTTAGAACCTCAATCATGTTCGTGTTTCCTATTGATTTCTCTTGATGTTTGCTCAATAAGAGTTTTGAGTTGTCTAAAAATAAATAAATTATTGGGGAAGGCCACCAACGAAGAGCTGGATTAATTCCCTAATTCATTCCCATATAAGAGCACTGTATATTAATCCAATGTATATTAATCCAGAAGTCCAGGGTTCAGGTCCCAGTCCAGTCGAAGTTTCCTTTGCCATTGTTTTATGTATACTCATTATATTATATTAAAAACCCTCAACATAGGAAAATCCGTTTGCTCTGTCTTAGACAGACAATACTTCTAGTTTCTATTGATTTATTTACAGTTTCATGACTCCACCCAATGGGGTTCTGTGCAATAAAGGGAAGACTGCCCTCCTTAAAACACAATTTTGTCCGGCTCTCACGATGAGAGCGCTCTCATGCGATTTCACAAGAGAATAGACTGATCTGTGCGCTTACTACATTTGTGGCCTTAACAATGCCTAATGAAACAGTTGGTGTAAAATTTAATGGGCCTGACGTTTCGATCCTAGCAGGACCTTTCTCAAAGGCAGAGTGACAAGGACAAAACAGATACATGTACACGAAGGAAGGGGGGAGAGAGTGAACAGGACACGGATGAGAAACAAAGGACAAAGAGTGAAGCTGGTAGGGAGAGATCAAAGGGAAGGGCAAGGGGTAGGGTAGGGATTAGTGAGAGGAGGGGGAAAGATCAAAGAGAAGGGCAAGGAGTGGGGTAGGGATTAGTGACAAGAGGGGGAAAGATCAAAGAGAGAAGTGTGAAGGACTGAACACAAAAGAAGGATTATCAGAAAAGCTGTACACTCATATGTACACTCATGCCCAGTACACTCATATCTGATATCGAATATTCAGGGAGATTGAAGTGATACCCAATAGGGGTGTCCATTTTACCGGTTTTGATAGTAGACCTATGGCCATAGATACATTTTCTGAGGGTGTTTTTGGTCTCACCAACATACTGAATATTACAAACTCTACAAGAGATGAGGTATATGATGTTTGAGGTAGTGCACGTGATAGAGCCATTGGTCGTGTGGGTAGTTCCAGAAGAATGTCCATTGCGAGAGTCTATTTCCTTGACATGTGTCTTGCAAACAATCATTTCGAGGTACACTTAAGGGGGAACCTCTGCTCGGACAATTAAGTCACGCAGGTTACGGGGGCGCCTGAAAGCCAAAACAGGCGAATTAGGAATGGCTTCAGCCAGACGATCTGAAGTGTGGAGAATATGGTGGTTTTCCTTAGTTATCTTCCTGAGAGGAGGAAGAGAAGGGTGGTAGGAAGTAACTAAGGGAACCTTGGGCTTGTCCTTGGGACCTGGTGGCTTTTATTTTAGTGCCGAACTTCTAGGAATGGAATAGACTTTAGCAATGGAGTTCTTCACTTGGCGAGAACTATAGCCTCTAGCAACCAAGTTACTGGCCAATACACGTGTATGGCGGCGAAAGTCAGACTCATTGGAACATATGCGCCTCAATCTGAGGGCCTGGCTGTAAGCTATACCAGTCTTACAGTGTCTAGGGTGACAACTGGAGGAATGGAGATATTGATGAGTGTCGGTGGGCTTAGAATACAAGTCAGTAGTGAGTGTATTGACTGCTCCCATGTTAATTTGATAGTCCTATGGAAGGAATTGATGTGGTCAAAGAAAGCATTCAAGCTGCTACCGTCCCTAGTCCAAATGAAGAACACGTCATCTATGTATCTCCACCAAATCCAGGGACGGCAAGGAGCCTCACTGAGCATGCGTTCCTCAAGGTCACCCATGAAGAGGCATGCAAAGGAAGGAGCCATGCGCGTGCCCATGGCAGTGCCATGCACTTGAAGATAGTGCTTGCCAAGAAAGGAGAAATTATTCTTGGCCAGCACTAGCCTCATGAGGGTGGTTATGTCGGAGATGGGTGGAGAAGACTGTTTTCCTTTGGCCAGGGCCGAGGAGCAAGCTTGAATGCCTTCTTCCTGGGGGATGTTAGTGTATAGAGAGGAAACGTCAATAGTACCAATTATGGCAGTGGCAGGAATTTGATCCTTGACACTTTCCAACTTTCGCAGAAAGTCGGGAGTGTCATGGACGTATGAGGGGATTTGGGGAACCAAGGGTTTGAGAAAAGAGTCAATGAAAAGAACTATGTGTTCCGTAGGTGAACCATTGCCAGAGATGATGGGTCTGCCTGGGTTGTTGGCCTTGTGAATTTTCGGGAGAAGGTAGAATCTGGCAGTTCTACAATTGATCGTTGATAGAAATCTGTGAGATTTTTTACTCAAATGATCACGTGATCGCATGTCATCCAAAACTTCCTGAATTTGCTCTGAAAATTTGCCTGTGGGGTTAGAGTCCAGACATTTATAGTGCTGGGGATGTTCAGTTGGCAATTGGCTTCATCAATATATTTTTGGCGATCCATGATTACTACGGCTGACCCTTTATCTGCTGGCTTGATAAAGCCAGCAGATAAAGGAAAGACCTCAATACACTCACTACTGACTTGTATTCTAAGCCCACCGACACTCATCAATATCTCCATTCCTTCAGTTGTCACCCTAGACACTGTAAGACTGGTATAGCTTACAGCCAGGCCCTCAGATTGAGGCATATATGTTCCAATGAGTCTGACTTTCGCCGCCATACACGTGTATTGGGCAGTAACTTGGTTGCTAGAGGCTATAGTTCTCGCCAAGTGAAGAACTCCATTGCTAAAGTCTATTCCATTCCTAGAAGTTCGGCACTAAAACAAAAGCCACCAGGTCCAAAGGACAAGCCCAAGGTTCCCTTAGTTACTTCCTACCACCCTTCTCTTCCTCCTCTCAGGAAGATAACTAAGGAAAACCACCATATTCTCCACACTTCAGATCGTCTGGCTGAAGCCATTCCTAATTCGCCTGTTTTGGCTTTCAGGCGCCCCCGTAACCTGCGAGACTTAATTGTCCGAGCAGAGGTTCCCCCTTTGGATTCTTCACCTCCAACCAAATTTGGTACATTTAAGTGTACCTCGAAATGCATTGTTTGCAAGACACATGTCAAGGAAATAGACTCTTTCAATGGACATTCTTCTGGAACTACCCACACGACCTATGGCTCTATCACGTGCACTACCTCAAACATCATATACCTCATCTCTTGTAGAGTTTGTAATATATTCAGTACGTTGGCGAGACCAAAAACACCCTCAAAAAACGGATCTATGGCCATAGGTCTACTATCAAAACCGGTAAAATGGACACCCCTGTTGGGTATCACTTCAATCTCCCTGAATATTCGATATCAGATATGAGTGTACTGGGCATAGAATCACTTGGTCACCGTAGTAATACTGTCCGTCTTAGCCGTGAGAAAATGTGGATGAAGCGTCTTCGGACTATTCAACCACATGGTCTCAACATCCAGGAGGGTAATGACTAACACCATGCAGCTTTCTGATAATCCTTTTTTTGTGTTCAGTCCTTCACACTTCTCTCTTTGATCTTTCCCCCTCTTGTCACTAATCCCTACCCCACTCCTTGCCCTTCTCTTTGATCTTTCCCCCTCCTCTCACTAATCCCTACCCTACCCCTTGCCCTTCCCTTTGATCTCTCCCTACCAGCTTCACTTTTTGTCCTTTGTTTTTCATCCGTGTCCTGTTCACTCTCTCCCCCCTTCCTTCGTGTTCATGTATCTGTTTTGTCCTTGTCACTCTGCCTTTGAGAAAGGTCCTGCTAGGATCGAAACATCAGGCCCACTAAATTTTAGATTTACATTTTGGTAATTTTAGTCAGTATAAAGCAGTTTGCAACATTTTTGTATATTTTGTAACTTCACATATAGGAAGGTTTGCGGTGAACACCATGTATCAGGTCTCTTAAAGGAAGAGGTATGGTTCTGAAAAGAACCTGAGGGTAACTCGACGTTTCGACCAGTATGCTCTGGCCGTCATCAGGAGATGACGGCCAGAGCATACTGGTCGAAACGTCGAGTTACCCTCAGGTTCTTTTCAGAACCATACCTCTTCCTTTAAGAGACCTGATACATGGTGTTCACCGCAAACCTTCCTATATGGATTCACCCACCATGCAAAGCCTTAAGTCTCATTTAACTTCACATACTTCATGTCTGCATCAATCACTAAATGGCCACCAAGTTTCAAGGTCATTGGCCAATGGCTTACCGGTATGTGCTTTGAAATCTCGCCTTTTGATGACATCATGATTATACCATATTATTACAACCCTGGTCAGTAAAACCATTCTTATTAAAAGAGAACAATTCAAATTACCTTCTGTTGACAGAGGCAACAAAGTTTGGGCCAGTTAGCCCCAGACCCATAGAGAATGCAGTGTCTCCATTTTCCCCCGATTCGTCACTAGAGCTCCCAGAATCTTGCTGCACAGCAAAGCTCTGACTACAAAGAAAACATTATGATTTGAGAATTTATAGCAATTTTAGAAAATTTCTTTGTATTTGGAAAGTTCACAGTGTTATCAATGATTCTTCAGAAACAAACCTTTCCTGTGAAGCATGAAAAACAAAACTTTACTTGTAATGAAATATAAACATCAATCACCTTTCTGATGGTGGCTCAATGGTTGGAGGCCAGGTCCTATTCATCTGACTATCTAGGTAACCCCATTGGTCCCCAACCATGTTCAGATCCTTGGCATAACCCTTGGTCCTCTTGCCCAGGAAGTTGCTAGCCACATATTTGGCAAATTCCTCATCTGTGGTACAACTATCATACATAGTTGCAATGTCCTGCTCTGTAGTCCTGGCAGCTAGGGGTTCACTCCCTGACAAGGCCTGTCCTTGCTGCGGATTGGTGTTCTGATTTGGCCAGGAACAGGGCACTGTATTAGTTGAGGATGCTTCTCCAAGATGGTCTGAGGCATCTGCCTCTTGGAAAGTAGGGTTAAAGTTGCCATATTTGGCAGTGTTGAGATCAATGCTGCCACTTGCACCAACTGAACTGGATGCATCAGTGGGGATAGAAGGCCAGCCCTGACTGACAGGACTACGAGTGCTGCTGCTACTGGAACTGGATGTTGGGGTGGTATTCTGGGAGGAGCGCTGAGCCTGGGACAAGACCTCAAGATGGTGACTACTCACTACCTGATGGGGTCTGGATATGCCTGACAGGAGGTCAACTACGTCCTGAATCTCTGCATCTGATGCAAAGCCCTTCCGTTTGAAAACAGGACCTGAATAATGAAGTGAATAAATAGGGCCTTAGCTTTGTTATACATGTACATGTACATGTATTTATGCATTGTCTTGGAATGCAAATCTAGGGGGAAAAACAGATACCAGTAACTTACATGTAACTCAATGAATGACAATCTACGTTTTAAACAAAGGCTTGCACTTTTTATCAGCTGCTAAACATAAAAAAAGTGTAAGATAATAGCGTTACTGCACATAAAAATATCATAAATACAGATGGAATAACATGAACAGTTACGCTCATTGGTATACCTACATGGATTGCACCTTTCTCCTACTTCTGTGAGGGGAGCTTTCTTACATGTACCTTTGATAATGTTTTTGTTCCAAGGAGCTTTCTCTTCAGTAGGACTAGGGTGAGATGTAATGGTGACAGTTGGACTAACCATAGCAGGCCGTTGTGGTACCACAGGAAGGGCTTCACTTGACTCTGCTGTTTTCACAATCTCTCTCTTTGAGGTGTTTGAGCCCTTGAGAATACAATTTAAATAACAGCACTCTAAACCCGTGTTGCAAAAGGCCTAATGCCATCAATGAAAAGAAATACCATATTCATATTCAACCTTGAATAAGGGAATAGTTGCAACCTTGGTGTACAATGAGGAATTATCTTGATGAGGTGTTAAAATGTGGTGGCCACATGCTGGACTTCAATGGTAAATAATGAACTTGGTTTTGGTAAAAGCACCTTGTTTTTTCTTGCACTTAATTGAATATTTGAAAATTTGGAAAGATATTTGAATGATAAATGTTCCAAAATAGGGAAACCTCTGTTATAGCAATACATCATGTACCTATACTATTATGCTCCGACAAATATTTTGCTGAGAATATATCCTAAAATCTGCATTCTTTAGGTGTTGAATGACCTCAAAACTTAGGGGAAAATTAAATGGATTGCATGGCAGTATAAACAGCAGTGTATATATCCAAAATACTCAGAAGAAAAATTTCAACTTTTCCTGAAAATGGTGCCTTTTTATGGGGTAACATGCGTGTACATAAACATGTGAAAGGCCTGAAAACATACAATGTGTTTGTCAACATAATTCCCATAAGTCTAATAAGGTTCTTTTGAAATTCCTGTATTTAACATAACACAAAATAAAATCAGATAATATTTCAATATATCTGATAATAAAAGCTCACCTTATGTTGTGCAGGTAGCTCCTTCCTAGCTTGTGATTGGACACTGTTCTCATGTCCATGATTAGTTTGCACTGTGTCCTGGTTACCTGAAGTAACATCCACGTAAAACTCGTAGCTGGGGGATTTGGATGATGGGCCGGAACCAAGACCAAACTTAGATACCAGCTTCCCCACAGTATGTCGAAAGCTACGGCTTTGGGGAGAGCCAGGGGTACCATCTACAATGGCTTCACTACATTCCTGGCTAGTAGGGTCTGATGTGGTATTATGCTCCTCCTTACACAGTTTGACTTGAATTGTTGGCAAAGAAGGCTTCCTATAATGAGAAGAAATAAATGTACCAGTGACACAAAAAAAATAATCAAGGCTACTATTGTACATTTTTAAAAGCTTTTTATTTCATGTAATACACATGCTTACTAATTTAAATGGCCAAAATGCAAATCTAAAAAATGTAGAGGGCCTGACATTTCAATCTTAGCTGGACCTTTCTCAAAGGCAGTTGTAATAAACATCCTCAAAAAAATAATCAAAATTTGAAGACATAAAATCAGTTCCAAATACACACCTCCTCTCCAGCAAAGCATCAAATTCTATCTGTCTCATGTACACCACTTCAATGGTGCCAAGACTACATACAGTCTCCTGACCTGTATTACATCTACCCAAATCACATGGCTGCAACTTCCAAACTGTCGGCACCTCTACAATAAAAGCTCCCTCCTGAGATGAAATCTGAGCATACTTTTGAAGATTTCCATCAAGATCCAAGGGTTGGATTGTAACCTGCAAAGAAAACATAAACTGTTGCAAACAAATGGTTCCCTGTTTCCTGTGGATGAATTTGTTCAGAGCTAAATAATTGGAAATGTGTGAATGTATGAAACAATTAGCCTTTTCATTTTGGAGATTCTCACCACATCTGCTCTGCCAAACAGCAGTTGAGCAGCCACTTTACTTTGGTATTCAGCAACTGCTGGGCAGGTCTCACATAGCAGTCCAAGGGCTATATGCTCTTGTTCTAGGGTTACTCCTAGCTGTTTAGAGGTGTCTTTCACCAGAGCCTCTACTGCGTGCTGTATAGTCATACCAGGAAAAACAAGCAATAGTGGTTTACGCTGAGCAACGTGTATTTGGAAGTAAAAAGCACTAACAAACTAACAAATACACGAGAACACCACATTTCAAAATCAAACATTTACCAATTTATATTTATATCTAGAAGATACTTTAGCTTATCAATAACTGTTTTTAAAGTTTAAATTGCCATGTTTAAATGATTTGCATTAGTGCTACAAAATAAAATTTGACTGAACCAGTTTAGTGGTGAAGTAATTACCGTAATGCATGTGCAATATAAATGCACAAGTTTTGGATTTGAATCACATCTGAGCTGCCTGTGTTTTTTCAAACACAATCAATTACTTGGAGCCCCTAAACATACAGTATAATAAGTACATTAGAAAGGGCAAATTCCTTCAATGACGTAATAAGCACTGACTGCCCCCATGCTTTGCCCGATGCCTGATGAAAAAAAATAATTCAGGCAGTTCGGGCTGGATTTGAGCCCGCAACTCCTGCTTTCTAGTGCAGATGTCTTAAGCACTTGACCACCAAGCTGGTCAGTCCTTTTTGAAACTTAAAGATATTTTGCATTATTCAACATTCCAATCAATGAAATCATTTACGGTACTTTGCTTTATTTTAAAAAAGCTCCATCCATTTTTTTAATAGCAAATTGTTGTTTGCATCAGGCAAAATGGGACATATCTCAAGATGTATACAAGAGAATGTCTACAGTACCCACCAGTTTAGCCTTGAAGTTATCCTCATTATTCTGTGACCTATGACATGGAAATCCCTCGACCTGCAAGGAAACATCATAAAGGTCACTCTGCAACAATGCCCGCAACTCCTCTGGATTGGTCTGCTGTGATTGGCTTGCCACTGATGGTAAAGCGTAATTCAACACGACATTCAATTGACTGTTTAGGAGTTTGTTTAATTCTTTGTTGCCAAGGCAATCCTGAATAATCAGAGAGGTGCATTGTGGATTTAGGTGGAACCCTCCATTCAGGATAAACTCTGTTCTGGGGAGTTCCATCAGAGCACTCTTGTAAACCTGTAAACAAAGAAATCAATTCACTATTTATTTCCTCTGTGATATTGATACTGATCTTTAATTCATTTTGCTTTAATAGCATATGGAGAGGCATGTTATTCAAGAATACACTTTAACGAGATTAGGTACACACACTTTTACCAAGAAAGATGTCAATCATGCCCATTTCAAGTTTGCTGATTTGGTTCCCCTTAGTGAGGAAAAATGTGAATACTATTTTTACAACAAAAGATCTCAATTTGTGTTTTAATAAAGGGTCTTTACGCAAGTAAAGGTCCCACAATAACAAAATTTTTGCTGCAACTTGCATCAAATCAGGTGTTTGTCATGCTGGATATTGCTTTGTAGTAGACTGATAAGAGTCAGAGGGCCTGTCAAACAGAAACAACAGGGGTGCTTGAAATTCAGAGGACCTGATGCTTAGTCTTGACTATCCCAAACAAATATTTCTTTATAGTCTCTGAGCCTTTTCCATCTTTGCAAAATCTTTATGATGTGTTCAAATGCCACACTATGAGTGATTATATTTAGTGAATAATTTACCGATGACTGAACGTCAAGTTTCTGTTTGACCTCTGACATCTTTGGGTCAGCAGGATGACCTTGCCCCTGCCGTGCATCCTTCAATTGCTGGTTTTCAGTTGGTGTTAAAAACAAACCTGCCCGGAGTGTCTTGGTTGCCTGAAATTTAAAATAGTACACACGGTTATTACATGGTTGATCTGGTATATATTGCCCCAAGTCACAATTATTCAGAATCAGCAAGAATCAACCACAACAAGCCAGAATTCACATTATGTTTTTTAATTGTGCCACTTTCAGGAGAGAAGTTCACACTGACCAATTTTGTCTAAAAAAGTTTACATAATTTTTCAGGAAGACTGACATAGTAGGTGTAATGGGTAGGATGTTATTTATAATGCTAATGCTACTATGACCAAATCAAGAAGTAGAATTTCTATTCGTTTTCGAACGACATGGCTGGATGCATTAGCATACTAGAGATTACATAATCTCGCACTCATATAAGAGAGCCGTTCGCCCCGAGCTCTCACTCGGTCTATTGTCAACCTCACAGCAAGACCAGTTTCCACCAGTCCTGCACACTTTTACCGACATATTGACCACGGCCGTTCCAGCTCGACATGACTGATATGGACCACGATGACGTGTCTCTGCCCCCGCCGAACTCTGGGAACCAGGAGATCCTGCAGGCCATACAAGCCCTAACTAACTCTCTGGACAGCCGGGTCGAATCCGCCTGCAAGAAGCAGTAGCTTGCTACGGCGGAGGCACCTTCCTTCAAACGCGAGGGCAACAAGCAGCAATTCAATCACAGCGAGAAGGTATTGTCCTCTGTCGAACACGCCCTTCAGAGCCTCCACAATCTCGACCTCGACTGCGCTAAAGCCACACTGCAAGACGCTGCTTAGGAAATCAAAGATCGGCAGAAACTCATTAGACTTGCCGATAGATCAGAGCTCGGTTGGGGCGTCATCAAGGAATATGTCGCCGACATCCTTGCCTCCGACTCCGGAGACGAGAAGCGAATTAAGAAGGCAGAGAAGGCAGCCGCCGCCAAATCCAAACCCGCCCAGAAAAAGCGGCCAACCAGCAGCAGAACCCCACCCGCATCGACGTTCACTACCAGGTACCCGCCTGCTGCTGTTCCTGCTGCTCAGCGACAGCAGCTTTTTCGTCCCTACTATACGTACAACCGAGGCCAGAACGACAGCAGGACGTGCTTCCAATGCGGTCTTCACAGACACGTCCGCTCAGCATGCCCATCTCTTCGAGCGCTTCAACGGCAGCCTGGACCAAGACCAGCCACTGGGAACTAGAAGTGGAAATACCGCCAAGGCAACACCAGTCTCCCCGAAGTCCTGAGTGAATGGTAGATTGAAACCCTGTTTACCCTACTGGAAAAACACTTTGAAAGCAAACAGTTTTGTTGTCGATACAATTGAAACAGGATACAAAATCCCCTTTATCATCACACCTCCGCCGTTCTTTGCAAAAAATAATAAGTCCAGTCTAGTCCAGTCTAGACCACCCAGAATTTGTTGAATCCGCCATTTCCGATCTTTTACGGAAACGCTGCATTACCGAGGTAGATTACCCATCCCATTGTTGTAACCACTTGACAGCAGCGGCGTACCTACGGGGGGGGGGGGGGGGGGGGCATGGGGAGGCGTACGCCCCCCCATGAAAGATCGTCGCCCCCCCCCCCACTCGCCCCCCCACTGGGATTTGAGTTTCTTCAATGAAAAACAAAAGTAGTAAAATAACTTGTAGTTGCTGAGCGCTGGTGATCATGCAGAGAGGCTTGAGTAGCACAGCGTATACGTATGTCCTGTACATGTATGCAGCCATGCGGCCGCTATACACGTACTGTACATGTACATGTACTGTGCAATGGACAGTGTACATGTACGTGTATATGTAAACGTACATGTACAGTACAGTGTACATTGTACATGTATGTACATTACATACATGTACATGTACACAGTGTGTGCAAGACGTGTTACGTCTTGTTGCAATGCTGCGCGTAGTCTGGTTTCGGCCCCACTGATCCTTTAGTTTAGCTATGGCTTCACCTAGAGATGGAAACCAGACCTAGACTTGACAAGGTCTCTAACGTCGCGAAGGGAAAACGGTCATAATAAAAATGCGCTACACTTTTCAACCTCTGCCATTATCTGGATGCACGATGCAATTAGCTTTCGATCGGTACCGGTTTGAATGCACTTTCATCGTTTCTAAGGTATTTGCTTTTTCCTGCGGTACAACGTATAGCAGGAAAAGGTTGTATATGCGGACCCATTCAAGGATTACGTAAGAGGGAGTGGCCTGACGCCATTGTCCCGCAAGGCGGGAGGGTTTGAATGCACGAGAGTGCGATTGTATTGAGAAGGAAAGGAATGTGAGGAGGGTTTAAATGGAGAGGGAATGGGTGTGGAAGCCATTCTAGCTTTGTCAGACAACGCAGCAGGACACATTTTACAAGAGACAGATACCGAGCCGGGCGCAGCAACTACGATGGAGCCGAATGATATTGCCGAGCTGGTTCGTGGGGAGGTGCTGGAGTCGCAGAACTCGCTACTCGACAGATTGGAATCTATGGTTTCAGAAAAGCTCAACCATTTCCAGAAAGACATTAGCCAATCGCAAATGGCTCTAAGCGAGGTTCAGTTATCCAAGATGGAGGAGATAACGAACACGGCCTACAAGTTTAACCACTTCGCGCCGGGGGGGGTTTTCAGCGCCGATGACCGCCATACGGGGGTTTTTGAACAATGCATCATTTTAAAATCTTGCTAAAACAATCGGAACAATATATTTCTGTGAAATAAATCAATAAGGGTATACTATGGGTACAAGAGAGTAAAACCTGGCACAATTCGGACGTCGTTGTGGCCTTTTGTCAAGAGATTATCCGTTCGAAAAAGGGCCCTTTGTGCGTCGTCAATGGACCGTAACGGACGTGTGTGTGTGGGTTCGTGTACGCTGCTGACAATCCCTGACCGCAGACTCCAGCCTCCACTCAAGGCAGTCAAATCTTCGAGTTGGTCGGCCACAAACGAGCGTACAGATTACGGTAAAGAATGTGGGGGGAATTCCAATGCCAGACCGACGACCGTTGGGCTGTGTGGCATGCAAAGACAATGTCCCCCGCGTGCTTTCAGCTGCAGCGCGGTATCCCTCGATCCTCCACAGTAAAAGTCCCACAATTGCACAATTACTGCTGCTAATCTTGGAATTCATGTGGCAACGTGCGTCAAAAAGGGTCTTTGTACTGATTCATAATGCTTTGTTCTAAGCTGAAAAGAGTCTTTGTTTAGAATGTGGACAATAGTGGTGCCCGGATTCGGAGGGCCCCGTTGCAAAGGCAATCCAATTGACCTCCGGATTCGGAGGTCCCGGCGCGAAGTGGTTAAGAAGAAGGGAAACGAGGGACAGTACAAAAGCAACACTAAGGTATACCAAAAGCTGGCTGAAGCAGAATCCCTGCTGAAGCAGGATGCAGATTTGAACAGAGCTTGGACTGCCGCACAGAGCAAGATCGCCGAAGGTAAAGGCATTTTGGAGCATAGGCAGAAGGTCATCAAGCTTGCCGACCAATCGCCCTTTGGATGGCTGACCGTTTCGGAATACGAAGCAAATAGCCTAGCGCAGGATTCGGACGATGAAAAAAGAATCTGGAAGGCAGAATCCAGAGCCAAGCGCAAGATGAGCCAAGCGCCTCGAAGGAAGACAGCAGCACGCAACCAGACCCGTCCGTATCCGGCGGAGCGTCAGTCGTCATACCACCAGTCTCCAAATTCATGGACAAATGCTAGCTCCAAGACAGAAGGATGGGATTTCAAGAGGAGATCGGGAGCATGCTTTGCCTGTGGTAAATTCGGCCATTGGAGGTTCGAATGCAGAGAGCTGACTGCTGGCAGGGAGACAAGGAATGATAAGATAAGTAGAGATTCATTTGATTTTCAGTTGAAAGAGTTTTGCGTGCGTAAGAGTAGTGCACCCGCAGATAAGATTGACGATACAGAGACAAGGCAGTTTTTTGGAACGAATTGCCAAATAAGCAGGCCAGTTGGAAGGCTCAAAACAGCAGAAAATAAGTGGAAAGGCATCGGAACTAGCGATTTCATTTTGGATATTATTGCCGTAGGGTACAAGTTGCCATTCTTAACTTGCCCAGAAAAAGCTGAAAGCAAGAATAATAGGTCGGCTGTGCACAATGCAGTTTTTGTAGAAAAGGAAATAGACAACCTATTAAGGAAAGGTTGTATATCCGAAACGTTTCATAAACCTGAGGTAGTAAATCCACTTACAGTCGCAGGAAACGCCGAAAAGCTGAGATTGGTTTTGGATTGTCGAAGAATAAACCCACATCTCTTTAAGCAAAAAGTGAGATATGAGGGCGAAGACGTAGCAAAAGATATGATAGAAGAAGGGGCATATATGTTCACATTCGATCTGAAATCTGCTTACCATCATGTTGAGATATTCAGAGAACACAGAACCTATTTAGGTTTCTCATGGGATTACGAAGAGCGTAAGAGATATTTTGTGTTCAATGTCCTACCATTTGGTATTGCCACTGCAGGATATATTTTCACAAAACTGATCAGACCTGTGATTTCTCATTGGAGAGCACGAGGAACAAATGTGATTATGTATTTGGATGATGGCTTGGTAATTTGCAAAGATGAGACGTCTGCCATTAAGCTGAGCAAGCACATCAGGGATGAGCTAAAACAGTTTGGATTCCTAATAGCTGAGGAAAAATGCAATTGGATGCCCGCCACAAATCAGACGTGGTTGGGATTAGAGTGGGTAGCTTCGGAAAACAAAGTTTACATCACTCAGAAGAGAGTTAACAAATTGAAGGCGAACCTAAGGACCGTATTAAGTAAGTTGCAAAGTAACAACGGCATAGTGCACGTTAAAGACTTAGCTGGGGTAGCGGGTCAAATCAGTTCAATGCACACGGCAATGGGTCAGATAGTTCAACTAAAAATGAGGAATATTTTCAACAGTCTGAACACAAAGGCCAGTTGGCAAGCACCAATAAAGGTGGGAAGAGAAGCAGAAGATGAACTGAAGTTCTGGTTGCACAATGTTGATAGAGTAAACGGGATAGAGATAAAGAAAGTACCAGTTGGCACTTACACCATGTATACAGATGCTTCTGAAACGGGTTTCGGCGGGTATGTAGCCGAGATTGACGATCTAGAACACATGGGCAGTTGGTCAAAGGAAGAGGCCACAAAGAGCTCCACTTGGAGAGAACTGGAAGCTATAAAGCGAACTTTGTTTTCATTTGAAAGAGAGCTGGAAGGTCAAAGCGTTCAGTTGAACACGGACAATAAGAATGTAGTTTCTATACTGCATAAAGGCAGTAAGAAGAGTGAATTGCAAGATCAGGCTATCAGTATACATGAAAGATGTGAATTGAGCAATATCACAGTGGAGCCAGTTTGGATAAGGAGAGAAATAAACTGTAAAGCGGACAGTTTAAGTAGAAAAGGAGATAGCGATGATTGGTATATCAAAGAAGACATATTTCGATATCTGGATGCTAAATGGGGTCCACATGAATTTGATAGATTTGCCAACGAATATAATACTAAATGTACCAAATTCAATTCCAGATGGTGGTGCAGCCACACGAATGGCATTAATGCATTTAGTCAAAATTGGGCTGGTCACAGAAATTGGTGGGTTCCTCCACCGAGGCTAGCCAGTCAGACATTAATAAAGATAGCGAAGGAAAAAGCGTACGGCACGCTTATTGTACCAGTTTGGAAATCTGCGCCTTTCTGGCCGAAGATTAAGCAAAAAGGTGAATTTGTGCAGTTTGTCAAGGAGGTCGAAGCCTTTGATGCTGGCATAACACAGAAAGGTACCGGTAGAGGAAAGAATGGGATATTTGGCAATAGGAGATACAGGTTTGGCATGATGGCACTGAAAATCGCCTTTTGAATTATTTGTTTCACGTACAGCACTAGGAGTGAGGACCGCTGTCCATGAGCAGATGAGGCAAGCGAGAGCATTGTCTCCAAATTTACTCCGGCTGGCAGACCAGATGACATCGCACATCGTCAAATCGAGAAGTGAAAACACCAACAAGAAATACTTCGCTGCATTCAACCGATGGGGCAAATTCATCAGGGCAGAAGGAGGGAATGCCCTCCCAGCCGAATCTATTCAAGTTGCCCTATATGTTACTCACCTCATTGACAAAGGGCATTCTTCGAGCGTCATCGAGGGTGCAGTATACTCTATAAAGTGGGCGCATAGGCTTAGAGGATTCAGGGATCCCACAGACAATAGTTTCGTGAAGAGTTTGTTAGAATTTGCAAAACGCCATTGCAAGAAAATAGCAGACAAGAAAGACCCAGTTACTTCTGAACAAATAAAAGAGCTGTGTAAGAAACACGTGCACACCGAGGACGTAGTCACGCTCCGAGACCTAACAATAATTATTTTGTGTTTTACGGGGTTTCTAAGATATGATGAAGCAAGATCTTTGAAGTGCAATGATGTGTCAATTCACGAAGGTTACATTTCGCTTAATATCGTCAAAAGCAAGACAGATCAGTATAGAAAAGGGAACAGCGTGGTGATTAGTGCCGGTGAGACAGAAGCTTGTCCAGTCAAAATGGTCAAGAAGTACATTAATTTTGCTAAGATATCGGTAGAGTCTAATGAGTTTTTCTTTAAACCAGGGTATAGATCTAAAGGATTGAGTGCACTTATAAAGAAAGACAAACCTTTAAGTTACGCAACAGCTAGAGAAAGAGTGGTTGCCATGTTAAAAGAAGTGTGTGGAGAAGCAAAATTGGGACTGCATTCATTGAGGGCAGGGGGAGCCACCATGGCTGCCAGTACATCAACAAACGACAGGTTGTGGAAAACACATGGTCGATGGAAGACCGATAAAGCGAAGGACGGATACGTTGTAGATACATTACATAATAAGCTGAAGGTAACTAAATCATTAATGCTCTAGAAAAGCATACTGAAAGATGGATTAAAAGAAAACAGTATTATGATCACAGTTTTAGGGAATCATAAGATAATGTTGGCACGAAACACGGAAGCCAACCCGTTCTTTTTTACATCTAAGTCGTCTGGCAAACTTCCACGAGAATGATGTTATGTTGTGGTTTATTGGTTTGAGTAAGACTGAGGGACGAGAATATACTTGCTTTTTCCTGCGGTACAACGTATAGCAGGAAAAGGTTGTATATGCGGACCCATTCAAGGATTACGTAAGAGGGAGTGGCCTGACGCCATTGTCCCGCAAGGCGGGAGGGTTTGAATGCACGAGAGTGCGATTGTATTGAGAAGGAAAGGAATGTGAGGAGGGTTTAAATGGAGAGGGAATGGTTGTGGAAGCCATTCTAGCTTTGTCAGACAACGCAGCAGGACACATTTTCATTTGATTATTGTAACATTTCTTTTTGATGGAGATTCAGAAGTTTATATCTTCACATTAGTTAAGTTGTGGACGATTGCCAATTAGGTTTTTCCAGAGGATTTGCCTTATAATAGTTTATCTCTGGTTTTTTCAACCTATGGAATCGGTCCAGGCAGAGGCAGACAGTAAAGTACAGCCCGCACAAGAAGTAATTAATTCTAGCGAGCACTACACAGGAATGACAGAACCACTTTCAACATAATATTTTGAAAAAATATCCGGCGAAAAGGTTTAATCATCATGGTATGATATGTTTTAAGGTGAAGTCCAACACCTTCACGGAGGAGGATGCTGACTGTTTTTGGGCACAGGTTTCCAGAGAGAATTTTAATAATGATTTTATCTCTGGTTTTTCCTGGACGTCGTATTCTCCGAGGATGTGAATATAGCCGGTTGTTAACTGCTTAACACACGCATTTTTAACAAAGCAGTGTGGTAAAGGATCGAGCTGGGAGAGTGTGTAATTCCGATGTGAAAAGTGTATTAATTTCAATATCTGTAATAAAGAATTATAGGCGGCGCCCCAAGTGCTCAATGCTGGCAAAAGTCGTCTGGCAAACTTCCACGAGAATGATGTTATGTTGTGGTTTATTGTTTTGAGTAAGACTGAGGGACGAGAATATACAGTTCCATATCTCTGAATGTTGTTTCTGCGTAATTTGATATTACTCCTTAGTCATTAATTTTGAAAGTGGTATGGAAAGAAAGAGGGATATACAGGCTTAAATTTGAGGGTAATTTGTAGTCCGAGTAACTTGGACCTGACGAGTCACCCTTTTTTTATCGAATTTTGAAATGTTGAGGTTTGGGTGACTGTCGGGTCCAAGTTGAACCGAGTCCAAACCCTGCTGGTGCGTAGTCCGAGTAACTTTGACACTTACAATCGCCCTTTTTAAACATTTTGAGGGGTCGGGCGATAGTAGGGTCCAAGGAATCCTGCTGAGTAACTATGTGTTCGACTCCATGACTACCCCCGACCAAAACCCCCAGATTTTACCTCGAAAACACCCATGTAACCGTCCCACGCACCCATCTTTGGATTAAGTAAGAATTACACGAAAATTTCTCCTTTTCCCCCAAATGTGAGTAAAACAAATGACCAGTATTGAAATCGGTGATTATTAAACTCCAAAGATGGGTGCGTGGGACGGTTTCATGGGTGTGTTCGGGATAAAATCTGGGGTTTTTGGTCGGGGTAGTCATGGAGACGAACCACAGTTACTTACCGGGTTTCCCAGCAGGATTCCTTGGACCCTACTATCGCCCGACCCCTCAAAATTATAAAAAAAGGCGATTGGTCCAAGTTACTTGGACTAGCTGCATTCGTACAAACCGCCAAAACATTTCAACCGAAAAACTACCCAACGGAAACCCCAAGATTTACCGCCGAAAACACCCGTATCACCGTCTTACGCGGCCATTTTTTGATTCAGTGAGAATCACAGATTTCAATAATGGTCATTTAAATTACTCACGTTGGGGGAAAAAGGAGAAATTTCGCCTCATTTGTTCGAGAACATTTTCTCCCGTGCGACGAGCCAAAAGGCGGCCATCTTGGATTTCAAAATGAAACGGACTCAGGTGCACGTATACACGTAAACCGATGACGTCAAGGTGCTCGCGTACCTGTCAAAACGTCACTGATTTGCGTGTATACATGTACAGTATAACCGTTTCAGTTTGAAATCCAAGATGGCCGCTTTTTGGCTCATTGCACGGGAGAGAATGTTCTCGATCAAATGAGGGGAATTTTCTCCTTTTTCCCCAAACGTGAGTAATATAAGTGAACACTATTGAAATCTGTGATCCTCACTGATTCAAAAAATGGCCGCGTAGGACGGAGCGATTTTGCAAAGTATGCAATTTGCAACTTCCGAAATCTCCAAAAATGTCAGACAAATCCTTAATTTTTCTGGAATTCTAGAAAACATTTCTTTTGAAGAACGGAAAAACAAGA
Organism: Luidia sarsii; assembly: GCA_949987565.1. Lineage (NCBI taxonomy): Eukaryota > Metazoa > Echinodermata > Asteroidea > Paxillosida > Luidiidae > Luidia > Luidia sarsii. Next base: position 9,880,343 of record OX465110.1, read on the forward strand.
AAACAATATTTCTTACATAAAATAAATTATTGAAAATTGTCTCAGTCGTCGGGTGCACAGCGCATCCATTAAGTCCAAGGTTTCATAACGAGCGGCTTTGGGGTCATGTTGAACGATTTTCGTCGCGCTATAACGCCTCTCAAACCGCTCTAGAAGACAAGAAGTCTACATTTAATTTGTTTTCACAAGCACAGGTTTTTGAAAACCTTTACAAGTAGTCGAGTGATCTTAAGTTTATATCCGGTAGACAAAAAAATAATATACACGTTCGGCATTGAATTATTGGACTGGTCGGAGCGCATACTTCGGTTGACTGCGAAACGCGAAACATCGTCGGTAACTTGTTATCATACGGAGCTCTATAAACTATGCACATGCAATAAACATTACATTATTTGTTAAAAAACAAGTGTGTAATGACTAGTGGAGGTCTACTAATCATTCCGGACGTACTGAGTGCACACACACTGTGCACAAATCACGAGGACAAGTACAACCCCACAAGGCGTTTTTTGATGAAGATTGGGTAGACACTAGACAATTGCCTTAATTTTTGGCATTTTTAACTCATGTGAAAAAAACAAAAACAAAGGTGATTAAACATTCACGGTTTTGCAAAAATCAAAACCTAAAACCGTCTCCAAGGCAAAACTGAAAAACTGAAAAACTTTAAAAACCAAAAAACTGCCCAAATTACAGTCCGCCCCCCCCCCCACGAAATTTGGCAGCCCCCCCATCGCCCCCCCATGAAAAAAATCCTGGCTTCGCCGCTGCTTGACAGTTGCTCACGGGAAGAAACTCAGAAGAAGAAGAACTACATGTAGAGATTTATGTCTGTTGGCAAACGCTTTTCCTCTTAAATCTTTTTTTCTTCAAAAGATTGACATCAACGGGGTTCGAACCCGTACCCTCCATTCCTACCCAAAACGCACGTGCATATTTTGTGCACAAACTCTATGGGACTTCATTATATTATTAAAAAAATCACAATAATTCTGAACAATGGTTAATTGGTTCCAAATTCAGGATTCACAATGTCTAGCCCAATAGCTAAATGCCCACCAAATTTCAAGAAGATTGAGCATTGGCTACGACACGATTGCGTCATGGTATTTTTGCCCCAAAAGGTGTTTCTAAACTACATCCCCAATAGATATCAACAAAAATATTAAAGAAAACTCTCTCCATTGACCAAATACATGTATGTGCAATTAAATGTGAAAATCTGAAAAGTTCATGACCTCATTAATATTCATGAGATGACATCACGATCTAATGAGGGCAATTTTTGGATACACCTTTTCCCAACTTGGATATAGTGCAAAACTTAAACCAAACGAACTTGTACTTTTGCATATAATGGAGAAATTTGCCCCTTTAAAGCACTGTCAGGTGACACGTGGTGATGTCACGAAGTTTTAAAGACAACTGTGCACAACTTCAGCAAGGGCTCTATGCATTTGTCAAGTTTGAAAAAATGTGTTCAATGGCCAAAATGGCGATCATAAATTCCATGTACAAAGTCTATGGGATTTTTCCGATGAGAAAAGGAAGAAGATCCCCAAAAAACCAGCACAACAAAAGCTAAATTCCGCTTCGTGGCGGAAAAGCTTACTAGAGATTTATGTCTGTTGGCAAACAGAACATAACGCTTTTCCGCATCTGGTTCTCTTTTTAGCTTTTCCGTTCCATACGGAAAAGCTATTGTTCTTGTTCTGATTTTTTTTTTTTTTCTTCTTCTTCTTTTTCTGGTCGGAAAAAATCCCATAGACAAAGCACAGGGTTTTTGTAACCGGCATTTTTGCCATTGAACACACTTGGATTTTTTTCAAACTTGGCAAATGCATAGAGCCAATGTTGAGCTAGTGCACAGTGGTCTTGAAAATGTCATGACGTCACCACGTGTCACGTGACAGCGCTTTAAAGGGGCAAATTTCAAACTGCAATAAAAGCAAAAAAGCAATTTCGTATTGTTCCAAGTTTGCACTATATCTAAGTTGGGAAAAGGTGTGTCCGAAAATTGCCCTCATTTGATTGTGACGTCATCTCATGAATATTAATGAGGTCATAAACTTTTCACATTTTAACATTCAATTGAGCATATTTGGCCAAGAGCAAGATTTTTTTCATTTTTTCGATTATATCTATTGGGGATGTAGTTTAGAAACAGCCTCCGGGGCCAAAATGCCATGACGCAATCGTGACGTCATCAAAATGCGTGTTTTTAAAACGCATATTTGCCAAAGGTCAATCGTCTCAAAATTTGGTGGGCATTTAGCTATTGGGCTAGACATTCTAAATCCTGAGTTTCGAAGCAATCGACCATTGTTTAGAATTATTATGATTTTTTGAATGTTATAATGAAGTCCCATACACTTTGTGCACGAAATATGCACGTGCGTTTTGGGGTAGAAATTGAGGTTCCGAATTCGAATCCCGCTGATGTCAATTTTTTTTTTCAATTTTTTTTTTTAAGAGAGCCAGATGCGGAAAAGCGTTATGTTCTGTTAGCCAACAGACATAAATCTCTAGTTTTCTCTTTTTTCTCTTTTTTTTTTAAATACGTCAACGGGGTTCGAACCCGTACCCTCCGATCCTACACCAAACCCCAAATGCATATTTTGTGCACAAAGTCTATGGGACATCATTGTATTTTTCAAAAAATCATAATAATTCTGAACAATGGTCAATTGCTTCCAAACTCAGGATTCAGAATGTCTACCCCAATAGCTAAATGCCCAACAAATTTCGAGAAGATTGACCTTTGGCAAATATGTGTTTTAAAAACACGCATTTTGATGACGTCACGATTGCGTCATGGCATTTTGGCACCAGAGGGTGTTTCTTAACTAGATCCCCAAAAGATATAAACAAAACTAGAGATTTATGTCTGTTTTCAAACAGAACATAACGCTTTTCCGTATCTGGTTCTCTTTAAAAAAAAAAAAATTAAAAAAAATTACATCAACGGGGTTCGAACCCGTAACCTCCATTCCTACAACAAAACGCACGTGCATATTTTGTGTACCAAGTCTATGGGACTTCATTATATTTGTCAAGAAATCATAATAATTCTGAACAATGGTCAATTGGTTCCAAACTTCGGATTTAGAATGTCCAGCCCAATAGCTAAATGCCCACCAAATCTTGAGAAGATTGACCTCTGGCAAATATGTGTTTTAACAACACGCATTTCGATGACGTCACGATTGCGCCATGGCATTTTGGCCCCGGAGGGTGTTTCTAAACTACATTCCCAATAGATTTTAACGAAAAAATGAAAAAAATCTTGCTCCATTGGCCAAATATGCGCAATTGAATGTGAAAATCTGAAAAGTTCATAACCTCATTAATATTCATGAGATGACATCACGATCTAATGAGGACAATTTTTGGATACACCTTTTCCCAACTTAGATATAGTGCAAAACTGAAACCAAACGAACTTGTACTTTTGCATATAATGGAGTTTGAAATTTGCCCCTTTAAAGCGCTGTCACGTGACCCGTGGTGATGTCACAATTGTTTTAACGATACTGTGCATAACTTCAGCATAGGCTCTATTCATTTGCAAAGTTTCAATGGCCAAAGTGGCTCTTACAAAACCACTGTACAAAGTCTATGGGATTTTGGCGACAAGAAGAAGAAGGAAAACGAGAAATCTACGTCTGTTGTCACAGATCGTAGGGCTTTTCCTTTTTTCTTTTTTTCTGGGGAATGACCGACTCTCGACCAAATTGGAAAACCAGAAGAACTACCCTTCCAGGTTGATCGTCATTGCAGTGACATTACTGTGTACTGACAGGCGACTGCACATTACCCAGCCACAACCTTATCAGGACTTAGCATAAACATCGTGTCCTCTATCACCCCTCGTTCTCCTACTCCATACCCTTTGTTCTAACCCTCCCCTCTTCACCATCTCGGTGTCGCCAAGACCCCCCCAAATATCTAAAGCCCCTCTCTCCTCTTTCTCTCCCCCTCTCTCTCCCCTGTCTCCCCCTGTCTCCCCCTGTCGCCTCCTGTCACACCCTCTCGCCCCCTCTCGTCCACTCTCTCCACCTCTCTACCCCTCTCTCCCCTCTCTGCCCTCTCGTCCCCTCTCTATCCCTTTCTCCCTCTCTCCCCTCTCTCCCCCTCTCTATCCCTCTCTCTCCCCCTCTCTCCTCTCGCCCCCTCTCGCACCTATTGCCCGAGCCTAATCAAGACCGTGCCTTCTCCCCTCGTCCCCCACTCCCTACACCTTGTTCTAACCGGAATGTTCTAACCCATCCCTCTCCCACTGCATGCAACCCCTCAACCTCAACCCCCCTTGGCCCTTCTTCCTCCATCGTTAGAGCATGGAGGTTAGAGCAACTGACCAAGGCCACCAAACCTATTCGTACAGTACACACATTTGAATATTAGAATAAGAACGGACCCCACTCTGTCTCCCCTCTCTGTCTACCACTCTCTGTCTACCCACTCTCTCTTTCCCTCACTCCCCTCTCTCCCGGCCCTTTCTCTCTCCCCTCTCACTTCCCCCCTCTTTCCCCCCTCTCTCTCTCCCCTCTCACTCCCCCTCTCTCGCACCCCCTCCCTCCCTCCCTCCCTCACCCTCTCCATCTCGATCCCCCTTTTCTCTTCACCCTCTATCTCTCTCCCTCTCTCTCACTTTATCTTGGCTCTCTCTCCCTCTCTCTCTGCCCCTTCTCTAGGCATATCCATGGCTGCTACCTCACAAGCACGTCCCGACAACATTTTCATTGCCCTGCGCCCCGCGACCACCTCTCTCCCCTCTCTACGTCTCTCCGACCCTTTCTTACTCCATCCCCTGATCAACCCTCTCCCCCAAACTCCACGCTCTCCTCGCCCTCCCTCCACCCCTCTCTAGGCTCCGCCAGCCTATAAAACACTGTGCGCACCTGCTGTATACAGCTTGTACAGTAGAAGGGCATCTACCGAACACCCCTCCCCGACCGAGTCTGAGGCAATGGTACAGTCCAAGCAGTGACCCCCCTTCTCGACCTTGAGACAAAGCACACACCTTCACAGACATTAGACATATTTTAAAAAATACATCTGGAGATAGAGGGAGGCAATCATATTTTTCATCACCACAGACGTTTTAAAACTACTGGCAGCATATGTATGGTATCATCGGGAAAGGAAAACTCGTACTCTTTCATGTGGTGAAACAGTTAAACACGTAAATAAATTTCATGATTTTTGTATGAATTTTTGAAAAAAAATTAAGAATTTCATTTGTAATTTCCGTTATGTTTATTTCACGTCCTTAAAAACTTGTCATGTGCATTGTCCGAGTGTGTGGCAATCTTCCTGCCGAATTTCAAAGGATTTCCTCAAACTTGGGACTGGGATCGAGTTAAATTACATTTTCGGACATTTTCAACCTGCCGCTAGAGGGCGCTCAAGTACTTGATGACGTCATATATTAATGATTTATAGAAAGTGACTCAACCTTGACCTAACAACGTCACCACAAAGTTCATATCTGTCTTCAAATTTGAATAAAAGCCTTTACAAAGTCACTTCCTGTTTTGACCGGAAGACGAGGTCAGATGACATTACAAAGGTCATCGATCTGTAGCGGCTGGAAACACTTCTCACATGCCACAAACAGCAAGAAAAGGGAGTCAACCGTTGATTTGTTATGATTTTTAGAAGGTTTTAAAGTTCAAAGTTCAAACAGCGGTCACGTGACCGTCTTTCGAACCAATTTGAGGCACAAGGGTGCGTCATGTACTTTGTGTGTGTCAAGTTTGGCTGAAGAATCTTCTGTAGTTCTCTAGATTCCGAGGTTAGAAGAATCGAGGAGGAAGAAGACAAAGAAGAAGAAGATGTAAAAGAAGAAACTGGAAAAAAAAAATCAGAACAAACGGAAAGTTTTTTCCGCTACGCTGTAGCGGTGGAAACCCCCCAAAAAAATCAGAACAAGCACAATAGCTTTTCCGCGACGAGGCGGAAAAGCTAAAAAAAAATCAGAACAAAAACAATACCTTTTCCGCTTCGCGGCAGAAAAGCTAAAAATCAGAAAAAAATATGCCTTTTCCGTTGAGACGGAAAAGCTAATCATTAAATCTGCAAAGTGTTATGATCAACTTCAACAATCATCAGGTCAATGAAAAATAACTAATAACTACCGACTCACTGTTTTTTAAACATCGTATACCAAGATCGCGGCACAGACCCAGACAGCAACCATGTAACTTCCATACGTGGTGAGCTCTAGAGAAACACCTAGCCATCAGTGAAGCCATGTCTATTGCAGCATTATAGTACATACATGTATATGTATGTACATGTAAGTGCACTAGTGGAGGCAAAAATCAGTCCATATGTGTATATGTATACAAGACGATACCAGACTATCAGACTATGCAAAGTATCAGTAGCTCATCACGTGTGGTTCACGTGTGGGACCCAAGTACTGTACATGTACATGTAATTTTGTACCATAGCCACCTTTTTCAGGGTCAGGAAGTCAAAGGGCAAATATTTTGTTGTACCAACACTGATGCGTGCATGAGTTATAATAAGATAACGATATATACGATGGCAGCTTTTGCAGTGACTCCAGGAACTAACAAGTGAATTTACTAAAGTGATACAAAAAATGTTGCAAACTGCTTACTGACTAAAATTACCAAAATGCAAATCTTAAAATTTAGTGGGCCTGACGTTTCGATCCTAGCAGGACCTTTCTCAAAGGCAGAGTGACAAGGACAAAACAGATACATGTACACGAAGGAGGTGGGAAGGGAGTAAATAGGACATGGATGAGAAACAAAGGACAAAAAGTAAAGCTGGTAGGCAGAGATCAAAGGGAAGGGCAAGGAGTAGGGTAGAGATTTATAGTGAGAAGAGGGGGAAAGATCAAAGAGAGAAGTGTGGAGGAGTGAACACAAAAGAAGGATTATCAGAAAGCTGTATGGTGTTAGTCATTACCCTCCTGGATGTTGAGACCATGTGGTTGAATAGTCCGAAGATGCTTCATCCACATTTTCTCACGGCTAAGACGGACAGCATTACTACGGTGACCAAGGGATTCTATGCCCAGTACACTCATATCTGATATCGAATGATCAGGGAGATTGAAGTGATACTGAACAGCGGTGTCCATTTTACCGGTTTTGATTGTAGACCTACATGTATGGCCATAGATACGTTTTTGAGGGTGTTTTTGGTCTCGCTAACATACTGAACAATACAAACTCTACATGAGATGAGGTATATGATGTTTGAGGTAGTGCACGTGATAGAGCCATAGGTCGTGTGGGTAGTTCCAGAAGAATGTCCATTGACATGTGTCTTGCAAACAATGCATTTCAAGGTAAACTTAAAAGTACCAAATTTAGTGCCTCCAGTTGTCACCCCAGACACTGTAAGACTGGTATACATGTAGCTTACAGCCAGGCCCTCAGATTGAGGTGCATATGTTCCAATGAGTCTGACTTTCGCCGCCATACACGTGTATTGGCCAGTAACTTGGTTGCTAGAGGCTATAGTTCTCGCCAAGTGAAGAACTCCATTGCTAAAGTCTATTCCATTCCCAGAAAGTCGGCACTCAAACAAAAGCCACCAGGTCTCAAGGCCAATCCCAAGGTTCCCTTAGCCACTTCGCGCCAGGACCTCCGAATCCGGAGCTCCATTAGCTTGACTATGCAATGGGGCCCTCCAATTCCGGGCACCACTATTGTCCACATTCTAAACAAAGACTCTTTTCACCTAAGAACAAAGCAATACGAATCAGTACAAAGACCCTTTTTGACGCAAGTTGCCACATGAATTGCAAGGTTAGCAGCAGTAATTGTGCAATTGTGGGACTTTTACTGTGGAGGATCGAGGGATACCGCGCTGCAGCTGAAAGCACGTGGGGGACATTGTCTTTGCATGCCACACAGCCCAACAGTCGTCGGTCTGGCATTGGAATTCCCCCCACATTCTTTACCGTAATCTGTACGCTCGGTTGTGGCCGACCAACTCGAAGATTTGACTGCCTGGAGTGGAGGCTGGAGTCTGCGGTCAGGGATTGACAGCACCGCACACACACACACAAGTCCGTTACGGTCCATTTCTGATGCACAATGGGCACTTTTTCGAACGGATAATCTCTTGACAAAAGCCACATTGACGTCCGAATTGTGCCAGGTTTTACTCTCTTGTACCCATAGTGTACCCTTATTGATTTATTTCACAGAAATATATTGTTCCGATTGTTTTAGCAAGATTTGAAAATGATGCATTATTCAAAAAACCCCGTATGGCGGTCATCGGCGCTGAAAAACCCCCCGGTGTGAAGTGGTTAATTACTTCCTACCACGCTTCTCTTCCTCCTCTCAGGAAGATAACTAAGGAAAACCACCATATTCTCCACACTTCAGATCGTCTGGCTGATGCCATTCCAAATTCACCTGTTTTGGCTTTCAGGCGCCCCCGTAACCTGCGTGACTTAATTGTCCGAGCAGAGGTTCCCCCTTTGGACTCTTCACCTCCAACCAAATTTGGTACATTTAAGTGTACCTCGAAATGCATTGTTTGCAAGACACATGTCAAGGAAATAGACTCTTTCAATGGACATTCTTCTGGAACTACCCACACGACCTATGGCTCTATCACGTGCACTACCTCAAACATCATATACCTCATCTCATGTAGAGTTTGTAATGTTCAGTATGTTGGTGAGACCAAAGACACCCTCAAAAAACGTCGCTATGGCCATAGGTCTACAATCAAAACCGGTAAAATGGACACCCCTGTTGGGTATCACTTCAATCTCCCTGATCATTCGATATCAGATATGAGTGTACTGGGCATAGAATTCCTTGGTCACCGTAGTAATGCTGTCCGTCTTAGCCGTGAGAAAATGTGGATGAAGCGTCTTCAGACAATTCAACCACATGGTCTCAACATCCAGGAGGGTAATGACTAACACCATGCAGCTTTCTGATAATCCTTCTTTTGTGTTTACTCCTTCACACTTCTCTCTTTGATCTTTCCCCGTCATCTCACTAATCGCTACCCTACTTCTTGCCCTTCCCTTTGATCTCACCCTACCAGCTTTACTCTTTGTCCTTTGTTTCTCATCCGTGTCCTATTCACTCTCTTCCCCCTTCCTTCGTGTACATGTATCTGTGTTGTCCTTGTCACTCTGCCTTTGAGAAAGGTCCTACTAGGATCGAAACGTCAGGCCCACTAAATTTTAAGATTTGCATTTTGGTAATTTTAGTCAGTAAGCAGTTTGCAACATTTTTGTATATCACTTTGTTCTAACTTTTGTTTAAAAAACAATAAATTGTCTCAGGTAACAAATAACAATTGACATTTCAGAAAATATTTTTCTTTTCTAGTCTCATAGGCCTATACATACATATTTGAAAAGATATAAACTAGAAACTGTCCAAATATTAGTGCTGAATACAGATCAGCGAGGGAGTTGATGAGAGCCATGAGCCATGTGAGTCAGCTGACTGACCTGTGATGCTGCTATCCAGCTACTGCAAGCCTCCCGCAGACCAAGTTCACACTGTTCACCAATCAATACATCTTCAACCTCTTCATAACGGCCAAGGGGTGAAAAGACATCAGCTGCTGACCGGAAGAAATGACACTGGGTCTGCAACATAAGAAGAAAGCACCTCGCCAGCACCTACATGTATGGTACAGAGAAGGTGAAAACCCAAGGATAGCTTACATCACCAACAGTAATGACTGGATTATGGCACATGAGTTTTAGAAGACACTGTTACTAATTATGCCAGCAAGGGAGTTTGGCAAGTATAAGCAAGCTTTTCTCCAAACATTGGGGGAAAAAACTCCCTTTGAAGGAAACAAAAGCACAAATCAAACTCATCTTACAAATTTAATACTATTTGGAAAGAGTGCATCCACAGCAATCAGCTGTACAGTATAGCACATGTATGTACATGTAAAGTATGCTGGAATTTATTTTACAGAAAGTTTTGCTTTTTTATTGCCACTGTCCCTGCTGGATAAATTAGGTAATTAGGCAAAGCACTGAGCCCACAGCATTATTACATTGACCTGTATGTGGTACATGAACATGTACCTGAGCACTGTTATATAGATTCACATCCGCCACACAACCTCAACCAAATCGGTGTCTGCACAAGAAAACAGCTGGTTTGAATCCCACAAGAGCTGATTGTACATTAGGCCTATTCTTTGTATTTTGCTTTCAGCAGGAATACCAGGAAAAGCACTGAGAACACAGTGCTTATTACGTCAAGTAGGGCAAACCCTCGTTGAAGTTTTAAGATATTCCTAGTTTCAACCTCTCAAGCTTAATCACTTTGTGACAAAGCCGCTCATTTCAGAGCCTTGGTCACATTGCTTTATCAGTTTACATGTATGACTCTGGCTCAATGAAGAAACATTTCAACATACTGTACAGGTACAAATGTACATGTACATGTACATATGTAAATGTACTGTAAATGTACACTGTAACTCAAATCACTACTTATAGTATCAGTGGTCAGCTGAATTGCCAGAATTAGGCCTACAGCAACAATCGCGCTAAAAATGTGGAATCATCCTTCCACGTCAAATTTTCCTTGATTTTCCGATCATCTACCTTGTAATTTTCCTTTCCTATCCCAGAATGATTAAGGGATAGCACACCTCAAAACAAGACAGCATGCAGAAATAGGAAACAGCCCAATGCCTGTTTTAATCACACATTCCACAGACATTAATTTGCTCAGTGCACCAAGTCCAGGGATGAAACTCAAAATTTCCACAATATCCGGAAATCCTAAAACCATCAAATATCACCGACTAAACGGAAACTAAATCACCTTGAAACCTATAAAATGTGAATAAAGGTTAGAGGAGCTGTACTTCAGTCTATCATTGCACCACGAACAATATTATTGTGTATCCCGGCTGGTCTATTTTCCATATGTAATCCGACAAAATCGGCGTTACAATCCTTCTCCTTCAACCATTTAAAACTAAAAACATTACTGATGTCCTTAAAATTGTGTGACCAGTGACCATTTTGTACATGATGGGAGATATTCCATTTGATAATGAAGTTGACAATCAAAATTTGCATTATGAGCAGAATACACTCAATGTCCATAGCAAAACATGTACATGTATACGTGCACATGAGATCCAGGTTGTAGTCTTTGTTCAAGGCGGTTTTTTTTAACCAAAAACGAAAGAGGGCACTCCTTTATTGTGCACGCGTGTAAGCGCCATGGGCAAGCTGTGTCCAAGGGTTATGTCTGATGGACCAATTGTGATGTGCTGCTTGTTCTACTCACAAATTGTATGAGATTTAAGCACATATTATTTTTATTACAGTATTAGCAGCGCTGATCCGGAAAAACAACACGGGAAAAAAAGAGCGAAAAAAACCTGGAAAATCTGGAAAACATTTTGTCTGCCCTGCCGATATCTGGATTTCCGGATATATCCAGAAAAAGTTTCATCCCTGCAAGTCAGTGCTGCTCGGTATACAGCGTGGTATCCCCTACTGATACAGGGTTCTCGTTCCCCCTACATACACTGTACATGTACAAGTCAGCGTATTGAGCCGATACGCTGCTACAAAAATGCCTCCATGTAATTCTTCCCATACAATACGCCAGTCTATTAAAAAAATACCTGCTTCTACAATGTACATGTATATGGAAAATTCCAGGTTGCAAAGTACATGTAGTGCAAAAAAACCCAGTTTGAAATGATTGTTGAGACAGTGTGCATGTCTAAATTTCACCTCTACTATCGGTAGACCAAGAAAATCGCGCATCGCACTCACTTGCTTGATACACGTGGAGCACAAGTGTAATACACCCATCCAGTAGGCCACACCTCTTGACAAATTGACAAATCACAACGCGCGATTTAAGGTCCGACAAATTGCCGCCATTTCTCTCTGCAACCCCGAGTTTTATCCCTAACCATGGGCAAGCGGTGCTTATACAAATGTATTTTCATTGAAATTCAGACTCTTGATACCCTGGCGAGAGGAAATGTACATTTTTGGCCTTTTTTAAGACCGGAGAGAAGTGCTTTTAACAAAGAGAAGTGCTTTTGGTGGTTGCGGGCATGCAGTGGACGCGCACAGTGTGTGGGCTATCATGACATGTGTTCATGTGCGCGGTTGCTTGGCCATTGCTATGGTGGGGGTGGCCTACTGGATCGGTGTATTGTATGCATACATGTACTGGCCCAGCTTACATGTACATCAACTGTTTTCTGGCACAGTTTCTGTGTACATGTACATGTAGGCTACAGATTTCCTACATGTACCGGTACGGGTACACAATGTATGTACTGTATCTATACCCTAATGATCCCAATCCCATTCTAATCTAACCCAATTCAAAACTGTTACATAAACCCATACCGGTACCATTCCTTATTTTCCAACCATATAACTCTTTTTTCCAGTGTTTGTCCCCACCAACCATCCCTCATCCCAGCCTCACAAGAGTATCCCATCCTCATGCGAATACCTCTTGCACTATACTGCACTCCACACCATGGATTTCAATATACATGTATATCATAACTACCAACCCCCATTCAATATCATACTTATTTTCTTCTATTACAAGCAAGAAACAGAAAAGCAAAAACTTTTCATATCCCAAACAACTTTTAACATTCTCATAATACAAAACTTTGACATTTTAATTTCATTAATCATTATTAAAAAAATTGTGTGACTGCCTGAATTTAAGTGAGATTGAGTTAAATTCAGCACCAGTATGTTTGATGTTCATGATGAGAATGAAACTTACATACCTGAACTCCTTCTTCGGTCTTCTCCTTACTGTCCTGCCCTAACAACCTAGTAACCATGGCAATACCATCCTCTTGGATATGCTCACTAGCATTCAGAGTCCTGGAGGCCAGGTCCTGCGATACCTGCTTGGAAATCAGTGCAAGTTCCATGAAGGGTGTGTCCTGAAGGGCAGCCACAAAGGTCTCTGATAGAAGTGCACTGGATCTGCACAGGGCAGTCATGGCTGACAGACAGTCCTGGCTGTGTGAGCGTACATCCTCTGCCTGGGCATGGAAGCTGTTGGGCAAGCTACGGTGGAAGTGGGAGCGACTACACCCATCTTCTTGCACACCATCTGCCTTCATGATTGGCATTGGTATTGCATCCAGTAATCACTCTTTCTTTGTTTCCAGCGCAGGAGAGTGTCTATTCACAAGACTTCATACTTACTACATGTACCTTACGTGTACATCTTGTCCTGGTTTCAATCTGGTAACACTTAGGAAATACAAGAATGACACAGACATTTGAAGAGTATTTTCAACATTTGCTGAAATATTTGTAGAAAATGGCTAAAAAAATATGGAAAAAGTCACTTATTAGCAAACATGGCATAACTTTGCATGCAATGGGTCACATTTTTGGGACATGTTGGTACAGTATAACTTCATTAATTTGTATTTCAAAATTCTACTTTGCTATTTAGATTACATGTACATGTATGTTATGTCCCATAGTTTAAGTATGCAATCTTGGTACAATATTCATATCATGAATACATGTACAGTACCGATCGAAATTTTGATCACATTACGCGTAACGGTTTACGCGTATTGTGCTACGCGTACTACACAAAAATAGCTGCAATTCTGCTTAGAAGATTTACTCTGTGGAAATCTGCTTAGCAGAATTGTGCCGTACGCGTATTTGCCACAATACGCATTAGCAGCCTCACGTGCCAGATTACACAAGTCTATACGCGTAACATTCGCACTGGTTACGCGTATCAATTGCGTATTCTTTGGAAAGTGGCGATGCGCAGGATCAGCAAGTTGGTCTCCACATCTGCCGCTAGCTAAATGGGTGGAGGAATCAACACAGCGCGGCCCAGATCAAAAGGCTATAGTAACGGTGCCAAACATTCAACTCTCCACCCTATAGGTTGGCCGAATCCAGCCAATAAGACAGTGGTACTTTTATGCAACATACATGAGTGATATACAAAAATGTTGCAAACTGCTTACTGACTAAAATAACCAAAGTGCAAATCTTAAAATTAAGTGGGCCTGACGTTTCGATCCTAGCAGGACCTTTCTCAAAGGCAGAGTGACAAGGACAACACAGATACATGTACATGTACACGAAGGAAGGGGGAAGAGAGTGAATAGGACATGGATGAGAAACAAAGGACAAAGAGTAAAGCTGGTAGGCAGAGATCAAAGGGAAGGGCAAGGAGTAGGGTAGAGATTTATAGTGAGAAGAGGGGGAAAGATCAAAGAGAGAAGTGTGAAGGAGTGAACACAAAAGAAGGATTATCAGAAAGCTGCATGGTGTTAGTCAGTACCCTCCTGGATGTCGAGACCATGTGGTTGAATAGTCCGAAGACGCTTCATCCACATTTTCTCACGGCTAAGACGGACAGCATTACTAAGGCAAGAAAGAGAAGAGCAGGCATGTTGCTTCAGATGACCAGCCTGGGCCCTCCAATGCTGCTTCTGAAGAGGCCAGACATCACCATCATGCTAAACTGAGGAAGCTGCAGCAACACTCAGGACAATACAGGGCCATGGTTGAGACTAGTTCAGAGTCTGAGGAAGAACTGGAAGAGGCTGCCAGAGACATCTCCTTTGTAGTGAGCTCTCTTGACTCCAACCTGCCTGACATGGCTGAGGAGGAGCAGCATCTCAGCCAAGTCAAGCAGCAGAAAGTGAAGCGAACCAAGAAAAGACGTGCCACTCCTGCTCCAGATAACAACCCCGACGAGGCACCAGCCAACGCTGTTTTGGATGAGGACGTGTACGGGTTACATCTGTAACTTCAACATCCACACCCCAAGCAAGACCCCCAAAAAGATGGTAGACGTAGCCTTGAATATTTCTCAACGAAATCGGAAAACCAGAAGAACTACCCTTCCAGGTTGATCGTCATTGCAGTGCCATTATTGTGTACTGACAGGCGACTGTACATTACCCAGCCACAACCTTATCAGGACTTAGCATAAACATCATGTCCTCTATCTCTCCTCCTTCTCCTACTCCCTACCCTTCGTTCTAACCCTCCCCTCTTCACCATCTCGGTGTCGCCAAGACCCCCCCCCCCAATATCTAAAGCCTCTCTCTCCCCTCTCTGTCCATCTCTCCCACTCTTTCCCCTCTCCACCTCTCTCCCACTCTTCCCCTCTCGCCCCCTCTCTCCCCTCTCTCCCCCTCTCTATCCCACTCTCCCCTCTCTCCCCCTCTCTCCCCTCTCTGTATACCCCTCTCTGTCTACCCACTCTCTCTTTCCCTCTCTCCCCCTTTCTTACTCCATCCCCTTCAACCCTCTCCCCCAAACTCCACGCTCTCCTCGCCCTCCCACCGCCCCTCTCTAGGCTCCGGCAGCCTATAAAACACTGTGCGCACCTGCTGTATACAGCTTGTACAGTAGAAGGGCATCTACTGAACACCACTCTGACACCAGTCTGAGGCAATGGTACAGTCCAAACAGTGACCCCCTTTCTCGACCTTGAGACAACGCACACACCTTCACAGACATTAGATATATTTAAAAAAGACATCTGGAGATAGCGTTTGGAAATCATATTTTTCATCACCACAGGCGTTTTAAAACTACTGGCAGCATATGTACATGTAAGGTATCTTTCTTGTGGTGAAACAATTAAAAACGTAACTTATTTTTATGAATTTCTATGAATTTTTGAAAAAAATTAGACTTTCATTTCTAATTTCCGTTATGTTTACATCATATCATTAAAACTTGTCATGTGCATTCTCCGAGTGTGTGGCTGTCTCCCTGCCGAATTTGAAATGATTTCCTCAAACTTCGCCACAGGGATTGAGTTAAATTACATTTTCGGACATTTTCAACCTGCCGCTAGAGGGCGCTCGAGTACTTGATGACGTCATATTATAATGAATTACTGAAAGTGACTCAACCTTGACCTAACAACGTTAACACAAAGTTCATATCTGTCTTTAAATTTGAATAAGAGCCCTTACAATGTCACTTCCTGTTTCAACCGGAAGACGAGGTCAGATGACATCACAAAGGTCATCAATCTCTAGTGCCCGGGAAGACTTCTCACATGCTGCAAACAGCAAGACAAGGGAGCCAACCGTTGATTTGTTATGATTTTTTGAAGGTTTTAAAGTTCAAAGTTCAAACCGCGGTCACGTGACCGTCTTTCAAACAACTCACTTCAAACCAATTTGAGGCACAAGTGTGGGTCATGTACTTTGTGTGTGTCAAGTTTGGCTTAAGAATCTTTTGTAGTTCTCTAGATTCCGAGGTTAGAAGAATTGAGGAGGAAGAGGAACAAGAAGAAGAAGACGAGAAATCTACGTCTGTTGTCACAGATCGTAGGGCTTTTCCTTTTTTTTTTTTCTGGGGAACGACCGACTCTCGATCAAATCGGAAAACCTTAAGAACTACCCTTCCAGGTTGATCGTCATTGCAGTGACATTACTGTGTACTGACTGGCGACTGCACATTACCCAGCCACAACCTTATCAGGACTTAGCATAAACGTCGTGTCCTCTATCTCCCCTCCTTCTCCTACTCCCTACCCTTTGTTCTAAGTCTAACCCTCCCCTCTTCACCATCTCGGTGTCGCCAAGACCCCCCAAAAATATATAAAGCCCCTCTCTCTCCTTTCTCTCCCCTTTCTCTCCCTCTCTCCCCCCGTCACCCCCTGTCGCCCCTCTCTCCACCTCTCTCCCCCTCTCTCGCACTCTCTAGCCCTCTTTCCCCTCTCTCCCCTCTCTCCCCCTCTCTCCCCCTCTCTCCACTCTCCCCTCTTTCTCTCCCTCTCTCTCCCCTGTCTCCCCCTGTCGCCCCCTCTCTATCCCTCTCTCCCCCTCTCTCCCTCTCTATCCCTCTCTCCCCTCTCCCTCCCTCTCTCCCCTCTCTATCCCTCTCTCCCCTCTCTCACTTTCTCTCGGCTCTCTCTCCCCCTCTCTCTGCCCCATCTCTAGGCATATCCATGGCTGCTACCTCACAAGCACGTCCCGACAACATTTTCATTGCCATGCGCCCTGCGACCACCTCTCTCCTCTCTCTATGTTTCTCCCGCCCTTTCTTACTCCATCCCCTTTCACCCCCCCTTAAACTCCACACTCTCCTCGACCTCCCTCCGCCCTCTCTCGGCTCCGCCAGCCTATAAAACACTGTGCGAACCTGCTGTATACAGCTTGTACAGTAGAAGGAAATCTAGCGAACACCCCTCCCCGACCAGTCTGAGGCAATGGTACAGTCCAAGCAGTGACCCCCCCCTCGACCTTGAGACACTCACACACCTTGACAGACATTAGAGATATTTAAAAAACGACATCTGGACATAGATGGAGGCAATCATATTTTTCATCACCACAGGCGTTTTAAAACTACTGGCAGCATATGTATGGTATCATCGGAAAGGAAAACTTGTAATCTTTCATGTGGTGAAACAATTAAACACATAAAATAATTTTATGAATTTTTATGCATTTTTAAAAAAAAAATAGACTTTTATTTGTAATTTCCGTTATGTTTTTTTCACGTCCTTAAAACTTGTCATGTGTGTCGAGTGTGTGGCAATCTTCCTGCTGAATTTGAAACGATTTCCTCAAACTTCGCCACAGGGATCGTGTTAAATTACATTTTCGGACATTTTCAACCTGCCGCTAGAGGGCGCTCGAGTACTTGATGACGTCATTATGTTAATGAATTACAGAAAGTGACTCAACCTTGACCTTACAACGTTAACACATAGTTCATATCTGTCTTCAAATTTTAATAAGAGCCCTTACAAAGTCACTTCCTGTTTCAACCGGAAAACGAGGTCAGATGACATCACAAAGGTCATCGATCTGTAGCGGCTGGAAACAATTCTCACATGCCACAAACAGAAAGACAAGGGAGCCAACCGTTGATTTGTTATGAATTTTTGAAGGTTTTAAAGTTCAAAGTTCAAACTGCGGTCACGTGACCATCTTTCGAACAACTCACTTCAAACCAATTTGAGGCACAAGGGTGGGCCATGTACATGTACTTTGTGTGTGTGAAGTACATAGTTCTCTAGACTCCGAGGTTAGAAGAATCGAGGTGGAAGAAGAACAAGAAGAAGAACTAGAAATGTATGTCTGTTGGCAAACAGAACATAACGCTTTTCCGCATCTGGTTCTCTTTAAAAAAAAAAATATAAAAAATTTATCAAAAAAAATTGACATCAACGGGATTCGAACCCGTAACCTCCATTCCTAACCCAAAACGCGAGTGCATATTTTGTGCAAAAAGTGTATGGGACATCATTATATTTTTCAAAAAATCATAATAATTCTGAACAATGGTCAATTGCTTCTAAACTCAGGATTTACAATGTCTAGCCCAATAGCTAAATGCCCACCAAATTTCGAGACGATTGACCTTTGACAAATATGCGTTTTAAAAACACGCATTTTGATGACGTCACGATTGCGTCATGGCATTTTGGCCCCGGAGAGTTTTTCTAAACTACATTCCCAATAGATATAATCGAAAAAATGAAAAAAATCTTGCTCTTGGCCAAATATGCTCAATTGAAATCTTAAAAGTTTATGACCTCATTAATATTCATGAGATGATGTCACAATCAAATGAGGGCAATTTTCGGATACACCTTTTCCCAACTTGGATATAGTGCAAACTTGGAACAAAACGAAATTGCTTTTTTGCTTTTATTGCAGTTTGAAATTTGCCCCTTTAAAGCGCTGTCACGTGACACGTGGTGACGTCATGACATTTTCAAGACCACTGTGCACTAGCTCAACATTGGCTCTATGCATTTGCCAAGTTTAAAAAAAATCCAAGTGTGTTCAATGGCAAAAGTGCCGGTCACAAAAACCCTGTGCTTTGTCTATGGGAAAATTCCGACCAGAAAAAGAAGAAGAAGAAGAAGAAGAAGAAGAAACTAGAGATTTATGTCTGTTGGCTAACAGAACATAACGCTTTTCCGCATCTGCCTCTCTTAAAAAAAAAAAAAAAAAAAAAATATTGACATCAGCGGGATTCGAACTCGGAACCTCAATTTCTACCCCAAAACGCACGTGCATATTTCGTGCACAAAGTGTATGGGACTTCATTATAACATTCAAAAAATCATAATAATTCTGAACAATGGTCGATTGTTTCCAAACTCAGGATTTAGAATGTCTAGCCCAATAGCTAAGTGCTTAGCAAATTTCGAGACGATTGACCTTTGGCAAATATGCGTTTTAAAAACACGCGTTTTGATGACGTCACGATTGCGTCATGGCATTTTGGCCCCGGAGGGTGTTTATAAACTACTTCCCCAATAGATGTAATCAAAAAAATGAAAAAAATCTTGCTCCGTTGGCCAAATATGCTCAATTGAATGTTAAAATCTTAAAAGTTTATGACCTCATTAATATTCATGAGATGACGTCACGATCAAATGAGGAGAATTTTTGGATACACCTCTTCCCAACTTAGATATAGTGCAAAATTGAAACCAAACGACCTTAAACTTTTGCATATAATGGAGTTTGAAATTTGCCCCTTTAAAGCGCTGTCACGTGACACGTAGTGACGTCATGAAGTTTTAAAGACAACTGTGCACAACTTCAACATGGGCTCTATGCAATTGCAAAGTTTGAAAAAAATCCAAGTGTGTTCAATGGCAAAAGTGGCAGTCAGGAAATCCCTGTGCTTTGTCTATGGGAAAATTCCGACCAGAAAAAGAAGAAGAAGAAGAAAAAAAAACTAGAGATTTATGTCTGTTGGCTAACAGAACATAACGCTTTTCCGCATCTGGTTCTCTCTCCAAAAAAAAAAAAAAATTGACATGAGCGGGGTTCGAACCCGTAACCTCCATTCCTAACCCAAAACGCATGTGCATATTTTGTGCACAAAGTCTATGGCACTTCATTATATTTTTCAAAAAATCATAATAATTCTGAACAATGGTCGATTGCTTCCAAAGTCAGGATTATGAATGTCTAGCACAATAGCTACCAGCACACCAAGTTTCGAGACGATTGACTTTTGGCAAATATGCGTTTTAAAAACACGCATTTTGAAGACGTCACGATTGCGTCATGGCATTTTAGCCCCGGGTGGTGTTTCTAAACTACGTACCCAATAGATATAATCGAAAAAATGAAAAAAATCTTGCTCCGTTGGCCAAATATGCTCAATTGAATGTTAAAATCGCAAAAATTCATGACCTCATTAATATTCATGAGTTTACGTCACGATCAAATGAGGGCAATTTTTGGATACACCTTTTCCCAACTTAGATATACTGCAAAATTGAAACCAAAATAAATTGTACTTTTGCTTTTATTGGAGTTTTAAATTTGCCCCTTTAAAGCGCCTTCACGTGACACGTGGTGACGTCATGAAGTTTTAAAGACAACTGTGCACTAGCTCAACATAGGCTCTATGCATTTGCCAAGTTTAAAAAAAATCCAAGTTTGTTCAATGGCAAAAGTGCCAGTCAGGAAATCCCCGTGCTTTGTCTATGGGATTTTTTGACACAAGAAAAAGAAGAAAACTAGAGATTTATGTCTGTTTGCTAACAGAACATAACGCTTTTCCGCATCTGGTTCTCTTAAAAAAAAAAAAAAAATATTGACATCAGCGGGATTCGAACTCGGAACCTCAATTTCTACCCCAAAACGCACGTGCATATTTCGTGCACAAAGTGTATGGGACTTCATTATAACATTCAAAAAATCATAATAATTCTGAACAATGGTCGATTGTTTCCAAACTCAGGATTTAGAATGTCTAGCCCGATAGCTAAATGCCTAGCAAATTTCGAGACGATTAACCTTTGGCAAATATGCGTTTTAAAAACAAGCGTTTTGATGACGTCATGATTGTGTCATGGCATTTTGGCCCCCGAGGGTGTTTATAAACTACATCCCCAATAGATATAATCGATAAAATGAAAAAAATCTTGCTCCGTTGGCCAAATATGCTCAATTGAATGTTAAAATCTTTAAAGTTTATGACCTCATTAATATTCATGAGATGACGTCACGATCAAATGAGGGCAATTTTTGGATACACCTTTTCCCAACTTAGATATAGTGCAAACTTAGAACAAAACGAAATTGCTTTTTTGCTTTTATTGCAGTTTGAAATTTGCCCCTTTAAAGCGCTGTCACGTGACACGTGGTGACGTCATGAAGTTTTAAAGATAACTGTGCACTAGTTCAACATTGGCTCTATGCATTTGCCAAGTTTTAAAAAAATCCAAGTTTGTTCAATGGCAAAAGTGCCAGTCAGGAAATCCCCGTGCTTTGTCTATGGGAAAATTCCGACCAGAAAAAGAAGAAGAAAAAAAAAAAAAATCAGAACAAGAACAATAGCTTTTCCGCTACGCGGCGGAAAAGCTAAAAAAAAATCAGAACAATAACAATAGCTTTTCCGTTTCGGAACGGAAAAGCTAAAAAAATCAGAACAAGAACAATAGCTTTTCCGCTACGCGGCGGAAAAGCTAACTAGAAACATACGTCTGTTGTAACAGAACGTGTAGCTTTTCCTTTTTTTTTTCAGAAGAAAGACCAAGTTGAAAATCTGAAAACCAGTAGCACATGCATGATTACTACAGTCCTTCCGGTCTGGACCGGAGGAAAGGGTCACATGACATGAGGAAGGTCATGAAACCTTGGTCCCTGAAACTCCTCTCACATGCTATATGCGCTATTACCTCATTAATATTCATGAGATGACCTCATCATCATAATTATTGCAATATTTGAATACACTGTTGCCCAACTTAGATATATGCTAAATATTGATCCTGCGGGATCTAAGATCGTGGCGTGATTGCACATGCCAGGTTGGCCCTTTAAAGGGCGGTCACGTGACAACTCAAGCACAAACAAACGAAGAAAAACCACAGTTTTACTGTATATTGGTGTAAACCCCTTTTAGCATCGTTTTGATTGAGTTCATGAAGGTGGCAACTCTGTTTCGAACCCGTAACCTCCATTCCTAACCCAATACGCACATGCATATTTTGTGCACAAAGTGTATGGGACCTCATTATATTTTTCAAAAAATCATAATAATTCTGAACAATGATCGATTGCTTCCAAACTCAGGATTATGAATGTCTAGCACAATAGCTACCTGCACACCAAATTTCGAGACGATTGACCTTTGGCAAATATGTGTTTTAAAAACACGCATTTTGATGACGTCACGATTGCGTCATGGCATTTTGGCCCCGGAGGGTGTTTCTAGACTACATCCCTAATAGATATAAACAAAAACAATAAAAAAATCTTGCTCCGTTGACAAAATATGCTCAATTGAATGTTAAAATCTTAAAAGTTTATGACCTCATTAATATTCATGAGATGACGTCACGATCAAATGAGGGCAATTTTTGGATACACCTTTTCCCAACTTATATATAATGCAAACTTGGAACAAAACGAAATTAATTTTTTGCTTTTATTGCAATTTGAAATTTGCCCCTTTAAAGCGCTGTCACGTGACACGTGGTGACGTCATGACATTTTCAAGACCACTGTGCACTAGCTCAACATTGGCTCTATGCATTTGCCAAGTTTGAAAAAAATCCAAGTGTGTTCAATGGCAAAAGTGCCGGTCACAAAAACCCTGTGCTTTGTCTATGGGATTTTTTCCGCCCAGAAAAAGAAGAAGAAGAAGAAGAAGAAGAAAAAAAAAAAAATCAGAACAAGAACAATAGCTTTTCCGTATGGAACGGAAAAGCTAAAAAAAATCAGAACAAGAACAATATTTTTTCCGCTACGCGGCGGAAAAGCTAAAAATTTAGAACAAGAACAATAGCTTTTCCGCTATGCGGCGGAAAAGCTAAACAAAAAATCAGAACAGCAATAGCTTTTCCGCTTCGCTGAAGCGTGCGGAAAAGCTAAAAACAGAACAAGAACAATAGCTTTTCCGCTTCGCTGAAGCGTGCGGAAAAGCTAAAAAAAAGAGAAGAACAATAGCTTTTCCGCTTCGCTGAAGCGAGCGGAAAAGCTAAAACACACAACAAGAACAATAGCTTTTCCGCTTCGCTGAAGCGTGCGGAAAAGCTAATAAAAAAAAAATTAAACAAATTAAGTCCAATGCGGACGGCCGGAAGACTTCCCAAATTGTCAAGTGTCGAACGTCGATTGTAAGTTTTACCCTCCGCAGCGGTAAGTCTTACATGGCTAACTGGGTAGCTGAAGAGTTACATTGTTAGTTTTACGTCGCTGATATGTCCAGCGCGGACGGGTATTGTCAAGTAAAACTTACAATGTAGTCACGTGACATCCGCCGTGTCAGATCCCAGTGACCTATGGTACTATTCACGCGCGCGAGTCGCATCACACTCACAGCTAGATGTGTGTGTACAGTACTAGTTACTGTGTGTAGAACTCGTCGAACTGTAGAGATTTTAGAAAGGTGATTACTGGGTACGCGCAATTCGCAATGTCATCAACATCCATTGTCGGGTTAAAAGGTCAACAACAGGGCGCCCTCATGGGACTACCATCGAAACAGTAAGTTTTCACACGTAAATCTATGACGTTTTGACAGGTCCGTGTGCGCAGTGGGTCTATGTGAATGTTTGCGCGTGCAAGCACGTGTTGACTCCTATGGTCGCGCAAAACGTCATCGATTTGCGTGTATACCATTTTGATTTGAAATCAAAGATGGCCTTTTTCCCCAAGCGTGAGTAAAACAAATGACCAGTATTGAAATCGGGGATTCTCACTTAATCCAACGATGGGTGCGTGGGACGGTTTCACGAGTGTTTTCGGGGTAAAATCAGGGGGGTTTTGGTCGGGGTAGTCATGGAGTCGAACACATAGTTACCAGGTTTCCTAGCAGGATTCCTTGGAACCTACTATCGCCCAACTCCCTCAAAATAAAAAAAGGCGATTGTAAGGGTGCAAGTTACTCAGACTAATATTTAGTTGAGTATTAAAAGGGAATGAAACCCAGAGAAAATGTTGGCTTATCTGATTGGGTGTTTAAAACAACCTACAATTACCTATGTGCTACTCACCTACGAGTTTCATAAAGAGGGAATAATCATGGAATTCGGTGGTCGAATTCACGTTCCCGCAAACCGGCATCTTTTCGAATGGTCCGCCAGTCATTGCGGGGGGTATGACATCGTAAACGGAAAACTTCGGCATGGGCCCGGATGGATGTACCCCTACTCACATGCATGTATACTGCATGCAGTATACACTCGCGAGCTGAATGATGGTGTACTGCCAGGCTTTTGGATGTCAAAATGCCTGCGGGAAAAAAAGCTGGGGAAATCTTTCCATGCAGTTCTCAACAATATGGACAAGAGACCTGAGTTGTTTAGGAAGTGGGCTACGGCCATCAAAGTTGAGAAATTTTTCAAGTCGAGACTAGATCGAGACTATACGCAATCACCACGCTACAAATCACGTCATTTCAACTGTATACTTTGAGACATTTCTGAACTTTGATGGCCACAGCCCACTTCCTAAACAACTCGGGTCTCTTGTCCTTGTTGGGAACTGCATCGGAAAGATTTCCCCAGCTTTTTCCCGCTGGCATTTTGACATCCAAAAGCCTGTCAGTACACTATCGTTCAGCTCGCGAGTGTATAACTGCACGCAGTATACATGTAGCAGGGGTACATCCATCTGGGCCCATGCGGGAGTTTTCTGTTGCGATGTCATACCCCCCACAGTGACTGGCGGGCCATTCGAAAAGATGGCGGTTTGCGGGAATGCAAATTCGACCATCGAATTCCAGGATTTTTCCCTCTTTATGAAACTCGTAGGTGAGCAGCAGTAGCACATACTGGTAGGTAATTGTAGGTTGTTTTTAACACCCAATCAGATCAGCAAACATTTTTCTCTGGGTTTCATTCCCCTTTAATTTTTGCAATTTATTGTATTTAAATTTACGCTGTGGATATTGTTACGGCAGCCGCAACTTCCATTTTCTATAGTTACGGCACTGCAACTGCGCAAGCGCGAGGACATGTCAGATTTTGTTGCATGGGGTATAAACCCCACATGCACAAGCAGCGCCGCCTCAAGCTCAGTACAGGCACAAGAAACATGGCAAATTCTCTGGCTGTAGGCACATAATTTGCTTATCATGAAGCAATATCCCTGTCATTATCGGAATGGAAAAAGGTGTCTTTTAGTCAATCATACATGTATATAAGGAGCTATCGCACGGTGAGATCGGCAAAAAACGGGTCCCTAACAAAGTCGTCAGCGATGCACTGTACTACGATGTCGACTTTGCGTGCGTTCATGTGGGAGCAGAAAATACGAGAAGTCATTCGATTTTACTAGGAGGTTTTAAAGACCACTATACAAATTATAAAACTATTATACCTATAAATCAACGTTGTAATTTTCTTTAATCAAACAGTGGCAACAAATAATGATGAATGTATCGTGCAAATGCAACAAATCAAGGTCAAGCACGACGGCCGGACAGCAGCGTCGCCAGCTAACATCGCGCTTCCAAAGTACAGTCAGTGTACACGTACGTTCGATCTGGCATGTGTCCTCGCGCTTGCGCAGTTGCAGTGCCGTAACTATAGAAAATGGAAAGTTGCGTTACGGCTGCCGTAACAATAGCCACTGCGTTAAATTTAAACTGAAATCTTGCCAAGGTTAAGAGTCACTAATTATATCGTGGGAACCCCCGTTTTCGACGCTACACGTTTTCGACGCTTAGCCTTCTAACTCACATCGCACGATGAAAACAACTCCGTATAACGATCTCAGACTTCGTATCTTACAGTTTGTTTCCTGCTGTTGTCCGTCACCGAAAACGTGCAAAGTTAAGGCTTTTCCAGTAGGCCAAACTTGTGTGATTCAAAAAGTTGCTCTTTTGGGGTCTATTTTCCTAGGTACAAAATTGGCATTTGCTTCGAAGCTCCAGTTTTCTTTATTGTTGGTCCTACAAAAAATCTGAGTGTACCATAATAAACCCCAACATCCGTAAAAAACAAATATATCACGCAACTTGAGGCAGTCCGTTCTGGGTAAAAACTATGGAGGCTCCTATAGGGCGTCTCGCTTATATAATTTATTTTTATTTTTTTTATTATTATTTAAAGACAAAAATTAACATGGCCCAATAGGCTTTTAAGTTTTATAAAAAATGAAAAAAATAAAAGGGCAGCTAGAGAAAGCACCAAGAAGGAGGAAATGTGTCTCTGGAGTGACATTGGGAAAGGTCATAACTGAAAAAGCAGGCGAGAAAGAGGATTGTGGAGTTTTTTAAACGTCACAAAAGAAGATCATCAACCAGACCAATACGTTTTAAGCATAAATTATCAATGATTTGAGGAAAGTGTTAGAAGCAGTGTCGGAAAAAAAAAAAAAGATGAACACAAAAAAACATACAGGGAAGAATTTTACAGTGCCACACAGCATTTTGAGTTATTTTAAGAATGTATTTAGCGTTTGGCAGCACTGGGACACCTTAGTATTAATAGTTACTAAACACCAACATCGAAAATAGGTGACGATGCATACTGCGCGGTGCGCCGCAGACGTCAACAAAACCGGGTAATCTTACGGAAGTGACAGGCTTGATCAACCTTCTCTATGATTATTTTAATAGTCTGTGGTGTGGAGAAAGTGACTGAGACCTCTTTTAGTGTGATACTTTCGTCCACATTGTTCAGTTTGAAGAAAAGTCCTTATATCGTCGAAAACCGGTTATTGGAGGATATACCGGTATTACTTTAGACCATGTAGAGCAGATTAGACCTACCTCCATGATTAGAAACTTAAAAAAACTAAAATGTCCATGTAATGAATGTACATATTATTATTACATAAATTTACAACTACAATACAAAGTACAACTTACAATACAAGTACAAAGTACAGTACCGACTACAGGACCTACAGAGTACAGGTATAATTAGTCCGAGTAACTTGGACCCTTACAATCGCCCTTTTTCAAAATTTTTGAGGAGGTCGGGCGATAGTATTACTAATACTAGTAGTAGTTAGTACTAGTAAAGTAGCTAGTAGTAGTACTACTACTAGTACTACTACTAGTAGTACTACTAGTACTAGTACTACTAGTACTTTAGTAGTAGTAGCCTGACCTCCTAAAAAAAAAATTAAGAGGGCGATTGTAAGGGTCCAAGTTACTCGGACTAATGTATGATCATGTATGATGTAGTGTACCAATGCCTAGCCTGCAATCGCTGGATCACTGCCCGTCTCAGCAGGTTAAAACCTGATTTCCAGGTTATAGACTTTACTTGTCTGAGATTTTTTTTTAAATCACATGCAGCTCACATCGGTCGTATCGTAAGTAGCAGTACCTTGATCATGGAGCTCTTCCGTACATAAACGGGCCGACACGACGACACGACACAACGAAGTCGCCATTGCATTAACAATGTGAAGGGCATGCAACGTGCGTGGGCGCCCTATTTCACCATAATACATGGTTAATGCATAGGGCGTACATGTTTGACATGTTTGACTAGTACAGCCGGTAGAGGGCGTGTCATATTCGGCTCTCGCTTCATTAATTTAGGTAATATCCTCTCTTTCCCGTCCTTGCGTGTTACCAAAAATTTGCCTCTGGTGGGTATTGTTACATAGACCGACCAGGAAAAGTAACACGGTAAGCCACTGGAATTTTTCCAGCAAATCCGGAAAGAAACTTTAGCTTCTGCCCGATTTTGGAGGGTTGAGTTGCACAGTGTTGTGTTGGCTGTTAGACGCGCGCGCCATCCTGCGTCTCGTGGAACATCTCGATAACAACCAACGCCGAGTGATCTACAGCCATTGATCTCCATAATAAAGACTGGATAGGACACCGCGCGTTGCTCGTGCACAAAATACGACACGTTCGTTTCTTACCCTCTTGACAAAACGCACACGCGGACGCGCATTTGACGCGCTGTCCTATCCAGTCTTTATTATGGAGATCAATGTCTACAGCCTACAGGGTAAAATACGTTTCGCTTGTTGCATGTGATGACATTTTGTTCTAATTATTTAACTGTCTTGGGCTGGACATTAACTGCATCCGGTGGTAAGGCTCTAGTTCGGGAGATCATGATCGAGTTGTGGGGAATGTGGAATTACCCCTTAGTTACCATTACTCCCAGGTCTGCTCTGGCCCAGAGCAGTATACCTGTTTGGACCCCAGTTGTGGGTTAAATAACCGTCGGGAGTATAAACCCTGAAATCAAATCCGGAGCTGGAGTCCCTAAGGCGGTCTGGTGCTGTACTCAACACCTTTCTGGCAACTCCTGCGCCGTCCCTGATCCCAAACGTACTGGCTTCGCCTTTCCTTTGTTTCCATCATCGACCATCGGAGAGGGGGGAATTGCTGCATGGGCTACAGCCTTTCCTCCATATAAACCAGCCCAGGCTTGCGCTCTGGATTGCACCAGACAAAAACACAAGAATGAAAAGAAAGAAGCCAGCCCTCAGGATTGGGAGCTGGAACCTGCGGACCATGACAACTGGTCTGTCTGACGACTTGACGAAGATTAGCGACCTCCGCAAGACAGCAGTGATCAACAACGAACTGCTGAGACTGCAAGTGGACATTGCTGCCCTCCAAGAAACCCGCCTTGCTGACAGTGGTTCCCTGCGGGAGAAGGATTTTACCTTTTTCTGGCGGGGAAGACCCCTGAGGAGGTCAGAGAGTATGGTGTGGGCTTCGCCATTCGCAACACTCTTCTGTCCATGATCGAGCTTGGCGACCAAGGAACCGAGAGACTCCTCACCCTGCGCCTTCACACCACTGACGGGCCCGTTACCCTCATCAGCGCCTACGCGCCCACACTCACCTCCTCCCAGGACGCCAAAGACGCTTTCTACGAGCAACTATACACGCCACCATCCACAGCATCCCCAGCAGTGAAGCCGTACTGCTACTTGGTGATTTCAACGCCCGAGTGGGAGCGCTAGACGACGAAACCTGGCCTGATTGCCTCGGTCATCACGGCATCGGCAAGATGAACGACAACGGCCAGCGATCCTTGAGTTCAGCACACTGAACCATCTGTGCATCACCAACACCTTCTTTCAGACCAAGCTACAACACAAGGTCTCCTGGAGGCACCCAAGATCAAAGTAGGCCTACTGGCATTAGCTGGACCTGATTGTCACCAGGCGCGTACACCTCAATAACGTTCTCACCACTCGCTCCTTCAAAAGTGCCGACTGCGACACCGATCATTCCCTTGTGTGCAGCCGGATCAGAGTCCAGCCCAAAAAGATGCACCGCGCCAAACCCCCAGGCAAGCCACGCATCGACGTCGGCCAAACCTCCAATCACCTCAGGCTGGAATCCTAGCAACACCTCCACCCTGAACGAGGCCCTCGCTGCTCACCCTCCTGAGGGAGACGCTCAACAGCAACGGAGCCAGCTGAGGGACTCCATCTACAGCAGCGCGTCCCTGGCTTTTGGCAAGAAGACTCACAAGAGCCAGGACTGGTTCGAAGCCAACGCCAGCGTCCTCACTCCACTGGATGAGAAACGCGCCGCCCCGCTCGCGCATAAGAACAACCCCACCAACGAAACACAGCTAGCTCTCAAGACTGCACGCAGTCAGGCACAGCGCCAGTAAGGAGGGAGGGAAACTCCTGACACACATAAACCACAACTGTAGAACAGTTCGTCAAGATAACCGAGTGACTTTAATGAGCTCGAAAATACGCGACCGTCCGAGAACTAGACAACGGTAAAAGACGACCCACACGGGTCAGAGGTCACGGACGCAAGAGGGCGTAATCACAACCACTGGCGTGACCTCTTTTTTTCTTTCTTAAAGGGAAAAGCTTGAATAGAAGCGGAGGAATGGATCATAAACAGTTTGATGACTCAAAATGAGGCATGTAAACAAGTGAAAATAACAGGGCCGAAAAGGGGGGGAGAATGCCAATCAAAGGCTGTACTCTGGCACAAAATACAAGCGTAGCGCATGGAAAAATCAAAATAAGTAAGCAAAGGAACTTGAAAAGTCAGAGGCCAGGATTAAGTCAAGTCAAGTAATCATCTAGGTATATGATGGTGGTTTGCGTTGGCGGGAAGAGCGCCTCGGTGGTGTGCGGGCACCAGAAGTGCCAACGGCGGTCGAATCATCAGTAAGAGTTATTGACTGTGGGGTTGGTGTTATAGGAGGCTGCTCAAGGGGCTGCTCGGGAGGTTCAACAGTGATGTCCAGATGGGGCAATCTGGGGTCTTGCTGAGGTGCAGATAGAATAGCGGGGATGGTAGGTGGCATTGGAGCAACCGGCTTGATGGGGGTGTCCTCATCATCAGTGCTGTCGTGGGTGTCTGGCTGGGAGGACGCTGTGCCGCTGTCAGAACGGGAGGGGACACAGAAACACTCAGAGCGCTTGACACGGTAGGAAGTATTTCTGAGCTGATTGCCGGTGAATTTCCGGATGTTGCACCACAACCCATCGACGGCTGTGACAAGATAGCGGCTTCGGCCTTTGGTTTTGTTGCGGTCACTGTGTAGATACACCAAATCACTGATAGCTACAACAGTGTCAGGGGCCTTTTTGCCTGATGGTGTCTTAGATTTCTCGCTGTAGGGGTGGTTGGTGGTGCGAAGATCATGTTGGTCACGAATGAGCTGCTGGTCGGTGCAGGGAATTTGGTCGTTGGTGAACTGGTCTCGTTGAAACATCATCTCATGAGCGGATAGACCACGAGCACGTATGCGAGAATTTAGGCAAGATGTGGCCACTGCGAGAGTCAATGGAGACACCGCGCCTCCCATGGGGTCCTGCCGCAGTAGCTCGTCCTCCAACTCACGAACAGCTTTTTAGGCAACAGGTTCTTGTTGACGTTTTTGATGCGGCCAATCTCTACAGACAACCTGTGCTGGCGGAGTAGGTCATCATCGACGAGGGACTTGAATCCTGGAGAAGGATCTGTGCGAATGACAGCAGGAGGGCCGTCCAATGGACAGAGCTCGATGCACTTGGTGAGAAGAGCAACACGAAGGTCAGTGTGGCGCTCGCTTTCAATGAAGCATGCTGCTGTGAAAGAGGTAACGGTCTCACGCACGACAAGGATGAGCTGACGACTACGCTTTATTACGTCAGCAGCGAAGGATACCCCAACAGCATCAGGTGGGTCGGAAGTAGACTGCAACTGCAAGGAAGTCGGGGCATTGCGGAGGGCAGCGCACTGGTGGCAGCTGAATGAGATCCTCTCAATGACCTTGTCGAGGTCAAGGACAAAGAAGAAGCGATGAACAACGCACTTAAGTTGGTGACAAGAGGGGTGATGAAGCTGGATGTGAAGGGCGGTGAGGAGGCCATCCAGGACTTGACGTGGGACAATGATGCATTCACGCGTGGGGGCGAGTGGCTCATTGCGGCGGACGATCAGGAGATCGTCTTTGGCAATAGTAGCAACATTGAGGTACCGCTTCACATCTTTGACGTTGGTGGCTTTCTTAGATGGACGAGTGCCCTGACGGAGATGTGCATGTGTACGGCGCAAATCAGGGCATTCTGCTTGCAAGCTAGACCAGGCAGATCGACTGGTGAATGGAAGCTTAGCCTTTCCCGCCACAATGTCCTGAGTAGAGAGAAGCTGGACGACTGTGTCCTCTGTATGTGCCACGAACAAGCAAATCTGGCATGTTTGGTTAGTGCAGTCGGGAGCATTTCGACTGGCAAAGTCAGAAGGGGTGTTTGCTGAACCTGCCAAGTGTTGGACCATGGCTTGAAAGCGGCTGACAGTTGACAGAAAGGTAGACAAGCGGGGACTGGCAGAGAACTCCCCACGGCTTAATTTTTTTGTACGCCTGGACACACGGCTTGCTGTCCGTGAGGATACATGTCTTGTGCTTCGACTGAATGATGTAGGGGCTGAAGTGCTTAGTAGCTGCGGCAATCGATAGAGCCTCTACTTCACAAGGGAGCCAGGTGGGCTGCCTCCCACGTAGTTTGGCACTGAAGAACCCAGCAAGAAATACGGAACCGTGGCGTGTAATGTACATGGTAGCTCCAATACCGTGATTTCTCACTGCTCCATCGGTGACGATCCATAATTGGTCATTGGGGAGAGGCAGGGTAACTGTGCGGGCATTGGATATTGTGGCTTGTGCATTAGAGAAGGCTGTACGGGTGGCATCTGTCCATTGGATGCGATCACTTGACTGGCAACCGGCCACGATGACATCGAGTGGTGATATGATGGAGGCACAATTGGGGAGTACACGGGCAAGAACTTTGTAAGCCCCGATGAAGGAACGTAGGCCTGCAACCCTCTCTGGGATAGAGCATGAGGCAAGGGTGGCAATGCGGTGTGGACTGGCATGAAGGCTGCCCTGTGACCAGATCCACCCAAGGATAGTGGTGGTGTTGGGGCATATCACGGTCTTTTTGGCGGAGAGACGTAGGTCGCATTGATAGAGTGCGTGCAGTACTCGTCTCCAGTTGTGCAAGAGTTCACTGTGTGTGTTGCCGCCACAGTAAAGGTCATCAGCGATCTTGGCAACTATGCCCTCCGTCAACAAGTCTCCAAGAACACGGCACATCAGCTCCTCCAGTGCAGTTTCAGAGCCTGGCATACCCATTGCGGACCTGGTGTATACACGTACTCCACGAAAGGGGGTGGCAACTCCGCAGTACTTCATAGAATTGCGAGCCAGGGGAATCTGGTAAAAGGCACTGGTAAGGTCGGTAGCGATGATAATTATGGTTCCACTGTGCGATTTGACGGAGAGTGGAATTGACATCAGGCATTAGGGCTGGCTGAGGCTTTCTATAGCGGCCAACTTCAGAGAAGGCTGTGACTAAGCGGAAACCTCCATTAGCTTTTTTGACAAGGAAGGAAGGGTTAAGGTTACTCGACTGTTGTGCCAAGTTCTTCTGGGCGAGCAAAGACACCTTGTTTCTCAAGATCGTCGAACTTCTGCTGAAGTTCCTGTAGCTTGTCCTTGGCATACTGTTGAACTCGTCCTTTGCGCTAAGGGGGCTGGACAGGGCCCATGTTGACAACAGCCTCAAAACGGCCAGCATGGCCATTGTAACCCTTAAAGTCAGGGTTAAAGACTTCATCGAACTCCAGATTGAGGGCCGAAAATGCGGCTCTGGTGTCTTTGGGCAGGATGTTGTCAGGATCAAGGGAAACTTGATGGGAATGCAGAGATGAGGGGGAAGTGGGCCTTGATGACTTGCTGTGAGGTACGTATGCTTCGTCGTCGGGCTGGGGCGGTACGAAGACAGGGCAGACCTGGCAAAAGTGCTCATGGCGTTTCAGTACTTGTGGCCCCATGGTTAAGTTGGGAATGCGGATTCTCCCAGCCACACTGTCAACTATGTCAGGGGGTGGCCATGATCGGGTGGAGTCTGTTGCATGAGCAACAAGAGCATCAAGGCGGGGCTCAATTGCGAAGGTACAGTCTTGGGTTGAAATTTCCGTGGGCAGCTGTAACTCGACAAACTCTCCGGGCCAAACAGTGGTAGAGCAGGGAGGGGCACGAAGAACATGTGCACGGCGAACAAGGTGAGGTCTGGAGGCATGGACAGGGGATGAACCGTAAAGAACTGTAGTCCCATCGTCGAGAGAGATCTGGCGTTTAGCGGGACGAACAGATAGGTCGTTGAGCTCCATGAAGGGCATGCCGCCAAGTGCATCAACATCGAGGTACTCAATCACAAGAGCTTCGAATGTGAACACATGATCATCGCGAGAGAGAGAGAGGTGTGTCTCACCAGTTACTGTAAGTGGGGATGCGCCGTCTGCTTGATGGGCGGACTGAGAGCTCTCCTTGACTGTGGCCCCAATACGCTTAGCAGCGGATGCACTGATCATGTTGCCAGTCGCTCCAGTATCGATGGTTATGCGGATGGTGTGATAACCACGGAAAGTGTCAAGATATGGAGACTGTCTTGTTTGGACACGGAAGGCAGCTTGGGTGTCTGTGTTATGGTCTGTTGCTCTGATCCCGTCCTCATCAACACCGTGCGGTTCCTCATCAGGAGTAGGATCATCGAAGATATTGGCAATTTGACGGGCTTTAAGCATGAAGCGGCGGTCCTGTTGAGGGAGGTGGGGACACTCACTCAAGAAGTGATCAGATTTATTGCGTCCAACTTGTTTGCAGAGTGGACACGACTTTCTGGGGTGGAACGAGCGCTGTCGGCGGAGATCAGGAGTAGTGAAGGACGGGCGCAGGGGTGGAGTCCGTTGAGGAATTGCGGCACGCATGGCCTTGGCATCATCAGATGTATGGAGCTCCTCGAGGAGCGACTGGAGTGCCTGTGAGATCTCTGGCTTTATGGATGCCAGAGTGCGGGAACGGAGCTCTGTGCCATAGCGCTGCTTCACTAACTTTGGTAAACCGGTGTGTATGAGCCTCAGCCACGTGAGGACGATAAAGTTCTCCAATGAGGGGGACAGCTCCTCGTCTTCAGCTACAGGCTGGCCATGATGAGTAATTCCGCTGTCAGAATGGAGTAAATTGTCCTCCACGAATGCCATGAGGCGTTGGTACAAGTCTTCAGGGCGTTCATCGGGGCGGAGGTGGATATCAGAGAAGTCGATAAAGTGAGCACCAGTAGATTGAAAACCATAATGTAGGCGAATGGCTTGCCATATGGTCTGGATCGAGGTTGAGATCTTGATAATGGTGTTACGGGAAATCACCGGGCAGTAATTGGCAATTTGCCCCAGCATAAGCTCAAGGAGGGTGACTTTCTGTTGAGCAGTCTTTCTTTTATCAGCTGGAACTGGATCAGTGTCATCTTCAAAACTGCGGAGGGGGTCAGTTTTGGTCTTCTTTCCCCACTGGCAGCCCTCCACTAAGAATGGGGCAAAGTTTGGGTCGAGTGAGAGGGTATATTGCAAGTTCTGTCGCCAGTTCTCAAAGGAGTTTACAGTCTCCACTTTACTCAAGCACCACTGTTTCGGTGCGCGGTGCGTAGATGCCATGGTGTACTCAGAAAATAAGGAATAAATGACGAACAATTCCTTCAGTTGTTTGTATACAACTGTACAGTCACTCACCGTGTATGTGATACGGCAGATTGTGCGCCGATAACTCGGGGTTTTGTAGCGGTTTTCCACACTTTCCGAAGGCGAGGATCCGTTTCAGAACGCTGCCACCACGCCAGTAAGGAGGGAGGGAAACTCCTGACACACATGAACCACAACTGTAGAACAGTTCGTCAAGATAACCGAGTGACTTTAATGAGCTCGAAAATACGCGACCGTCCGAGAACTAGACAACGGTAAAAGACGACCGACACGAGTCAGAGGTCACGGACGCAAGAGGGCGTAATCACAACCACTGGCGCAGAGGTCAGCCAGACGATGCGCCAACGACTACTTGCAGGACCTCTGCTGCAACATTCAGCATTCCGCTGACTGTGGCAACATCAGAGGAGTCTACGACGGGATCAAGAAAGCCCTTGGACCATCCAAATCCAAAAACGCCCCCCTGAAGTCAGCTACTGGTGAGATCATCAAAGACAAGGCCAAGCAGATGGACAGGTGGGTGGAGCATTACGCTGAGCTTTACGGCAAAGAGAACACCATTACTGACGCAGCATACGACGCCATCACGACACTCCCCTGCATGCCCGAGTTGAACGATCCACCTGACGAACTCGAGCTGGGCAAGGCGATAAACTCCCTGCCCACAGGAAAGGCCCCAGGACTTGACGGCATTCCACCCGACGTCATCAAGTGCGCTAAGAGCACCCTGCTGGGCCCGCTACACACGCTACTCTGCCAGTGCTGGGAGGAAGGCGAGGTGCCACAAGACATGAGGGACTCCAATATTGTCACGCTCTACAAAAATAAGGGGGACAGACGCGAATGTAACAACTACAGGGGAATCTCTCTTCTGTCTATCGTCGGCAAGCTCTTCGCACGCGTGGTTCTGAACCGTCTGCAGAAGCTTGCCGAGAGAGTCTACCCCGAGTCCCAGTGTGGTTTTAGAGCGCAACGATCCACAACAGACATGGTCTTCTCCCTCACAGACAGTTACAAGAGAAGTGCAGAGAACAGAGACGGTCCCTGTACATCGCCTTCATAGACCTTACGAAGGCGTTCGACCTTGTGAGCCGCGATGGTCTAATCCGCACACTCGCTAAGATCGGATGCCCTCCCAAGCTTCTGATTATCGTCAAGTCTTTTCACACCGACATGAATTAGGGAGTCGTACAGTTCGGCGGGGCTTCTTCATAATTTATGCTTAACTTATTGGTTTGCATTAAATTTGTCCCATTGCCCTGAGCCACTTTGAGATGGGGACGTTGGATTGACTTTTTGTTATCACCTATCAACTCCTTTCCCTTCATGATACCCTCTCCTTTCCCATCCTTTTTCCAAATCATCAAAACTGTCCTCATAATAATAAGGAAATAAATTTAATCACCGTAATGAATAATTCAAATTGAGAATAACTTTCTTAAAATGTGAAAAGAAGTTCATTTAATTGAAAGATATCTTTTAACTTTGTTGAATTTGGATCTTCAAGTAAACCATAGAGTTGAAATACGGTAGGGCGGTATCTATGAGTGACACAAGCAGCATTTCTCATCCTTGTTAATTTCCACATCAGAAGATACATCGAGGCAGGATGTGATTGTTCGGCTTGGTCCAAGCTAATTGTGATTCAGCCATGGAAGCAGATTCTGTTTTCTTTGCCCTTTTGGTGGGGTTGTATTTTGTTATCTGGTTGATGTCTTCTTCTGTGACGTTTTAAAAAATCCAGTATCATAGATATTGTAGCGGGACTGGGCAACGGACAACACGAAATAAAAAGAACTAAACGGGATTTCAGGAGAATATAGTCACAATTCAATTAGGAACCCAAAAAACGATCCCTAAGAGTAAACAGAGTACGAATCACAAAATAAGGAAAAACAAACTTGAGACCCCAGAGCACAGAGTTTGAAAAATAGAGTAAACACAGCAGGAAATAAGGGCAAGGAAAGCAACTGGTAAAGGTTAAAAGTAATAGAGGCAACTTATATAAACTCCCAGGCCCACTCAAGGTTCCTTCTAGGTTTCAAGCCAACCCAACTGCTGGACTCGCCCTCAAATTCCAGGCGTCCCCGGTTTTATGTTGGGGCAAGAGCCTCTGCTCATGCAGGGATTATGTTAAGTGGGGATTAGGTATAAGGAATTTAACACACCCCCCACTGCCACAATGGACTTACACACCCCACACCCGCAATGGGTTACTATACCCCTCATCCCACAATGTCTCCTCCCACTCCTCAACCCTCTGTGGCCTGAGTCCTCTGGAATGAAATTCACTACAATATTATAAATAAGACTACTACAAGATATTATAAATAAGACTAGTACAAGATATTATAAATAAGACTACTACTAAGGCGGAGATGAGGTGTGTCATATTCGTCTCTCGCTTCATGTGGTAATATCCTCTGCTTCCCGTCCTTTGCGTGTGACCAAAAGTTTGCCTCTGCAGTGGTCTTGTTACACAGATAGACCGACCAGGAAAAGTAACACGGTAAGCCACTGGAGTATTTCCAGCAAATCCGGAAAGAAACTTTAGCTTCTGCCCGATTTTGGAGGGTTGAGTTGCACAGTACGTGTTGTGTTGGCTGTTAGACGCGCGCGTCATCCTGCGTCTTGTGGAACATCTCGATTCGATAACAACCAACGCCGAGTGATCTACTACAGCCTACAGGGGAAAATACGTTTCGCTTGTTGCATGTGATGACATTTTGTTATAATTTTTAAACTGTCTTGGGCTGGACATTAACTGCATCCGGTGGTAAGGCTCCAGTTCGGGAGATCAGGAGTTGTGGGGAATGTGGAGTTACCGGTACCCTAATTAGTTTGTGGAGGGTTCGGAGGCGGGCGGGCGACGGGCGGGCGATGGATGGGGGGCAGACGTCCGACGACTGGGACCAGGCTGGGGGTTGCGATGAGGAGGAGGAGGGGGAGGGGAAGGCCAGGCACGCAGAACCAATCGTGCCGGACGCAGCTGTTTCGTTCTCATGCACTCCGACCTGTATAAAGTTGGGCAGGCGGTGTTTTAATTTATAAATTGTTGTTTTTACAGGTGAACATAACTTAACATTAAAATTACTTATTAAACAAACATTGAGACATACACCATAAATACATGAACAAAACAACCTGACTGGGCATGACGGTGGCGCCGGCCACACGAGTGCGGACACAAACAGAAAGGTCAACCCCGCGCGCTGGCAGACCGGCGATCGCACACACACACACACCCACACGCACACGCACACAAAAACCGACCCCGAGCATCCGTCACGACCATGGTGGTTTGCCCAGTACACTCGACAGCGAACGACTCAAAGATTGTATACATGTAGCATTACATAGATAGCACAACCCCGCATTGCAGTTGACCCACGGATGCTACTTTAAATCCCAATCCAACCCCAAACCCAATTATATGTAAATCCCTAGATCTTCCAAGTCCTGTATCCGTATTAACTAAGATTGAGTTCTGCACAATCGCAAAGCACGTATGTTATCCCATGTACATGTATTTCAAAATTAAAGCCCCGTTAAAGCCCCGACAGTACACCACCTCAAAATTCCACATTTTCAATCCCACAACAGCCATTCCGAACATTATTAAACTAGTCTATCATCAATTGCGGTAAGAGTAATAAGTTTTCCCGAGTCAAACGACATTCCCAAAATAATTAATTTTACGGTAAGATAGATGACATGATTACCTGTATAAAGTTGGGCAGGCGGTGTCCACACCCGCGTTTTGAGTGCCCGTACGTGTAGTACGGTCTAAACCCATCGTAAAAAAACAACGTATTTTATTTTGTAAACCACTAACCCTCAGAAAAATTAGAACAAAGAATAAAATACCAAAAATAAATGATTATTATTCGATTATAAGCTTTGTGGCCCCATTTATAATTGTTACAGCGAAACACGAACTACACGTACCAAATAAAAGAACACTGGGCACCGAGTTAACATACAAAACTACGGATGACAGTGACGGACACGGAACACAAAACGATAATTGGGTCACCTACAAGTTTACCATTACTCCCAGGTCTGCTCTGGGCCAGAGGAGTAGTACGTACCTGTTTGGGCCCAGTTATGGGTTAAATAACGGTAGGGAGTAAACCCTGAAATCAAATCCGGAGCTGGAGTCCCTAAGGCGGTCTGGTGCTGTACTCAACACCTTTCTGGCAACTCCTGCGCCGTCCCTGATCCCAAACGTACTGGCTTCGCCTTTCCTTTGGTTCCATCATCGACGTGGAGAGGGGGATTTGCTGCATGGGCTACAGCCTTTCCTCCATATAAACCAGCCCAGGCTTGCGCTCTGGATTGCACCAGACAAAAACACAAGAATGAAAAGAAAGAAGCCAGCCCTCAGGATTGGGAGCTGGAACCTGCGGACCATGACAACTGGTCTGTCTGACGACTTGACGAAGATTAGCGACCTCCGCAAGACAGCAGTGATCAACAACGAACTGCTGAGACTGCAAGTGGACATTGCTGCCCTCCAAGAAACCCGCCTTGCTGACAGTGGTTCCCTGCGGGAGAAGGATTTTACCTTTTTCTGGCGGGGAAGACCCCTGAGGAGGTCAGAGAGTACGGTGTGTGCTTCGCCATTCGCAACACTCTTCTGTCCATGATCGAGCTTGGCGACCAAGGAACCGAGAGACTCCTCACCCTGCGCCTTCACACCACTGACGGGCCCGTTACCCTCATCAGCGCCTACGCGCCCACACTCACCTCCTCCCAAGACGCCAAAGACGCTTTCTACGAGCAACTATATACACGCCAGCATCCCCAGCAGTGAAGCCGTACTGCTACTCGGTGATTTCAACGCCCGAGTGGGAGCAGACCACGACACCTGCATGCATGGCCTGATTGCCTCGGTCATCACAGCATCGGCAAGATGAACGACAACGGCCAGCGTTCCTTGAGTTCAGCACACTGAACCATCTGTGCATCACCAACACCTTCTTTCAGACCAAGCTACAACACAAGGTCTCCTGGAGGCACCCAAGATCAAAGTAGGCCTACTGGCATCAGCTGGACCTGATTGTCACCAGGCGCGTACACCTCAATAACGTCCTCACCACTCGCTCCTTCCAAAGTGCAGACTGCGACACCGATTCCCTTGTGTGCAGCCGGAGCAGAGTCCAGCCAAAAAAGATGCACCGCGCCAAACCCCCAGGCAAGCCACGCATCGACGTCGGCCAAACCTCCAATCACCTCAGGCTGGAATCCTAGCAACACCTCCACCCTGAACGAGGCCCTCGCTGCTCACCCTCCTGAGGGAGACGCTCAACTGCAATGGA
Source organism: Luidia sarsii (assembly GCA_949987565.1). NCBI lineage: Eukaryota > Metazoa > Echinodermata > Asteroidea > Paxillosida > Luidiidae > Luidia > Luidia sarsii. Next base: position 9,920,600 of record OX465110.1, read on the forward strand.
GCCAGCTGAGGGACTCCATCTACAGCAGCGCGTCCCTGGCTTTTGGCAAGAAGACTCACAAGAGGCAGGACTGGTTCGAAGCCAACGCCAGCGTCCTCACTCCACTGGATGAGAAACGCGCCGCCCCGCTCGCGCATTAGAACAACCCCACCAACGAAACACAGCTAGCTCTCAAGACTGCACACAGTCAGGCACAGAGGTCAGCCAGACGATGCGCCAACGATCCACTACTGGCAGGACCTCTGCTGCAACATTCAGCATTCCGCTGACTGTGGCAACATCACAGGAGTCGAGTCTACGACGGGATCAAGAAAGCCCTTGGACCATCCAAATCCAAAAACACCCCCTGAAGTCAGCTACTGCTGGTGATATCATAAATTTTGTCACGCTCTACAAAAATAAGGGGGACAGGAGCGACTGTAACAACTACAGGGGAATCTCTCTTCTGTCTATCGTCGGCAAGCTCTTCGCACGCGTGGTTCTGAACCGTCTGCAGAAGCTTGCCGAGAGAGTCTACCCCGAGTCCCAGTGTGGTTTTAGAGCGCAACGATCCACAACAGACATGGTCTTCTCCCTCAGACAATTACAAGAGAAGTGCAGAGAACAGAGACGGCCCCTCTACATCGCCTTCATAGACCTTATGAAGGCGTTCGACCTTGTGAGCCGCGATGGTCTATTCCGCACACTCGCCAAGATCGGATGCCCCCCCATAAGCTTCTGAGCATCGTCGAGTCTTTTCACACCGACATGAAGGGAGTCGTACAGTTCGGCGGGGCTTCTTCTGAGCCCTTCAGCATCCGCAGCGGTGTGAAGCAAGGCTGTGTGCTGGCATCGACTCTGTTTGGCATCTTCTTTGCTGTCATGTTGAAGCAGGCCTGCGGCGATTCCACCGACGGCGTTTACCTCCGTACCCGTTCGGATGGAAAACTGTTCAACCTCTCCCGCCTCAAAGCTAAGACCAAGGTTCGAGAGACTCTGATCAGAGACATGCTAGCTGTTCGCTGATGACGCAGCACTCGTCTCCCACACAGAACACCAACTATATACAGGCACTCATGGACGGCTTCTCGCTCGCTTGCCAAGACTTCGGGATGACCATCAGCATCAAAAAGACCAACGTCATGGGCCAGGATGTTAAGAATCAACCAAGCATCTCAGTCAACGGTAGCACACTGGACGTCGTCCACGAGTTCACCTACCTAGGCTCCACCGTCAAGGACGACCTCTCACTCGACAGCGAAATCAACAGACGCATCGGCAAGACGGCAAGGCCTCCACTACCTTCGCCAGGCTGTCAAAAAGACTGTGGGTAAACAGCAAGCTGACCACCAACACCAAGGCAGCTGTGTACAGAGCATGCGTTCTCAGCACCCTCCTCTATGGCAGCGAGTCCTGGACTCTCTATTCCAGTCAGGAGAGACGGCTCAACTCGTTCCACCTCAGAAACATGAGACGCATACTAAACATCACATGGTCAGACCGCGTGACGAACACCGATGTCCTGCAGAGAAAGGGACTCCCCATCATGTATACACTCCTCCAGCAACGCAGAATCCGCTGGCTTGGCCACGTTCACCGCATGGAAGACGGTCGCATCCCAAAACATCTTCTGTACCGGGAACTCACTTCAGGCACACGAGCCCCCAGACGCCCAAAACTGCGCTTCAGGGATGTTTGCAAGAGGGATCTCAAGACGTACGCTAGACATCGATGGCGACACGTGGGAGGTTCTGGCCGCTGACAGAGTAACACGGAGACACGCACTGCACACAGGCCTCAAGACATCAGAGGAAAAACAACACCAGGCTGCAGTGCACAAATGAGCCCATCGGAAGAACAGCCAGCGACTACCCTCCACTGACAGCCCCTTCACCTGCACCACCTGTGGCCGAGTTTGCCAGTCCCGCATCGGTTTGCACAGCCACAGCAGACGGTGCTCCAACCCAAGCGCACATCCATGATCTTGCGAGATTGAAGGAAGCCGACGACAGAGGGCCAGGGACAACAAGCTTGAGACGCTGAAGGGAGCGCTCGAACATGTTTAGAACCTCGCAGACGCAGACGCATACCGCACGTATACGTATGAGACGCCCAAAATAATCCTGCACGTATGAACTGAGCGTGAGCGTTTTTATAACGCTTGCGCGTAGTCGCTTGTCGAATAAATCGAACAGCGCCGCTGTGTTGCGCACGCCGTTCAAAACGACTAACGTAAAAGAATGGGAGTGTCCCCTCTAGTCTTATTTATAATCTCTATGTGAAGTATATAGTACAGGTTCACTCATGTACATGCATGTACAATGCATGTAAATGTACATTAATATGGCACATGCACATGTACATGTACATGAGCACGAGGGCAACGTAAAAAATATGAATGTACCAAGTCGTACATGAGTGTACAGTTCGGAAGAACAGCCAGCGACTACCCTCCACTGACAGCCCCTTCACCTGCACCCCCTGTGGCCGAGTTTGCCAGTCCCGCATCGGTCTGCACAGCCACAGCAGACGGTGCTCCAACCCAGGCGCACATCTTGCGAGATTGAAGGAAGCCGACGACGACATGCACATGCAGTGTACTGTACTGTACATGTACATGTACATGCGCGCACACATTTACACAGACCCACTGTGCGCACAGACCTGTCAAAACGTCATCGATTTACGTGTATACGTGTACAGTATATACCGGTTTCAATTTGAAATCAAAGATGGCCGCCTTTTGGCTCGTCGGACGGGAGAGAATCTTCTCGATCAAGTGAGGGGAAATTTCTCCCTTTTCCCAAATGACCAGTATTGGAATCTGTGATTCTCACTGAATCCTCAATGGGCGCGTGGGACGGTTTCACGGGTGTTTTGGGGGGAAATCTGGGGGATATCGGAAGGTTTTTTTTTTCAAAGTCCGAGTTCAAGCGTTTCCATACCCGTTGTCCTTGGACCAGCTACAGTCACCCGACCCTCAAAATTTCAAAAGGATGACTAGTCGAGTGCAAGTTACGCGGACTAGACGATTGGCGGATATGGGTAAATATTCAATTATTATTGGGATATATATTCTAAGCTTTCCTTCCCCCATCTCCATGGTCCGACTCCGAGTAACTCCATGCTCCATGATATGATCGTGTTTGTTATTCCAATGAAGCTGATTTATTTTGCTTACAGAGGTTTTCTGTCTTTTCAAACTCTACAAGGGGACTTGGACTCAGGCTCAGTCGGTATGACAGGGGACTTGGACTCAGACTCTATCTGTATGACAGGGGCCTTGGACTCAGACTCTATCTGTATGACAGGGGCCTTGGACTCAGACTCAATCTGTATGACAGGGGCCTTGGACTCAGACTCAATCTGTATGACAGGGGACTTGGACTCAGATTCAATCTGTATGACAGGGGACTTGGACTCAGACTCTATCTGTATGACTGGGGCCTTGGACTCAGACTCTATCTGTATGACAGGGGCCTTGGACTCAGACTCAATCTGTATGACAGGGGACTTGGACTCAGACTCAATCTGTATGACAGGGGACTTGGACTCAGACTCAATCTGTATGACAGGGGACTTGGACTCAGAATCAATCTGTATGACAGGGGCCTTGGACTCAGACTCTATCTGTATGACAGGGGCCTTGGACTCAGACTCTATCTGTATGACAGGGGACTTGGACTCAGACTCAATCAGTATGACAGGGGACTTGGACTCAGACTCTATCTGTATGACAGGGGCCTTGGACTCAGACTCAATCTGTATGACAGGGGACTTGGACTCAGACTCAATCTGTATGACAGGGGACTTGGACTCAGACTCAATCTGTATGACAGGGGCCTTGGACTCAGACTCAATCTGTATGACTGGGGCCTTGGACTCAGACTCTATCTGTATGACAGGGGCCTTGGACTCAGACTCAATCTGTATGACAGGGGACTTGGACTCAGACTCAATCTGTATGACAGGGGACTTGGACTCAGACTCAATCTGTATGACAGGGGCCTTGGACTCAGACTCTATCTGTATGACAGGGGCCTTGGACTCAGACTCAATCTGTATGACAGGGGCCTTGGACTCAGACTCAATCTGTATGAAAGGATACTTGGACTCAGACTCAATCTGTATGACAGGGGACTTGGACTCAGACTCAATCTGTATGACAGGGGCCTTGGACTCAGACTCTATCTGTATGACAGGGGCCTTGGACTCAGACTCAATCTGTATGACAGGGGACTTGGACTCAGACTCAATCTGTATGACACGGGCCTTGGACTCAGACTCTATCTGTATGACAGGGGCCTTGGACTCAGACTCAATCTGTATGAAAGGATACTTGGACCCAGACTCAATCTGTATGACAGGGGCCTTGGACTCAGACTCAATCTGTATGAAAGGATACTTGGACTCAGACTCAATCTGTATGACAGGGGCCTTGGACTCAGACTCAATCTGTATGACAGGGGACTTGGACTCAGACTCTATCTGTGTGACAGGGGACTTGGACTCAGACTCAATCTGTATGACAGGGGCCTTGGACTCAGACTCTATCTGTATGACAGGGGACTTGGACTCAGACTCAATCTGTATGACAGGGGACTTGGACTCAGACTCAATCTGTATGACAGGGGACTTGGAATCAGACTCTATCTGTATGACAGGGGACTTGGACTCAGACTCAATCTGTATGACAGGGGACTTGGACTCAGACTCAATCTGTATGACAGGGGACTTGGACTCAGACTCAATCTGTATGACAGGGGCCTTGGACTAAGACTCTATCTGTATGACAGGGGCCTTGGACTCAGACTCTATCTGTATGACAGGGGACTTGGACTCAGACTCTATCTGTATGACTGGGGCCTTGGACTCAGACTCTATCTGTATGACAGGGGCCTTGGACTCAGACTCAATCTGTATGACAGGGGACTTGGACTCAGACTCAATCTGTATGACAGGGGACTTGGACTCAGACTCAATCTGTATGACAGGGGCCTTGGACTCAGACTCAATCTGTATGACTGGGGCCTTGGACTCAGACTCTATCTGTATGACAGGGGCCTTGGACTCAGACTCAATCTGTATGACAGGGGACTTGGACTCAGACTCAATCTGTATGACAGGGGACTTGGACTCAGACTCAATCTGTATGACAGGGGCCTTGGACTCAGACTCTATCTGTATGACAGGGGCCTTGGACTCAGACTCAATCTGTATGAAAGGATACTTGGACTCAGACTCAATCTGTATGACAGGGGCCTTGGACTCAGACTCAATCTGTATGAAAGGATACTTGGACTCAGACTCAATCTGTATGACAGGGGCCTTGGACTCAGACTCAATCTGTATGACAGGGGACTTGGACTCAGACTCTATCTGTATGACAGGGGACTTGGACTCAGACTCAATCTGTATGACAGGGGCCTTGGACTCAGACTCTATCTGTATGACAGGGGACTTGGACTCAGACTCAATCTGTATGACAGGGGACTTGGACTCAGACTCAATCTGTATGACAGGGGACTTGGACTCAGACTCTATCTGTATGACAGGGGACTTGGACTCAGACTCAATCTGTATGACAGGGGACTTGGACTCAGAGTCAATATCTATGACAGGGGACTTGGACTCAGACTCAATCTGTATGACAGGGGCCTTGGACTCAGACTCAATATGTATGACAGGGGCCTTTGACTCAGACTCAATCTGTATGACTGGGGACTTGGACCCAGACTCAATCTGTATGACAGGGGACTTGGACCCAGACTCAATCAGTATGACAGGAGACTTGGACTCAGACTCAATCTGTATGACTGGGGACTTGGACCCAGACTCAATATGTATGACAGGGGACTTAGACTCAGACTCAATCTGTATGACAGGGGACTTGGACTCAGACTCAATCAGTATGACAGGGGACTTGGACTCAGACTCAATCTGTGTGACAGGGGACTTGGACTCAGACTCAATCTGTATGACAGGGGACTTGGACCCAGACTCAATCTGTATGACTGGGGACTTGGACCCAGACTCAATATATGTATGATTGAGACTTGGACTCAGACTCAATATGTATGACTGGGGACTTGGACCCAGACTCAATCTGTATGACTGGGGCCTTGGACTCAGACTCAATCTGTATGACTGGGGACTTGGATTCAGACTCTATCTGTATGACTGGGGCCTTAGACTCAGACTCAATCTGTATGACAGGGGACTTGGACTCAGACTCAATCTGTATGACAGGGGACTTGGACTCAGACTCAATCTGTATGACAGGGGACTTGGACTCAGACTCAATCTGCATGACAGGGGACTTGGACTCAGACTCAATCTGTATGACAGGGGACTTGGACTCAGACTCAATCTGTATGACTGGGGACTTGGACTCAGACTCAATATATGTATGACTGGGGACTTGGACCCAGACTCAATCTGTATGACTGGGGACTTGGACCCAGACTCAATCTGTATGACAGGGGACTTGGACCCAGACTCAATGAGTATGACAGGGGACTTAGACTCAGACTCAATCTGTATGACTGGGGACTTAGACTCAGACTCAATCTGTATGACAGGGGACTTGGACTCAGACTCAATCTGTATGACAGGGGACTTGGACTCAGAGTCAATATGTATGACAGGGGACTTGGACCCAGACTCAATCAGTATGACAGGGGACTTGGACTCAGACTCAATCTGTATGACTGGGGACTTGGACCCAGACTCAATCTGTATGACTGGGGACTTGGACCCAGACTCAATCTGTATGACAGGGGACTATGACTCAGACTCAATCAGTATGACAGGGGACTTGGACTCAGACTCAATCTGAATGACAGGGGACTTGGACTCAGACTCAATCAGTATGACAGGGGACTTGGACTCAGACTCAATCTGTATGACAGGGGACTTGGACTCAGACTCAATCTGTATGACAGGGGACTTGGACTCAGACTCAATATGTATGACAGGGGACTTGGACCCAGACTCAATCTGTATGACAGGGGACTTGGACTCAGACTCAATCTGTATGACAGGGGACTTGGACTCAGACTCAATCTGTATGACAGGGGACTTGGACCCAGACTCAATCAGTATGACAGGGGACTTGGACTTAGACTCAATCTGTATGACTGGGGACTTGGACCCAGACTCAATCTGTATGACTGGGGACTTGGACCCAGACTCAATCTATATGACAGGGGACGTGGACTCAGACTCAATCTGTATGACAGGGAACTTGGACTCAGACTCTATCTGTATGACTGGGGCCTTAGACTCAGACTCAATCTGTATGACAGGGGACTTGGACTCAGACTCAATCTGTATGACAGGGGACTTGGACTCAGACTCAATCTGTATGACAGGGGACTTGGACTCAGACTCAATCTGTATGACTGGGGACTTGGACCCAGACTCAATCTGTATGACAGGGGACTTGGACTCAGACTCAATCTGTATGACAGGGGACTTGGACTCAGACTCAATCTGTATGACAGGGGACTTGGACCCAGACTCAATCAGTATGACAGGGGACTTGGACTTAGACTCAATCTGTATGACTGGGGACTTGGACCCAGACTCAATCTGTATGACTGGGGACTTGGACCCAGACTCAATCTATATGACAGGGGACGTGGACTCAGACTCAATCTGTATGACTGGGGCCTTGGACTCAGACTCAATCTGTATGACAGGGGACTTGGACCCAGACTCAATCTGTATGACTGGGGACTTGGACCCAGACTCAATCTGTATGACAGGGGACTTGGACCCAGACTCAATCAGTATGACAGGGGACTTAGACTCAGACTCAATCTGTATGACAGGGGACTTGGACTCAGACTCAATCAGTATGACAGGGGACTTGGACTCAGACTCAATCTGTATGACAGGGGACTTGGACTCAGACTCAATCTGTATGACAGGGGACTTGGACTCAGACTCTATCTGTATGACAGGGGACTAGGACTCAGACTCTATCTGTATGACTGGGGCCTTAGACTCAGACTCAATCTGTATGACAGGGGACTTGGACTCAGACTCAATCTGTATGACAGGGGACTTGGACTCAGACTCAATCTGTATGACTGGGGACTTGGACCCAGACTCAATCTGTATGACAGGGGACTTGGACTCAGACTCAATCTGTATGACAGGGGACTTGGACTCAGACTCAATCTGTATGACAGGGGACTTGGACCCAGACTCAATCAGTATGACAGGGGACTTGGACTCAGACTCAATCTGTATGACTGGGGACTTGGACCCAGACTCAATATATGTATGATTGAGACATGGACTCAGACTCAATCTGTATGACTGGGGACTTGGACCCAGACTCAATCTGTATGACAGGGGACGTGGACTCAGACTCAATCTGTATGACTGGGGCCTTGGACTCAGACTCAATCTGTATGACAGGGGCCTTGGACTCAGACTCAATCTGTATGACTGGGGACTTGGACTCAGAGTCAATCTGTATGACTGGGGACTTGGACTCAGTCTCAATATGTATGACAGGGGCCTTTGACTCAGACTCAATCTGTATGACTGGGGACTTGGACCCAGACTCAATATGTATAGGAGGGGACTTGGACCCAGACTCAATCAGTTGGACAGGGGACTTGGACTCAGACTCAATCTGTATGACTGGGGACTTGGACCCAGACTCAATATATGTATGATTGAGACTTGGACTCAGACTCAATCTGTATGACTGGGGACTTGTACCCAGACTCAATCTGTATGACTGGGGCCTTGGACTCAGACTCAATCTGTATGACAGGGGACTTGGACCCAGACTCAATCTGTATGACTGGGGACTTGGACCCAGACTCAATATATGTATGATTGAGACTTGGACTCAGACTCAATATGTATGACTGGGGACTTGGACCCAGACTCAATCTGTATGACTGGGGCCTTGGACTCAGACTCAATCTGTATGACTGGGGACTTGGACTTAGACTAAATCTGTGTGACAGGGGCCTTGGACTCAGACTCAATCTGTATGACAGGGGACTTGGATTCAGACTCTATCTGTATGACTGGGGCCTTAGACTCAGACTCAATCTGTATGACAGGGGACTTGGACTAAGACTCAATCTGTATGACAGGGGACTTGGACTCAGACTCAATCTGTATGACAGGGGACTTGGACTCAGACTCAATCTGCATGACAGGGGACTTGGACTCAGACTCAATCTGTATGACAGGGGACTTGGACTCAGACTCAATCTGTATGACTGGGGACTTGGACTCAGACTCAATATATGTATGATTGAGACTTGGACCCAGACTCAATCTGTATGACTGGGGACTTGGACCCAGACTCAATCTGTATGACAGGGGACTTGGACCCAGACTCAATGAGTATGACAGGGGACTTAGACTCAGACTCAATCTGTATGACTGGGGACTTAGACTCAGACTCAATCTGTATGACAGGGGACTTGGACTCAGACTCAATCTGTATGACAGGGGACTTGGACTCAGACTCAATCTGTATGACAGGGGACTTGGACTCAGAGTCAATATGTATGACAGGGGACTTGGACCCAGACTCAATCAGTATGACAGGGGACTTGGACTCAGACTCAATCTGTATGACTGGGGACTTGGACCCAGACTCAATCTGTATGACTGGGGACTTGGACCCAGACTCAATCTGTATGACAGGGGACTTGGACTCAGACTCAATCAGTATGACAGGGGACTTGGACTCAGACTCAATCTGTATGACAGGGGACTTGGACTCAGACTCAATCAGTATGACAGGGGACTTGGACTCAGACTCAATCTGTATGACAGGGGACTTGGACTCAGACTCAATCTATATGACAGGGGACGTGGACTCAGACTCAATCTGTATGACTGGGGCCTTGGACTCAGACTCAATCTGTATGACAGGGGACTTGGACCCAGACTCAATCTGTATGACTGGGGACTTGGACCCAGACTCAATCTGTATGACAGGGGACTTGGACCCAGACTCAATCAGTATGACAGGGGACTTAGACTCAGACTCAATCTGTATGACAGGGGACTTGGACTCAGACTCAATCAGTATGACAGGGGACTTGGACTCAGACTCAATCTGTATGACAGGGGACTTGGACTCAGACTCAATCTGTATGACAGGGGACTTGGACTCAGACTCTATCTGTATGACAGGGGACTAGGACTCAGACTCTATCTGTATGACTGGGGCCTTAGACTCAGACTCAATCTGTATGACAGGGGACTTGGACTCAGACTCAATCTGTATGACAGGGGACTTGGACTCAGACTCAATCTGTATGACTGGGGACTTGGACCCAGACTCAATCTGTATGACAGGGGACTTGGACTCAGACTCAATCTGTATGACAGGGGACTTGGACTCAGACTCAATCTGTATGACAGGGGACTTGGACCCAGACTCAATCAGTATGACAGGGGACTTGGACTCAGACTCAATCTGTATGACTGGGGACTTGGACCCAGACTCAATATATGTATGATTGAGACATGGACTCAGACTCAATCTGTATGACTGGGGACTTGGACCCAGACTCAATCTGTATGACAGGGGACGTGGACTCAGACTCAATCTGTATGACTGGGGCCTTGGACTCAGACTCAATCTGTATGACAGGGGCCTTGGACTCAGACTCAATCTGTATGACAGGGGACTTGGACTCAGAGTCAATCTGTATGACTGGGGACTTGGACTCAGTCTCAATATGTATGACAGGGGCCTTTGACTCAGACTCAATCTGTATGACTGGGGACTTGGACCCAGACTCAATATGTATAACAGGGGACTTGGACCCAGACTCAATCAGTTGGACAGGGGACTTGGACTCAGACTCAATCTGTATGACTGGGGACTTGGACCCAGACTCAATATATGTATGATTGAGACTTGGACTCAGACTCAATCTGTATGACTGGGGACTTGGACCCAGACTCAATCTGTATGACTGGGGCCTTGGACTCAGACTCAATCTGTATGACAGGGGACTTGGACCCAGACTCAATCTGTATGACTGGGGACTTGGACCCAGACTCAATATATGTATGATTGAGACTTGGACTCAGACTCAATATGTATGACTGGGGACTTGGACCCAGACTCAATCTGTATGACTGGGGCCTTGGACTCAGACTCAATCTGTATGACTGGGGACTTGGACTTAGACTAAATCTGTGTGACAGGGGCCTTGCACTCAGACTCAATCTGTATGACAGGGGACTTGGATTCAGACGCTATCTGTATGACTGGGGCCTTAGACTCAGACTCAATCTGTATGACAGGGGACTTGGACTCAGACTCAATCTGTATGACAGGGGACTTGGACTCAGACTCAATCTGCATGACAGGGGACTTGGACTCAGACTCAATCTGTATGACAGGGGACTTGGACTCAGACTCAATCTGTATGACTGGGGACTTGGACTCAGACTCAATATATGTATGACTGGGGACTTGGACCCAGACTCAATCTGTATGACTGGGGACTTGGACCCAGACTCAATCTGTATGACAGGGGACTTGGACCCAGACTCAATGAGTATGACAGGGGACTTAGACTCAGACTCAATCTGTATGACTGGGGACTTAGACTCAGACTCAATCTGTATGACAGGGGACTTGGACTCAGACTCAATCTGTATGACAGGGGACTTGGACTCAGAGTCAATATGTATGACAGGGGACTTGGACCCAGACTCAATCAGTATGACAGGGGACTTGGACTCAGACTCAATCTGTATGACTGGGGACTTGGACCCAGACTCAATCTGTATGACTGGGGACTTGGACCCAGACTCAATCTGTATGACAGGGGACTTGGACTCAGACTCAATCAGTATGACAGGGGACTTGGACTCAGACTCAATCTGAATGACAGGGGACTTGGACTCAGACTCAATCAGTATGACAGGGGACTTGGACTCAGACTCAATCTGTATGACAGGGGACTTGGACTCAGACTCAATCTGTATGACAGGGGACTTGGACTCAGACTCAATATGTATGACAGGGGACTTGGACCCAGACTCAATCTGTATGACAGGGGACTTGGACTCAGACTCAATCTGTATGACAGGGGACTTGGACTCAGACTCAATCTGTATGACAGGGGACTTGGACCCAGACTCAATCAGTATGACAGGGGACTTGGACTTAGACTCAATCTGTATGACTGGGGACTTGGACCCAGACTCAATCTGTATGACTGGGGACTTGGACCCAGACTCAATCTATATGACAGGGGACGTGGACTCAGACTCAATCTGTATGACAGGGAACTTGGACTCAGACTCTATCTGTATGACTGGGGCCTTAGACTCAGACTCAATCTGTATGACTGGGGACTTGGACCCAGACTCAATCTGTATGACAGGGGACTTGGACCCAGACTCAATCAGTATGACAGGAGACTTGGACTCAGACTCAATCTGTATGACTGGGGACTTGGACCCAGACTCAATATGTATGACAGGGGACTTAGACTCAGACTCAATCTGTATGACAGGGGACTTGGACTCAGACTCAATCAGTATGACAGGGGACTTGGACTCAGACTCAATCTGTGTGACAGGGGACTTGGACTCAGACTCAATCTGTATGACAGGGGACTTGGACCCAGACTCAATCTGTATGACTGGGGACTTGGACCCAGACTCAATATATGTATGATTGAGACTTGGACTCAGACTCAATATGTATGACTGGGGACTTGGACCCAGACTCAATCTGTATGACTGGGGCCTTGGACTCAGACTCAATCTGTATGACTGGGGACTTGGATTCAGACTCTATCTGTATGACTGGGGCCTTAGACTCAGACTCAATCTGTATGACAGGGGACTTGGACTCAGACTCAATCTGTATGACAGGGGACTTGGACTCAGACTCAATCTGTATGACAGGGGACTTGGACTAAGACTCAATCTGCATGACAGGGGACTTGGACTCAGACTCAATCTGTATGACAGGGGACTTGGACTCAGACTCAATCTGTATGACTGGGGACTTGGACTCAGACTCAATATATGTATGACTGGGGACTTGGACCCAGACTCAATCTGTATGACTGGGGACTTGGACCCAGACTCAATCTGTATGACAGGGGACTTGGACCCAGACTCAATGAGTATGACAGGGGACTTAGACTCAGACTCAATCTGTATGACTGGGGACTTAGACTCAGACTCAATCTGTATGACAGGGGACTTGGACTCAGACTCAATCTGTATGACAGGGGACTTGGACTCAGAGTCAATATGTATGACAGGGGACTTGGACCCAGACTCAATCAGTATGACAGGGGACTTGGACTCAGACTCAATCTGTATGACTGGGGACTTGGACCCAGACTCAATCTGTATGACTGGGGACTTGGACCCAGACTCAATCTGTATGACAGGGGACTATGACTCAGACTCAATCAGTATGACAGGGGACTTGGACTCAGACTCAATCTGAATGACAGGGGACTTGGACTCAGACTCAATCAGTATGACAGGGGACTTGGACTCAGACTCAATCTGTATGACAGGGGACTTGGACTCAGACTCAATCTGTATGACAGGGGACTTGGACTCAGACTCAATATGTATGACAGGGGACTTGGACCCAGACTCAATCTGTATGACAGGGGACTTGGACTCAGACTCAATCTGTATGACAGGGGACTTGGACTCAGACTCAATCTGTATGACAGGGGACTTAGACTCAGACTCAATCTGTATGACAGGGGACTTGGACTCAGACTCAATCAGTATGACAGGGGACTTGGACTCAGACTCAATCTGTGTGACAGGGGACTTGGACTCAGACTCAATCTGTATGACAGGGGACTTGGACCCAGACTCAATCTGTATGACTGGGGACTTGGACCCAGACTCAATATATGTATGATTGAGACTTGGACTCAGACTCAATATGTATGACTGGGGACTTGGACCCAGACTCAATCTGTATGACTGGGGCCTTGGACTCAGACTCAATCTGTATGACTGGGGACTTGGATTCAGACTCTATCTGTATGACTGGGGCCTTAGACTCAGACTCAATCTGTATGACAGGGGACTTGGACTCAGACTCAATCTGTATGACAGGGGACTTGGACTCAGACTCAATCTGTATGACAGGGGACTTGGACTCAGACTCAATCTGCATGACAGGGGACTTGGACTCAGACTCAATCTGTATGACAGGGGACTTGGACTCAGACTCAATCTGTATGACTGGGGACTTGGACTCAGACTCAATATATGTATGACTGGGGACTTGGACCCAGACTCAATCTGTATGACTGGGGACTTGGACCCAGACTCAATCTGTATGACAGGGGACTTGGACCCAGACTCAATGAGTATGACAGGGGACTTAGACTCAGACTCAATCTGTATGACTGGGGACTTAGACTCAGACTCAATCTGTATGACAGGGGACTTGGACTCAGACTCAATCTGTATGACAGGGGACTTGGACTCAGAGTCAATATGTATGACAGGGGACTTGGACCCAGACTCAATCAGTATGACAGGGGACTTGGACTCAGACTCAATCTGTATGACTGGGGACTTGGACCCAGACTCAATCTGTATGACTGGGGACTTGGACCCAGACTCAATCTGTATGACAGGGGACTATGACTCAGACTCAATCAGTATGACAGGGGACTTGGACTCAGACTCAATCTGAATGACAGGGGACTTGGACTCAGACTCAATCAGTATGACAGGGGACTTGGACTCAGACTCAATCTGTATGACAGGGGACTTGGACTCAGACTCAATCTGTATGACAGGGGACTTGGACTCAGACTCAATATGTATGACAGGGGACTTGGACCCAGACTCAATCTGTATGACAGGGGACTTGGACTCAGACTCAATCTGTATGACAGGGGACTTGGACCCAGACTCAATCTGTATGACTGGGGCCTTGGACTCAGACTCAATCTGTATGACTGGGGACTTGGACTTAGACTAAATCTGTGTGACAGGGGCCTTGGACTCAGACTCAATCTGTATGACAGGGGACTTGGATTCAGACTCTATCTGTATGACTGGGGCCTTAGACTCAGACTCAATCTGTATGACAGGGGACTTGGACTAAGACTCAATCTGTATGACAGGGGACTTGGACTCAGACTCAATCTGTATGACAGGGGACTTGGACTCAGACTCAATCTGCATGACAGGGGACTTGGACTCAGACTCAATCTGTATGACAGGGGACTTGGACTCAGACTCAATCTGTATGACTGGGGACTTGGACTCAGACTCAATATATGTATGATTGAGACTTGGACCCAGACTCAATCTGTATGACTGGGGACTTGGACCCAGACTCAATCTGTATGACAGGGGACTTGGACCCAGACTCAATGAGTATGACAGGGGACTTAGACTCAGACTCAATCTGTATGACTGGGGACTTAGACTCAGACTCAATCTGTATGACAGGGGACTTGGACTCAGACTCAATCTGTATGACAGGGGACTTGGACTCAGACTCAATCTGTATGACAGGGGACTTGGACTCAGAGTCAATATGTATGACAGGGGACTTGGACCCAGACTCAATCAGTATGACAGGGGACTTGGACTCAGACTCAATCTGTATGACTGGGGACTTGGACCCAGACTCAATCTGTATGACTGGGGACTTGGACCCAGACTCAATCTGTATGACAGGGGACTTGGACTCAGACTCAATCAGTATGACAGGGGACTTGGACTCAGACTCAATCTGTATGACAGGGGACTTGGACTCAGACTCAATCAGTATGACAGGGGACTTGGACTCAGACTCAATCTGTATGACAGGGGACTTGGACTCAGACTCAATCTATATGACAGGGGACGTGGACTCAGACTCAATCTGTATGACTGGGGCCTTGGACTCAGACTCAATCTGTATGACAGGGGACTTGGACCCAGACTCAATCTGTATGACTGGGGACTTGGACCCAGACTCAATCTGTATGACAGGGGACTTGGACCCAGACTCAATCAGTATGACAGGGGACTTAGACTCAGACTCAATCTGTATGACAGGGGACTTGGACTCAGACTCAATCAGTATGACAGGGGACTTGGACTCAGACTCAATCTGTATGACAGGGGACTTGGACTCAGACTCAATCTGTATGACAGGGGACTTGGACTCAGACTCTATCTGTATGACAGGGGACTAGGACTCAGACTCTATCTGTATGACTGGGGCCTTAGACTCAGACTCAATCTGTATGACAGGGGACTTGGACTCAGACTCAATCTGTATGACAGGGGACTTGGACTCAGACTCAATCTGTATGACTGGGGACTTGGACCCAGACTCAATCTGTATGACAGGGGACTTGGACTCAGACTCAATCTGTATGACA
Organism: Luidia sarsii; assembly: GCA_949987565.1. Taxonomy (NCBI): domain Eukaryota; kingdom Metazoa; phylum Echinodermata; class Asteroidea; order Paxillosida; family Luidiidae; genus Luidia; species Luidia sarsii. The sequence continues at coordinate 9,936,976 of OX465110.1, forward strand.
GGGGACTTGGACTCAGACTCAATCTGTATGACAGGGGACTTGGACCCAGACTCAATCAGTATGACAGGGGACTTGGACTCAGACTCAATCTGTATGACTGGGGACTTGGACCCAGACTCAATATATGTATGATTGAGACATGGACTCAGACTCAATCTGTATGACTGGGGACTTGGACCCAGACTCAATCTGTATGACAGGGGACGTGGACTCAGACTCAATCTGTATGACTGGGGCCTTGGACTCAGACTCAATCTGTATGACAGGGGCCTTGGACTCAGACTCAATCTGTATGACAGGGGACTTGGACTCAGAGTCAATCTGTATGACTGGGGACTTGGACTCAGTCTCAATATGTATGACAGGGGCCTTTGACTCAGACTCAATCTGTATGACTGGGGACTTGGACCCAGACTCAATATGTATAACAGGGGACTTGGACCCAGACTCAATCAGTTGGACAGGGGACTTGGACTCAGACTCAATCTGTATGACTGGGGACTTGGACCCAGACTCAATATATGTATGATTGAGACTTGGACTCAGACTCAATCTGTATGACTGGGGACTTGGACCCAGACTCAATCTGTATGACTGGGGCCTTGGACTCAGACTCAATCTGTATGACAGGGGACTTGGACCCAGACTCAATCTGTATGACTGGGGACTTGGACCCAGACTCAATATATGTATGATTGAGACTTGGACTCAGACTCAATATGTATGACTGGGGACTTGGACCCAGACTCAATCTGTATGACTGGGGCCTTGGACTCAGACTCAATCTGTATGACTGGGGACTTGGACTTAGACTAAATCTGTGTGACAGGGGCCTTGGACTCAGACTCAATCTGTATGACAGGGGACTTGGATTCAGACGCTATCTGTATGACTGGGGCCTTAGACTCAGACTCAATCTGTATGACAGGGGACTTGGACTCAGACTCAATCTGTATGACAGGGGACTTGGACTCAGACTCAATCTGCATGACAGGGGACTTGGACTCAGACTCAATCTGTATGACAGGGGACTTGGACTCAGACTCAATCTGTATGACTGGGGACTTGGACTCAGACTCAATATATGTATGACTGGGGACTTGGACCCAGACTCAATCTGTATGACTGGGGACTTGGACCCAGACTCAATCTGTATGACAGGGGACTTGGACCCAGACTCAATGAGTATGACAGGGGACTTAGACTCAGACTCAATCTGTATGACTGGGGACTTAGACTCAGACTCAATCTGTATGACAGGGGACTTGGACTCAGACTCAATCTGTATGACAGGGGACTTGGACTCAGAGTCAATATGTATGACAGGGGACTTGGACCCAGACTCAATCAGTATGACAGGGGACTTGGACTCAGACTCAATCTGTATGACTGGGGACTTGGACCCAGACTCAATCTGTATGACTGGGGACTTGGACCCAGACTCAATCTGTATGACAGGGGACTTGGACTCAGACTCAATCAGTATGACAGGGGACTTGGACTCAGACTCAATCTGAATGACAGGGGACTTGGACTCAGACTCAATCAGTATGACAGGGGACTTGGACTCAGACTCAATCTGTATGACAGGGGACTTGGACTCAGACTCAATCTGTATGACAGGGGACTTGGACTCAGACTCAATATGTATGACAGGGGACTTGGACCCAGACTCAATCTGTATGACAGGGGACTTGGACTCAGACTCAATCTGTATGACAGGGGACTTGGACTCAGACTCAACCTGTATGACAGGGGACTTGGACCCAGACTCAATCAGTATGACAGGGGACTTGGACTTAGACTCAATCTGTATGACTGGGGACTTGGACCCAGACTCAATCTGTATGACTGGGGACTTGGACCCAGACTCAATCTATATGACAGGGGACGTGGACTCAGACTCAATCTGTATGACAGGGAACTTGGACTCAGACTCTATCTGTATGACTGGGGCCTTAGACTCAGACTCAATCTGTATGACTGGGGACTTGGACCCAGACTCAATCTGTATGACAGGGGACTTGGACCCAGACTCAATCAGTATGACAGGAGACTTGGACTCAGACTCAATCTGTATGACTGGGGACTTGGACCCAGACTCAATATGTATGACAGGGGACTTAGACTCAGACTCAATCTGTATGACAGGGGACTTGGACTCAGACTCAATCAGTATGACAGGGGACTTGGACTCAGACTCAATCTGTGTGACAGGGGACTTGGACTCAGACTCAATCTGTATGACAGGGGACTTGGACCCAGACTCAATCTGTATGACTGGGGACTTGGACCCAGACTCAATATATGTATGATTGAGACTTGGACTCAGACTCAATATGTATGACTGGGGACTTGGACCCAGACTCAATCTGTATGACTGGGGCCTTGGACTCAGACTCAATCTGTATGACTGGGGACTTGGATTCAGACTCTATCTGTATGACTGGGGCCTTAGACTCAGACTCAATCTGTATGACAGGGGACTTGGACTCAGACTCAATCTGTATGACAGGGGACTTGGACTCAGACTCAATCTGTATGACAGGGGACTTGGACTCAGACTCAATATGCATGACAGGGGACTTGGACTCAGACTCAATCTGTATGACAGGGGACTTGGACTCAGACTCAATCTGTATGACTGGGGACTTGGACTCAGACTCAATATATGTATGACTGGGGACTTGGACCCAGACTCAATCTGTATGACTGGGGACTTGGACCCAGACTCAATCTGTATGACAGGGGACTTGGACCCAGACTCAATGAGTATGACAGGGGACTTAGACTCAGACTCAATCTGTATGACTGGGGACTTAGACTCAGACTCAATCTGTATGACAGGGGACTTGGACTCAGACTCAATCTGTATGACAGGGGACTTGGACTCAGAGTCAATATGTATGACAGGGGACTTGGACCCAGACTCAATCAGTATGACAGGGGACTTGGACTCAGACTCAATCTGTATGACTGGGGACTTGGACCCAGACTCAATCTGTATGACTGGGGACTTGGACCCAGACTCAATCTGTATGACAGGGGACTATGACTCAGACTCAATCAGTATGACAGGGGACTTGGACTCAGACTCAATCTGAATGACAGGGGACTTGGACTCAGACTCAATCAGTATGACAGGGGACTTGGACTCAGACTCAATCTGTATGACAGGGGACTTGGACTCAGACTCAATCTGTATGACAGGGGACTTGGACTCAGACTCAATATGTATGACAGGGGACTTGGACCCAGACTCAATCTGTATGACAGGGGACTTGGACTCAGACTCAATCTGTATGACAGGGGACTTGGACTCAGACTCAATCTGTATGACAGGGGACTTGGACCCAGACTCAATCAGTATGACAGGGGACTTGGACTTAGACTCAATCTGTATGACTGGGGACTTGGACCCAGACTCAATCTGTATGACTGGGGACTTGGACCCAGACTCAATCTATATGACAGGGGACGTGGACTCAGACTCAATCTGTATGACAGGGAACTTGGACTCAGACTCTATCTGTATGACTGGGGCCTTAGACTCAGACTCAATCTGTATGACAGGGGACTTGGACTCAGACTCAATCTGTATGACAGGGGACTTGGACTCAGACTCAATCTGTATGACAGGGGACTTGGACTCAGACTCAATCTGTATGACTGGGGACTTGGACCCAGACTCAATCTGTATGACAGGGGACTTGGACTCAGACTCAATCTGTATGACAGGGGACTTGGACTCAGACTCAATCTGTATGACAGGGGACTTGGACCCAGACTCAATCAGTATGACAGGGGACTTGGACTTAGACTCAATCTGTATGACTGGGGACTTGGACCCAGACTCAATCTGTATGACTGGGGACTTGGACCCAGACTCAATCTATATGACAGGGGACGTGGACTCAGACTCAATCTGTATGACTGGGGCCTTGGACTCAGACTCAATCTGTATGACAGGGGACTTGGACCCAGACTCAATCTGTATGACTGGGGACTTGGACCCAGACTCAATCTGTATGACAGGGGACTTGGACCCAGACTCAATCAGTATGACAGGGGACTTAGACTCAGACTCAATCTGTATGACAGGGGACTTGGACTCAGACTCAATCAGTATGACAGGGGACTTGGACTCAGACTCAATCTGTATGACAGGGGACTTGGACTCAGACTCAATCTGTATGACAGGGGACTTGGACTCAGACTCTATCTGTATGACAGGGGACTAGGACTCAGACTCTATCTGTATGACTGGGGCCTTAGACTCAGACTCAATCTGTATGACAGGGGACTTGGACTCAGACTCAATCTGTATGACAGGGGACTTGGACTCAGACTCAATCTGTATGACTGGGGACTTGGACCCAGACTCAATCTGTATGACAGGGGACTTGGACTCAGACTCAATCTGTATGACAGGGGACTTGGACTCAGACTCAATCTGTATGACAGGGGACTTGGACCCAGACTCAATCAGTATGACAGGGGACTTGGACTCAGACTCAATCTGTATGACTGGGGACTTGGACCCAGACTCAATATATGTATGATTGAGACATGGACTCAGACTCAATCTGTATGACTGGGGACTTGGACCCAGACTCAATCTGTATGACAGGGGACGTGGACTCAGACTCAATCTGTATGACTGGGGCCTTGGACTCAGACTCAATCTGTATGACAGGGGCCTTGGACTCAGACTCAATCTGTATGACTGGGGACTTGGACTCAGAGTCAATCTGTATGACTGGGGACTTGGACTCAGTCTCAATATGTATGACAGGGGCCTTTGACTCAGACTCAATCTGTATGACTGGGGACTTGGACCCAGACTCAATATGTATAGGAGGGGACTTGGACCCAGACTCAATCAGTTGGACAGGGGACTTGGACTCAGACTCAATCTGTATGACTGGGGACTTGGACCCAGACTCAATATATGTATGATTGAGACTTGGACTCAGACTCAATCTGTATGACTGGGGACTTGTACCCAGACTCAATCTGTATGACTGGGGCCTTGGACTCAGACTCAATCTGTATGACAGGGGACTTGGACCCAGACTCAATCTGTATGACTGGGGACTTGGACCCAGACTCAATATATGTATGATTGAGACTTGGACTCAGACTCAATATGTATGACTGGGGACTTGGACCCAGACTCAATCTGTATGACTGGGGCCTTGGACTCAGACTCAATCTGTATGACTGGGGACTTGGACTTAGACTAAATCTGTGTGACAGGGGCCTTGGACTCAGACTCAATCTGTATGACAGGGGACTTGGATTCAGACTCTATCTGTATGACTGGGGCCTTAGACTCAGACTCAATCTGTATGACAGGGGACTTGGACTAAGACTCAATCTGTATGACAGGGGACTTGGACTCAGACTCAATCTGTATGACAGGGGACTTGGACTCAGACTCAATCTGCATGACAGGGGACTTGGACTCAGACTCAATCTGTATGACAGGGGACTTGGACTCAGACTCAATCTGTATGACTGGGGACTTGGACTCAGACTCAATATATGTATGATTGAGACTTGGACCCAGACTCAATCTGTATGACTGGGGACTTGGACCCAGACTCAATCTGTATGACAGGGGACTTGGACCCAGACTCAATGAGTATGACAGGGGACTTAGACTCAGACTCAATCTGTATGACTGGGGACTTAGACTCAGACTCAATCTGTATGACAGGGGACTTGGACTCAGACTCAATCTGTATGACAGGGGACTTGGACTCAGACTCAATCTGTATGACAGGGGACTTGGACTCAGAGTCAATATGTATGACAGGGGACTTGGACCCAGACTCAATCAGTATGACAGGGGACTTGGACTCAGACTCAATCTGTATGACTGGGGACTTGGACCCAGACTCAATCTGTATGACTGGGGACTTGGACCCAGACTCAATCTGTATGACAGGGGACTTGGACTCAGACTCAATCAGTATGACAGGGGACTTGGACTCAGACTCAATCTGTATGACAGGGGACTTGGACTCAGACTCAATCAGTATGACAGGGGACTTGGACTCAGACTCAATCTGTATGACAGGGGACTTGGACTCAGACTCAATCTATATGACAGGGGACGTGGACTCAGACTCAATCTGTATGACTGGGGCCTTGGACTCAGACTCAATCTGTATGACAGGGGACTTGGACCCAGACTCAATCTGTATGACTGGGGACTTGGACCCAGACTCAATCTGTATGACAGGGGACTTGGACCCAGACTCAATCAGTATGACAGGGGACTTAGACTCAGACTCAATCTGTATGACAGGGGACTTGGACTCAGACTCAATCAGTATGACAGGGGACTTGGACTCAGACTCAATCTGTATGACAGGGGACTTGGACTCAGACTCAATCTGTATGACAGGGGACTTGGACTCAGACTCTATCTGTATGACAGGGGACTAGGACTCAGACTCTATCTGTATGACTGGGGCCTTAGACTCAGACTCAATCTGTATGACAGGGGACTTGGACTCAGACTCAATCTGTATGACAGGGGACTTGGACTCAGACTCAATCTGTATGACTGGGGACTTGGACCCAGACTCAATCTGTATGACAGGGGACTTGGACTCAGACTCAATCTGTATGACAGGGGACTTGGACTCAGACTCAATCTGTATGACAGGGGACTTGGACCCAGACTCAATCAGTATGACAGGGGACTTGGACTCAGACTCAATCTGTATGACTGGGGACTTGGACCCAGACTCAATATATGTATGATTGAGACATGGACTCAGACTCAATCTGTATGACTGGGGACTTGGACCCAGACTCAATCTGTATGACAGGGGACGTGGACTCAGACTCAATCTGTATGACTGGGGCCTTGGACTCAGACTCAATCTGTATGACAGGGGCCTTGGACTCAGACTCAATCTGTATGACAGGGGACTTGGACTCAGAGTCAATCTGTATGACTGGGGACTTGGACTCAGTCTCAATATGTATGACAGGGGCCTTTGACTCAGACTCAATCTGTATGACTGGGGACTTGGACCCAGACTCAATATGTATAACAGGGGACTTGGACCCAGACTCAATCAGTATGACAGGGGACTTGGACTCAGACTCAATCTGTATGACTGGGGACTTGGACCCAGACTCAATCTGTATGACTGGGGACTTGGACCCAGACTCAATCTGTATGACAGGGGACTATGACTCAGACTCAATCAGTGTGACAGGGGACTTGGACTCAGACTCAATCTGAATGACAGGGGACTTGGACTCAGACTCAATCAGTATGACAGGGGACTTGGACTCAGACTCAATCTGTATGACAGGGGACTTGGACTCAGACTCAATCTGTATGACAGGGGACTTGGACTCAGACTCAATATGTATGACAGGGGACTTGGACCCAGACTCAATCTGTATGACAGGGGACTTGGACTCAGACTCAATCTGTATGACAGGGGACTTGGACTCAGACTCAATCTGTATGACAGGGGACTTAGACTCAGACTCAATCTGTATGACAGGGGACTTGGACTCAGACTCAATCAGTATGACAGGGGACTTGGACTCAGACTCAATCTGTGTGACAGGGGACTTGGACTCAGACTCAATCTGTATGACAGGGGACTTGGACCCAGACTCAATCTGTATGACTGGGGACTTGGACCCAGACTCAATATATGTATGATTGAGACTTGGACTCAGACTCAATATGTATGACTGGGGACTTGGACCCAGACTCAATCTGTATGACTGGGGCCTTGGACTCAGACTCAATCTGTATGACTGGGGACTTGGATTCAGACTCTATCTGTATGACTGGGGCCTTAGACTCAGACTCAATCTGTATGACAGGGGACTTGGACTCAGACTCAATCTGTATGACAGGGGACTTGGACTCAGACTCAATCTGTATGACAGGGGACTTGGACTCAGACTCAATCTGCATGACAGGGGACTTGGACTCAGACTCAATCTGTATGACAGGGGACTTGGACTCAGACTCAATCTGTATGACTGGGGACTTGGACTCAGACTCAATATATGTATGACTGGGGACTTGGACCCAGACTCAATCTGTATGACTGGGGACTTGGACCCAGACTCAATCTGTATGACAGGGGACTTGGACCCAGACTCAATGAGTATGACAGGGGACTTAGACTCAGACTCAATCTGTATGACTGGGGACTTAGACTCAGACTCAATCTGTATGACAGGGGACTTGGACTCAGACTCAATCTGTATGACAGGGGACTTGGACTCAGAGTCAATATGTATGACAGGGGACTTGGACCCAGACTCAATCAGTATGACAGGGGACTTGGACTCAGACTCAATCTGTATGACTGGGGACTTGGACCCAGACTCAATCTGTATGACTGGGGACTTGGACCCAGACTCAATCTGTATGACAGGGGACTATGACTCAGACTCAATCAGTATGACAGGGGACTTGGACTCAGACTCAATCTGAATGACAGGGGACTTGGACTCAGACTCAATCAGTATGACAGGGGACTTGGACTCAGACTCAATCTGTATGACAGGGGACTTGGACTCAGACTCAATCTGTATGACAGGGGACTTGGACTCAGACTCAATATGTATGACAGGGGACTTGGACCCAGACTCAATCTGTATGACAGGGGACTTGGACTCAGACTCAATCTGTATGACAGGGGACTTGGACTCAGACTCAATCTGTATGACAGGGGACTTGGACCCAGACTCAATCAGTATGACAGGGGACTTGGACTTAGACTCAATCTGTATGACTGGGGACTTGGACCCAGACTCAATCTGTATGACTGGGGACTTGGACCCAGACTCAATCTATATGACAGGGGACGTGGACTCAGACTCAATCTGTATGACAGGGAACTTGGACTCAGACTCTATCTGTATGACTGGGGCCTTAGACTCAGACTCAATCTGTATGACAGGGGACTTGGACTCAGACTCAATCTGTATGACAGGGGACTTGGACTCAGACTCAATCTGTATGACAGGGGACTTGGACTCAGACTCAATCTGTATGACTGGGGACTTGGACCCAGACTCAATCTGTATGACAGGGGACTTGGACTCAGACTCAATCTGTATGACAGGGGACTTGGACTCAGACTCAATCTTTATGACAGGGGACTTGGACCCAGACTCAATCAGTATGACAGGGGACTTGGACTTAGACTCAATCTGTATGACTGGGGACTTGGACCCAGACTCAATCTGTATGACTGGGGACTTGGACCCAGACTCAATCTATATGACAGGGGACGTGGACTCAGACTCAATCTGTATGACTGGGGCCTTGGACTCAGACTCAATCTGTATGACAGGGGACTTGGACCCAGACTCAATCTGTATGACTGGGGACTTGGACCCAGACTCAATCTGTATGACAGGGGACTTGGACCCAGACTCAATCAGTATGACAGGGGACTTAGACTCAGACTCAATCTGTATGACAGGGGACTTGGACTCAGACTCAATCAGTATGACAGGGGACTTGGACTCAGACTCAATCTGTATGACAGGGGACTTGGACTCAGACTCAATCTGTATGACAGGGGACTTGGACTCAGACTCTATCTGTATGACAGGGGACTAGGACTCAGACTCTATCTGTATGACTGGGGCCTTAGACTCAGACTCAATCTGTATGACAGGGGACTTGGACTCAGACTCAATCTGTATGACAGGGGACTTGGACTCAGACTCAATCTGTATGACTGGGGACTTGGACCCAGACTCAATCTGTATGACAGGGGACTTGGACTCAGACTCAATCTGTATGACAGGGGACTTGGACTCAGACTCAATCTGTATGACAGGGGACTTGGACCCAGACTCAATCAGTATGACAGGGGACTTGGACTCAGACTCAATCTGTATGACTGGGGACTTGGACCCAGACTCAATATATGTATGATTGAGACATGGACTCAGACTCAATCTGTATGACTGGGGACTTGGACCCAGACTCAATCTGTATGACAGGGGACGTGGACTCAGACTCAATCTGTATGACTGGGGCCTTGGACTCAGACTCAATCTGTATGACAGGGGCCTTGGACTCAGACTCAATCTGTATGACTGGGGACTTGGACTCAGAGTCAATCTGTATGACTGGGGACTTGGACTCAGTCTCAATATGTATGACAGGGGCCTTTGACTCAGACTCAATCTGTATGACTGGGGACTTGGACCCAGACTCAATATGTATAGGAGGGGACTTGGACCCAGACTCAATCAGTTGGACAGGGGACTTGGACTCAGACTCAATCTGTATGACTGGGGACTTGGACCCAGACTCAATATATGTATGATTGAGACTTGGACTCAGACTCAATCTGTATGACTGGGGACTTGTACCCAGACTCAATCTGTATGACTGGGGCCTTGGACTCAGACTCAATCTGTATGACAGGGGACTTGGACCCAGACTCAATCTGTATGACTGGGGACTTGGACCCAGACTCAATATATGTATGATTGAGACTTGGACTCAGACTCAATATGTATGACTGGGGACTTGGACCCAGACTCAATCTGTATGACTGGGGCCTTGGACTCAGACTCAATCTGTATGACTGGGGACTTGGACTTAGACTAAATCTGTGTGACAGGGGCCTTGGACTCAGACTCAATCTGTATGACAGGGGACTTGGATTCAGACTCTATCTGTATGACTGGGGCCTTAGACTCAGACTCAATCTGTATGACAGGGGACTTGGACTAAGACTCAATCTGTATGACAGGGGACTTGGACTCAGACTCAATCTGTATGACAGGGGACTTGGACTCAGACTCAATCTGCATGACAGGGGACTTGGACTCAGACTCAATCTGTATGACAGGGGACTTGGACTCAGACTCAATCTGTATGACTGGGGACTTGGACTCAGACTCAATATATGTATGATTGAGACTTGGACCCAGACTCAATCTGTATGACTGGGGACTTGGACCCAGACTCAATCTGTATGACAGGGGACTTGGACCCAGACTCAATGAGTATGACAGGGGACTTAGACTCAGACTCAATCTGTATGACTGGGGACTTAGACTCAGACTCAATCTGTATGACAGGGGACTTGGACTCAGACTCAATCTGTATGACAGGGGACTTGGACTCAGACTCAATCTGTATGACAGGGGACTTGGACTCAGAGTCAATATGTATGACAGGGGACTTGGACCCAGACTCAATCAGTATGACAGGGGACTTGGACTCAGACTCAATCTGTATGACTGGGGACTTGGACCCAGACTCAATCTGTATGACTGGGGACTTGGACCCAGACTCAATCTGTATGACAGGGGACTTGGACTCAGACTCAATCAGTATGACAGGGGACTTGGACTCAGACTCAATCTGTATGACAGGGGACTTGGACTCAGACTCAATCAGTATGACAGGGGACTTGGACTCAGACTCAATCTGTATGACAGGGGACTTGGACTCAGACTCAATCTATATGACAGGGGACGTGGACTCAGACTCAATCTGTATGACTGGGGCCTTGGACTCAGACTCAATCTGTATGACAGGGGACTTGGACCCAGACTCAATCTGTATGACTGGGGACTTGGACCCAGACTCAATCTGTATGACAGGGGACTTGGACCCAGACTCAATCAGTATGACAGGGGACTTAGACTCAGACTCAATCTGTATGACAGGGGACTTGGACTCAGACTCAATCAGTATGACAGGGGACTTGGACTCAGACTCAATCTGTATGACAGGGGACTTGGACTCAGACTCAATCTGTATGACAGGGGACTTGGACTCAGACTCTATCTGTATGACAGGGGACTAGGACTCAGACTCTATCTGTATGACTGGGGCCTTAGACTCAGACTCAATCTGTATGACAGGGGACTTGGACTCAGACTCAATCTGTATGACAGGGGACTTGGACTCAGACTCAATCTGTATGACTGGGGACTTGGACCCAGACTCAATCTGTATGACAGGGGACTTGGACTCAGACTCAATCTGTATGACAGGGGACTTGGACTCAGACTCAATCTGTATGACAGGGGACTTGGACCCAGACTCAATCAGTATGACAGGGGACTTGGACTCAGACTCAATCTGTATGACTGGGGACTTGGACCCAGACTCAATATATGTATGATTGAGACATGGACTCAGACTCAATCTGTATGACTGGGGACTTGGACCCAGACTCAATCTGTATGACAGGGGACGTGGACTCAGACTCAATCTGTATGACTGGGGCCTTGGACTCAGACTCAATCTGTATGACAGGGGCCTTGGACTCAGACTCAATCTGTATGACAGGGGACTTGGACTCAGAGTCAATCTGTATGACTGGGGACTTGGACTCAGTCTCAATATGTATGACAGGGGCCTTTGACTCAGACTCAATCTGTATGACTGGGGACTTGGACCCAGACTCAATATGTATAACAGGGGACTTGGACCCAGACTCAATCAGTTGGACAGGGGACTTGGACTCAGACTCAATCTGTATGACTGGGGACTTGGACCCAGACTCAATATATGTATGATTGAGACTTGGACTCAGACTCAATCTGTATGACTGGGGACTTGGACCCAGACTCAATCTGTATGACTGGGGCCTTGGACTCAGACTCAATCTGTATGACAGGGGACTTGGACCCAGACTCAATCTGTATGACTGGGGACTTGGACCCAGACTCAATATATGTATGATTGAGACTTGGACTCAGACTCAATATGTATGACTGGGGACTTGGACCCAGACTCAATCTGTATGACTGGGGCCTTGGACTCAGACTCAATCTGTATGACTGGGGACTTGGACTTAGACTAAATCTGTGTGACAGGGGCCTTGGACTCAGACTCAATCTGTATGACAGGGGACTTGGATTCAGACGCTATCTGTATGACTGGGGCCTTAGACTCAGACTCAATCTGTATGACAGGGGACTTGGACTCAGACTCAATCTGTATGACAGGGGACTTGGACTCAGACTCAATCTGCATGACAGGGGACTTGGACTCAGACTCAATCTGTATGACAGGGGACTTGGACTCAGACTCAATCTGTATGACTGGGGACTTGGACTCAGACTCAATATATGTATGACTGGGGACTTGGACCCAGACTCAATCTGTATGACTGGGGACTTGGACCCAGACTCAATCTGTATGACAGGGGACTTGGACCCAGACTCAATGAGTATGACAGGGGACTTAGACTCAGACTCAATCTGTATGACTGGGGACTTAGACTCAGACTCAATCTGTATGACAGGGGACTTGGACTCAGACTCAATCTGTATGACAGGGGACTTGGACTCAGAGTCAATATGTATGACAGGGGACTTGGACCCAGACTCAATCAGTATGACAGGGGACTTGGACTCAGACTCAATCTGTATGACTGGGGACTTGGACCCAGACTCAATCTGTATGACTGGGGACTTGGACCCAGACTCAATCTGTATGACAGGGGACTTGGACTCAGACTCAATCAGTATGACAGGGGACTTGGACTCAGACTCAATCTGAATGACAGGGGACTTGGACTCAGACTCAATCAGTATGACAGGGGACTTGGACTCAGACTCAATCTGTATGACAGGGGACTTGGACTCAGACTCAATCTGTATGACAGGGGACTTGGACTCAGACTCAATATGTATGACAGGGGACTTGGACCCAGACTCAATCTGTATGACAGGGGACTTGGACTCAGACTCAATCTGTATGACAGGGGACTTGGACTCAGACTCAATCTGTATGACAGGGGACTTGGACCCAGACTCAATCAGTATGACAGGGGACTTGGACTTAGACTCAATCTGTATGACTGGGGACTTGGACCCAGACTCAATCTGTATGACTGGGGACTTGGACCCAGACTCAATCTATATGACAGGGGACGTGGACTCAGACTCAATCTGTATGACAGGGAACTTGGACTCAGACTCTATCTGTATGACTGGGGCCTTAGACTCAGACTCAATCTGTATGACTGGGGACTTGGACCCAGACTCAATCTGTATGACAGGGGACTTGGACCCAGACTCAATCAGTATGACAGGAGACTTGGACTCAGACTCAATCTGTATGACTGGGGACTTGGACCCAGACTCAATATGTATGACAGGGGACTTAGACTCAGACTCAATCTGTATGACAGGGGACTTGGACTCAGACTCAATCAGTATGACAGGGGACTTGGACTCAGACTCAATCTGTGTGACAGGGGACTTGGACTCAGACTCAATCTGTATGACAGGGGACTTGGACCCAGACTCAATCTGTATGACTGGGGACTTGGACCCAGACTCAATATATGTATGATTGAGACTTGGACTCAGACTCAATATGTATGACTGGGGACTTGGACCCAGACTCAATCTGTATGACTGGGGCCTTGGACTCAGACTCAATCTGTATGACTGGGGACTTGGATTCAGACTCTATCTGTATGACTGGGGCCTTAGACTCAGACTCAATCTGTATGACAGGGGACTTGGACTCAGACTCAATCTGTATGACAGGGGACTTGGACTCAGACTCAATCTGTATGACAGGGGACTTGGACTCAGACTCAATCTGCATGACAGGGGACTTGGACTCAGACTCAATCTGTATGACAGGGGACTTGGACTCAGACTCAATCTGTATGACTGGGGACTTGGACTCAGACTCAATATATGTATGACTGGGGACTTGGACCCAGACTCAATCTGTATGACTGGGGACTTGGACCCAGACTCAATCTGTATGACAGGGGACTTGGACCCAGACTCAATGAGTATGACAGGGGACTTAGACTCAGACTCAATCTGTATGACTGGGGACTTAGACTCAGACTCAATCTGTATGACAGGGGACTTGGACTCAGACTCAATCTGTATGACAGGGGACTTGGACTCAGAGTCAATATGTATGACAGGGGACTTGGACCCAGACTCAATCAGTATGACAGGGGACTTGGACTCAGACTCAATCTGTATGACTGGGGACTTGGACCCAGACTCAATCTGTATGACTGGGGACTTGGACCCAGACTCAATCTGTATGACAGGGGACTATGACTCAGACTCAATCAGTATGACAGGGGACTTGGACTCAGACTCAATCTGAATGACAGGGGACTTGGACTCAGACTCAATCAGTATGACAGGGGACTTGGACTCAGACTCAATCTGTATGACAGGGGACTTGGACTCAGACTCAATCTGTATGACAGGGGACTTGGACTCAGACTCAATATGTATGACAGGGGACTTGGACCCAGACTCAATCTGTATGACAGGGGACTTGGACTCAGACTCAATCTGTATGACAGGGGACTTGGACTCAGACTCAATCTGTATGACAGGGGACTTGGACCCAGACTCAATCAGTATGACAGGGGACTTGGACTTAGACTCAATCTGTATGACTGGGGACTTGGACCCAGACTCAATCTGTATGACTGGGGACTTGGACCCAGACTCAATCTATATGACAGGGGACGTGGACTCAGACTCAATCTGTATGACAGGGAACTTGGACTCAGACTCTCTCTGTATGACTGGGGCCTTAGACTCAGACTCAATCTGTATGACAGGGGACTTGGACTCAGACTCAATCTGTATGACAGGGGACTTGGACTCAGACTCAATCTGTATGACAGGGGACTTGGACTCAGACTCAATCTGTATGACTGGGGACTTGGACCCAGACTCAATCTGTATGACAGGGGACTTGGACTCAGACTCAATCTGTATGACAGGGGACTTGGACTCAGACTCAATCTGTATGACAGGGGACTTGGACCCAGACTCAATCAGTATGACAGGGGACTTGGACTTAGACTCAATCTGTATGACTGGGGACTTGGACCCAGACTCAATCTGTATGACTGGGGACTTGGACCCAGACTCAATCTATATGACAGGGGACGTGGACTCAGACTCAATCTGTATGACTGGGGCCTTGGACTCAGACTCAATCTGTATGACAGGGGACTTGGACCCAGACTCAATCTGTATGACTGGGGACTTGGACCCAGACTCAATCTGTATGACAGGGGACTTGGACCCAGACTCAATCAGTATGACAGGGGACTTAGACTCAGACTCAATCTGTATGACAGGGGACTTGGACTCAGACTCAATCAGTATGACAGGGGACTTGGACTCAGACTCAATCTGTATGACAGGGGACTTGGACTCAGACTCAATCTGTATGACAGGGGACTTGGACTCAGACTCTATCTGTATGACAGGGGACTAGGACTCAGACTCTATCTGTATGACTGGGGCCTTAGACTCAGACTCAATCTGTATGACAGGGGACTTGGACTCAGACTCAATCTGTATGACAGGGGACTTGGACTCAGACTCAATCTGTATGACTGGGGACTTGGACCCAGACTCAATCTGTATGACAGGGGACTTGGACTCAGACTCAATCTGTATGACAGGGGACTTGGACTCAGACTCAATCTGTATGACAGGGGACTTGGACCCAGACTCAATCAGTATGACAGGGGACTTGGACTCAGACTCAATCTGTATGACTGGGGACTTGGACCCAGACTCAATATATGTATGATTGAGACATGGACTCAGACTCAATCTGTATGACTGGGGACTTGGACCCAGACTCAATCTGTATGACAGGGGACGTGGACTCAGACTCAATCTGTATGACTGGGGCCTTGGACTCAGACTCAATCTGTATGACAGGGGCCTTGGACTCAGACTCAATCTGTATGACTGGGGACTTGGACTCAGAGTCAATCTGTATGACTGGGGACTTGGACTCAGTCTCAATATGTATGACAGGGGCCTTTGACTCAGACTCAATCTGTATGACTGGGGACTTGGACCCAGACTCAATATGTATAGGAGGGGACTTGGACCCAGACTCAATCAGTTGGACAGGGGACTTGGACTCAGACTCAATCTGTATGACTGGGGACTTGGACCCAGACTCAATATATGTATGATTGAGACTTGGACTCAGACTCAATCTGTATGACTGGGGACTTGTACCCAGACTCAATCTGTATGACTGGGGCCTTGGACTCAGACTCAATCTGTATGACAGGGGACTTGGACCCAGACTCAATCTGTATGACTGGGGACTTGGACCCAGACTCAATATATGTATGATTGAGACTTGGACTCAGACTCAATATGTATGACTGGGGACTTGGACCCAGACTCAATCTGTATGACTGGGGCCTTGGACTCAGACTCAATCTGTATGACTGGGGACTTGGACTTAGACTAAATCTGTGTGACAGGGGCCTTGGACTCAGACTCAATCTGTATGACAGGGGACTTGGATTCAGACTCTATCTGTATGACTGGGGCCTTAGACTCAGACTCAATCTGTATGACAGGGGACTTGGACTAAGACTCAATCTGTATGACAGGGGACTTGGACTCAGACTCAATCTGTATGACAGGGGACTTGGACTCAGACTCAATCTGCATGACAGGGGACTTGGACTCAGACTCAATCTGTATGACAGGGGACTTGGACTCAGACTCAATCTGTATGACTGGGGACTTGGACTCAGACTCAATATATGTATGATTGAGACTTGGACCCAGACTCAATCTGTATGACTGGGGACTTGGACCCAGACTCAATCTGTATGACAGGGGACTTGGACCCAGACTCAATGAGTATGACAGGGGACTTAGACTCAGACTCAATCTGTATGACTGGGGACTTAGACTCAGACTCAATCTGTATGACAGGGGACTTGGACTCAGACTCAATCTGTATGACAGGGGACTTGGACTCAGACTCAATCTGTATGACAGGGGACTTGGACTCAGAGTCAATATGTATGACAGGGGACTTGGACCCAGACTCAATCAGTATGACAGGGGACTTGGACTCAGACTCAATCTGTATGACTGGGGACTTGGACCCAGACTCAATCTGTATGACTGGGGACTTGGACCCAGACTCAATCTGTATGACAGGGGACTTGGACTCAGACTCAATCAGTATGACAGGGGACTTGGACTCAGACTCAATCTGTATGACAGGGGACTTGGACTCAGACTCAATCAGTATGACAGGGGACTTGGACTCAGACTCAATCTGTATGACAGGGGACTTGGACTCAGACTCAATCTATATGACAGGGGACGTGGACTCAGACTCAATCTGTATGACTGGGGCCTTGGACTCAGACTCAATCTGTATGACAGGGGACTTGGACCCAGACTCAATCTGTATGACTGGGGACTTGGACCCAGACTCAATCTGTATGACAGGGGACTTGGACCCAGACTCAATCAGTATGACAGGGGACTTAGACTCAGACTCAATCTGTATGACAGGGGACTTGGACTCAGACTCAATCAGTATGACAGGGGACTTGGACTCAGACTCAATCTGTATGACAGGGGACTTGGACTCAGACTCAATCTGTATGACAGGGGACTTGGACTCAGACTCTATCTGTATGACAGGGGACTAGGACTCAGACTCTATCTGTATGACTGGGGCCTTAGACTCAGACTCAATCTGTATGACAGGGGACTTGGACTCAGACTCAATCTGTATGACAGGGGACTTGGACTCAGACTCAATCTGTATGACTGGGGACTTGGACCCAGACTCAATCTGTATGACAGGGGACTTGGACTCAGACTCAATCTGTATGACAGGGGACTTGGACTCAGACTCAATCTGTATGACAGGGGACTTGGACCCAGACTCAATCAGTATGACAGGGGACTTGGACTCAGACTCAATCTGTATGACTGGGGACTTGGACCCAGACTCAATATATGTATGATTGAGACATGGACTCAGACTCAATCTGTATGACTGGGGACTTGGACCCAGACTCAATCTGTATGACAGGGGACGTGGACTCAGACTCAATCTGTATGACTGGGGCCTTGGACTCAGACTCAATCTGTATGACAGGGGCCTTGGACTCAGACTCAATCTGTATGACAGGGGACTTGGACTCAGAGTCAATCTGTATGACTGGGGACTTGGACTCAGTCTCAATATGTATGACAGGGGCCTTTGACTCAGACTCAATCTGTATGACTGGGGACTTGGACCCAGACTCAATATGTATAACAGGGGACTTGGACCCAGACTCAATCAGTTGGACAGGGGACTTGGACTCAGACTCAATCTGTATGACTGGGGACTTGGACCCAGACTCAATATATGTATGATTGAGACTTGGACTCAGACTCAATCTGTATGACTGGGGACTTGGACCCAGACTCAATCTGTATGACTGGGGCCTTGGACTCAGACTCAATCTGTATGACAGGGGACTTGGACCCAGACTCAATCTGTATGACTGGGGACTTGGACCCAGACTCAATATATGTATGATTGAGACTTGGACTCAGACTCAATATGTATGACTGGGGACTTGGACCCAGACTCAATCTGTATGACTGGGGCCTTGGACTCAGACTCAATCTGTATGACTGGGGACTTGGACTTAGACTAAATCTGTGTGACAGGGGCCTTGGACTCAGACTCAATCTGTATGACAGGGGACTTGGATTCAGACGCTATCTGTATGACTGGGGCCTTAGACTCAGACTCAATCTGTATGACAGGGGACTTGGACTCAGACTCAATCTGTATGACAGGGGACTTGGACTCAGACTCAATCTGCATGACAGGGGACTTGGACTCAGACTCAATCTGTATGACAGGGGACTTGGACTCAGACTCAATCTGTATGACTGGGGACTTGGACTCAGACTCAATATATGTATGACTGGGGACTTGGACCCAGACTCAATCTGTATGACTGGGGACTTGGACCCAGACTCAATCTGTATGACAGGGGACTTGGACCCAGACTCAATGAGTATGACAGGGGACTTAGACTCAGACTCAATCTGTATGACTGGGGACTTAGACTCAGACTCAATCTGTATGACAGGGGACTTGGACTCAGACTCAATCTGTATGACAGGGGACTTGGACTCAGAGTCAATATGTATGACAGGGGACTTGGACCCAGACTCAATCAGTATGACAGGGGACTTGGACTCAGACTCAATCTGTATGACTGGGGACTTGGACCCAGACTCAATCTGTATGACTGGGGACTTGGACCCAGACTCAATCTGTATGACAGGGGACTTGGACTCAGACTCAATCAGTATGACAGGGGACTTGGACTCAGACTCAATCTGAATGACAGGGGACTTGGACTCAGACTCAATCAGTATGACAGGGGACTTGGACTCAGACTCAATCTGTATGACAGGGGACTTGGACTCAGACTCAATCTGTATGACAGGGGACTTGGACTCAGACTCAATATGTATGACAGGGGACTTGGACCCAGACTCAATCTGTATGACAGGGGACTTGGACTCAGACTCAATCTGTATGACAGGGGACTTGGACTCAGACTCAATCTGTATGACAGGGGACTTGGACCCAGACTCAATCAGTATGACAGGGGACTTGGACTTAGACTCAATCTGTATGACTGGGGACTTGGACCCAGACTCAATCTGTATGACTGGGGACTTGGACCCAGACTCAATCTATATGACAGGGGACGTGGACTCAGACTCAATCTGTATGACAGGGAACTTGGACTCAGACTCTATCTGTATGACTGGGGCCTTAGACTCAGACTCAATCTGTATGACTGGGGACTTGGACTCAGACTCAATCTGTATGACAGGGGACTTGGACTCAGACTCAATCTGTATGACAGGGGACTTGGACTCAGACTCAATCTGTATGACTGGGGACTTGGACCCAGACTCAATCTGTATGACAGGGGACTTGGACTCAGACTCAATCTGTATGACAGGGGACTTGGACTCAGACTCAATCTGTATGACAGGGGACTTGGACCCAGACTCAATCAGTATGACAGGGGACTTGGACTTAGACTCAATCTGTATGACTGGGGACTTGGACCCAGACTCAATCTGTATGACTGGGGACTTGGACCCAGACTCAATCTATATGACAGGGGACGTGGACTCAGACTCAATCTGTATGACTGGGGCCTTGGACTCAGACTCAATCTGTATGACAGGGGACTTGGACCCAGACTCAATCTGTATGACTGGGGACTTGGACCCAGACTCAATCTGTATGACAGGGGACTTGGACCCAGACTCAATCAGTATGACAGGGGACTTAGACTCAGACTCAATCTGTATGACAGGGGACTTGGACTCAGACTCAATCAGTATGACAGGGGACTTGGACTCAGACTCAATCTGTATGACAGGGGACTTGGACTCAGACTCAATCTGTATGACAGGGGACTTGGACTCAGACTCTATCTGTATGACAGGGGACTAGGACTCAGACTCTATCTGTATGACTGGGGCCTTAGACTCAGACTCAATCTGTATGACAGGGGACTTGGACTCAGACTCAATCTGTATGACAGGGGACTTGGACTCAGACTCAATCTGTATGACTGGGGACTTGGACCCAGACTCAATATGTATAACAGGGGACTTGGACCCAGACTCAATCAGTTGGACAGGGGACTTGGACTCAGACTCAATCTGTATGACTGGGGACTTGGACCCAGACTCAATATATGTATGATTGAGACTTGGACTCAGACTCAATCTGTATGACTGGGGACTTGGACCCAGACTCAATCTGTATGACTGGGGCCTTGGACTCAGACTCAATCTGTATGACAGGGGACTTGGACCCAGACTCAATCTGTATGACTGGGGACTTGGACCCAGACTCAATATATGTATGATTGAGACTTGGACTCAGACTCAATATGTATGACTGGGGACTTGGACCCAGACTCAATCTGTATGACTGGGGCCTTGGACTCAGACTCAATCTGTATGACTGGGGACTTGGACTTAGACTAAATCTGTGTGACAGGGGCCTTGGACTCAGACTCAATCTGTATGACAGGGGACTTGGATTCAGACTCTATCTGTATGACTGGGGCCTTAGACTCAGACTCAATCTGTATGACAGGGGACTTGGACTCAGACTCAATCTGTATGACAGGGGACTTGGACTCAGACTCAATCTGTATGACAGGGGACTTGGACTCAGACTCTATCTGTATGACAGGGGACTAGGACTCAGACTCTATCTGTATGACTGGGGCCTTAGACTCAGACTCAATCTGTATGACAGGGGACTTGGACTCAGACTCAATCTGTATGACAGGGGACTTGGACTCAGACTCAATCTGTATGACTGGGGACTTGGACCCAGACTCAATCTGTATGACAGGGGACTTGGACTCAGACTCAATCTGTATGACAGGGGACTTGGACTCAGACTCAATCTGTATGACAGGGGACTTGGACCCAGACTCAATCAGTATGACAGGGGACTTGGACTCAGACTCAATCTGTATGACTGGGGACTTGGACCCAGACTCAATATATGTATGATTGAGACATGGACTCAGACTCAATCTGTATGACAAGGGCCTTGGACCCAGACTCAATCTGTATGACAGGGGACGTGGACTCAGACTCAATCTGTATGACTGGGGCCTTGGACTCAGACTCAATCTGTATGACAGGGGCCTTGGACTCAGACTCAATCTGTATGACAGGGGACTTGGACTCAGAGTCAATCTGTATGACTGGGGACTTGGACTCAGTCTCAATATGTATGACAGGGGCCTTTGACTCAGACTCAATCTGTATGACTGGGGACTTGGACCCAGACTCAATATGTATAACAGGGGACTTGGACCCAGACTCAATCTGTATGACAGGGGACTTGGACTCAGAGTCAATATGTATGACAGGGGACTTGGACCCAGACTCAATCAGTATGACAGGGGACTTGGACTCAGACTCAATCTGTATGACTGGGGACTTGGACCCAGACTCAATATATGTATGATTGAGACTTGGACTCAGACTCAATCTGTATGACTGGGGACTTGGACCCAGACTCAATCTGTATGACTGGGGCCTTGGACTCAGACTCAATCTGTATGACAGGGGACTTGGACCCAGACTCAATCTGTATGACTGGGGACTTGGACCCAGACTCAATATATGTATGATTGAGACTTGGACTCAGACTCAATATGTATGACTGGGGACTTGGACCCAGACTCAATCTGTATGACTGGGGCCTTGGACTCAGACTCAATCTGTATGACTGGGGACTTCGACTTAGACTAAATCTGTGTGACAGGGGCCTTGGACTCAGACTCAATCTGTATGACAGGGGACTTGGATTCAGACGCTATCTGTATGACTGGGGCCTTAGACTCAGACTCAATCTGTATGACAGGGGACTTGGACTCAGACTCAATCTGTATGACAGGGGACTTGGACTCAGACTCAATCTGTATGACAGGGGACTTGGACTCAGACTCAATCTGCATGACAGGGGACTTGGACTCAGACTCAATCTGTATGACAGGGGACTTGGACTCAGACTCAATCTGTATGACTGGGGACTTGGACTCAGACTCAATATATGTATGATTGAGACTTGGACCCAGACTCAATCTGTATGACTGGGGACTTGGACCCAGACTCAATCTGTATGACAGGGGACTTGGACCCAGACTCAATGAGTATGACAGGGGACTTAGACTCAGACTCAATCTGTATGACTGGGGACTTAGACTCAGACTCAATCTGTATGACAGGGGACTTGGACTCAGACTCAATCTGTATGACAGGGGACTTGGACTCAGACTCAATCTGTATGACAGGGGACTTGGACTCAGAGTCAATATGTATGACAGGGGACTTGGACCCAGACTCAATATATGTATGATTGAGACTTGGACTCAGACTCAATATGTATGACTGGGGACTTGGACCCAGACTCAATCTGTATGACTGGGGACTTGGACCCAGACTCAATCTGTATGACAGGGGACTTGGACTCAGACTCAATCAGTATGACAGGGGACTTGGACTCAGACTCAATCTGTATGACAGGGGACTTGGACTCAGACTCAATCAGTATGACAGGGGACTTGGACTCAGACTCAATCTGTATGACAGGGGACTTGGACTCAGACTCAATCTATATGACAGGGGACGTGGACTCAGACTCAATCTGTATGACTGGGGCCTTGGACTCAGACTCAATCTGTATGACAGGGGACTTGGACCCAGACTCAATCTGTATGACTGGGGACTTGGACCCAGACTCAATCTGTATGACAGGGGACTTGGACCCAGACTCAATCAGTATGACAGGGGACTTAGACTCAGACTCAATCTGTATGACAGGGGACTTGGACTCAGACTCAATCAGTATGACAGGGGACTTGGACTCAGACTCAATCTGTATGACAGGGGACTTGGACTCAGACTCAATCTGTATGACAGGGGACTTGGACTCAGACTCTATCTGTATGACAGGGGACTAGGACTCAGACTCTATCTGTATGACTGGGGCCTTAGACTCAGACTCAATCTGTATGACAGGGGACTTGGACTCAGACTCAATCTGTATGACAGGGGACTTGGACTCAGACTCAATCTGTATGACTGGGGACTTGGACCCAGACTCAATCTGTATGACAGGGGACTTGGACTCAGACTCAATCTGTATGACAGGGGACTTGGACTCAGACTCAATCTGTATGACAGGGGACTTGGACCCAGACTCAATCAGTATGACAGGGGACTTGGACTCAGACTCAATCTGTATGACTGGGGACTTGGACCCAGACTCAATATATGTATGATTGAGACATGGACTCAGACTCAATCTGTATGACTGGGGACTTGGACCCAGACTCAATCTGTATGACAGGGGACGTGGACTCAGACTCAATCTGTATGACTGGGGCCTTGGACTCAGACTCAATCTGTATGACAGGGGCCTTGGACTCAGACTCAATCTGTATGACAGGGGACTTGGACTCAGAGTCAATCTGTATGACTGGGGACTTGGACTCAGTCTCAATATGTATGACAGGGGCCTTTGACTCAGACTCAATCTGTATGACTGGGGACTTGGACCCAGACTCAATATGTATAACAGGGGACTTGGACCCAGACTCAATCAGTTGGACAGGGGACTTGGACTCAGACTCAATCTGTATGACTGGGGACTTGGACCCAGACTCAATATATGTATGATTGAGACTTGGACTCAGACTCAATCTGTATGACTGGGGACTTGGACCCAGACTCAATCTGTATGACTGGGGCCTTGGACTCAGACTCAATCTGTATGACAGGGGACTTGGACCCAGACTCAATCTGTATGACTGGGGACTTGGACCCAGACTCAATATATGTATGATTGAGACTTGGACTCAGACTCAATATGTATGACTGGGGACTTGGACCCAGACTCAATCTGTATGACTGGGGCCTTGGACTCAGACTCAATCTGTATGACTGGGGACTTGGACTTAGACTAAATCTGTGTGACAGGGGCCTTGGACTCAGACTCAATCTGTATGACAGGGGACTTGGATTCAGACGCTATCTGTATGACTGGGGCCTTAGACTCAGACTCAATCTGTATGACAGGGGACTTGGACTCAGACTCAATCTGTATGACAGGGGACTTGGACTCAGACTCAATCTGCATGACAGGGGACTTGGACTCAGACTCAATCTGTATGACAGGGGACTTGGACTCAGACTCAATCTGTATGACTGGGGACTTGGACTCAGACTCAATATATGTATGACTGGGGACTTGGACCCAGACTCAATCTGTATGACTGGGGACTTGGACCCAGACTCAATCTGTATGACAGGGGACTTGGACCCAGACTCAATGAGTATGACAGGGGACTTAGACTCAGACTCAATCTGTATGACTGGGGACTTAGACTCAGACTCAATCTGTATGACAGGGGACTTGGACTCAGACTCAATCTGTATGACAGGGGACTTGGACTCAGAGTCAATATGTATGACAGGGGACTTGGACCCAGACTCAATCAGTATGACAGGGGACTTGGACTCAGACTCAATCTGTATGACTGGGGACTTGGACCCAGACTCAATCTGTATGACTGGGGACTTGGACCCAGACTCAATCTGTATGACAGGGGACTTGGACTCAGACTCAATCAGTATGACAGGGGACTTGGACTCAGACTCAATCTGAATGACAGGGGACTTGGACTCAGACTCAATCAGTATGACAGGGGACTTGGACTCAGACTCAATCTGTATGACAGGGGACTTGGACTCAGACTCAATCTGTATGACAGGGGACTTGGACTCAGACTCAATCTGTATGACAGGGGACTTGGACCCAGACTCAATCAGTATGACAGGGGACTTGGACTTAGACTCAATCTGTATGACTGGGGACTTGGACCCAGACTCAATCTGTATGACTGGGGACTTGGACCCAGACTCAATCTATATGACAGGGGACGTGGACTCAGACTCAATCTGTATGACAGGGAACTTGGACTCAGACTCTATCTGTATGACTGGGGCCTTAGACTCAGACTCAATCTGTATGACTGGGGACTTGGACTCAGACTCAATCTGTATGACAGGGGACTTGGACTCAGACTCAATCTGTATGACAGGGGACTTGGACTCAGACTCAATCTGTATGACTGGGGACTTGGACCCAGACTCAATCTGTATGACAGGGGACTTGGACTCAGACTCAATCTGTATGACAGGGGACTTGGACTCAGACTCAATCTGTATGACAGGGGACTTGGACCCAGACTCAATCAGTATGACAGGGGACTTGGACTTAGACTCAATCTGTATGACTGGGGACTTGGACCCAGACTCAATCTGTATGACTGGGGACTTGGACCCAGACTCAATCTATATGACAGGGGACGTGGACTCAGACTCAATCTGTATGACTGGGGCCTTGGACTCAGACTCAATCTGTATGACAGGGGACTTGGACCCAGACTCAATCTGTATGACTGGGGACTTGGACCCAGACTCAATCTGTATGACAGGGGACTTGGACCCAGACTCAATCAGTATGACAGGGGACTTAGACTCAGACTCAATCTGTATGACAGGGGACTTGGACTCAGACTCAATCAGTATGACAGGGGACTTGGACTCAGACTCAATCTGTATGACAGGGGACTTGGACTCAGACTCAATCTGTATGACAGGGGACTTGGACTCAGACTCTATCTGTATGACAGGGGACTAGGACTCAGACTCTATCTGTATGACTGGGGCCTTAGACTCAGACTCAATCTGTATGACAGGGGACTTGGACTCAGACTCAATCTGTATGACAGGGGACTTGGACTCAGACTCAATCTGTATGACTGGGGACTTGGACCCAGACTCAATATGTATAACAGGGGACTTGGACCCAGACTCAATCAGTTGGACAGGGGACTTGGACTCAGACTCAATCTGTATGACTGGGGACTTGGACCCAGACTCAATATATGTATGATTGAGACTTGGACTCAGACTCAATCTGTATGACTGGGGACTTGGACCCAGACTCAATCTGTATGACTGGGGCCTTGGACTCAGACTCAATCTGTATGACAGGGGACTTGGACCCAGACTCAATCTGTATGACTGGGGACTTGGACCCAGACTCAATATATGTATGATTGAGACTTGGACTCAGACTCAATATGTATGACTGGGGACTTGGACCCAGACTCAATCTGTATGACTGGGGCCTTGGACTCAGACTCAATCTGTATGACTGGGGACTTGGACTTAGACTAAATCTGTGTGACAGGGGCCTTGGACTCAGACTCAATCTGTATGACAGGGGACTTGGATTCAGACTCTATCTGTATGACTGGGGCCTTAGACTCAGACTCAATCTGTATGACAGGGGACTTGGACTCAGACTCAATCTGTATGACAGGGGACTTGGACTCAGACTCAATCTGTATGACAGGGGACTTGGACTCAGACTCTATCTGTATGACAGGGGACTAGGACTCAGACTCTATCTGTATGACTGGGGCCTTAGACTCAGACTCAATCTGTATGACAGGGGACTTGGACTCAGACTCAATCTGTATGACAGGGGACTTGGACTCAGACTCAATCTGTATGACTGGGGACTTGGACCCAGACTCAATCTGTATGACAGGGGACTTGGACTCAGACTCAATCTGTATGACAGGGGACTTGGACTCAGACTCAATCTGTATGACAGGGGACTTGGACCCAGACTCAATCAGTATGACAGGGGACTTGGACTCAGACTCAATCTGTATGACTGGGGACTTGGACCCAGACTCAATATATGTATGATTGAGACATGGACTCAGACTCAATCTGTATGACAAGGGCCTTGGACCCAGACTCAATCTGTATGACAGGGGACGTGGACTCAGACTCAATCTGTATGACTGGGGCCTTGGACTCAGACTCAATCTGTATGACAGGGGCCTTGGACTCAGACTCAATCTGTATGACAGGGGACTTGGACTCAGAGTCAATCTGTATGACTGGGGACTTGGACTCAGTCTCAATATGTATGACAGGGGCCTTTGACTCAGACTCAATCTGTATGACTGGGGACTTGGACACAGACTCAATATGTATAACAGGGGACTTGGACCCAGACTCAATCAGTTGGACAGGGGACTTGGACTCAGACTCAATCTGTATGACTGGGGACTTGGACCCAGACTCAATATATGTATGATTGAGACTTGGACTCAGACTCAATCTGTATGACTGGGGACTTGGACCCAGACTCAATCTGTATGACTGGGGCCTTGGACTCAGACTCAATCTGTATGACAGGGGACTTGGACCCAGACTCAATCTGTATGACTGGGGACTTGGACCCAGACTCAATATATGTATGATTGAGACTTGGACTCAGACTCAATATGTATGACTGGGGACTTGGACCCAGACTCAATCTGTATGACTGGGGCCTTGGACTCAGACTCAATCTGTATGACTGGGGACTTCGACTTAGACTAAATCTGTGTGACAGGGGCCTTGGACTCAGACTCAATCTGTATGACAGGGGACTTGGATTCAGACGCTATCTGTATGACTGGGGCCTTAGACTCAGACTCAATCTGTATGACAGGGGACTTGGACTCAGACTCAATCTGTATGACAGGGGACTTGGACTCAGACTCAATCTGTATGACAGGGGACTTGGACTCAGACTCAATCTGCATGACAGGGGACTTGGACTCAGACTCAATCTGTATGACAGGGGACTTGGACTCAGACTCAATCTGTATGACTGGGGACTTGGACTCAGACTCAATATATGTATGATTGAGACTTGGACCCAGACTCAATCTGTATGACTGGGGACTTGGACCCAGACTCAATCTGTATGACAGGGGACTTGGACCCAGACTCAATGAGTATGACAGGGGACTTAGACTCAGACTCAATCTGTATGACTGGGGACTTAGACTCAGACTCAATCTGTATGACAGGGGACTTGGACTCAGACTCAATCTGTATGACAGGGGACTTGGACTCAGACTCAATCTGTATGACAGGGGACTTGGACTCAGAGTCAATATGTATGACAGGGGACTTGGACCCAGACTCAATATATGTATGATTGAGACTTGGACTCAGACTCAATATGTATGACTGGGGACTTGGACCCAGACTCAATCTGTATGACTGGGGCCTTGGACTCAGACTCAATCTATATGACTGAGGACTTGGACTTAGACTAAATCTGTGTGACAGGGGCCTTGGACTCAGACTCAATCTGTGTGACAGGGAACTTGGACTCAGACTCTATCTGTATGACTGGGGCCTTAGACTCAGACTCAATCTGTATGACAGGGGACTTGGACTCAGACTCAATCTGTATGACAGGGGACTTGGACTCAGACTCAATCTGTATGACTGGGGACTTGGACCCAGACTCAATCTGTATGACAGGGGACTTGGACTCAGACTCAATCTGTATGACAGGGGACTTGGACTCAGACTCAATCTGTATGACAGGGGACTTGGACCCAGACTCAATCAGTATGACAGGGGACTTGGACTTAGACTCAATCTGTATGACTGGGGACTTGGACCCAGACTCAATCTGTATGACTGGGGACTTGGACCCAGACTCAATCTGTATGACAGGGGACGTGGACTCAGACTCAATCTGTATGACTGGGGCCTTGGACTCAGACTCAATCTGTATGACAGGGGACTTGGACCCAGACTCAATCTGTATGACTGGGGACTTGGACCCAGACTCAATCTGTATGACAGGGGACTTGGACCCAGACTCAATCAGTATGACAGGGGACTTAGACTCAGACTCAATCTGTATGACAGGGGACTTGGACTCAGACTCAATCAGTATGACAGGGGACTTTGACTCAGACTCAATCTGTATGACAGGGGACTTGGACTCAGACTCAATCTGTATGACAGGGGACTTGGACTCAGACTCTATCTGTATGACAGGGGACTAGGACTCAGACTCTATCTGTATGACTGGGGCCTTAGACTCAGACTCAATCTGTATGACAGGGGACTTGGACTCAGACTCAATCTGTATGACAGGGGACTTGGACTCAGACTCAATCTGTATGACTGGGGACTTGGACCCAGACTCAATCTGTATGACAGGGGACTTGGACTCAGACTCAATCTGTATGACAGGGGACTTGGACTCAGACTCAATCTGTATGACAGGGGACTTGGACCCAGACTCAATCGGTATGACAGGGGACTTGGACTCAGACTCAATCTGTATGACTGGGGACTTGGACCCAGACTCAATATATGTATGATTGAGACTTGGACTCAGACTCAATCTGTATGACTGGGGACTTGGACCCAGACTCAATCTGTATGACAGGGGACGTGGACTCGGACTCAATCTGTATGACTGGGGCCTTGGACTCAGACTCAATCTGTATGACTGGGGACTTGGACCCAGACTCAATCTGTATGACAGGGGACGTGGACTCAGACTCAATCTGTATGACTGGGGCCTTAGACTCAGACTCAATCTGTATGACAGGGGACTTGGACTCAGACTCAATCTGTATGACAGGGGACTTGGACTCAGACTCAATCTGTATGACTGGGGACTTGGACCCAGACTCAATCTGTATGACAGGGGACTTGGACTCAGACTCAATCTGTATGACAGGGGACTTGGACTCAGACTCAATCTGTATGACAGGGGACTTGGACCCAGACTCAATCAGTATGACAGGGGACTTGGACTCAGACTCAATCTGTATGACTGGGGACTTGGACCCAGACTCAATATATGTATGATTGAGACATGGACTCAGACTCAATCTGTATGACTGGGGACTTGGACCCAGACTCAATCTGTATGACAGGGGACGTGGACTCAGACTCAATCTGTATGACTGGGGCCTTGGACTCAGACTCAATCTGTATGACAGGGGCCTTGGACTCAGACTCAATCTGTATGACTGGGGACTTGGACTCAGAGTCAATCTGTATGACTGGGGACTTGGACTCAGTCTCAATATGTATGACAGGGGCCTTTGACTCAGACTCAATCTGTATGACTGGGGACTTGGACCCAGACTCAATATGTATAGGAGGGGACTTGGACCCAGACTCAATCAGTTGGACAGGGGACTTGGACTCAGACTCAATCTGTATGACTGGGGACTTGGACCCAGACTCAATATATGTATGATTGAGACTTGGACTCAGACTCAATCTGTATGACTGGGGACTTGTACCCAGACTCAATCTGTATGACTGGGGCCTTGGACTCAGACTCAATCTGTATGACAGGGGACTTGGACCCAGACTCAATCTGTATGACTGGGGACTTGGACCCAGACTCAATATATGTATGATTGAGACTTGGACTCAGACTCAATATGTATGACTGGGGACTTGGACCCAGACTCAATCTGTATGACTGGGGCCTTGGACTCAGACTCAATCTGTATGACTGGGGACTTGGACTTAGACTAAATCTGTGTGACAGGGGCCTTGGACTCAGACTCAATCTGTATGACAGGGGACTTGGATTCAGACTCTATCTGTATGACTGGGGCCTTAGACTCAGACTCAATCTGTATGACAGGGGACTTGGACTAAGACTCAATCTGTATGACAGGGGACTTGGACTCAGACTCAATCTGTATGACAGGGGACTTGGACTCAGACTCAATCTGCATGACAGGGGACTTGGACTCAGACTCAATCTGTATGACAGGGGACTTGGACTCAGACTCAATCTGTATGACTGGGGACTTGGACTCAGACTCAATATATGTATGATTGAGACTTGGACCCAGACTCAATCTGTATGACTGGGGACTTGGACCCAGACTCAATCTGTATGACAGGGGACTTGGACCCAGACTCAATGAGTATGACAGGGGACTTAGACTCAGACTCAATCTGTATGACTGGGGACTTAGACTCAGACTCAATCTGTATGACAGGGGACTTGGACTCAGACTCAATCTGTATGACAGGGGACTTGGACTCAGACTCAATCTGTATGACAGGGGACTTGGACTCAGAGTCAATATGTATGACAGGGGACTTGGACCCAGACTCAATCAGTATGACAGGGGACTTGGACTCAGACTCAATCTGTATGACTGGGGACTTGGACCCAGACTCAATCTGTATGACTGGGGACTTGGACCCAGACTCAATCTGTATGACAGGGGACTTGGACTCAGACTCAATCAGTATGACAGGGGACTTGGACTCAGACTCAATCTGTATGACAGGGGACTTGGACTCAGACTCAATCAGTATGACAGGGGACTTGGACTCAGACTCAATCTGTATGACAGGGGACTTGGACTCAGACTCAATCTATATGACAGGGGACGTGGACTCAGACTCAATCTGTATGACTGGGGCCTTGGACTCAGACTCAATCTGTATGACAGGGGACTTGGACCCAGACTCAATCTGTATGACTGGGGACTTGGACCCAGACTCAATCTGTATGACAGGGGACTTGGACCCAGACTCAATCAGTATGACAGGGGACTTAGACTCAGACTCAATCTGTATGACAGGGGACTTGGACTCAGACTCAATCAGTATGACAGGGGACTTGGACTCAGACTCAATCTGTATGACAGGGGACTTGGACTCAGACTCAATCTGTATGACAGGGGACTTGGACTCAGACTCTATCTGTATGACAGGGGACTAGGACTCAGACTCTATCTGTATGACTGGGGCCTTAGACTCAGACTCAATCTGTATGACAGGGGACTTGGACTCAGACTCAATCTGTATGACAGGGGACTTGGACTCAGACTCAATCTGTATGACTGGGGACTTGGACCCAGACTCAATCTGTATGACAGGGGACTTGGACTCAGACTCAATCTGTATGACAGGGGACTTGGACTCAGACTCAATCTGTATGACAGGGGACTTGGACCCAGACTCAATCAGTATGACAGGGGACTTGGACTCAGACTCAATCTGTATGACTGGGGACTTGGACCCAGACTCAATATATGTATGATTGAGACATGGACTCAGACTCAATCTGTATGACTGGGGACTTGGACCCAGACTCAATCTGTATGACAGGGGACGTGGACTCAGACTCAATCTGTATGACTGGGGCCTTGGACTCAGACTCAATCTGTATGACAGGGGCCTTGGACTCAGACTCAATCTGTATGACAGGGGACTTGGACTCAGAGTCAATCTGTATGACTGGGGACTTGGACTCAGTCTCAATATGTATGACAGGGGCCTTTGACTCAGACTCAATCTGTATGACTGGGGACTTGGACCCAGACTCAATATGTATAACAGGGGACTTGGACCCAGACTCAATCAGTTGGACAGGGGACTTGGACTCAGACTCAATCTGTATGACTGGGGACTTGGACCCAGACTCAATATATGTATGATTGAGACTTGGACTCAGACTCAATCTGTATGACTGGGGACTTGGACCCAGACTCAATCTGTATGACTGGGGCCTTGGACTCAGACTCAATCTGTATGACAGGGGACTTGGACCCAGACTCAATCTGTATGACTGGGGACTTGGACCCAGACTCAATATATGTATGATTGAGACTTGGACTCAGACTCAATATGTATGACTGGGGACTTGGACCCAGACTCAATCTGTATGACTGGGGCCTTGGACTCAGACTCAATCTGTATGACTGGGGACTTGGACTTAGACTAAATCTGTGTGACAGGGGCCTTGGACTCAGACTCAATCTGTATGACAGGGGACTTGGATTCAGACGCTATCTGTATGACTGGGGCCTTAGACTCAGACTCAATCTGTATGACAGGGGACTTGGACTCAGACTCAATCTGTATGACAGGGGACTTGGACTCAGACTCAATCTGCATGACAGGGGACTTGGACTCAGACTCAATCTGTATGACAGGGGACTTGGACTCAGACTCAATCTGTATGACTGGGGACTTGGACTCAGACTCAATATATGTATGACTGGGGACTTGGACCCAGACTCAATCTGTATGACTGGGGACTTGGACCCAGACTCAATCTGTATGACAGGGGACTTGGACCCAGACTCAATGAGTATGACAGGGGACTTAGACTCAGACTCAATCTGTATGACTGGGGACTTAGACTCAGACTCAATCTGTATGACAGGGGACTTGGACTCAGACTCAATCTGTATGACAGGGGACTTGGACTCAGAGTCAATATGTATGACAGGGGACTTGGACCCAGACTCAATCAGTATGACAGGGGACTTGGACTCAGACTCAATCTGTATGACTGGGGACTTGGACCCAGACTCAATCTGTATGACTGGGGACTTGGACCCAGACTCAATCTGTATGACAGGGGACTTGGACTCAGACTCAATCAGTATGACAGGGGACTTGGACTCAGACTCAATCTGAATGACAGGGGACTTGGACTCAGACTCAATCAGTATGACAGGGGACTTGGACTCAGACTCAATCTGTATGACAGGGGACTTGGACTCAGACTCAATCTGTATGACAGGGGACTTGGACTCAGACTCAATATGTATGACAGGGGACTTGGACCCAGACTCAATCTGTATGACAGGGGAC
Organism: Luidia sarsii; assembly: GCA_949987565.1. Lineage (NCBI taxonomy): Eukaryota > Metazoa > Echinodermata > Asteroidea > Paxillosida > Luidiidae > Luidia > Luidia sarsii. The sequence goes on from OX465110.1 coordinate 9,971,929, forward strand.
TTGGACTCAGACTCAATCTGTATGACAGGGGACTTGGACTCAGACTCAATCTGTATGACAGGGGACTTGGACCCAGACTCAATCAGTATGACAGGGGACTTGGACTTAGACTCAATCTGTATGACTGGGGACTTGGACCCAGACTCAATCTGTATGACTGGGGACTTGGACCCAGACTCAATCTATATGACAGGGGACGTGGACTCAGACTCAATCTGTATGACAGGGAACTTGGACTCAGACTCTATCTGTATGACTGGGGCCTTAGACTCAGACTCAATCTGTATGACTGGGGACTTGGACTCAGACTCAATCTGTATGACAGGGGACTTGGACTCAGACTCAATCTGTATGACAGGGGACTTGGACTCAGACTCAATCTGTATGACTGGGGACTTGGACCCAGACTCAATCTGTATGACAGGGGACTTGGACTCAGACTCAATCTGTATGACAGGGGACTTGGACTCAGACTCAATCTGTATGACAGGGGACTTGGACCCAGACTCAATCAGTATGACAGGGGACTTGGACTTAGACTCAATCTGTATGACTGGGGACTTGGACCCAGACTCAATCTGTATGACTGGGGACTTGGACCCAGACTCAATCTATATGACAGGGGACGTGGACTCAGACTCAATCTGTATGACTGGGGCCTTGGACTCAGACTCAATCTGTATGACAGGGGACTTGGACCCAGACTCAATCTGTATGACTGGGGACTTGGACCCAGACTCAATCTGTATGACAGGGGACTTGGACCCAGACTCAATCAGTATGACAGGGGACTTAGACTCAGACTCAATCTGTATGACAGGGGACTTGGACTCAGACTCAATCAGTATGACAGGGGACTTGGACTCAGACTCAATCTGTATGACAGGGGACTTGGACTCAGACTCAATCTGTATGACAGGGGACTTGGACTCAGACTCTATCTGTATGACAGGGGACTAGGACTCAGACTCTATCTGTATGACTGGGGCCTTAGACTCAGACTCAATCTGTATGACAGGGGACTTGGACTCAGACTCAATCTGTATGACAGGGGACTTGGACTCAGACTCAATCTGTATGACTGGGGACTTGGACCCAGACTCAATATGTATAACAGGGGACTTGGACCCAGACTCAATCAGTTGGACAGGGGACTTGGACTCAGACTCAATCTGTATGACTGGGGACTTGGACCCAGACTCAATATATGTATGATTGAGACTTGGACTCAGACTCAATCTGTATGACTGGGGACTTGGACCCAGACTCAATCTGTATGACTGGGGCCTTGGACTCAGACTCAATCTGTATGACAGGGGACTTGGACCCAGACTCAATCTGTATGACTGGGGACTTGGACCCAGACTCAATATATGTATGATTGAGACTTGGACTCAGACTCAATATGTATGACTGGGGACTTGGACCCAGACTCAATCTGTATGACTGGGGCCTTGGACTCAGACTCAATCTGTATGACTGGGGACTTGGACTTAGACTAAATCTGTGTGACAGGGGCCTTGGACTCAGACTCAATCTGTATGACAGGGGACTTGGATTCAGACTCTATCTGTATGACTGGGGCCTTAGACTCAGACTCAATCTGTATGACAGGGGACTTGGACTAAGACTCAATCTGTATGACAGGGGACTTGGACTCAGACTCAATCTGTATGACAGGGGACTTGGACTCAGACTCAATCTGCATGACAGGGGACTTGGACTCAGACTCAATCTGTATGACAGGGGACTTGGACTCAGACTCAATCTGTATGACTGGGGACTTGGACTCAGACTCAATATATGTATGATTGAGACTTGGACCCAGACTCAATCTGTATGACTGGGGACTTGGACCCAGACTCAATCTGTATGACAGGGGACTTGGACCCAGACTCAATGAGTATGACAGGGGACTTAGACTCAGACTCAATCTGTATGACTGGGGACTTAGACTCAGACTCAATCTGTATGACAGGGGACTTGGACTCAGACTCAATCTGTATGACAGGGGACTTGGACTCAGACTCAATCTGTATGACAGGGGACTTGGACTCAGAGTCAATATGTATGACAGGGGACTTGGACCCAGACTCAATCAGTATGACAGGGGACTTGGACTCAGACTCAATCTGTATGACTGGGGACTTGGACCCAGACTCAATCTGTATGACTGGGGACTTGGACCCAGACTCAATCTGTATGACAGGGGACTTGGACTCAGACTCAATCAGTATGACAGGGGACTTGGACTCAGACTCAATCTGTATGACAGGGGACTTGGACTCAGACTCAATCAGTATGACAGGGGACTTGGACTCAGACTCAATCTGTATGACAGGGGACTTGGACTCAGACTCAATCTATATGACAGGGGACGTGGACTCAGACTCAATCTGTATGACTGGGGCCTTGGACTCAGACTCAATCTGTATGACAGGGGACTTGGACCCAGACTCAATCTGTATGACTGGGGACTTGGACCCAGACTCAATCTGTATGACAGGGGACTTGGACCCAGACTCAATCAGTATGACAGGGGACTTAGACTCAGACTCAATCTGTATGACAGGGGACTTGGACTCAGACTCAATCAGTATGACAGGGGACTTGGACTCAGACTCAATCTGTATGACAGGGGACTTGGACTCAGACTCAATCTGTATGACAGGGGACTTGGACTCAGACTCTATCTGTATGACAGGGGACTAGGACTCAGACTCTATCTGTATGACTGGGGCCTTAGACTCAGACTCAATCTGTATGACAGGGGACTTGGACTCAGACTCAATCTGTATGACAGGGGACTTGGACTCAGACTCAATCTGTATGACTGGGGACTTGGACCCAGACTCAATCTGTATGACAGGGGACTTGGACTCAGACTCAATCTGTATGACAGGGGACTTGGACTCAGACTCAATCTGTATGACAGGGGACTTGGACCCAGACTCAATCAGTATGACAGGGGACTTGGACTCAGACTCAATCTGTATGACTGGGGACTTGGACCCAGACTCAATATATGTATGATTGAGACATGGACTCAGACTCAATCTGTATGACAAGGGCCTTGGACCCAGACTCAATCTGTATGACAGGGGACGTGGACTCAGACTCAATCTGTATGACTGGGGCCTTGGACTCAGACTCAATCTGTATGACAGGGGCCTTGGACTCAGACTCAATCTGTATGACAGGGGACTTGGACTCAGAGTCAATCTGTATGACTGGGGACTTGGACTCAGTCTCAATATGTATGACAGGGGCCTTTGACTCAGACTCAATCTGTATGACTGGGGACTTGGACCCAGACTCAATATGTATAACAGGGGACTTGGACCCAGACTCAATCAGTTGGACAGGGGACTTGGACTCAGACTCAATCTGTATGACTGGGGACTTGGACCCAGACTCAATATATGTATGATTGAGACTTGGACTCAGACTCAATCTGTATGACTGGGGACTTGGACCCAGACTCAATCTGTATGACTGGGGCCTTGGACTCAGACTCAATCTGTATGACAGGGGACTTGGACCCAGACTCAATCTGTATGACTGGGGACTTGGACCCAGACTCAATATATGTATGATTGAGACTTGGACTCAGACTCAATATGTATGACTGGGGACTTGGACCCAGACTCAATCTGTATGACTGGGGCCTTGGACTCAGACTCAATCTGTATGACTGGGGACTTCGACTTAGACTAAATCTGTGTGACAGGGGCCTTGGACTCAGACTCAATCTGTATGACAGGGGACTTGGATTCAGACGCTATCTGTATGACTGGGGCCTTAGACTCAGACTCAATCTGTATGACAGGGGACTTGGACTCAGACTCAATCTGTATGACAGGGGACTTGGACTCAGACTCAATCTGTATGACAGGGGACTTGGACTCAGACTCAATCTGCATGACAGGGGACTTGGACTCAGACTCAATCTGTATGACAGGGGACTTGGACTCAGACTCAATCTGTATGACTGGGGACTTGGACTCAGACTCAATATATGTATGATTGAGACTTGGACCCAGACTCAATCTGTATGACTGGGGACTTGGACCCAGACTCAATCTGTATGACAGGGGACTTGGACCCAGACTCAATGAGTATGACAGGGGACTTAGACTCAGACTCAATCTGTATGACTGGGGACTTAGACTCAGACTCAATCTGTATGACAGGGGACTTGGACTCAGACTCAATCTGTATGACAGGGGACTTGGACTCAGACTCAATCTGTATGACAGGGGACTTGGACTCAGAGTCAATATGTATGACAGGGGACTTGGACCCAGACTCAATATATGTATGATTGAGACTTGGACTCAGACTCAATATGTATGACTGGGGACTTGGACCCAGACTCAATCTGTATGACTGGGGCCTTGGACTCAGACTCAATCTATATGACTGAGGACTTGGACTTAGACTAAATCTGTGTGACAGGGGCCTTGGACTCAGACTCAATCTGTGTGACAGGGAACTTGGACTCAGACTCTATCTGTATGACTGGGGCCTTAGACTCAGACTCAATCTGTATGACAGGGGACTTGGACTCAGACTCAATCTGTATGACAGGGGACTTGGACTCAGACTCAATCTGTATGACTGGGGACTTGGACCCAGACTCAATCTGTATGACAGGGGACTTGGACTCAGACTCAATCTGTATGACAGGGGACTTGGACTCAGACTCAATCTGTATGACAGGGGACTTGGACCCAGACTCAATCAGTATGACAGGGGACTTGGACTTAGACTCAATCTGTATGACTGGGGACTTGGACCCAGACTCAATCTGTATGACTGGGGACTTGGACCCAGACTCAATCTGTATGACAGGGGACGTGGACTCAGACTCAATCTGTATGACTGGGGCCTTGGACTCAGACTCAATCTGTATGACAGGGGACTTGGACCCAGACTCAATCTGTATGACTGGGGACTTGGACCCAGACTCAATCTGTATGACAGGGGACTTGGACCCAGACTCAATCAGTATGACAGGGGACTTAGACTCAGACTCAATCTGTATGACAGGGGACTTGGACTCAGACTCAATCAGTATGACAGGGGACTTTGACTCAGACTCAATCTGTATGACAGGGGCCTTGGACTCAGACTCAATCTGTGTGACAGGGAACTTGGACTCAGACTCTATCTGTATGACTGGGGCCTTAGACTCAGACTCAATCTGTATGACAGGGGACTTGGACTCAGACTCAATCTGTATGACAGGGGACTTGGACTCAGACTCAATCTGTATGACTGGGGACTTGGACCCAGACTCAATCTGTATGACAGGGGACTTGGACTCAGACTCAATCTGTATGACAGGGGACTTGGACTCAGACTCAATCTGTATGACAGGGGACTTGGACCCAGACTCAATCAGTATGACAGGGGACTTGGACTTAGACTCAATCTGTATGACTGGGGACTTGGACCCAGACTCAATCTGTATGACTGGGGACTTGGACCCAGACTCAATCTGTATGACAGGGGACGTGGACTCAGACTCAATCTGTATGACTGGGGCCTTGGACTCAGACTCAATCTGTATGACAGGGGACTTGGACCCAGACTCAATCTGTATGACTGGGGACTTGGACCCAGACTCAATCTGTATGACAGGGGACTTGGACCCAGACTCAATCAGTATGACAGGGGACTTAGACTCAGACTCAATCTGTATGACAGGGGACTTGGACTCAGACTCAATCAGTATGACAGGGGACTTTGACTCAGACTCAATCTGTATGACAGGGGACTTGGACTCAGACTCAATCTGTATGACAGGGGACTTGGACTCAGACTCTATCTGTATGACAGGGGACTAGGACTCAGACTCTATCTGTATGACTGGGGCCTTAGACTCAGACTCAATCTGTATGACAGGGGACTTGGACTCAGACTCAATCTGTATGACAGGGGACTTGGACTCAGACTCAATCTGTATGACTGGGGACTTGGACCCAGACTCAATCTGTATGACAGGGGACTTGGACTCAGACTCAATCTGTATGACAGGGGACTTGGACTCAGACTCAATCTGTATGACAGGGGACTTGGACCCAGACTCAATCGGTATGACAGGGGACTTGGACTCAGACTCAATCTGTATGACTGGGGACTTGGACCCAGACTCAATATATGTATGATTGAGACTTGGACTCAGACTCAATCTGTATGACTGGGGACTTGGACCCAGACTCAATCTGTATGACAGGGGACGTGGACTCGGACTCAATCTGTATGACTGGGGCCTTGGACTCAGACTCAATCTGTATGACTGGGGACTTGGACCCAGACTCAATCTGTATGACAGGGGACGTGGACTCAGACTCAATCTGTATGACTGGGGCCTTAGACTCAGACTCAATCTGTATGACAGGGGACTTGGACTCAGACTCAATCTGTATGACAGGGGACTTGGACTCAGACTCAATCTGTATGACTGGGGACTTGGACCCAGACTCAATCTGTATGACAGGGGACTTGGACTCAGACTCAATCTGTATGACAGGGGACTTGGACTCAGACTCAATCTGTATGACAGGGGACTTGGACCCAGACTCAATCAGTATGACAGGGGACTTGGACTCAGACTCAATCTGTATGACTGGGGACTTGGACCCAGACTCAATATATGTATGATTGAGACATGGACTCAGACTCAATCTGTATGACTGGGGACTTGGACCCAGACTCAATCTGTATGACAGGGGACGTGGACTCAGACTCAATCTGTATGACTGGGGCCTTGGACTCAGACTCAATCTGTATGACAGGGGCCTTGGACTCAGACTCAATCTGTATGACTGGGGACTTGGACTCAGAGTCAATCTGTATGACTGGGGACTTGGACTCAGTCTCAATATGTATGACAGGGGCCTTTGACTCAGACTCAATCTGTATGACTGGGGACTTGGACCCAGACTCAATATGTATAGGAGGGGACTTGGACCCAGACTCAATCAGTTGGACAGGGGACTTGGACTCAGACTCAATCTGTATGACTGGGGACTTGGACCCAGACTCAATATATGTATGATTGAGACTTGGACTCAGACTCAATCTGTATGACTGGGGACTTGTACCCAGACTCAATCTGTATGACTGGGGCCTTGGACTCAGACTCAATCTGTATGACAGGGGACTTGGACCCAGACTCAATCTGTATGACTGGGGACTTGGACCCAGACTCAATATATGTATGATTGAGACTTGGACTCAGACTCAATATGTATGACTGGGGACTTGGACCCAGACTCAATCTGTATGACTGGGGCCTTGGACTCAGACTCAATCTGTATGACTGGGGACTTGGACTTAGACTAAATCTGTGTGACAGGGGCCTTGGACTCAGACTCAATCTGTATGACAGGGGACTTGGATTCAGACTCTATCTGTATGACTGGGGCCTTAGACTCAGACTCAATCTGTATGACAGGGGACTTGGACTAAGACTCAATCTGTATGACAGGGGACTTGGACTCAGACTCAATCTGTATGACAGGGGACTTGGACTCAGACTCAATCTGCATGACAGGGGACTTGGACTCAGACTCAATCTGTATGACAGGGGACTTGGACTCAGACTCAATCTGTATGACTGGGGACTTGGACTCAGACTCAATATATGTATGATTGAGACTTGGACCCAGACTCAATCTGTATGACTGGGGACTTGGACCCAGACTCAATCTGTATGACAGGGGACTTGGACCCAGACTCAATGAGTATGACAGGGGACTTAGACTCAGACTCAATCTGTATGACTGGGGACTTAGACTCAGACTCAATCTGTATGACAGGGGACTTGGACTCAGACTCAATCTGTATGACAGGGGACTTGGACTCAGACTCAATCTGTATGACAGGGGACTTGGACTCAGAGTCAATATGTATGACAGGGGACTTGGACCCAGACTCAATCAGTATGACAGGGGACTTGGACTCAGACTCAATCTGTATGACTGGGGACTTGGACCCAGACTCAATCTGTATGACTGGGGACTTGGACCCAGACTCAATCTGTATGACAGGGGACTTGGACTCAGACTCAATCAGTATGACAGGGGACTTGGACTCAGACTCAATCTGTATGACAGGGGACTTGGACTCAGACTCAATCAGTATGACAGGGGACTTGGACTCAGACTCAATCTGTATGACAGGGGACTTGGACTCAGACTCAATCTATATGACAGGGGACGTGGACTCAGACTCAATCTGTATGACTGGGGCCTTGGACTCAGACTCAATCTGTATGACAGGGGACTTGGACCCAGACTCAATCTGTATGACTGGGGACTTGGACCCAGACTCAATCTGTATGACAGGGGACTTGGACCCAGACTCAATCAGTATGACAGGGGACTTAGACTCAGACTCAATCTGTATGACAGGGGACTTGGACTCAGACTCAATCAGTATGACAGGGGACTTGGACTCAGACTCAATCTGTATGACAGGGGACTTGGACTCAGACTCAATCTGTATGACAGGGGACTTGGACTCAGACTCTATCTGTATGACAGGGGACTAGGACTCAGACTCTATCTGTATGACTGGGGCCTTAGACTCAGACTCAATCTGTATGACAGGGGACTTGGACTCAGACTCAATCTGTATGACAGGGGACTTGGACTCAGACTCAATCTGTATGACTGGGGACTTGGACCCAGACTCAATCTGTATGACAGGGGACTTGGACTCAGACTCAATCTGTATGACAGGGGACTTGGACTCAGACTCAATCTGTATGACAGGGGACTTGGACCCAGACTCAATCAGTATGACAGGGGACTTGGACTCAGACTCAATCTGTATGACTGGGGACTTGGACCCAGACTCAATATATGTATGATTGAGACATGGACTCAGACTCAATCTGTATGACTGGGGACTTGGACCCAGACTCAATCTGTATGACAGGGGACGTGGACTCAGACTCAATCTGTATGACTGGGGCCTTGGACTCAGACTCAATCTGTATGACAGGGGCCTTGGACTCAGACTCAATCTGTATGACAGGGGACTTGGACTCAGAGTCAATCTGTATGACTGGGGACTTGGACTCAGTCTCAATATGTATGACAGGGGCCTTTGACTCAGACTCAATCTGTATGACTGGGGACTTGGACCCAGACTCAATATGTATAACAGGGGACTTGGACCCAGACTCAATCAGTTGGACAGGGGACTTGGACTCAGACTCAATCTGTATGACTGGGGACTTGGACCCAGACTCAATATATGTATGATTGAGACTTGGACTCAGACTCAATCTGTATGACTGGGGACTTGGACCCAGACTCAATCTGTATGACTGGGGCCTTGGACTCAGACTCAATCTGTATGACAGGGGACTTGGACCCAGACTCAATCTGTATGACTGGGGACTTGGACCCAGACTCAATATATGTATGATTGAGACTTGGACTCAGACTCAATATGTATGACTGGGGACTTGGACCCAGACTCAATCTGTATGACTGGGGCCTTGGACTCAGACTCAATCTGTATGACTGGGGACTTGGACTTAGACTAAATCTGTGTGACAGGGGCCTTGGACTCAGACTCAATCTGTATGACAGGGGACTTGGATTCAGACGCTATCTGTATGACTGGGGCCTTAGACTCAGACTCAATCTGTATGACAGGGGACTTGGACTCAGACTCAATCTGTATGACAGGGGACTTGGACTCAGACTCAATCTGCATGACAGGGGACTTGGACTCAGACTCAATCTGTATGACAGGGGACTTGGACTCAGACTCAATCTGTATGACTGGGGACTTGGACTCAGACTCAATATATGTATGACTGGGGACTTGGACCCAGACTCAATCTGTATGACTGGGGACTTGGACCCAGACTCAATCTGTATGACAGGGGACTTGGACCCAGACTCAATGAGTATGACAGGGGACTTAGACTCAGACTCAATCTGTATGACTGGGGACTTAGACTCAGACTCAATCTGTATGACAGGGGACTTGGACTCAGACTCAATCTGTATGACAGGGGACTTGGACTCAGAGTCAATATGTATGACAGGGGACTTGGACCCAGACTCAATCAGTATGACAGGGGACTTGGACTCAGACTCAATCTGTATGACTGGGGACTTGGACCCAGACTCAATCTGTATGACTGGGGACTTGGACCCAGACTCAATCTGTATGACAGGGGACTTGGACTCAGACTCAATCAGTATGACAGGGGACTTGGACTCAGACTCAATCTGAATGACAGGGGACTTGGACTCAGACTCAATCAGTATGACAGGGGACTTGGACTCAGACTCAATCTGTATGACAGGGGACTTGGACTCAGACTCAATCTGTATGACAGGGGACTTGGACTCAGACTCAATATGTATGACAGGGGACTTGGACCCAGACTCAATCTGTATGACAGGGGACTTGGACTCAGACTCAATCTGTATGACAGGGGACTTGGACTCAGACTCAATCTGTATGACAGGGGACTTGGACCCAGACTCAATCAGTATGACAGGGGACTTGGACTTAGACTCAATCTGTATGACTGGGGACTTGGACCCAGACTCAATCTGTATGACTGGGGACTTGGACCCAGACTCAATCTATATGACAGGGGACGTGGACTCAGACTCAATCTGTATGACAGGGAACTTGGACTCAGACTCTATCTGTATGACTGGGGCCTTAGACTCAGACTCAATCTGTATGACTGGGGACTTGGACTCAGACTCAATCTGTATGACAGGGGACTTGGACTCAGACTCAATCTGTATGACAGGGGACTTGGACTCAGACTCAATCTGTATGACTGGGGACTTGGACCCAGACTCAATCTGTATGACAGGGGACTTGGACTCAGACTCAATCTGTATGACAGGGGACTTGGACTCAGACTCAATCTGTATGACAGGGGACTTGGACCCAGACTCAATCAGTATGACAGGGGACTTGGACTTAGACTCAATCTGTATGACTGGGGACTTGGACCCAGACTCAATCTGTATGACTGGGGACTTGGACCCAGACTCAATCTATATGACAGGGGACGTGGACTCAGACTCAATCTGTATGACTGGGGCCTTGGACTCAGACTCAATCTGTATGACAGGGGACTTGGACCCAGACTCAATCTGTATGACTGGGGACTTGGACCCAGACTCAATCTGTATGACAGGGGACTTGGACCCAGACTCAATCAGTATGACAGGGGACTTAGACTCAGACTCAATCTGTATGACAGGGGACTTGGACTCAGACTCAATCAGTATGACAGGGGACTTGGACTCAGACTCAATCTGTATGACAGGGGACTTGGACTCAGACTCAATCTGTATGACAGGGGACTTGGACTCAGACTCTATCTGTATGACAGGGGACTAGGACTCAGACTCTATCTGTATGACTGGGGCCTTAGACTCAGACTCAATCTGTATGACAGGGGACTTGGACTCAGACTCAATCTGTATGACAGGGGACTTGGACTCAGACTCAATCTGTATGACTGGGGACTTGGACCCAGACTCAATATGTATAACAGGGGACTTGGACCCAGACTCAATCAGTTGGACAGGGGACTTGGACTCAGACTCAATCTGTATGACTGGGGACTTGGACCCAGACTCAATATATGTATGATTGAGACTTGGACTCAGACTCAATCTGTATGACTGGGGACTTGGACCCAGACTCAATCTGTATGACTGGGGCCTTGGACTCAGACTCAATCTGTATGACAGGGGACTTGGACCCAGACTCAATCTGTATGACTGGGGACTTGGACCCAGACTCAATATATGTATGATTGAGACTTGGACTCAGACTCAATATGTATGACTGGGGACTTGGACCCAGACTCAATCTGTATGACTGGGGCCTTGGACTCAGACTCAATCTGTATGACTGGGGACTTGGACTTAGACTAAATCTGTGTGACAGGGGCCTTGGACTCAGACTCAATCTGTATGACAGGGGACTTGGATTCAGACTCTATCTGTATGACTGGGGCCTTAGACTCAGACTCAATCTGTATGACAGGGGACTTGGACTAAGACTCAATCTGTATGACAGGGGACTTGGACTCAGACTCAATCTGTATGACAGGGGACTTGGACTCAGACTCAATCTGCATGACAGGGGACTTGGACTCAGACTCAATCTGTATGACAGGGGACTTGGACTCAGACTCAATCTGTATGACTGGGGACTTGGACTCAGACTCAATATATGTATGATTGAGACTTGGACCCAGACTCAATCTGTATGACTGGGGACTTGGACCCAGACTCAATCTGTATGACAGGGGACTTGGACCCAGACTCAATGAGTATGACAGGGGACTTAGACTCAGACTCAATCTGTATGACTGGGGACTTAGACTCAGACTCAATCTGTATGACAGGGGACTTGGACTCAGACTCAATCTGTATGACAGGGGACTTGGACTCAGACTCAATCTGTATGACAGGGGACTTGGACTCAGAGTCAATATGTATGACAGGGGACTTGGACCCAGACTCAATCAGTATGACAGGGGACTTGGACTCAGACTCAATCTGTATGACTGGGGACTTGGACCCAGACTCAATCTGTATGACTGGGGACTTGGACCCAGACTCAATCTGTATGACAGGGGACTTGGACTCAGACTCAATCAGTATGACAGGGGACTTGGACTCAGACTCAATCTGTATGACAGGGGACTTGGACTCAGACTCAATCAGTATGACAGGGGACTTGGACTCAGACTCAATCTGTATGACAGGGGACTTGGACTCAGACTCAATCTATATGACAGGGGACGTGGACTCAGACTCAATCTGTATGACTGGGGCCTTGGACTCAGACTCAATCTGTATGACAGGGGACTTGGACCCAGACTCAATCTGTATGACTGGGGACTTGGACCCAGACTCAATCTGTATGACAGGGGACTTGGACCCAGACTCAATCAGTATGACAGGGGACTTAGACTCAGACTCAATCTGTATGACAGGGGACTTGGACTCAGACTCAATCAGTATGACAGGGGACTTGGACTCAGACTCAATCTGTATGACAGGGGACTTGGACTCAGACTCAATCTGTATGACAGGGGACTTGGACTCAGACTCTATCTGTATGACAGGGGACTAGGACTCAGACTCTATCTGTATGACTGGGGCCTTAGACTCAGACTCAATCTGTATGACAGGGGACTTGGACTCAGACTCAATCTGTATGACAGGGGACTTGGACTCAGACTCAATCTGTATGACTGGGGACTTGGACCCAGACTCAATCTGTATGACAGGGGACTTGGACTCAGACTCAATCTGTATGACAGGGGACTTGGACTCAGACTCAATCTGTATGACAGGGGACTTGGACCCAGACTCCATCAGTATGACAGGGGACTTGGACTCAGACTCAATCTGTATGACTGGGGACTTGGACCCAGACTCAATATATGTATGATTGAGACATGGACTCAGACTCAATCTGTATGACAAGGGCCTTGGACCCAGACTCAATCTGTATGACAGGGGACGTGGACTCAGACTCAATCTGTATGACTGGGGCCTTGGACTCAGACTCAATCTGTATGACAGGGGCCTTGGACTCAGACTCAATCTGTATGACAGGGGACTTGGACTCAGAGTCAATCTGTATGACTGGGGACTTGGACTCAGTCTCAATATGTATGACAGGGGCCTTTGACTCAGACTCAATCTGTATGACTGGGGACTTGGACCCAGACTCAATATGTATAACAGGGGACTTGGACCCAGACTCAATCAGTTGGACAGGGGACTTGGACTCAGACTCAATCTGTATGACTGGGGACTTGGACCCAGACTCAATATATGTATGATTGAGACTTGGACTCAGACTCAATCTGTATGACTGGGGACTTGGACCCAGACTCAATCTGTATGACTGGGGCCTTGGACTCAGACTCAATCTGTATGACAGGGGACTTGGACCCAGACTCAATCTGTATGACTGGGGACTTGGACCCAGACTCAATATATGTATGATTGAGACTTGGACTCAGACTCAATATGTATGACTGGGGACTTGGACCCAGACTCAATCTGTATGACTGGGGCCTTGGACTCAGACTCAATCTGTATGACTGGGGACTTCGACTTAGACTAAATCTGTGTGACAGGGGCCTTGGACTCAGACTCAATCTGTATGACAGGGGACTTGGATTCAGACGCTATCTGTATGACTGGGGCCTTAGACTCAGACTCAATCTGTATGACAGGGGACTTGGACTCAGACTCAATCTGTATGACAGGGGACTTGGACTCAGACTCAATCTGTATGACAGGGGACTTGGACTCAGACTCAATCTGCATGACAGGGGACTTGGACTCAGACTCAATCTGTATGACAGGGGACTTGGACTCAGACTCAATCTGTATGACTGGGGACTTGGACTCAGACTCAATATATGTATGATTGAGACTTGGACCCAGACTCAATCTGTATGACTGGGGACTTGGACCCAGACTCAATCTGTATGACAGGGGACTTGGACCCAGACTCAATGAGTATGACAGGGGACTTAGACTCAGACTCAATCTGTATGACTGGGGACTTAGACTCAGACTCAATCTGTATGACAGGGGACTTGGACTCAGACTCAATCTGTATGACAGGGGACTTGGACTCAGACTCAATCTGTATGACAGGGGACTTGGACTCAGAGTCAATATGTATGACAGGGGACTTGGACCCAGACTCAATATATGTATGATTGAGACTTGGACTCAGACTCAATATGTATGACTGGGGACTTGGACCCAGACTCAATCTGTATGACTGGGGCCTTGGACTCAGACTCAATCTATATGACTGAGGACTTGGACTTAGACTAAATCTGTGTGACAGGGGCCTTGGACTCAGACTCAATCTGTGTGACAGGGAACTTGGACTCAGACTCTATCTGTATGACTGGGGCCTTAGACTCAGACTCAATCTGTATGACAGGGGACTTGGACTCAGACTCAATCTGTATGACAGGGGACTTGGACTCAGACTCAATCTGTATGACTGGGGACTTGGACCCAGACTCAATCTGTATGACAGGGGACTTGGACTCAGACTCAATCTGTATGACAGGGGACTTGGACTCAGACTCAATCTGTATGACAGGGGACTTGGACCCAGACTCAATCAGTATGACAGGGGACTTGGACTTAGACTCAATCTGTATGACTGGGGACTTGGACCCAGACTCAATCTGTATGACTGGGGACTTGGACCCAGACTCAATCTGTATGACAGGGGACGTGGACTCAGACTCAATCTGTATGACTGGGGCCTTGGACTCAGACTCAATCTGTATGACAGGGGACTTGGACCCAGACTCAATCTGTATGACTGGGGACTTGGACCCAGACTCAATCTGTATGACAGGGGACTTGGACCCAGACTCAATCAGTATGACAGGGGACTTGGACTTAGACTCAATCTGTATGACTGGGGACTTGGACCCAGACTCAATCTGTATGACTGGGGACTTGGACCCAGACTCAATCTGTATGACAGGGGACGTGGACTCAGACTCAATCTGTATGACTGGGGCCTTGGACTCAGACTCAATCTGTATGACAGGGGACTTGGACCCAGACTCAATCTGTATGACTGGGGACTTGGACCCAGACTCAATCTGTATGACAGGGGACTTGGACCCAGACTCAATCAGTATGACAGGGGACTTAGACTCAGACTCAATCTGTATGACAGGGGACTTGGACTCAGACTCAATCAGTATGACAGGGGACTTTGACTCAGACTCAATCTGTATGACAGGGGACTTGGACTCAGACTCAATCTGTATGACAGGGGACTTGGACTCAGACTCTATCTGTATGACAGGGGACTAGGACTCAGACTCTATCTGTATGACTGGGGCCTTAGACTCAGACTCAATCTGTATGACAGGGGACTTGGACTCAGACTCAATCTGTATGACAGGGGACTTGGACTCAGACTCAATCTGTATGACTGGGGACTTGGACCCAGACTCAATCTGTATGACAGGGGACTTGGACTCAGACTCAATCTGTATGACAGGGGACTTGGACTCAGACTCAATCTGTATGACAGGGGACTTGGACCCAGACTCAATCGGTATGACAGGGGACTTGGACTCAGACTCAATCTGTATGACTGGGGACTTGGACCCAGACTCAATATATGTATGATTGAGACTTGGACTCAGACTCAATCTGTATGACTGGGGACTTGGACCCAGACTCAATCTGTATGACAGGGGACGTGGACTCGGACTCAATCTGTATGACTGGGGCCTTGGACTCAGACTCAATCTGTATGACTGGGGACTTGGACCCAGACTCAATCTGTATGACAGGGGACGTGGACTCAGACTCAATCTGTATGACTGGGGCCTTGGACTCAGACTCAATCTGTATGACAGGGGCCTTGGACTCAGACTCAATCTGTATGACAGGGGACTTGGACTCAGAGTCAATCTGTATGACTGGGGACTTGGACTCAGTCTCAATATGTATGACAGGGGCCTTTGACTCAGACTCAATCTGTATGACTGGGGACTTGGACCCAGACTCAATATGTATAACAGGGGACTTGGACCCAGACTCAATCAGTTGGACAGGGGACTTGGACTCAGACTCAATCTGTATGACTGGGGACTTGGACCCAGACTCAATATATGTATGATTGAGACTTGGACTCAGACTCAATCTGTATGACTGGGGACTTGGACCCAGACTCAATCTGTATGACTGGGGCCTTGGACTCAGACTCAATCTGTATGACAGGGGACTTGGACCCAGACTCAATCTGTATGACTGGGGACTTGGACCCAGACTCAATATATGTATGATTGAGACTTGGACTCAGACTCAATATGTATGACTGGGGACTTGGACCCAGACTCAATCTGTATGACTGGGGCCTTGGACTCAGACTCAATCTGTATGACTGGGGACTTGGACTTAGACTAAATCTGTGTGACAGGGGCCTTGGACTCAGACTCAATCTGTATGACAGGGGACTTGGATTCAGACGCTATCTGTATGACTGGGGCCTTAGACTCAGACTCAATCTGTATGACAGGGGACTTGGACTCAGACTCAATCTGTATGACAGGGGACTTGGACTCAGACTCAATCTGTATGACAGGGGACTTGGACTCAGACTCAATCTGCATGACAGGGGACTTGGACTCAGACTCAATCTGTATGACAGGGGACTTGGACTCAGACTCAATCTGTATGACTGGGGACTTGGACTCAGACTCAATATATGTATGATTGAGACTTGGACCCAGACTCAATCTGTATGACTGGGGACTTGGACCCAGACTCAATCTGTATGACAGGGGACTTGGACCCAGACTCAATGAGTATGACAGGGGACTTAGACTCAGACTCAATCTGTATGACTGGGGACTTAGACTCAGACTCAATCTGTATGACAGGGGACTTGGACTCAGACTCAATCTGTATGACAGGGGACTTGGACTCAGACTCAATCTGTATGACAGGGGACTTGGACTCAGAGTCAATATGTATGACAGGGGACTTGGACCCAGACTCAATATATGTATGATTGAGACTTGGACTCAGACTCAATATGTATGACTGGGGACTTGGACCCAGACTCAATCTGTATGACTGGGGCCTTGGACTCAGACTCAATCTATATGACTGAGGACTTGGACTTAGACTAAATCTGTGTGACAGGGGCCTTGGACTCAGACTCAATCTGTATGACAGGGAACTTGGACTCAGACTCTATCTGTATGACTGGGGCCTTAGACTCAGACTCAATCTGTATGACAGGGGACTTGGACTCAGACTCAATCTGTATGACAGGGGACTTGGACTCAGACTCAATCTGTATGACTGGGGACTTGGACCCAGACTCAATCTGTATGACAGGGGACTTGGACTCAGACTCAATCTGTATGACAGGGGACTTGGACTCAGACTCAATCTGTATGACAGGGGACTTGGACCCAGACTCAATCAGTATGACAGGGGACTTGGACTTAGACTCAATCTGTATGACTGGGGACTTGGACCCAGACTCAATCTGTATGACTGGGGACTTGGACCCAGACTCAATCTATATGACAGGGGACGTGGACTCAGACTCAATCTGTATGACTGGGGCCTTGGACTCAGACTCAATCTGTATGACAGGGGACTTGGACCCAGACTCAATCTGTATGACTGGGGACTTGGACCCAGACTCAATCTGTATGACAGGGGACTTGGACCCAGACTCAATCAGTATGACAGGGGACTTAGACTCAGACTCAATCTGTATGACAGGGGACTTGGACTCAGACTCAATCAGTATGACAGGGGACTTTGACTCAGACTCAATCTGTATGACAGGGGACTTGGACTCAGACTCAATCTGTATGACAGGGGACTTGGACTCAGACTCTATCTGTATGACAGGGGACTAGGACTCAGACTCTATCTGTATGACTGGGGCCTTAGACTCAGACTCAATCTGTATGACAGGGGACTTGGACTCAGACTCAATCTGTATGACAGGGGACTTGGACTCAGACTCAATCTGTATGACTGGGGACTTGGACCCAGACTCAATCTGTATGACAGGGGACTTGGACTCAGACTCAATCTGTATGACAGGGGACTTGGACTCAGACTCAATCTGTATGACAGGGGACTTGGACCCAGACTCAATCGGTATGACAGGGGACTTGGACTCAGACTCAATCTGTATGACTGGGGACTTGGACCCAGACTCAATATATGTATGATTGAGACTTGGACTCAGACTCAATCTGTATGACTGGGGACTTGGACCCAGACTCAATCTGTATGACAGGGGACGTGGACTCGGACTCAATCTGTATGACTGGGGCCTTGGACTCAGACTCAATCTGTATGACAAGGGCCTTGGACTCAGACTCAATCTGTATGACAGGGGACTTGGACTCAGAGTCAATCTGTATGACTGGGGACTTGGACTCAGTCTCAATATGTATGACAGGGGCCTTTGACTCAGACTCAATCTGTATGACTGGGGACTTGGACCCAGACTCAATATGTATAACAGGGGACTTGGACCCAGACTCAATCAGTATGACAGGGGACTTGGACTCAGACTCAATCTGTATGACTGGGGACTTGGACCCAGACTCAATATATGTATGATTGAGACTTGGACTCAGACTCAATCTGTATGACTGGGGACTTGGACCCAGATTCAATCTGTATGACAGGGGACGTGGACTCAGACTCAATCTGTATGACTGGGGCCTTGGACTCAGACTCAATCTGTATGACAGGGGCCTTGGACTCAGACTCAATCTGTATGACAGGGGACTTGGACTCAGACTCAATCTGTATGACAGGGGACTTGGACTCAGACTCTATCTGTATGACAGGGGACTTGGACTCAGACTCAATCTGTATGACAGGGGACTTGGACTCAGAGTCAAAATGTATGACAGGGGACTTGGACTCAGACTCAATCTGTATGACAGGGGACTTGGACTCAGACTCAATCTGTATGACAGGGGCCTTGGACTCAGACTCTATCTGTATGACAGGGGCCTTGGACTCAGACTCAATCTGTATGACAGGGGACTTGGACCCAGACTCAATCTGTATGACAGGGGACTTGGACTCAGACTCAATCTGTATGACAGGGGCCTTGGACTCAGACTCTATCTGTATGACTGGGGCATTGGACTCAGACTCTATCTGTATGACAGGGGCCTTGGACTCAGACTCAATCTGTATGACAGGGGCCTTGGACTCAGACTCAATCTGTATGACAGGGGACTTGGACTCAGACTCAATCTGTATGACAGGGGACTTGGACTCAGACTCAATCTGTATGACAGGGGCCTTGGACTCAGACTCTATCTGTATGACAGGGGCCTTGGACTCAGACTCAATCTGTATGAAAGGATACTTGGACTCAGACTCAATCGGTATGACAGGGGACTTGGACTCAGACTCAATCTGTATGACTGGGGACTTGGACCCAGACTCAATATATGTATGATTGAGACTTGGACTCAGACTCAATCTGTATGACTGGGGACTTGGACCCAGACTCAATCTGTATGACAGGGGACGTGGACTCGGACTCAATCTGTATGACTGGGGCCTTGGACTCAGACTCAATCTGTATGACAAGGGCCTTGGACTCAGACTCAATCTGTATGACAGGGGACTTGGACTCAGAGTCAATCTGTATGACTGGGGACTTGGACTCAGTCTCAATATGTATGACAGGGGCCTTTGACTCAGACTCAATCTGTATGACTGGGGACTTGGACCCAGACTCAATATGTATAACAGGGGACTTGGACCCAGACTCAATCAGTATGACAGGGGACTTGGACTCAGACTCAATCTGTATGACTGGGGACTTGGACCCAGACTCAATATATGTATGATTGAGACTTGGACTCAGACTCAATCTGTATGACTGGGGACTTGGACCCAGATTCAATCTGTATGACAGGGGACGTGGACTCAGACTCAATCTGTATGACTGGGGCCTTGGACTCAGACTCAATCTGTATGACAGGGGCCTTGGACTCAGACTCAATCTGTATGACAGGGGACTTGGACTCAGACTCAATCTGTATGACAGGGGACTTGGACTCAGACTCTATCTGTATGACAGGGGACTTGGACTCAGACTCAATCTGTATGACAGGGGACTTGGACTCAGAGTCAAAATGTATGACAGGGGACTTGGACTCAGACTCAATCTGTATGACAGGGGACTTGGACTCAGACTCAATCTGTATGACAGGGGCCTTGGACTCAGACTCTATCTGTATGACAGGGGCCTTGGACTCAGACTCAATCTGTATGACAGGGGACTTGGACCCAGACTCAATCTGTATGACAGGGGACTTGGACTCAGACTCAATCTGTATGACAGGGGCCTTGGACTCAGACTCTATCTGTATGACTGGGGCATTGGACTCAGACTCTATCTGTATGACAGGGGCCTTGGACTCAGACTCAATCTGTATGACAGGGGCCTTGGACTCAGACTCAATCTGTATGACAGGGGACTTGGACTCAGACTCAATCTGTATGACAGGGGACTTGGACTCAGACTCAATCTGTATGACAGGGGCCTTGGACTCAGACTCTATCTGTATGACAGGGGCCTTGGACTCAGACTCAATCTGTATGAAAGGATACTTGGACTCAGACTCAATCTGTATGACAGGGGCCTTGGACTCAGACTCAATCTGTATGAAAGGATACTTGGACTCAGACTCAATCTGTATGACAGGGGCCTTGGACTCAGACTCAATCTGTATAACAGGGGACTTGGACTCAGACTCTATCTGTATGACAGGGGACTTGGACTCAGACTCAATCTGTATGACAGGGGCCTTGGACTCAGACTCTATCTGTATGACAGGGGACTTGGACTCAGACTCAATCTGTATGACAGGGGACTTGGACTCAGACTCAATCTGTATGACAGGGGACTTGGACTCAGACTCTATCTGTATGACAGGGGACTTGGACTCAGACTCAATCTGTATGACAGGGGACTTGGACTCAGACTCAATCTGCATGACAGGGGACTTGGACTCAGACTCAATCTGTATGACAGGGGACTTGGACTCAGACTCAATCTGTATGACTGGGGACTTGGACTCAGACTCAATATATGTATGATTGAGACTTGGACCCAGACTCAATCTGTATGACTGGGGACTTGGACCCAGACTCAATCTGTATGACAGGGGACTTGGACCAAGACTCAATGAGTATGACAGGGGACTTAGACTCAGACTCAATCTGTATGACTGGGGACTTAGACTCAGACTCAATCTGTATGACAGGGGACTTGGACTCAGACTCAATCTGTATGACAGGGGACATGGACTCAGACTCAATCTGTATGACAGGGGACTTGGACTCAGAGTCAATATGTATGACAGGGGACTTGGACTCAGACTCAATCTGTATGACAGGGGACTTGGACTCAGACTCAATCTGTATGACAGGGGACTTGGACTCAGACTCTATCTGTATGACAGGGGACTAGGACTCAGACTCTATCTGTATGACTGGGGCCTTAGACTCAGACTCAATCTGTATGACAGGGGACTTGGACTCAGACTCAATCTGTATGACAGGGGACTTGGACTCAGACTCAATCTGTATGACTGGGGACTTGGACCCAGACTCAATCTGTATGACAGGGGACTTGGACTCAGACTCAATCTGTATGACAGGGGACTTGGACTCAGACTCAATCTGTATGACAGGGGACTTGGACCCAGACTCAATCAGTATGACAGGGGACTTGGACTCAGACTCAATCTGTATGACTGGGGACTTGGACCCAGACTCAATATATGTATGATTGAGACATGGACTCAGACTCAATCTGTATGACTGGGGACTTGGACCCAGACTCAATCTGTATGACAGGGGACGTGGACTCAGACTCAATCTGTATGACTGGGGCCTTGGACTCAGACTCAATCAGTATGACAGGGGCCTTGGACTCAGACTCAATCTGTATGACAGGGGACTTGGACTCAGAGTCAATCTGTATGACTGGGGACTTGGACTCAGTCTCAATATGTATGACAGGGGCCTTTGACTCAGACTCAATCTGTATGACTGGGGACTTGGACCCAGACTCAATATGTATAACAGGGGACTTGGACCCAGACTCAATCAGTTGGACAGGGGACTTGGACTCAGACTCAATCTGTATGACTGGGGACTTGGACCCAGACTCAATATATGTATGATTGAGACTTGGACTCAGACTCAATCTGTATGACTGGGGACTTGGACCCAGACTCAATCTGTATGACTGGGGCCTTGGACTCAGACTCAATCTGTATGACAGGGGACTTGGACCCAGACTCAATCTGTATGACTGGGGACTTGGACCCAGACTCAATATATGTATGATTGAGACTTGGACTCAGACTCAATATGTATGACTGGGGACTTGGACCCACGACTCAATCTGTATGACTGGGGCCTTGGACTCAGACTCAATCTGTATGACTGGGGACTTGGACTTAGACTAAATCTGTGTGACAGGGGCCTTGGACTCAGACTCAATCTGTATGACAGGGGACTTGGATTCAGACGCTATCTGTATGACTGGGGCCTTAGACTCAGACTCAATCTGTATGACAGGGGACTTGGACTCAGACTCAATCTGTATGACAGGGGACTTGGACTCAGACTCAATCTGTATGACAGGGGACTTGGACTCAGACTCAATCTGTATGACAGGGGACTTGGACTCAGACTCTATCTGTATGACAGGGGACTTGGACTCAGACTCAATCTGTATGACAGGGGACTTGGACTCAGACTCAATCTGCATGACAGGGGACTTGGACTCAGACTCAATCTGTATGACAGGGGACTTGGACTCAGACTCAATCTGTATGACTGGGGACTTGGACTCAGACTCAATATATGTATGATTGAGACTTGGACCCAGACTCAATCTGTATGACTGGGGACTTGGACCCAGACTCAATCTGTATGACAGGGGACTTGGACCAAGACTCAATGAGTATGACAGGGGACTTAGACTCAGACTCAATCTGTATGACTGGGGACTTAGACTCAGACTCAATCTGTATGACAGGGGACTTGGACTCAGACTCAATCTGTATGACAGGGGACATGGACTCAGACTCAATCTGTATGACAGGGGACTTGGACTCAGAGTCAATATGTATGACAGGGGACTTGGACTCAGACTCAATCTGTATGACAGGGGACTTGGACTCAGACTCTATCTGTATGACAGGGGACTTGGACTCAGACTCAATCTGTATGACAGGGGACTTGGACTCAGAGTCAATATGTATGACAGGGGACTTGGACTCAGACTCAATCTGTATGACAGGGGACTTGGACTCAGACTCAATCTGTATGACAGGGGCCTTGGACTCAGACTCTATCTGTATGACAGGGGCATTGGACTCAGACTCAATCTGTATGACAGGGGACTTGGACCCAGACTCAATCTGTATGACAGGGGACTTGGACTCAGACTCAATCTGTATGACAGGGGCCTTGGACTCAGACTCTACCTGTATGACTGGGGCCTTGGACTCAGACTCTATCTGTATGACAGGGGCCTTGGACTCAGACTCAATCTGTATGACAGGGGCCTTGGACTCAGACTCAATCTGTATGACAGGGGACTTGGACTCAGACTCAATCTGTATGACAGGGGACTTGGACTCAGACTCAATCTGTATGACAGGGGCCTTGGACTCAGACTCTATCTGTATGACAGGGGCCTTGGACTCAGACTCAATCTGTATGAAAGGATACTTGGACTCAGACTCAATCTGTATGACAGGGGCCTTGGACTCAGACTCAATCTGTATGAAAGGATACTTGGACTCAGACTCAATCTGTATGACAGGGGCCTTGGACTCAGACTCAATCTGTATAACAGGGGACTTGGACTCAGACTCTATCTGTATGACAGGGGACTTGGACTCAGACTCAATCTGTATGACAGGGGCCTTGGACTCAGACTCTATCTGTATGACAGGGGACTTGGACTCAGACTCAATCTGTATGACAGGGGACTTGGACTCAGACTCAATCTGTATGACAGGGGACTTGGACTCAGACTCTATCTGTATGACAGGGGACTTGGACTCAGACTCAAATTGTATGACAGGGGACTTGGACTCAGACTCAATCTGCATGACAGGGGACTTGGACTCAGACTCAATCTGTATGACAGGGGACTTGGACTCAGACTCAATCTGTATGACTGGGGACTTGGACTCAGACTCAATATATGTATGATTGAGACTTGGACCCAGACTCAATCTGTATGACTGGGGACTTGGACCCAGACTCAATCTGTATGACAGGGGACTTGGACCCAGACTCAATGAGTATGACAGGGGACTTAGACTCAGACTCAATCTGTATGACTGGGGACTTAGACTCAGACTCAATCTGTATGACAGGGGATTTGGACTCAGACTCAATCTGTATGACAGGGGACTTGGACTCAGACTCAATCTGTATGACAGGGGACTTGGACTCAGAGTCAATATTTATGACAGGGGACTTGGACCCAGACTCAATCAGTATGACAGGGGACTTGGACTCAGACTCAATCTGTATGACTGGGGACTTGGACCCAGACTCAATCTGTATGACTGGGGACTTGGACCCAGACTCAATCTGTATGACAGGGGACTTGGACTCAGACTCAATCAGTATGACAGGGGACTTGGACTCAGACTCAATCTGAATGACAGGGGACTTGGACTCAGACTCAATCAGTATGACAGGGGACTTGGACTCAGACTCAATCTGTATGACAGGGGACTTGGACTCAGACTCAATCTGTATGACAGGGGACTTGGACTCAGACTCAATATGTATGACAGGGGACTTGGACTCAGACTCAATCTGTATGACAGGGGACTTGGACCCAGACTCAATCTGTATGACTGAGGACTTGGACTTAGACTAAATCTGTGTGACAGGTGCCTTGGACTCAGACTCAATCTGTATGACAGGGAACTTGGACTCAGACTCTATCTGTATGACTGGGGCCTTAGACTCAGACTCAATCTGTATGACAGGGGACTTGGACTCAGACTCAATCTGTATGACAGGGGACTTGGACTCAGACTCAATCTGTATGACAGGGGACTTGGACTCAGACTCAATCTGTATGACTGGGGACTTGGACCCAGACTCAATCTGTATGACAGGGGACTTGGACTCAGACTCAATCTGTATGACAGGGGACTTGGACTCAGACTCAATCTGTATGACAGGGGACTTGGACCCAGACTCAATCAGTATGACAGGGGACTTGGACTTAGACTCAATCTGTATGACTGGGGACTTGGACCCAGATTCAATCTGTATGACTGGGGACTTGGACCCAGACTCAATCTATATGACAGGGGACGTGGACTCAGACTCAATCTGCATGACTGGGGCCTTGGACTCAGACTCAATCTGTATGACAGGGGACTTGGACCCAGACTCAATCTGTATGACTGGGGACTTGGACCCAGACTCAATCTGTATGACAGGGGACTTGGACCCAGACTCAATCAGTATGACAGGGGACTTAGACTCAGACTCAATCTGTATGACAGGGGACTTGGACTCAGACTCAATCTGTATGACTGGGGACTTGGACCCAGACTCAATCTGTATGACAGGGGACTTGGACTCAGACTCAATCTGTATGACAGGGGACTTGGACTCAGACTCAATCTGTATGACAGGGGACTTGGACCCAGACTCAATCAGTATGACAGGGGACTTGGACTCAGACTCAATCTGTATGACTGGGGACTTGGACCCAGACTCAATATATGTATGATTGAGACTTGGACTCAGACTCAATCTGTATGACTGGGGACTTGGACCCAGACTCAATCTGTATGACTGGGGCCTTGGACTCAGACTCAATCTGTATGACAGGGGACTTGGACCCAGACTCAATCTGTATGACTGGGGACTTGGACCCAGACTCAATATATGTATGATTGAGACTTGGACTCAGACTCAATATGTATGACTGGGGACTTGGACTCAGACTCAATATATGTATGATTGAGACTTGGACCCAGACTCAATCTGTATGACTGGGGACTTGGACCCAGACTCAATCTGTATGACAGGGGACTTGGACCCAGACTCAATGAGTATGAGAGGGGACTTAGACTCAGACTCAATCTGTATGACTGGGGACTTAGACTCAGACTCAATCTGTATGACAGGGGACTTGGACTCAGACTCAATCTGTATGACAGGGGACTTGGACTCAGACTCAATCTGTATGACAGGGGACTTGGACTCAGAGTCAATATGTATGACAGGGGACTTGGACCCAGACTCAATCAGTATGACTGGGGACTTGGACCCAGACTCAATCTGTATGACTGGGGACTTGGACCCAGACTCAATCTGTATGACAGGGGACTTGGACTCAGACTCAATCAGTATGACAGGGGACTTGGACTCAGACTCAATCTGAATGACAGGGGACTTGGACTCAGACTCAATCAGTATGACAGGGGACTTGGACTCAGACTCAATCTGTATGACAGGGGACTTGGACTCAGACTCAATCTGTATGACAGGGGACTTGGACTCAGACTCAATATGTATGACAGGGGACTTGGACTCAGACTCAATCTGTATGACAGGAAACTTGGACCCAGACTCAATCTGTATGACTGAGGACTTGGACTTAGACTAAATCTGTGTGACAGGTGCCTTGGACTCAGACTCAATCTGTATGACAGGGAACTTGGACTCAGACTCTATCTGTATGACTGGGGCCTTAGACTCAGACTCAATCTGTATGACAGGGGACTTGGACTCAGACTCAATCTGTATGACAGGGGACTTGGACTCAGACTCAATCTGTATGACAGGGGACTTGGACTCAGACTCAATCTGTATGACTGGGGACTTGGACCCAGACTCAATCTGTATGACAGGGGACTTGGACTCAGACTCAATCTGTATGACAGGGGACTTGGACTCAGACTCAATCTGTATGACAGGGGACTTGGACCCAGACTCAATCAGTATGACAGGGGACTTGGACTTAGACTCAATCTGTATGACTGGGGACTTGGACCCAGACTCAATCTGTATGACTGGGGACTTGGACCCAGACTCAATCTATATGACAGGGGACGTGGACTCAGACTCAATCTGCATGACTGGGGCCTTGGACTCAGACTCAATCTGTATGACAGGGGACTTGGACCCAGACTCAATCTGTATGACTGGGGACTTGGACCCAGACTCAATCTGTATGACAGGGGACTTGGACCCAGACTCAATCAGTATGACAGGGGACTTAGACTCAGACTCAATCTGTATGACAGGGGACTTGGACTCAGACTCAATCAGTATGACAGGGGACTTGGACTCAGACTCAATCTGTATGACAGGGGACTTGGACTCAGACTCAATCTGTATGACAGGGGACTTGGACTCAGACTCTATCTGTATGACAGGGGACTAGGAATCAGACTCTATCTGTATGACTGGGGCCTTAGACTCAGACTCAATCTGTATGACAGGGGACTTGGACTCAGACTCAATCTGTATGACAGGGGACTTGGACTCAGACTCAATCTGTATGACTGGGGACTTGGACCCAGACTCAATCTGTATGACAGGGGACTTGGACTCAGACTCAATCTGTATGACAGGGGACTTGGACTCAGACTCAATCTGTATGACAGGGGACTTGGACCCAGACTCAATCAGTATGACAGGGGACTTGGACTCAGACTCAATCTGTATGACTGGGGACTTGGACCCAGACTCAATATATGTATGATTGAGACTTGGACTCAGACTCAATCTGTATGACTGGGGACTTGGACCCAGACTCAATCTGTATGACTGGGGCCTTGGACTCAGACTCAATCTGTATGACAGGGGACTTGGACCCAGACTCAATCTGTATGACTGGGGACTTGGACCCAGACTCAATATATGTATGATTGAGACTTGGACTCAGACTCAATATGTATGACTGGGGACTTGGACCCAGACTCAATCTGTATGACTGGGGCCTTGGACTCAGACTCAATCTGTATGACTGGGGACTTGGACTTAGACTAAATCTGTGTGACAGGGGCCTTGGACTCAGACTCAATCTGTATGACAGGGGACTTGGATTCAGACTCTATCTGTATGACTGGGGCCTTAGACTCAGACTCAATCTGTATGACAGGGGACTTGGACTCAGACTCAATCTGTATGACAGGGGACTTGGACTCAGACTCAATCTGTATGACAGGGGACTCGGACTCAGACTCAATCTGCATGACAGGGGACTTGGACTCAGACTAAATCTGTATGACAGGGGACTTGGACTCAGACTCAATCTGTATGACAGGGGACTTGGACTCAGACTCAATCTGTATGACTGGGGACTTGGACTCAGACTCAATATATGTATGATTGAGACTTGGACCCAGACTCAATCTGTATGACTGGGGACTTGGACCCAGACTCAATCTGTATGACAGGGGACTTGGACCCAGACTCAATGAGTATGAGAGGGGACTTAGACTCAGACTCAATCTGTATGACTGGGGACTTAGACTCAGACTCAATCTGTATGACAGGGGACTTGGACTCAGACTCAATCTGTAGGACAGGGGACTTGGACTCAGACTCAATCTGTATGACAGGGGACTTGGACTCAGAGTCAATATGTATGACAGGGGACTTGGACCCAGACTCAATCAGTATGACAGGGGACTTGGACTCAGACTCAATCTGTATGACTGGGGACTTGGACCCAGACTCAATCTGTATGACTGGGGACTTGGACCCAGACTCAATCTGTATGACAGGGGACTTGGACTCAGACTCAATTAGTATGACAGGGGACTTGGACTCAGACTCAATCTGTATGACAGGGGACTTGGACTCAGACTCAATCAGTATGACAGGGGACTTGGACTCAGACTCAATCTGTATGACAGGGGACTTGGACTCAGACTCAATCTGTATGACAGGGGACTTGGACTCAGACTCAATCTGTATGACAGGGGACTTGGACCCAGACTCAATCTGTATGACTGGGGACTTGGACCCAGACACAATATATGTATGATTGAGACTTGGACTCAGACTCAATATGTATGACTGGGGACTTGGACCCAGACTCAATCTGTATGACTGGGGCCTTGGACTCAGACTCAATCTATATGACTGAGGACTTGGACTTAGACTAAATCTGTGTGACAGGGGCCTTGGACTCAGACTCAATCTGTATGACAGGGAACTTGGACTCAGACTCTATCTGTATGACTGGGGCCTTAGACTCAGACTCAATCTGTATGACAGGGGACTTGGACTTAGACTCAATCTGTATGACAGGGGACTTGGACTCAGACTCAATCTGTATGACAGGGGACTTGGACTCAGACTCAATCTGTATGACTGGGGACTTGGACCCAGACTCAATCTGTATGACAGGGGACTTGGACTCAGACTCAATCTGTATGACAGGGGACTTGGACTCAGACTCAATCTGTATGACAGGGGACTTGGACCCAGACTCAATCAGTATGACAGGGGACTTGGACTTAGACTCAATCTGTATGACTGGGGACTTGGACCCAGACTCAATCTGTATGACTGGGGACTTGGTCCCAGACTCAATCTATATGACAGGGGACGTGGACTCAGACTCAATCTGTATGACTGGGGCCTTGGACTCAGACTCAATCTGTATGACAGGGGACTTGGACCCAGACTCAATCTGTATGACTGGGGACTTGGACCCAGACTCAATCTGTATGACAGGGGACTTGGACCCAGACTCAATCAGTATGACAGGGGACTTAGACTCAGACTCAATCTGTATGACAGGGGACTTGGACTCAGACTCAATCAGTATGACAGGGGACTTTGACTCAGACTCAATCTGTATGACAGGGGACTTGGACTCAGACTCAATCTGTATGACAGGGGACTTGGACTCAGACTCTATCTGTATGACAGGGGACTAGGACTCAGACTCTATCTGTATGACTGGGGCCTTAGACTCAGACTCAATCTGTATGACAGGGGACTTGGACTCAGACTCAATCTGTATGACAGGGGACTTGGACTCAGACTCAATCTGTATGACTGGGGACTTGGACCCAGACTCAATCTGTATGACAGGGGACTTGGACTCAGACTCAATCTGTATGACAGGGGACTTGGACTCAGACTCAATCTGTATGACAGGGGACTTGGACCCAGACTCAATCAGTATGACAGGGGACTTGGACTCAGACTCAATCTGTATGACTGGGGACTTGGACCCAGACTCAATATATGTATGATTGAGACTTGGACTCAGACTCAATCTGTATGACTGGGGACTTGGACCCAGACTCAATCTGTATGACAGGGGACGTGGACTCGGACTCAATCTGTATGACTGGGGCCTTGGACTCAGACTCAATCTGTATGACAGGGGCCTTGGACTCAGACTCAATCTGTATGACAGGGGACTTGGACTCAGAGTCAATCTGTATGACTGGGGACTTGGACTCAGTCTCAATATGTATGACATGGGCCTTTGACTCAGACTCAATCTGTATGACTGGGGACTTGGACCCAGACTCAATATGTATAACAGGGGACTTGGACCCAGACTCAATCAGTATGACAGGGGACTTGGACTCAGACTCAATCTGTATGACTGGGGACTTGGACCCAGATTCAATATATGTATGATTGAGACTTGGACTCAGACTCAATCTGTATGACTGGGGACTTGGACCCAGACTCAATCTGTATGACAGGGGACGTGGACTCAGACTCAATCTGTATGACTGGGGCCTTGGACTCAGACTCAATCTGTATGACAGGGGCCTTGGACTCAGACTCAATCTGTATGACAGGGGCCTTGGACTCAGACTCAATCTGTATGACAGGGGACTTGGACTCAGAGTCAATCTGTATGACTGGGGACTTGGACTCAGTCTCAATATGTATGACAGGGGCCTTTGACTCAGACTCAATCTGTATGACTGGGGACTTGGACCCAGACTCAATATGTATAGGAGGGGACTTGGACCCAGACTCAATCAGTTGGACAGGGGACTTGGACTCAGACTCAATCTGTATGACTGGGGACTTGGACCCAGACTCAATATATGTATGATTGAGACTTGGACTCAGACTCAATCTGTATGACTGGGGACTTGGACCCAGACTCAATCTGTATGACTGGGGCCTTGGACTCAGACTCAATCTGTATGACTGGGGACTTGGACTTAGACTAAATCTGTATGACAGGGGACTTGGACTCAGACTCAATCTGTATGACAGGGGACTTGGACTCAGACTCAATCTGTATGACAGGGGACTTGGACCCAGACTCAATCAGTATGACAGGGGACTTGGACTCAGACTCAATCTGTATGACTGGGGACTTGGACCCAGACTCAATATATGTATGATTGAGACTTGGACTCAGACTCAATCTGTATGACTGGGGACTTGGACCCAGACTCAATCTGTATGACAGGGGACGTGGACTCAGACTCAATCTGTATGACTGGGGCCTTGGACTCAGACTCAATCTGTATGACAGGGGCCTTGGACTCAGACTCAATCTGTATGACAGGGGACTTGGACTCAGAGTCAATCTGTATGACTGGGGACTTGGACTCAGTCTCAATATGTATGACAGGGGCCTTTGACTCAGACTCAATCTGTATGACTGGGGACTTCGACCCAGACTCAATATGTATAACAGGGGACTTGGACCCAGACTCAATGAGTTGGACAGGGGACTTGGACTCAGACTCAATCTGTATGACTGGGGACTTGGACCCAGACTCAATATATGTATGATTGAGACTTGGACTCAGACTCAATCTGTATGACTGGGGACTTGGACCCAGACTCAATCTGTATGACTGGGGCCTTGGACTCAGACTCAATCTGTATGACTGGGGACTTGGACTTAGACTAAATCTGTATGACAGAGGCCTTGGACTCAGACTCAATCTGTATGACAGGGGACTTGGACTCAGACTCAATCTGTATGACTGGGGCCTTGGACTCAGACTCAATCTGTATGACAGGGGACTTGGACTCAGACTCAATATATGTATGATTGAGACTTTGACTCAGACTCAATATGTATGACAGGGGCCTTTGACTCAGACTCAATCTGTATGACAGGGGACTTGGACCCAGACTCAATCAGTATGACAGGGGACTTGGACCCAGACTCAATCAGTATGACAGGGGACTTGGACCCAGACTCAATCTGTATGACTGGGGCCTTGGACTCAGACTCAATCTGTATGACTGGGGACTTGGACTTAGACTAAATCTGTATGACAGGGGACTTGGACTCAGACTCAATCTGTATGACAGGGGACTTGGACTCAGACTCAATCTGTATGACTGGGGACTTGGACTCAGACTCAATCTGTATGACTGGGGAATTGGACTCAGACTCAATATGTATGACAGGGGACTTGGACTCAGACTCAATATATGTATGATTGAGACTTAGACTCAGACTCAATCTGTATGACTGGGGACTTGGACCCAGACTCAATCTGTATGACTGGGGACTTGGACTCAGACTCAATATATGTATGATTGAGACTTGGACTGAGACTCAATCTGTATGACTGGGGACTTGGACTTAGACTAAATCTGTATGACAGGGGACTTGGGCTCG
The DNA here is from genome assembly GCA_949987565.1 of Luidia sarsii. NCBI lineage: Eukaryota > Metazoa > Echinodermata > Asteroidea > Paxillosida > Luidiidae > Luidia > Luidia sarsii. The sequence continues at coordinate 10,005,193 of OX465110.1, forward strand.
GAGTCAATCTGTACGATAGGGGACTGTCGGACTGGGGACTTGGACTCTGACTCAATCTGTATGACAGGGGACTTGGACTCAGAATCAATATATGTATGATTGAGACTTGGACTGAGACTCAATCTGTATGACAGGGGACTTGGACTCAGTCTCAATCTGTATGACAGGGGACTTGGACTCAGAGTCAAGAGATATGTCTTAATATTTTGTGACGTGAATTCTCCCCCCCCCCACAGTAGTGTGGTTGGGGTCTATGAAAGAATACTTACCTGTATAGCAAATACATTTGCATAATTCTTATTGCCGGCAGCCATTCCCGCTAAGAGTTTGACAATAGCGCCCTCCAGCGCCCACCCACGGTGCCTCGTGGAAATAGACGCCATGTTCTCGTCCTTCTTTTCTCGAGCGGTAGTAAAAAATCACCAAGGCATCGAGTATAGAGGGGAAGGAGGGAGGGATGCTATACAGGTAAGTATTCGTTCATTGACCCCAATGGGGGGGGAGTCTATGTCACTCATACGTTACCTGTATAGCAAATACATTTGCATGGACTCACACCGTGAACGAAGGCGGTGGGCAAGCGAGATGCTATTGACACGTCGGGGCACCACGAAACAAGCCCCTCGAATCCTGTGTAGGTTAAGTACACAGTGGATCGAATACTAAACAAGGTTACGACGCGGCCCACCCCGTGGGTAGGCTGCCCGAAAAAAGCCCGATGTAACGAAGAACGTAACGAGGGGAGAAAACATTGTACATAATTAAATGAACACCACAATGCCATAATCAGAAGGTCGCACCAGGGAACTCACCTAACTTGGGGAGGTCCGTGCCTACAGGGGATCGTGAAGACAGCTAGCTGCTCTACCAGCAGCAGTCAACACCGTCCGGCCCGCTCTTCCCTCAGCCTGAAGGACATCCTTCAGATAGCACTCAGTGAACATGTTGGGAGACTTCCAACACGCCGCTTGAGAAATGTCGCTAATGGGAGTACCCTTAAAAAAGGCCCACGACGAGGAGGCTGCCCGAACGTCATGTGCCCGAGCCGATCCGTCACCATCCTTCGCAGAAGACCCCTTACTCGAACGGATAGCCGTCACCAACCACCAGGAAATTGTGTCGCGTGACGCTAATCGATGTGGCGGGATAGACGCGACAAACCATTGCGACTGACTAGAACACAAAGACTTGGTACGATGGACGTAGGCCTACCACTTAAGCGCCCGCACCGGGCACCAAAATTTATCAGCCGAGACGGCTGAAAAAGATTTGATGTCTGGGACGGTCTGGCGGAGTAAATGACACCGACTGATTTTTAGTGTAGAGGAATTCGAGGGTTCAGCTACGGGGGTTATCCAGTGTAGGCAGGGACAGGGGAGGTGGAGTGGTCCACCAGGACACGGTGACGAACGTAGGGAACTGACTCTTTCCGACTCAGGAACTTGTCTACTGATGGTGGTGCATGGTTTATTTGCTTCGTGGCCGAAGGAACAATGCCAGGCAAGGGGACAATTTACCCAAGCAAAACAAAACCAAAACAACCAAAGAAGAAAAGAAAAACCCCAACTGCCTCTGCCGGCGCCCAGTCACCTGTAGCAAATGACAGACAGGAGACTAATTGGCTTCAACTTATGGATATGGCATACACTGTATGAGCCAAAAATTAACGGAACCTGAACTCGACTCAGACAAGGAAAACAAACGGCTCACCAGCTCAGGATGATTGGAACAGGCTCCAGATCCATCAGGATCCAGGCTCTCCGAAGGTCAGGCCTCAGCTTCACCAGAGGTCCCAGTGTGCCACCAGGACGAAGACAATCCAGGGCTCCATGCTCACGCCTGCCAAGCACCTCTGCGTCTGAGTCCACATACATGTTGGGGGACATATATACAGAGCCAGGCCACAGGTGATGCCTACCAGCTGGCACATTGACAGCCACTGGTCAGTCTGCCCCGGTGCCAAAACACCGGACCACTGATAAAACCTGAGCCCCCACATTATAGTTAGGAACCCTAAGCTTGGAATAAGGCGGACACCACCCGGTTCCCATCGGATATGTCCTGCCTCTATTGAGAGAGAGTGTAACTCGATCACTACGTCGACGTTACGTAGCGACGGCCAGCAAAAAGGCTGTTTTAACGGACAAGTTGAACAAGGTAGAACTGCCCAACGGCTCAAAGGGTGGACCAGAGAGGTAAGATAATACCGCAAATAAGTCCCATGCCGGAACCAACCGATGGGTTGGAGGATGGGATACGAACATACCCTTGATGAGCTGGCCCAGAACGGTGCTATCTGATACGGAGCTCCCGTCCGGGAACCCAGCATGGATAGCCGCAATTGCTGACCGATAATTCTTAATTGTCGACACCAGTAGCCCACTCTCGAACAAATAAACGAAAAGGTCCACCACCTCTCCTAAAGAAGTACCGGCGGGACGAACATTTCGCCGACTACACCATTTATGAAAATGCTGTAGTCGGCTGTCGTAGATCTTCCGTGTCGACTCTCGACGGCTGCAGGCGGCAATAGCCGCAGCTCGTTGAGAAAGCCCTGACGTGCGGAGCGATTGGATGACAGCACCCAGCACGTCAGGTGGAGATCCCGGGGCATCGGAAACAGAAGGCCCGAAGAGGGCTGGAAGAGGATGTCCGCCCTCTTCGGAAGTATCACTGGTCGATGTACCAACAACCCGAGTAGCCTCGCGAACCATAGTTGGCGAGGCCAGAAGGGGGCGATCAGGAGGATTTTGCAATCCTCCTGTTCGATCTTGGTAACCACTCGTGAGATCAGAGAGAACGGGGGAAAGCATAAGCCAGGAGCCCGTCCCATCTGATCGCCAGCGCATCTGTCGCCCATGCTCGAGGGCTGAGGGCCCTCGAGCAAAAGGTTGGCAGCTGATGGTTTGATTCCGCGGCAAATAGATCGATGTGAGGGCGATCTATTAACCTGAAAATCAGCTGGGCGACCTCCGGACACAAAGTCCACTCCGTCGGCACCACCCACCCCCGGGAGAGGGCATCGGCCGTGACGTTGTCCTTGCCCGGAAGGTGTAACGCTGTAAGCGTTACGTTGTGGGATCTGCACCAATGGAGTACCCTCCATGTCAGAGCGCACAGTCGGGCAGAACGTGTGCCCCCCTGATGATTGATGTACGAGATCACAGTAGTGTTGTCGCATCTCACCAGGACGGACCGCCCCGAAACCGCCTTCTGGAAACCCTGAAGGCCGTTGAAGACCGCCCACAGTTCTAGCTCGTTGATGTGTCTCGAACCGAGTTAGGGACCCCAACGGCCTGCCACCCGACGATGGTTGAGGGTGGCCCCCACCCTGAAAAATGACGCATCCGATGCCATGGACAGCATTTTCTGTGGGCGTCGGAACGTTCGCCCCCCCCCCATGAGGTTTGCCGTGTCCAGCCACCACTGGAGGTGTGGCCTCAGCCAAGGCGTGGTCGGTACCAGAAGGTCGATGAGGTGCCGACTGGGCCGATAGAACGAAAGGAGGTGCAGCTGGATCGGATGCATCCTTAGTCTGCAAAACCTTACGACATCGACCATACTTGCCATGAGACCCAGTAGCCGGAGCCACGCCCAAGCCGGGGCCTCCGGCACTATCAAGAAGAGGGACACGCATTGCTGGAGGTTCGATGCGCGTTCCTCCGTTGGGCGAGCAATCCCCCTCGGAAGGTCGAGGGCTGCCCCCAGGAAGTTTGGGAACTGCGAAGGGAGCGGGTGGGACTTCTTGAAATTGACCAAGAATCCGAGATCTGATGCGAGACGCCATGTCAGCTCCAACGCTGCGGACGTGGCCTCCTGGGAGTGTCCCACCACGAACCAATCGTCTAGGTACATAAATATAATCACTCCACGATGCCGCAGGGCCGTGCCGACTGCTGGCACTACACGAGTGAACACTCGTGGAGAAGTGGAACGGGAGCACCATGAATTCGTACAGTATTTCGTTGTATTGGAAACGCAGGAATTCCCTGTGTTCCGGTCTGATCGGGACGTGTAAATACGAGTCCTTTAGATCTAGGCTCGCTGCCCACGCCGGCGTACGTATGGACTCCATACTCCATAGTGTTACCATGCGAAAACGCCGGGGACGAATGAACCTGTTTAAGGGTTTCAAATTTAGAACCGGCCGCCACTCGATCGCCGACTTCCTTCTTGGGTACTAGGAAGAAAGGCGACATGAAGTCCGACCGCGTGCTCCCGGGTGGGATAAAGCGAACTGCACCCTTCTCGAGAAGAGATTGAATTTCCTCCTCGAGAAAATAGCGCTTGATCGGGTCGACCGGAATCGGTGTCGGCCGGACAAGCATATCCGACGGAGGGGTGCTCATGAACTCGAGGGCGTAACCGCCACGGATCGTCTCGATCACCCATCTGTCGGACGTAATTGAAACCCAGGACCCCGCAAATGCTCGAAGGCGACCCCCTCGGGTCCGACGGTAGGGGATCGCCAAGAGTTGAGTAGGTCACTTGCGCCAGCCCCCGGGATAACGGGGGGCTGACGACTTAAAACCGCGGCCCGAGAAGGCACGAGGTTGACTGGCTGGCTGCGTCTATGCAGAGCGTGCACCCATCGTGGCGGTTGCGCGGCCACGAAATGCACCCCGCGCGGACTTGAGCGGTTTGCGCCGGGGGATAGTGAAGGTTGCCTTTCCCTTCCCCAGAGCAGCTTTAGACGCCGGAGAAGGAGACTTTTTCAGGTTGATCTTCTCCGTCGCCTCCAGAAGCTTCGCCTCCGTCTGCATCATCTCCTCAAACTTGCCGGCAAACAAGTCACTGCCGGAAAGAGGGAGCTTCTCGAAGCGCTTACGCGCAGCCGGCGATGGGAGAAAAAGAGCGTCCAGCACATTCTCCCGCCGAACCGTAGACGTCAGAGTCACAATTCTTGCGAACTGCTCCAACAGGGAACGGAGGACAAAATCCAAACAATGGAAACCAGCCGCCAGAAAATCAGCCGGAACCGCTGTCTCATCCTCGAAACCTGCGACCAGGTACTCGGAGAGCAGGAGCGAAAAAGAGGACGCCCGCATGCCATGACGTGCAGCGGAGTCCAACTTTTTCAAGGATTCCTCCATCTTGTCCCAGACCTTATCCACAAACGGCTTTTTGGCCGCGGGATTCCCGGCGTCCGCTGCAAGTTTATCCTTAGCGGCGCCAGAGATGGAGGGAGTCGCAAAGAATCTCTTGTTATCTGACTCTGGGAAATTGTAATAGTCGGCGGCCCGTCTAGCAACGGTTCGCCATTTATCACAGGACATGGTACGTGTCGTTGATCTTATCAGCGCACACTTTGTCCAGCGGTAAGACTGGGAAAGGTTTACCCTTGTCTACCGATGCGCCGGTGCGGCGCTTAAAAGACCGATATTCGGGTTGAGCAGGTTCCTCGGTCGAGGGTAACTGCAACACCCGAAACATGTCTCTCTGGACCAGGCGCAATTCCGTCTCCGAAACGGAGAGGCGTTGCGTCTGAATCGACTCATCCTCCTCGTCCGCGGAACCACCGGATCGAGAAGGTCGAGTTAACTCGGGCGAGCGTGACCCCTCTGGACCCCCATACGGATCACGCAACACCGAGGCACGATCTAGCGTGGGAGCGGCCTGCTCTCCAGAGGGGTTGTTCAGACACCGTACTAAAAGTGGTCTATGAGCAGAAATGAGCAGACATGAGCAGACATGAGCACAGACATGAGCAGACATGAGCAGACATGAGCACAGACATGAGCAGACATGAGCAGACATGAGCAGACATGAGCACAGACATGAGCAGACATGAGCACAGACATGAGCAGACATGAGCAAAATGGGGGAAAGTTCGGGGGGGGAAACCCCATATAATAATGGGAAGCGATAATTTTTATTCCCCCCGGCATTCCCATTTTGCTCATTTTTGCTCAGGTCTGCTCATGTATGCTCATGTCTGTGCTCATGTCTGCTCATGTCTGCTCATGTCTGCTCATGTCTGCTCGTGTCTGCTCATTTCTGCTCATTTCTGCTCATTTCTGCTCATTTCTGCTCATTTCTGCTCATTTCTGCTCGTTTCTGCTCATTTCTGCTCGTTTCTGCTCGTTTCTGCTCATTTCTGCTCATTTCTGCTCATTTCTGCTCATTTCTGCTCATTTCTGCTCATTTCTGCTCATTTCTGCTCATTTCTGCTCATTCCTGCTCATTTCTGCTCATTTTACCTAAATGAGGACAGAATACAGGACATTTATATATTGCCCAATTTTAAACATGTCTTCCCATTTGGAGATCGACACTCCTGGAGTAAACATCATGAATACTATTTCTGGGATAAAACGCTATGCTTGTCATCACTGCAGCAAAAGCCATAGTCGGCGATATAACCTTCGAAGACATGAAGAAAACGCACACGGTGCGGGTGAATCGAAAATGGACGACATTGACGATGAACGTTACATATTAAGAACATTTCGATCAGCCAATTCTAACGTAGAAGATTATCAACCAGGGTTTAAAAGGCGTAGATGTCAGGATTCGGAAACAGACATCAGCGGAACTGAATCTACAATTGATGGCGACGGGACTGAATCTAAGGATGGTGGTGATGATTTAGAGGAGAGTGATGACGAATCAGAGGAGGAAACCGACGATAACTTGTCGGAAGAAGATGAGTCCAGCTCTGAATTGGAAGATAATATCGCTTACCAAGACTGGTTGGAAGGGGCCAAAGAAGCAACCAAAGATTTGTGGAATGAAAAACACGAGAAGTACATCGACAATGGTATGGATGAAGATCAAGCCGAAGACAAAGCCAATAGGAAAACCCGCTGGGCAGTCAAGAGAATCCTCTTTGACAACTACAAGGATTTCCTGTCAAGTTACTTGCATCTTGAAGAAAATGAAACTCACCAAGTTATTCTCGCAGATCTCAAAGAAAAACTAGATAAAGGCATGGAAGTTGACAAGGCTCTGGACAGGGTAATGGTTAAACACCATGCCGAATTTCTCGGTTTGTTCCAACATGATGAAAGCGGAAGACAACATTAGAGATGGTAAGGATTAGAAAAATCCTATTTCTTGATGAGAGCAAAATGAGCAGGTCGATGAGCAAAATGAGCAAAAAATGAGCAACATGAGCAGGAAATGAGCAACATGAGCAGGAAATGAGCAACATGAGCAGGAAATGAGCAACATGAGCAAAATGAACAGGAAATGAGTAAAATGAGTAGGCGAATGAGCAAAATGAGCAAGTGAACGAGCAAAATGAGCAGGTGGATGAGCACAATGAGCAGGTCGATGAGCAAAATGAGCACGAAATGAGCAAAATGAGCTGGTGCATGAGCAAAATGAGCAGGTGAATGAGCAAAATGAGCAGATGAATGAGCAAAATGAGCAGGTGAATGAGCAAGATGAGCAGGTGAATGAGCAAGATGAGCAAAGTGAGCACAAAGACAGACTGTTTTAATTGTTAAATAGTCTAGCATTTGTATCATCATGAAGTTTACCTCAGTTACTCACTCCTCCTCGTTATAATGAATCTGTTTTGTTTATTGATTGTTCAAAACCGGTGGTGAATGAAAATAGAATAAAAAAACGTGGGAATGACAACCAAAGCATTGCGTTCCGACAGATCGAGTCTATTGTTTTAATATTTAATTGTACAAACACTACGGGGAAAAAATACGTAGGTCTACTGTAGTTTTGTGTGGCCTTTAGCGTCAGGCTGCAGATGTTTCCAAATTCAACCCCAATTAATGTGACTGAGGTATGGAGACATTCCATGGTCGAAGTGACAGGTCCGAACAGGACCACCAAATGAATATGGGTAATCCCGATGAGTCACCTTGTAGTGACGGCAGCTAATCCTGCTCGCGTAAACAACGCGGTGCACAACCAACGGATCATCGGAAGAGGTACCGTATTCATGTCCAGCTTGTGCTGGTCAGCGGTCATTGTCTAATACAATGGGTATCCTGCAGTAGCTTCGTACCATTCGTTCGATAGGAGAGCATGGTCCGTACTCCTACTAGCAAAAAGTTCCCAAGGTATATACGAATAGTTTGAAAACGGATCACTAAGGAATCATACATGTATCTACAAAATAATCATGTATCTACCTCTAGCACGAGTATCTCGAAGGAATTGTACCGCGGCGGTGAAGGTAACCGCGTGTGGGTTCGTAATGTACATGTACACACAAACATGTACGTATTTCACTAACTACATATAATAGTGTTTCAAAAATTTGGTGGGCCTGACGTTTCGATCCTAGCAGGACCTTTCTCAAAGGCAGAGAGATGTATAGGGATACATGTATATAGTGATACAAAAACTGCAGATTTCCAACAAGATGAGTAGACAAAGAATGCACTTACTAGGAATGTTTAAAGGGTTCATAGATTCCCCCTCCCCCCAAAAAAGAGATTATGTCGGCTTAAACAAAGAAAAAAAATCTTAGCACCTATCCATTTCATTTGTAACTTTTACTTTATTTAATTATTTTACTTAACTTATTTACTTTTTACTTCACTGTATAATTTTTTCTTAAGGTAGCCTTGACTATACACTTAACATTGTATGTTTGACTGTTTGCGTGAAATAACGAATAAAATACTTGAAACTGTATATCGCCCGTTGACCACTTAAGGAATGTTCTGGTGAGTTCCGGTTGGTTTTAGGCAACTAGTGTCGTCTTTCATTTAGTTGTGTACGCGTGTTTGTTTTTGTTTTGCTTTGCTTGACTAGGGGAATACTAAAACTACGTGTCTCTGCACATGCATTTCGAAATGAAATAAGCCTTCAAAGTCCACAAACGTCTTCAGACCATACTATTTACCGAAGTGCGTTCTTGTTTTTAACACACATAACAAACAAAAAAATAGAAAGAAGAAAACAAAATCAACGGTGTCAAGTATAGAGTTCCGAAGTATAGTCCATTTTACTTCCTTAAAAAATTCCCGTTTCTTATACTCGGCGCTTATAACATTACCGAAATGCTGGGGAACATGCCCAGACACGTATCGCCCCAATAAATTCAGCCTATTGTTATCGATTGATATCCATTAATCGGTTTTGTAACCACATTTTCAAAATCCTCAGTAGGGTCAACACGCGACCTCTTTTATGATCCTCGTTGGGGTCACCGCTGTGATCCTCAATGAGGATCTAGATCCTCCACCCAAAAATGGGGTCAAATGCTGAGTATTCACTACTGTCAGGTTACTTCTGGTATTGAAGGATGTGTAGTGTATATTGATGATGTAGTAATATATTCAAATACCTGGGAAGAACATGTTATTAGGACGGAATCGCTGTTTAGAAAGCTATCTGAAGCACGTCTCACTGTCAATCTTAAGAAAAGTGAAATAGGAAAAGCAAGTGTTACTTATCTGGGCCATGAAGTAGGCAGTGGAAAGATTCTGCCGAAAGCTGCAAAAGTGCAAGCTATCAATGATTATCCTCCGCCCCAGAATAAACGGGAACTTATGAGATTCCTAGGCATGACTGGATTCTTCCGAAAATTCTGCCCAAATTTTGCTACGATTGCTCACCCTCTCACATGTCTATTGGCGAAAAATGTTAAATTTGAGTGGTCAATACCATGCCAACAAGCCTTTAGCAAACTCAAAAGCGTTTTCTCTAGGAAGCTCAACAAACATCAAGAAAGATACTCAAGAATTGAGAATGAAGCATTGGGTTTGATTCTAGCAATTGAACATTATGAAATCTATGTTACAGGACCATTTCCTGTCACAGTTTATACTGATCATAATCCCCTCACATACATAAATAAGTTTAAGAACAAGAGTAGAAAATTAATGCGTTGGAGTTTATTCCTCCAAGGTTATAACATTAATTATAAGCATATTTCGGGCAAAGATAATGTCCTCGCCGATGGCTTAAGCAGATGTTGAGATACCGTAATTATTGAGTTGAATCAATGAAACCGGAATTATTCTATAAATAGATGGATAATTTAATGGAACGAGTGAATTACAGAAAAGATGAAATACCTCTCTATTCAATTGGAAATCATGTGAACTTATCTGATTGAGGAAATTAATCTAATTCAATGTAAATGTTGTGATGTTCCGTAACTAATAATAGGCCTACCTGAACAGGAATAGGCCTACATGAATATGCAGCGACGGGAAAACCACCCGTGGTAATAGTACAAAACAGAAGGTTGATGTCTTTTATCTGAGTAGTGTACTGGGCTAGTATGTCACAGTTTGACCTTTTGACCGAGTTACTGGGGTTGTGACGTCACTTAGAGTGACGTAATGGTGTAAAAACGGGAGATAATCCCTCGGACAATGCGCGGCGTTAATCCGATTAAATCGACCGTTCGGTGGGGCTGCTCGGACGATGTCTATTGTCCCGAATACAATCGAAAGACTATTTTGGTCATCAGCGTGTCCATACACAATGGTCCCTCGGCGTTGGTTACCTAAGCGTAGGCTTTTTTTCTTATAACGGGCCGACTGTCAAGGATTAAGGAAAGTGGCCCGATAGTCTTGTAAACAGGGGCGTCGTACGGCGCCTCGAGACGAATAAACAATGAAAAGTAGAATATTTGCCCTTTGAGAAGTTTGCCAACGTAATTGAGATGGTAAACGAAATTATCTCCGAACAATACGAGACGGTTCGGCGATCGTCGTCACTGAGCCTGGGTTGTCTATACGAAAAACCAAATGGGAGGGTCAATTCAAGAACGTACGTGAAAGCCCCCCCCCCAAAAAAAGAGAACAACAATGACTCATCGCGAAGCGGAGTAAACAAAGTTGGACGTGAGTCCCTGACCCGTTGAAATTCGCGGGGTTTTTAAACGCTCACGGTACGCAGTTGTAGTTAGCGGTCCATCTAACGTGACGTCACTACACGATGACTCATGGGGGTTGACCATTCCTTCGCTGGTCATGTTTGGACCAGTCATTTCACCTCTCTGGTACTGGCGCTGGATTTGAAAACATCGCCAAATCAGTTATTTGTGGACGACTCATACCCTTTTGAATCGATAGTTTAATTTGGTTTATTCATACATGCCCGCTCTGAACGCGTCGCGCCTGAATTGTCTTCTGCGTTGGACACATTTTGACATTCCGTCTCATGGCGCGCCGAGAGAAAACAACCTTATGCGCGAACAGTATTACCAGAACAGCAGTGGTACGTACATGTACGTAGCAGCAGTGCACCGGAGAGACCATGGCAGTGCAAATACATTGCCGTATTGATCACCTGAACGTGTCCATTGTGTATGGTCCCTCAGTGTTGGTTACGTAAGCGTACGCATACGCTATACATATAGCGCGCACTGTCAAGGATTAGGAAAATGGCCCACAGTCTTGTAAAGTAAACGACTCAAAGTTAACCCCATTTTAAGGTCACATTGCGCATAGTATTGATGCCACTGACGACGCTCGTTCTATAAAAAATACGACTAATCGACACAAGTTAAAGCCCCGGACAAACCAACTCACAATTAGTGTGTCGTTTGACCTATAAATTCAAGTTTGTCGCTCATTATTTTATTCAATTTACAGCTCATATGCACTTATTGGCTAATTTCACTGCTCATTCTTACTCATTCTTACTCATTCTTACTCATTCTTACTCATTCTTACTCATTCTTACTCATTCTTACTCATTCTTACTCATTTTATACTCATTTTTTACTAATTCGTACTCATTTTTACTCATTTCTGCTCAATTGTTTAATCACTGGTACGCTCTTTGTTTCAAATAAAACACACATTAGAATAAGATCACGGACACATCAATGCTTTGTTTTTTCGATTATTTTATTATCATTTTGTCGAAACCACTATCTTCCTTTACCGCCGTTATACAACAAAATCGTTCGAAACAAACAATGGTTTTATAGTTAACAAAAAGAGTGATCAACGGCGATGATGTTCCAAATTACATTTTATTGAATTTTAGATATGTTATCGAGGTATAATCGGGTGGTGTTTTCTTTTAAAGCCTTGGATTCTTTAATCATCCCTGTCTCTCCGGTTGTCTTCCGCTTCATCAAGGTTGAACAAGCCGATAAATTCTGCATGGTGTTTAGGCATTACCCTGTCTAGGGTCTAGGTCGCATGCCTTTATCTACTTTTTCTTTGAGATCTTCCACGATATCTTCGTGGGTTTTATTGTCTTCCAGAAAAAAGGAATATAATAAGAAATTCTTGTAAATGTTGAAGGAGACTTTCTTGACTGCCCAGAGGGTCTTCCTATTGGCTTTGTCTTTGGCTTGTTCGTCGTCCATACCCTCGTCGATGTACTTCTCACGTTTTACATTCCGCATCTCTTCGGCGGCTTCTCTGGCCTCTTCCAACCAATCTTGATAAGTCACATTATCTTCCAACTCAGAGCTCGACTCGTCTTCTTCAGATGACTCGGCACTTTCTTCCTCTGGTTCGAGTTCCTCAACACTCTCTTCCGAATCATCGTCTTCAACCGTCAATTCGGTTATATGGCTTTCTGTTTCCGAATTTAGGCATCGGCGCCTTTTATATTCGGGTTCATAATAATCCACGTAAGAATCGCCAGACCCAAATGCCCCAACTTTACGATCATCAATGTCACACATATCCGATTCATATGCGGCATGTGCGCATTCTTCATGTCTCTGAAGGTTATAGCGCCGATTGTAGCGTTTGCTACAATAGCGACAAGGAAAGGGCTTTTGCGAATCGATTGGGTCCATGTTAACTCATTGAGGGTCAATCTCCAAGTGACAGGACGAAGATGAAATCGGTATATATAAACATTTCGAGTAAAATGCTCAGCAGATAAGCCAGAAAGCCAGCAGATAAAGGGTCAGCCGTAGTTATCATGGATCGCCAAAAATATATTGATGAAGCCAATCGCCAACTCAACAATCCCCAGCACTATAAATGTCTGGACTCTAACCCCACTGGCAAATTTTCAGAGCAAATTCAGGAAGTTTTGGATGACATGCGATCACGTGATCATTTGAGTAAAAAAGCTCACAGATTTCTATCACCTATCAATTGTAGAACTGCCAGATTCTACCTTCTCCCGAAAATTCACAAGGCCAACAACCCAGGTAGACCCATCATCTCTGGCAATGGTTCACCTACGGAACACATATCTCTTTTCATTGACTCTTTTCTCAAACCCTTGGTTCCCCAAATCCCCTCATACGTCCATGACACTCCCGACTTTCTGCGAAAGTTGGAAAGTGTCAAGGATCAAATTCCTGCCACTGCCATAATTGGTACTATTGACGTTTCCTCTCTATACACTAACATCCCCCAGGAAGAAGGCATTCAAGCTTGCTCCTCGGCCCTGGCCAAAGGAAAACAGTATTCTCCACCCATCTCCGACATAACCACCCTCATGAGGTTAGTGCTGGCCAAGAATAATTTCTCCTTACTTGGCAAGCACTATCTTCAAGTGCATAGCACTGCCATGGGCACGCGCATGGCCCCTTCCTTTGCATGCCTCTTCATGGGTGACCTTGAGGAACGCATGCTCAGTGAGGCTCCATGCCGTCCCTGGATTTGGTGGAGATACATAGATGACGTGTTCTTCATTTGGACTAGGGACGGTAGCAGCTTGAATGCTTTCTTTGACCACATCAATTCCTTCCATAGGACTATCAAATTCACTTGGGAGCAGTCTCTTCAACAGACCCACTTTCTGGACGTCACCGTCCGGAAAGACCTCAATACACTCACTACTGACTTGTATTATAAGCCCACCGACACTCATCAATATCTCCATTCCTCCAGTTGTCACCCTAGACACTGTAAGACTGGTATAGCTTACAGCCAGGCCCTCAGATTGAGGCGTATATGTTCCAATGAGTCTGACTTCCGCCGCCATACACGTGTATTGGCCAGTAACTTGGTTGCTAGAGGCTATAGTTCTCGCCAAGTGAAGAACTCCATTGCTAAAGTCTATTCCATTCCCAGAAGTTCGGCACTAAAACAAAAGCCACCGGGTCCAAAGGCCAAGCCCAAGGTTCCCTTAGTTACTTCCTACCACCCTTCTCTTCCTCCTCTCAGGAAGATAACTAAGGGAAACCACCATATTCTCCACACTTCAGATCGTCTGGCTGAAGCCATTTCTAATTCGCCTGTTTTGGCTTTCAGGCGCCCCCGTAACCTGCGTGACTTAATTGTCCGAGCAGAGGTTCCCCCTTTGGACTCTTCACCTCCAACCAAATTTGGTACATTTAAGTGTACCTCGAAATGCATTGTTTGCAAGACACATGTCAAGGAAATAGACTCTTTCAATGGACATTCTTCTGGAACTACCCACACGACCTATGGCTCTATCACGTGCACTACCTCAATCATCATATACCTCATCTCTTGTAGAGTTTGTAATATTCAGTATGTTGGCGAGACAAAAAACACCCTCAAAAAACGAATCTATGGCCATAGGTCTACCATCAAAACCGGTAAAATGGACACCCCTGTGGGGTATCACTTCAATCTCCCTGATCATTCGATATCAGATATGAGTGTACTGGGCATAGAATCACTTGGTCACCGTAGTAATGCTGTCCGTCTTAGCCGTGAGAAAATGTGGATGAAGCGTCTTCGGACTATTCAACCACATGGTCTCAACATCCAGGAGGGTAATGACTAACACCATGCAGCTTTCTGATAATCCTTCTTTTGTGTTCAGTCTTTCACACTTCTCTCTTTGATCTTTCCCCCTATTGTCACTAATCCCTACCCCACTCCTTGCCCTTCTCTTTGATCTTTCCCCCTCCTCTCACTAATCTCTACCCTACCCCTTGCCCTTCCCTTTGATCTCTCCCTACCAGCTTCACTCTTTGTCCTTTGTTTCTCATCCGTGTCCTATTCACTCTCTCCCCCCTGCCTTCGTGTACAAGTATCTGTTTTGTCCTTGTCACTCTGCCTTTGAGAAAGGTCCTGCTAGGATCGAAACGTCAGGCCCACTAAATTTTAGATTTACTTTTTGGTAATTTTAGTCAGTAAGCAGTTTGCAACATTTTTGTATATCACCTTAAGTCTTGTTTTTGGTTCGTTTTGTACTGTTATATTGTATCTAATCTTTGTTTTGTTGTGAAGATGTCGTAATTCGTTCTGGTATAAGGTTACAACCTTTGTCTGTCGCCGTTCTTTCCAAGTTCCTTTTTTGTGTCTGCCCTATTTTAATAGTTCAACCCACAACCAAAATCTGGACTTCGTAACAGGGACAAAGATGGGTCGCCGCTCTGTCGGAGTTTAACTTCACTGTCAGATACCGGCCAGGGAAAAACAATTCTGCGGCAGATGGTCTCTCCAGAAGACCACATTCTGACTCATCAAAGGCCTCGCAGCTGTCTACTAGAGAAGCAGTCATCTTATCGCCAGATGTCGTTCAAGCTATCTGTTCTGGACACCCAACAAGCCTTTCTCGAACCACCATCAGTTCAATGTCATGTTACTACCGGCAAGCCCAATGTGTCTGATTCAGATGATCCGTCGCTATATCTGGCAGGTACAGACATGTCCAGCATTCCAAACTACGACGAGATGACCCTCACATTCGTAGGATCATTTTGTTCCTCGAACAGAACAAAAAGCCCAGTACTCAAGAAAGGACACGTGAACCGAGGGAGTTCTTGAGGTATCTCCGGCAGTGGGACAAACTCCAGCTAACGGATGATATCCTGTATAGGGTTCGAAGAACAGTACCTGGAGAACCCACCTATCAGCTAGTTCTACCGAAAGAACACAGAGCAGCTGCACTAACTGGTCTCCATGATGATCTCGGTCATCTTGGATATGAAAGAACTATGGTTATGAAAGAACTGACATGGTTAGGCGCTGATTCTATTGGCCCAAAATGGCCGACGAAGTGAAGGACTGGTGTGAACGCTGTGAGAGGTGCTGCCTGCGTAAGACACCATCAACCAAGGTCAGAGTTCCATTGGTTGGCATCACTACTAGCGAACCTCTTGAGCTCGTCGGGATAGACTTCCTGAAGCTTGAACGCTCAAAAGGTGGAATTGAGAACATCCTTGTCGTAACCGACCATTTTACTAAATACGCTCAGGCCTACCCAACACGCGACCAGAAAGCTAGCACCGTTGCCAGAGTCTTGTGGGAAAACTTCGTACTTCACTATGGGTTCCCTGTTAGGCTGCACTCAGATCAAGGCAGGGAACTTTGAAGGACATCTCATAAGGGAACTCTGTAAACTATGTGGCATCACCAAAAGCAGAACCACTCCATACCACCCTCAAGGAAATGGTTTAACTGAGAGGTTCAACCACACCCTCTTGAATATGCTGGGAACACTTGTCAGCGACCAAAAACTTGATTGGAAACAGTATGTTGGTGCCATGACGCATGCCTACAATTGTACATGTCACGAGTCCACCGGGCATGCGCCTTTCTTCCTGATGTTCGGCCGCCATCCTAATTTGCCAGTGGACCTCAAGCAAGGCCAGAACGAAGATCCACCCTTATATGACGAATTTGTCGAAAGTCTGAGGAAGACTCTACAATCTTCGTACAAAGCTGCGAGTGGGGTGGCGGTAAAAGCAAAGGCCAAGCAGAAGCGTCTGTATGACCGAGGCACAAGAGATGCCCCCCTTCATCCGGGCGACCGTGTCCTTGTTCAACACAAGCATAAAATTGGCATGCAGAAACTTGCAGACAGATGGGAAACTCAACCGTATATTGTTGTTTCGAAACATTCTGACCTCCCTGTATATGTTATCTCACATCCTGTGTCCGGCAAGAAGCGTACGCTTCATCGCAATATGTTAACAGCATGTTCGTTCCTTCCAGTGTCTCCCATCATGGTCGAAAACGAAGCAGACGTACGCGACAAGCCCGAAGATGACGCGCAAGGTGTTAACACGGGAGACAGAACAGAGGATAAACTACCAGTTTCTGGTGACATGCAGTCCAAAGGCGGGGGACAGGTGATGACACTAGTGGTGACGATGAAGCCATTGCCGTAACATTTAGTCCTGTTACACCAGAAGCTTTGACAAGGTGTCCTCGTGAAATGTTTCCTTTACAGAAAAGTTTCCCAGGGAGAGAAATCGAAGCGCATAAATCGATTACCTCCGCAGTTCCCAAAGCCGAGGAGGAAGCTACAAGTTCTCCTTCAGAACGTCCAACGCATTCTCCTTCAGAGATCTCTGCAGCTACACCCTCCCTCATGTCAACAGACAATGACCCCACCCCGAAATCCCAGAACAGGTCACCTCACGTGTCTTCCTCAGAACAATGAACAATGGTCAACTGTATTCAAACTCAGGATTTGGAATGCATAGCCCAATAGCTAAATGCCCACCAAATTTCGAGAAGATTATCTATTGGCTAATATGTGCTTTAAAAACACGCATTTTGATGACGTCACAATTGCGTCATAGCATTTTGGCCCCGGAGGGTGTTTCTAAACTACATTCCCAATAGATATAAATGAAAAAATGGAAAAAATCTCGCTCCGTTGGCCAAATATGCCCAATTCAATGTGAAAATCTGAAAAGTTCATGACCTTATAAATATTCATGAGATAACGTCACGATCAAATGATGGCAATTTTTGGATACACCTTGTCCCAACTTAGATATAGTGCAAAAATGAAACCAAACGAATTGTACTTTTGCTAATAATGGACTTTGAAATTTGCCCCTTTAAAGCGCTGTCACGTGACACATGGTGACGTCACGATGGTTTCAATGATACTGTGCATAACTTCAGCATGGGCTCTATGCATCCGCAAAGTTTGGAAAAAATCCAAGTGTGTTCAATGGCCAAAGTGGCTCTTACAAAACCCATGTACAAAGTCTATGGGATTTTGGCGACAAGAAGAAGAAGGAACTAGAGATTTATGTCTGTTTGCAAAACAGATCATAACGCTTTTCCGCATCTGGTTTCTTTAAAAAAAAAAAAAAATTGATGAAAATGAAACCAAAAAATGAAACCAAACGAATTTGTACTTATGCTAAAAATGGACTTTTAAATTTGCCCCTTTAAAGCGCTGTCACGTGACACGTGGTGACGTCACGATGGTTTCAATGATACTGTGCATAACTTCAGCATAGGCTCTATGCATTAGCAAAGTTTGAAAAAAATCCAAGTGCGTTCAATGGCCAAAAAGGCTCTTACAAAACCCCTGTACAAAGTCTATGGGATTTTGGCGACAAGAAGAAGAAGGAACTAGATTTATGTCTGTGTGCAAAACAGATCATAATTTTTGGATACACCTTT
The DNA here is from genome assembly GCA_949987565.1 of Luidia sarsii. Taxonomy (NCBI): domain Eukaryota; kingdom Metazoa; phylum Echinodermata; class Asteroidea; order Paxillosida; family Luidiidae; genus Luidia; species Luidia sarsii. The sequence goes on from OX465110.1 coordinate 10,023,393, forward strand.
TCCCAACTTAGATATACTGCAAAATTGAAACCAAACGATCTTGTACTTTTGCATATAATGGAGTTTGAAATTTGCCCCTTTAAAGCACTGTCACGTGACACATGATGACGTCATGATAGTTTCAACGATACTGTGCATAACTTCAGCATGGGTTCTATGCATTTGCAAAGTTTGAAAAAAATCCAAGTGTGTTTAATGGCCAAAGTGGCTCTTACAAAACCCCTGTACAAAGTCTATGGGATTTTGGCGACAAGAAGAAGGAATAAAAGAAAAATCTTAACAACAACAATAGCTTTTCCGCTTCGCGGCGGAAAAGCTAACTAGAGATTTATGTCTGTTGGCTAACAGAACATAACGCTTTTCCGCATCTGGCTCTCTAAAAAAAAAAAAAAAATTGGATGAAAAAAAATTGACACCAACGGGATTCGAACCCGTAACCTTCATTCCTAACCCAAAACGCACGTGCATATTTCGTGCACAAAGTCTATGGCACTTCATTATATTTTTAAAAAAAATCATAATAATTCTGAACAATGATCAATTACTTCAAAACTCAGGATTTAGAATGTCTAGCCCAATAGCTAAATGCCCACCAAATTTCGAGACGATTGACCTATGACAAATATGCGTTTTAAAAACACGCATTTTGATGACGTCACGATCGCGTCATGGCATTTTGGCCACGGAGGGTGTTTCTTAACTACATCCCCAATAGATATCAACAAAAAAATTAAAACAATCTTGTTCCGTTTGCCAAATATGCTCAATTGAATGTAAAAATCTTAAAAGTTTATGACCTCATTAATATTCATGAGATGCCGTCACGATCAAATGAGGGCAATTTTTGGATACACCTTTTCCCAACTTAGATATACTGCAAAATTGAAACCAAACAAACTTGTACTTTTGCATATAATGGAGTTTGAAATTTGCCCCTTTAAAGCACTGTCACGTGACACATGATGACGTCATGACAATTCTAAGACAACTGTGCATAACTTCAGCATGGGTTCCATGCATTTGCAAAATTTGAAAAAAATCCAAGTGTGTTTAATGGCCAAAGTGGCTCTTACAAAACCCCTGTACAAAGTCTATGGGATTTTCAATGGTTTTGTAAGTGGCTCTTACAAAACCCCTGTACAAAGTCTATGGGATTTTCTATGGTTTCAATGATACTGTGCATAACTTCAGCATGGGCTCTATGCATTCCCAAAGTTTGAAAAAAATCTAAGTGTGTTTAATGGCCAAAGTGGCTCTTACAAAACCCATGTACAAAGTCTATGGCATTTTGGCGACAGATTTATGTCTGTTTGCAAAACAGATCATAACGCTTTTCCGCATCTGGTTCTCTTAAAAAAAAAAAAAAAATTGACATCAACGGGATTCGAACCCGTAACCTCCATTCCTAACCCAAAACGCACGTGCATATTTTGTGCACAAAGTGTATGGGACATCATTGTATTTTTCAAAAAATCATAATAATTCTGAACAATGGTCAATTGCTTCTAAACTCAGGATTTAGAATGTCTAGCCCAATAGCTAAATGCCCACCAAATTTCGAGACGATTGATCTTTGACAAATATGCGTTTTAAAAACACGCATTTTGATGACGTCACGATTGGGTCATGGCATTTTTGCTCCGGAGGGTGTTTCTAAACTACATCCCCAATAGATATTAGCGAAAAAATTAAAAAAATCTTGCTTCGATGGCCAAATATGCACAATTGAATGTGAAAATCTGAAAAGTTCATGACCTCATTAATATTCATGAGATAAGACACGATCAAATGATGGCAATTTTTGGATACACCTTGTCCCAACTTAGATATAGTGCAAACATGAAACCAAACGAATTTGTACTTTTGCTAAAAATGGACTTTGAAATTTGCCCCTTTAAAGCGCTGTCACGTGACACATGGTGACGTCACGATGGTTACAATGATACTGTGCATAACTTCAGCATGGGCTCTATGCATCCGCAAAGTTTGAAAAAATCCAAGTGTGTTCAATGGCCAAAGTGGCTCTTACAAAACCCATGTATAAAGTCTATGGGATTTTGGCGACAAGAAGAAGAAGAAGAAGGAATAAAAAAAAAATCAGAACAACAATAGCTTTTCCGCTTCGAGGCGGAAAAGCTAAAAAAAATCAGAACAAGAACAATAGCTTTTCCGCTTCGCGGCGGAAAAGCTAAACATAAGAACAACAATAGCTTTTCCGCTTCGCGGCGGAAAAGCTAAAATGAAAAATCTTAACAAAAACAATAGCTTTTCCGCTTCGCGGCGGAAAAGCTAAAAATCAGAACAACAACAATAGCTTTTCCGCTTCACGGCGGAAAAGCTAAAAATCTTAACAAAAACAATAGCTTTTCCGCTTCGCTTCGCGACGGAAAAGCTAAAAAAAAAGAACAAGAACAATAGCTTTTCCGCTTCGCGGCGGAAAAGATAAAAATGCACTTCTACAAAAGCACCGAAATTTTTATCCACCAACTCACACAACTGATATTGCTATCTAGCACGGGAACGAACACACGGTCAGTTGAAAATTTAGCGGAGCTAAAAACAACACAACCTACCGCCTGCTACGCTAAGAAAATAAGGACGAGAACATGGCGTCTATTTCCACGATGCACCGTGGGTGGGCGCTGGAGGGCGCTATTGTCAAAACTCTTAGCGGGAATGCCTTCCGGCAATAAGAATTATGCAAATGTATTTGCTATACAGGTAACTTATGAGTGGCATAGACACAATGTGTACACATAATATATATCCACCTACTAACTAATTAATTAGTTAATTTGTTGACAGCTCTACAACATCAACACATAACAAGGTAAACGACAACAGATGCAAATCATTAAAGTATGTAAATTTAATACAGTAATGACACAGTTAACAAAAACCTTTAAAAAATTATATAACAGCACCTCAAAAGTGTTAACTTTCTGTGAATGGGGTACTAAATTAATCTCTTAATTTTAAATGCCAAACATTGCATTTAACATGTTTGGGGTGTAAACTACTAGGGCTCAATACCAAAACTGACCGACAAAGTCATTTCCTGAAAAATTACCGAAGACCAATAAGTTGTGCAACTACAAGTGAGCGCTTACGTGACCGAGATATGCAGGGGTGCAGGTGCCCTTCAGATTTTAGGGTTTGACAGAAACAAATTGAGCAGTTTGAGAGACCAGTTTGACATGAAAAAAAAATGCTCATCATTTGTTATAAAAAAATATGGACCATGTAAAACAATTCTGTGGTGTGGTGTGGTGTGGTGTGGCATGGTGCGGTGGGGTGGTGTGGTGTGGTGTTTTTTCTACATATGAGACCAGATTGACACTGAAGACAGATGTCAAAAGAATGGAAAGTTTTGAAATGTGAGTGTGGAGACGGAAGGGGAAGATAAGTTGGGTCATAGATATAGCATGATGTTTGCGTTGAGGAGAATGTAATTCAATGAGGGTTTTTCCCTGCTCGACATAATAAGCACTAAGTAGCTCGTGCGGTATTGAAACCCACAATTCTTACTTCCTAGTGCAGATGTCTGCTCTAGAAAGCACTGAAAACTGAAGCGCTTACTACGTCAAAACTTGCCCCCCAAAAAATGGCAAAAGTGGATAGAACATATCCTTACACATGGTGTACATGTACATTTGAAAGATGTTAATGAAGGATGACTAGAAGAAAAAAGCGATTAGGAAGAAAGCCGATATTGATGCTAGATAGCATCAAAGGGAGAGAGCTGTACCAAAGAATGAAAGAAAGGATAGAGTGATTACGAGATATAAAACTGCTGAACAGGAGTACACTACAGAGATTATATAAACGAGAAATATATGTCTGTTGTGAAACAGAGCATAGAGCTTTTCCGCTTCTGTTTTTAACACGTCATAGAATACCTTCATTCCTACTCCAAAACGCATGTACATATTTTGTGCACAAAGCCTATGGGACTTAAAAAAATCATAATATTTTTAAACAACGGTCCTTCGGTTCCAAACTTTAGATTTTGAATGTCTATTACGATAGCTAACTACATACCAAATTTCGAGATGATTGGCCAATGGCTTATATGTGTTTTAAAATCACACGTTTTGATGACGTCATGATTGCGTAATGACATTTTGGCTCCGGAAGGTGTTTCTAAACCATGTCCCCAATAGATATCAAAGAATGAAAGAAATCTTGCTCCGTTGGCCAAATATGCACAATTGAATGTGAAAATCTGAAAATTTCATGACCTCATTTATATTCATGAGATGACGTCACGATAAAATGAGGACAATTTTTGGATACACCTTTTCCCAACTTAGATATAGTGAAAAGATGAAACCAAACGAATTTGTACTTTTGCTTAAAATGGACTTTGAAATTTGCCCCTTTACAGTGCTGTCACGTGACACGTGGTGACGTCACGATGGTTTCAATGATACTGTGCATAACTTCAGCATGGGCTCTATGCATTCCCAAAGTTTGAAAAAAATCTAAGAAGAAGAAGAAGGAATAAAAAAAAAATCAGAACAACAACAATAGCTTTTCCGCTTCGCGGCGGAAAAGGTAAAAAAATCAGAACAACAATAGCTTTTCCGCTTCGCGGCGGAAAAGCTAATCAGAACTACAACAATAGCTTTTCCGCTTTGCGGCGGAAAAGCTAAAAATCAGTACAACAACAATAGCTTTTCCGCTTCGCGGCGGAAAAGCTAAAAAGAAAAATCTTAACAAAAAAAAATAGCTTTTCCGCTTCACAGCAGAAAAATGTAACTAGAGATTTATGTCTGTTGGCAAACAGAACATAACGCTTTTCCACATCTGGTTCTCTTTAAAAAAATAAATTAAAAAAATTGACATCAACGGGATTCAAACCCGTACCCTCCCTTCCTACCCCAAAACGCACGTGCATATTTTGTGCACAAAGTCTATGGGACTTCTTTATAATATAAACAAAAACATAATAATTCTGAACAATGGTCAATTGGTTCCAAACTCAGGATTTTGAATGTCTAGCCCAAAAGCTAAATGCCCACCAAATTTCGAGAACATTGAGCATTGGCTAATATGTGCTATAAAATCACGCATTTTGATTACGTCACAATTGCGTCATGGCATTTTGGCCCTGGAGGGTGTTTCCTAACTACATCCCCAATAGATATAAATGAAAAAATTAGAAAATCACGCTCCGTTGGCCAAATATGCTCAACTGAATGGTGAAATCTGAAAAGTTCATGACCTCATTAATATTCATGAGATGACGTCACGATCGAAAGAGGGCAATTTTTGAATACACCTTTTCCCAACTTAGGTTTAGTGCAAAGATGAAACCAAAAGAGATTGTACTTTTGCTTAATGGAGCTTGAAACGTGCCCCTTTAAAGCGCTGTCACGTAACACGCGATGACGTCATGACGGTTTCAAGACATCTATGCATAATTTCAACATAGGCTCTATGAATTTACCAAATATGATAAAGTTCCAAGTCTGCAAAGCACTGAGTGCTCAGTGCTTTGCAGGCATCATGGGTTCAAATTCTGTCCGAGCTGCCTGTATTTTTTTGGGCAAAGCACTGAGCACTTGAGTTGGGTAAAACCCTCATTGAATTAAAGTTAGAATTAGATCAAAAACTAGCTCCTTTCTTGAAAATGTAATGCCCTCAAGAAACATCCCATTAGGATCGAAATGTCAGGCTCTTAATGTTTGAGATTTTCATATTTTTGAACATAAGTCCTTAATCATTTTGCAACATTTCTATATTTGATTCATTCACACAATTTGTTGTGTACAACAATCATAACATAATGTTTAAATAACAACATAAGAAACAAAATCTTTGGCAACAAATGTCCTTTTTTGTCACCCTTGGTTTAGCAAACTCACTCTTAAATAGAAATAACTAAACACCCATTGATACCGGTATGTGTCCACTTGGCTGTCCTCTTTTTCATTTTCTTCCCTGGATTCCACTGGAGCTAAAGCCTTGACATTGCCATCTATAGGAATACTTATTACATCACAAACAATTGTCCTAATCATGCTGACATGCATTTGCAGTGGATTTCTCTTATTACATGCCCATTTCGCTTGTGGTCCCATTTTCATTGTTACTGTCCTCCCCATCAGCAATGACATCAAACTCATCCAGACTGATCTGCTTCTTGGCTCCAAAAGGTGGTGGGCCAAGAAGTGCTTCCACATCCACATAGTTCAGAACTTCTGTCTTGAGCAGTTCATTGGATAACTACAATGGTAACAAACAAACAAAAAATTAATCATCTCAAAAACCTTGAGCTTTCTGATGAATGAAAAAAAAACCAACAACAAAACACACTTATGAAGTGATATGACTGGAAAATAATTAGGCCTACAAAACAGAATTAATGGTAGACTAGGCGATGCTCAGAAGGCGGGCATACCAGTCCTTGTCATAGTTGTGCACCTGCTGAGAATAACATGAACATGCTGAGAACAAGCAAGAACGCTGGTATATTCCAAAGTCACCCATTCAAGTCATGATATCTCAAATGAATGTTTTTGACAATGTATGCTACTTATGCACACATTTACAGGGTAAGTCACAACTACAGTACTGTACCAGTAATATGCCACACAGGGTGTGTATTGTACACCTCTTTGGATTGTAGAATTGTACTCTAGAGTAGTCACCAATGTCTTGGATACTAATTTCATTAGCAATGTTTATGAACATATGAACACACTAAATAAATAGATATAAGAAGTCATGGGAAATGGAGTTGTTTTTTTAAGAGCAACATCAAAAAGGTTTCAGACTTCCAAAAAGTTATATACCACAATTCTAGTGAGGAAACCTTGTCCATTACTTGGATGTTAATGAAACAAATTCAATGTTTTTATGACATGAGTGAATTTTAATCAGACACGAGGGAACACACACATGGACAAAATGCATACAATATATCCTGTTTCATGATGAACATTTAGTGTATATAAAGCAAAATATGTGAATACAAGGACAGTCATTATATTAATCGTGCCTTCAAACCTTACAGGCTTTTTTGTTGCAGAATTTGGAAAATTTGATTTTTGAAATAAGTTTTTTTCTTACCAAGTTTAATTTGTCAATGTTTTCTGTCAGTAGTCTTTCTGTCCTTCTGTATGCTTTTGTGACAAGCTGATGAGCTTCCTGAAAAATAAGCCATGATATGGAAATACATTTTAGAATTGATTAATTTATTGAACTGAGGTATTGATTAATAATCAGTTCTGATAAGATTTTTTAGACGGGTATCAGACTATACTTCAAATGATTCTGTCAGCTATTAGGAAAAGGGGGAACATGATCTCAAGCACAGGAACAGGTGAAGAAGACATTAAAAAAAGTACTCAGAAAAGAAAGCTTAGCCTTTCAGTGAGTGGCTGAGTAGTACAGTATATGGTAAGTCAAGAACACAAACAGTTCAAAGCTGCAACTTGACAATAGCCCATAACAGGAATAGGACCGTTCAACATTCAACATAAATACATATATAATATTTCTAATCTTTAGGCAAATAAGTCATTTAAAACAAAAAAATTAATGAAAGCAAATCAGATACAAGAATAAAATCAATCACATTATAACATTCGATAACAAATGAATAAGACTTAAGGCTTTGCATGATGGGTGAATCAATATAGGAAGGTTTGTGGTGACACCATGTATAAGGTCTCTCAAAGAGTGGTAACTCGACGTTTCGAACAGTATGCTCTGGCCGTCATCAGGAGAATGCCTTGGACTCAGTGCTGGATCTGCTTATATGCCTGTGGTCGCTGAGGCGTGAAGGCAGGAAAGATAATCCTCTGGGGAGGATTATCCTAATGGGCCTAGATCGCTGAGGCAGGAAGGCGGGAAAGATAATCCTCTGGGGAGGATAATCCTAGGAAGGGGGCCTGGTCGGGGGTATGGGTGCTCACTGGGGTGTGTCAGATTGTGTTGGGGAGGCCGTGGATATAGGTGATCCATAAGTCGACTGGGGAAGGGGGGGCGTAGACTGGTTTGGGCTTGGTTTGGGTGACCATGCATATAGAAGATATGTTGGTCAAGATGAGGGGGAGATGGTAGCCGATTTCTTGGGGTACTGTGTCGTGCTTGCGGATTTCGATCGCCTCTCTGATCCTTCTGGAATGCCATTGCTGTATTGGGACGACTAGTTCCGCTGCCTGCCAGTTGACTGGGTGGTATTCAGAGTGTGAGTGTTTGACGATAGATGATTTGTCAAAGTCACCCCGTGGTCGTGTGCTTGGTGCTCCTTCAGTCGGGTTCCTGCCAGTCTCCCCAATGTAGAATTGTCCACATTCACACAGGATACGGTAGACACCTGGCTGTTCCGAGGAGGCTTGTTTGTCCTTGTGGGTGTGTAGAGAGGACTGGAGCTTGTTAGCTGAGGAGTGGAAAACTCTGATGCCCGCTCTGTGGAAGACCCGTTGTAGTCAGTGGGATGCCGGGCCTACATTGTATGTACGGAAGGGTGACTGAGGGTGGTTGGGTGTGTTGTCACAACTAACCCTGCGACGGACAGACTTTTACAGACAGGATTGGTGTACACATACAAATCTTATATTTAAACTGCTGTTTTAGATTTATTCAAAATATTTACACTATACACAAAGTACTATAATAACAGGTTCCCGGTTGTCAAATTTCAATATTCATATATACTGTACAAGGAAAGCACTTAAAAATGTATCAATTCAATAAACCGCAAAAATATTATCAACCAGGTATTTTATATTTACAAGTACAGTATTCCCCTTTTATTTAGTTATCCCTTGTGACTATACCATTATCCATATACTTCCACTAATCAATTAATACTTTGCACTAAATCAATCCACACACCTTTACCACTAAACACTACTGTATATGATTTAGCAATGCACGTCTTGTGGCTTACTAACACACTACTTAATTAATCAATGTACCCTTTACTTATAATCAAAAACTATTCTCTTTACTTATTATGTCGAAACTTCGGCCTTGGGACGGCTCTGCCTCTGCACTCTGGCTCTGGTTCTAGCTCTGTCTCTACCTCTGGCTCTGGCTCTGTCTCTAGCTCTGGCTCTGTCTCTAGCTCTGGCTCTGACTCTACCTCTGGCTCTGGCTCTGGCTCTACCTCTGGCTCTGGCTCTGGCTCTACCTCTGGCTCTGGCTCTACCTCTGGCTCTGGCTCTGGCTCTGGCTCTGGCTCTGGCTCTACCTCTGGCTCTGGCTCTTGAACGGGATTATTGACCGTGGTTCGATCGTCAGCCCACATTCAGACGGTTGAATTAAAAACCATCTACATACAAAAATAAATCACAAACATATCTCTCAACTAATCGTACAATGTACTCAAACTTTAACTCCATTCACAACTTGACAGATTCAGAGGAAAGGATTGCAGAAATCTCGAAATGAGTATCAATATATACATGTACACAATAAACCATATGAATCATTTTCAAAGGCTTAAGTGGTCATGTACAAGGGGTCTCAACTTACGGTTTTTGTCACTGAACTTTACTTGCTTGATTTCCAGATCTCAGCAGCTGATCGGGTCCTCACTCTCCAACCAATTGCCTGTTAAAAGCAGCCTGCAATATCTGCTTGTATTTATGGCAAAAGTGGGAAAGACAACTACCAACAATTCAGGGGAAGTTTTCCCAGTCCTGGAAACCCGGTTCAAAACATTTCAGCCTTTTCCACACCGCACAACCCTCCGTCTACGTCTCTGCTTGACCAACCATAGGAATGAGTTACCCACACAGACTTTTTACATATCCATTCACATGCAAATTTAACTCTCAATAGTGGCTGTTTCACAACTGCCCCTATCTCCCCAGCACACCATAATCTACTTAAGAGCTTACCTACCTTTCAGTTGAAGTAATTTGCGTGTTCACAAAATAAAGCCAAGTGAAAGAACACCTACCATCTCACGAAAGAAAGAACGACCAATTGTATAGGATAGAGTAAGGAATATCCATGCAATGGAAAGCGGAAGGGAAAATTAATATTCACGAGAATGGAGGGGTATTCTGACATGTGTGACCTTATGTATAGGAGACCCTTTGGTCGGGGGTGGGGTGGAGAGCTTGATATGGCTAGGCCTGTATCCACTCATCTGGAGGGCAGACTTGATGTAAGCCGTATGACGGCTGCATCACATATGTCGAAGGCCCGTCTAACCAGTGTGCGGTTGACGAAAGCCTTGATGCCGGAAATTGCACACATATGATTGTAACATGAAGTTAATACAAAAACTGTTGCAACCTGCTCACTGACTAAAATGACCTACGATACATAAATCTAAAAAATTAGGGAGGTTGGAGATCAAAGGAGAAAGCTACAGGGAAGATGAAGAAAAGAGGTGTTAATCAGGTGAGGATTAGTCATTCCCTTCATGAATATTAAGGCCATGAGGTTGTATTGTATGGAGATGCTTAATCTACAGTTTCTCCCTGCTGAGGCGGATCGGACAGCATCCTTCCGATGGCCAAGAGACTATGCCCTGCCCAGACATGACAAGAATGGAATGATTAGGGAGATTGAAGTGATGATCCATTGAAGAAGTTGAAGTGATCTCCCACCTCACTCCTGTCCCTTAGATCCTCCCTATCCTTTTGTTTGTTTTCCCTAATCTCCCCTCCCTCAGTGTACATCTGCATCCCACTTCCTTCCCTTTCGTCCTTCCTCTGTCATGTGTGTCAGGGCTTTCCTTCCCCTGACTGTCTATGTTTGTCCTTGTCACTTTGCCTTTGAGAAAGGTCCTGCTAGGATCAAAACGTCAGGCCCTCAATTTTTTTAGACATATGATTGTAAGTAGAACATTCAAAAGGAAAATTCAACAGGTATTAAAATCATATACATGTCATGTACATGTATGTACATACACACATATACACGTACACCCACATCTTTTGAATAAGAGGAAGGAAAAAAAAAAAAAAATTAGAGCACACACACATCACTTTTCCCATGGAGCCCCTTGTAGGTGGAGGACATTCTTGAGATGCCACACTTCGTCACCCCAATGCGACTCCATGGGACATGGAGGATGTATTTGTGTGCATGCCGTATCCATAGCACTGAAGTATGTACCCCGGTAAGCTAAAATGGGTTGGCATCCGGAGCAGAGAAAATGCTGTGGTAGTTTTTATACAAAAAAACAATCATTAAAATCTCGTCTGAGTTTTAGTGTTGGTAGTTTGTAGACTTTGTACAGATCACAGAGTTCAAGGTAGTCGGGATAGGTATGATTAGCATTACTGATACTTGTAGTTAAGTTCCTATGCATGAAGTTGAGATAGCAATGCTGAACTCTCTCAATTCTATGAGCCTGGTATGAAGATACCACTGTACAGTACTCTAGATGGGGTCTAATAAGTGAACAATATAGAGTGCGGAAAACATGTTCATTTATCTGATAATGGAAGTTACGTCAAATTAAGCCACACATACGATTTATAGCTTTTTGAATTATTGAGTCGACATGAGGAATAAAAGTCAATTTACTATCAATAAAAATTCAGAGATCTTTTTGGAGGGTAACTCTGTTAAAAACATTGTCGCCAAGAGTATAAGTTAGACCAACAGGTGCCTTCTTAAGTGACGTTACCAAAGCACTACATTTACTTGCATTAACTTAGAGACAGTTACAGACCAAATCGTGATCTTATTCATATCATCTTGCAGCAACTTGCATCAGCGGGATGGCCAACCTTAGCAAAAACCTTCAAGTCATCAGTGAAAAGTAAACAATTGTTATTTAGACTCTGAGGTATGTCATTTACAAACAAAGTGAAAAAGTAGGTCCTAATACCGAGCCCTAGGGATTGCTAAATATGAGTGTTCCCACTGGAACAGCCAACAACAAATACTCAGTGTTTACTTCCAGTAAGACAATTATAGTATGTAACAAAGAATGTCTGGATGGATTATTTGGATATAATATTGTGGCAAAAATCGCCAGGATGCTTTTAACTAGTTTTGAAGTTACAATGCTTTAACGATGTTCACAACTTCACAACTGAATTGAAGATAGCCCTCTCTGAATTACCGTAAACCACTGACCTTAGCTGAGCACTTGGATTTAATTTAAGTTAAGATATTTGTTCGATTGATCACTCATTTAAATCTGGAGCTGTATTTCTTTGAGCTGTGCTTTCAGCAGTGCGATACACTGACCCCATGTCGTACTAGCTGTGAAGTGTTGATAACGTATTGCTGTACGTTCACCATCTAGACACAGTATAGAGCGGCTTTGAGCCAGTACATGCGCACTGTTGAGTTGTGACAAGCTACCGTAGATGTGTTGCGCAATGATTGGCCGTTGTATTGGGCGCACACACATATGCAGAGCGTGTCTACGCAGAGCACTCCCACTCTGTGCCTATGAATACAGCTGATCCCCAATTATCTTGGTGTTTTCCTCCGGGAACCGACCGTGCGAGATCACAAGACCTCAAGACCACAAGAATTAAAGACCCTAATGTTTGAGCTACCAAGGTTCCTACATTGTAGGTGTATGATGTACTGGTTAGATCTAGCCCCACGCTTGCCAGCACCAGCGGAAACGCTTGTATCTTGCACTACTGTATAAGGCTTTAGCGGTGTAGCTATAGCAGTGTAAATGATGTCCAGTTGCTCTCTCCATTCAACAGCATGGTAAGCATCCTGCAATAATGAGATCAGGTTAAAGGGCCTACACAACATTGCTAAGATCGAAAAACAGAAATGTTCCAGATTTACATGAAACTTATACAGTTTGAAGATGGTTATAGTAGAAAACCCGCACTGAAATATTTCTGCCTAAAACGGTGTATTTTATGAGAAACGAGTAAAAGAAATTGTTTACGTCTCACCGAGATCTAAACTATTTTTCGAAACAGTACAGCGTTGAATACTGCATTTTTGCGAAACAAATGAAGCAGTTTTCACGATTTTCATGAGATTCAGCTGGCTGAAATTTTCACAGGTGTGCTATTTCATTCATATATTGGATCAGACAACGTATGGATGCTATTCTTTGACCTCGACCAGTGTTGTGTAGGGGCTTTAAAGGAGCAATCTGTACCAGAAGTGAAAAAATGTTGCTGCTTGCCAACAGTAGGTCAGATGTGGCCAATGATCTGATCATACAGGATTTTCTCAAAGACCTTTGATACCTGGGGAAGTAGAGATATGAGCCTCTAATTAGCAACATTGTGTTTATCAGAAGATTTAAGAATTGGAACTATGTTAGCAATTTTCCAGCATGATGGAAAACAAGCCTCCGTACTGGTTCTCTTAAATAGATGTCAATGAACTGCAGAGAACATGAGCACAGGATTTCAGGACTAAGTTTGAAATATTGTCTGGTCCTGTGGCATTAGATGCATCAATGTCTGTCAGTTTGCTAAGTACATCTGAAGCTGTGATGCGTAATACTGGCATGACATGAAGGTTTGCAGATTGGAGAGTGGGCACCATAGCATCAGATTCAACAAGAGGTGGTACATGTAGGTAGACAGACTGGAAACTGTCCATCAAGAGAGATGCCTTTATCAGTACCCGCGAAGTTTGCTGCTTCAATTCCAGAATTCTAATTGTGATTGCAACTTCTTCTTATGAAATGCCCACTCCTTGGCTTTCAGTTCATGGCGAAAGGCACTGTCAAACCATAGTGAAGACGGCCAACGTGGGCAGACAGTTGGTACAACATCAATGACAGCATTTTCAACAAAGTCATAAAACAAAGAGGTAGCGGCATTACAATACACCGATCCAGTAGGCCACGCCCACCGTAGCAACGACCAAGCAACCGTGCACACGCACACAATGTGTCATGATCGCCCACACACCATACGCGTGAGCACTTATCTGCGTTGGAAAGGAATTGCCTGGTACATATGAAACAAAAGCAAACACAACTAAAAGTGTGTAGTAAAGAATACAACATTTAAAACGTTGTCGAACAAATTGGCGGCAATTTATCGGGCCTTCAATCACGCATTGTGATTGGTCAATTTGTCAAGGGGCGTGGCCTTCTGGATGGGTGTATTGTCAGTTGCCCCAAGAAGACACCATGGAATAGTCAACAGTTTTCTGAAGGTCATTAAAACCCGCTTTGTGGAAGTTGACAACTGGACGGTTCACGCAGCATGAATTAGTACTTGCAGGCATACTAAGTTCCATTCAGAGTGAGCTATGGTACAATGCAAATAGAATGTCACCAATTCACTGGAGGCCTGCAGCTGACCTGAGCATAGGACAAGGTCAAGGATATCATCTCCTCTAGTTGGAGAGAAGTTAACTTGGTGCAAGTTGTGAGCACCCATGACCACATAAGTGAACACATCTATGGCAGAACCATTTGATAGTGGAAAGTCATTGTCAGAGTGCCATCGAAGTGTGGGTAAGTAGAAATCATCAACAATGCAGATGGTATTATAATAACATGAGGCATTTGTCAAGCAGTCAGCGGGATCCTCTAGAGTTTGAACACCACTGTTGGGTGGTCTGTAGAAGACACCATACAGCATCGTGTTGTGACTGGATAGCCGAATCTCAACCCAGAACAGTTTGAGTTCATCCTGCTCAAGGTCGGGTTATCTTCAGCATTCAAAATCATTGTGAATGTGACAGCCAAGTAGCACACCCCACCACATTTGTGAGGTACATGTATGTGCAGTATGTCCTTTCTGAATACGGCGTAGTCTGGAAAGTTTACTTCAGCTTCCAACACCACCTCTGTTAGCCAGGTTTCAGTGAGGGCAAAGAAGTTAACAACTCTGACTGGCCGGAGATGAGCAACCAGTGAGGACTGAAAGACATCCAAGTTTGCTGTTCATAAATTCTGAGATGAGTTCCCTGTAGCCCAATTCAATGTTGCAGATGATTCTGGTCCCCAGCTAGAATGATGTTGAAGGTTGCCATGGTGTTTGCATGGTATGGATAGTCTTTGACCTTTGATTAATCCATTATACAGGTACTTGTAGTGCATGGCTTTGCCCTTCGCTACGACAGATCAAACCACATTGGCTTTGGCTGACTTATCAGCCATGGTGGACAATGGAGCTGGTCAAGTATGGAATGCAGCCCGGTGTACAAACCTCCAAATGCTGACAACAAACCCATGAAAATCAGGAGGAAAAACACTCCCAGACAGGCCAGTCTTGTAGAGAGATCCATGATAACTAATACCAAAGTGATCAGTAATCAACTCCTTATCTGGTGGAGTGCTAGCATCCAAGTCAGCTGGAAACAGCAAAAGTGACAATCAAATCCAGAGCACAGAGAAGGGACTGTTGACTGGTGGCCATCCTGTGTTTGTTGCTTACAAGACAGGCATGAATGAACACATGGTGATATGATGTTATTTGTCCAGGAAGTGGACAACAATGGTAATATATAAATTGCTTTACACAACAGTGTAAAACTACTCTACTGTATATAATCATTTGTAGTCAAGCATATACAAACTATATAACATAATACAGAAAATGCTGCGTTGTTATCATTATTTCCTGTGTTATTGCCCAATACAATGTACTTGCGATATAGAAAATTTAATCTATTTTTCCAACCCTCACTCACCTCATCAATAACACTTTGCAGTCTCTGACTATATGGTCTTGTACCTAGCTCACTGGACTTGGTGTCTGGGAAGGAAACCTGGCCTACTCTGTCATTCATACCGTAGGACTGGATCTGCGAGTATGCCATCTTTGTAACTTTGTTCAAGTCATCCTGGGCACCTAGAAAATAATGGACCATTTCAACATTTCCCAATGTGAAAATGTACATTCTAAAGTATAAGAGTGATAACAACTGGACTTACTCATAGGAGAGAATTTTAAGGGTAAGACTGTGCAAAATAGACACTCGTTTATTGATACACAACTATTTCCAAAATTGTCCAGTAAATATTGCAATATTTTATATCATAATAGAATATGAGAGGAACATTATTTACACCACGATACAACAGCTTCTGGCCTTGGCATCATATATATTACAAATGTATGTTTCAATTCCATTATGGTGACTTAAAAAAAAAAAAAATGTTAAATTTTGTGATTATTCAATAAAGAGCATGAAAACTAAAAGACATGTATGCATGGGGAAAATGTGATTTTACAAGCATTTTCAAAAACAGTGCGCATTCATGACATATGTAGCATACATATATCCAGTACCACCCCTTAGACATAAGTTGACATCTTTCAAGAATAGTGTCAACTTCATATCATGGGCATGACATGAATAGCCTTTTTCACAACGTTATTTTACAAATAGCAATGCAAATTTAAAGACAGTTGTTGAGACATTTTAAAAAAGCATTGCACTACCGGTAAGGCATGAACACATGGTGATATGATGTTATTTGTCCAGACAGTGGGCAACAACGGTGACAATGTACAGTAAATTGCCTTGTTAAAAGTTTCTGCGCAGTATTCCCCATTTATTCACTGTATTTCAAACAACATTCTTGCCAGATACCTAGCTCCATCTCCCACAAGATTTACAGTATCAGGCATGTAAAAAATGTGTTGGCTTATCTCCTGCTTCAACCACTAGACAATGTTGGCGACTAGGTATTGCTACAATCATCACTATACAATGGAACGTCGCTATAAACAAGTGCCAATATACCAAACATTTGGCTATAACGACCATGCCCTTTGACTTCCTGAATTTAGTGTACAAAATATGTGTACGCAACTGCTACGAACAACTTTCATGGATCCCGGGATGTTCGTTATAGTGACGTTCCACTGTGGTTGCAAAATACAGCAGTATCACAATGTGACAGCTCATTTGCATATTTCTCCTGCGCAGCGCCCTCGCTTGACCCACTTTATACTATGAAGAGTCATTCAAGCTAAAGGCCTTTTCACACTATGAATGTTTAACACGAGTTGAAACTTAGACGGATCTGACACGGGTCCGACCCGTGTTGAATTCAACACGGGTCACTCTCGTCGCGGTTTCACACTACGCAACGCCACACCGGCATTTTCTCAACCCGTGTAATGTTTCGACCAGTGTAATGCGTGATCGTTTCACACTACACATGGCATCGAACTTTCAACACGGGTCCAATCTCAAAAACCCCATAATGCATTGCGGCGCGTCACAGCACTGTATTGCTGACTTCTCGATTCTGGCAGCCGCCAGCACCTCGCTTATTTTCTGCAACGCGGTGGCTATTGTTTATCTATTGCCACTGATTGATTAAAGAAAATCACAACGTTGATTTATAAGTACAATAGTTTTATAATTTGTATAGTGGTCTTTTAAACCTCCTTTTCTCCTTAGTAAAATCGAATGACTTCTCGTATTTTCTGCCGCCACATGCACGCACGCGTAGTCGACATCGTAGTACAATGCATTGCTGATGACTTTGTTAGGGACCCGGTTTTTTGCCGATCTCACCCTGCGAGAGCTTCTTATATACATGATTGAAAAAGACACCTTTTTCCATTCCGATAATGACAGGGATATTGTTTCAAGACAAGGAAATTATGTGCCTACAGCCAGAGAAGTTGTCATGTTTCTTGTGCCTGTACTGAACTCGAGGCAGCGCTGCGTGTGCATGTGGGGTTTAATACCCCATGCAACCACGGACGTATAAATTATACACTACGTCGCGCCGGCGGCCGTGCATGCAACAACAAAATCTGGCATGTTTGTTCGTTGCACAGTACAATATCTACAGTGTGGCGCTGCCACGCATGCGCACTCAGCCGTCTCCCAACACGGGTCGAACTCAACCCGGAGACGTTCACACTACGGCTTTCAACAGGTGTTGAAATTTTCAACACGGGTCGGGAGCTCTCAACCCACCTCCCGAGCAGGGTTGGTTTCAACACGGGTTGAGTGCTCTACACGGGTCCGACCCGTGTTGAAATGTTGTAGTGTGAAAAGGTCGGTCATTTCAACACGGGTCCGACCCGTGTTCAACACGGAGATTTTTCATAGTGTGAAAAGGCCTTAAGTACTTGTCCTGCACACATGTGATTGCAGCAGTCAGCATTTCTCAATCAAATACTACAAGAATACCATAGTCGCCTTGAGATTTCTCCCTGGATGACTTGACTGGGATAAGATTTCTTCATCCATATTGTTTAAATAATTGTTTGTATTAGGATAAATAGGTTTGCGGAGACACCATGTAAATTCTCTTTTGTGAGTAAGAGTGGTTCTAAAGCATTCTCCTGAAGACGAGCAGAGTATACTGTTTGAAACGTCGAGTTCCTCCGGTTCTTTTCAGAACCACACTTACTCACAAAAGAGAATTTACATGGTGTCTCCGCAAACCTATTTATCCTGATATTATCACCATGCAAACCTTCAAATCTCAATTGTTTGTATTGTTGTATATTTCTTAGGGTTTAATTATTGATTTGTGACCACAAGCCTGGAGTTGGTTTGAGATGGTTTGAGTGAACTTTACTTTTTGCATTGAGAAGTGGATTCATGATAAAGTATTTAGGAGTTAAGCCTACAGTTTCTGTGTTGCAATTGCCATTGTAATGTGTTAAGGAATCATTCTTTGATATTTTTCTTGCTGAGAGTTCCATGTGTTTGAACTTTGGAAGGTTTAGATTTATTTCCTGTTCCCTTTAGCCATCTTCTTGAATATTATATAGTATACTGTAGCTCAGAATAGTTTCCCATGATAGACTTCATTCCCCATCTATAAATCCATACAGTACAGTAGTTCCTGCCCTGTGCAGATGTTCACTTTAAAGCCCGTTGCACACTAGACGAAATCGCCGAGGTCCCTGGCGATGAAATCGCAACCATGTCATGAAATCGCAAATCTGTGGTGTGTGCAAGTGACCCTTGCGAAACAAATCGCCAGGGACCTTGGTTTTTGATCTCCGAGGTCCAGACCTCCTACAAAATTTCGCACCCTTGTCAAAATCGCCGAGATCGTGTGTGTGAAACGTGAACAGTGTTCGTAACCACGGACCCTGGTTTTGGCAGGGACACTGGGCATGCGCACTGCGCGTGTTTATGTTTGGAACCAGTGTTATAGCTACATGTACGCTGGTCGGCGGTGGACGGGGCCGACCACCACGGGTAATCTCCGTCCACAACTCCTGGTGAGAAACAATGCTTCCGACCGGCACTGTGTTCACCCCATTATTATCCCAATCTTTATCATGATTTCGGTAGTAAAATAAATTGTACTTTTTTGTAGCGTAACCGTCTCGCTAATACTAGTTCTGGAAGTTCCGATCAGGCTTGAGTAGCGCGCGCAGCGTGATCGTAGTCGGAACTCGTATGCAGCCAGGCCATGCGGTCGCTGCACGTGCACTGTGCAGTATACAGTGTGTGCAAAGACGTGTTGTGTCATGTCACATGTGCCGCGCGTAGGCTGGTTTCGGCCCTACTGCTCCTGTAGTGTCACTATGGCTTTACCTAGAGGCGGAAACCACACCTAGACTTGCCAACCTCGCTAACGTCGCGAAGGGAAATCGGTCATAACTAAAAAAAAAAATAATACGCTACTCATCGTTTGTCTCCGCGAATGTTGTTTCCGCGTAGTTTAATATTATTCCCTTCGTTATTATTGTGGTATGAATAGTGGTATGAATAGAAAGAAGGGGAATACAGGCTTCAATTTGAGGGTAAAATTGACAAATTTGGACGGCGTTTTAATTGACTCTTTTTTTTTCTCCGGCATTTTGGCTCAATCTACCGCGGCCGCACGGAGCGATTTTGCAATTTTCAACTTCGATATCTCAAGAAATGAATGAAAAATTCCTTCTCCAATTTTCTAGAATTCTAGAAAATACAAAAAAAAAACATCGCTAGTATAACTGTAATAAACAAAACAACTCAACTGTTAGGGCTGGCAGAAGTCTACTAATCATTGCACACGTACTGAGTGCACGTAAAGTTCCGAAACGGGGGACGTTGGTGTTTTGGTGACAGCGTTGTGTGTGTAAGCTCGCTTCGTGATCGCTAACGACCTAGGTGACAGACAACTGGCGCCTGTAACCAAGGACCCTAGTTTTTCGGTTGTGTGTGAAATGGGCTTAAGTATACTTTATAGTTCTTGTCCCTGTACATATCCATAGTGCAGAGTGCATTGTACATGTACACTGAGCCACTGTCTGAACCCTTAATCCCCTTATAGTTGCTGCATATATAATGAGGTGCACTCAGTTTCTTGGAAGACACCATACCTATAGTACAGGGAGGCAGGAAGTCCTCCACATCTGAGATTTCCTTTGTTCAGTGCTCATTGGAGTGTGTGACTTAAGTTTTATTAGACTGGCACACTAGTCCATGAATTAGTTTCTGTAGCAAAGTTACTTCTCATTGTATTATGAATTCCATCTGCATATTGGTTTAGCAGAATATTGAGTTTCATGTCTGCTCTTCCTTTATTTTCCTGTCCTTATTACTATATAACTCAGTGATGGAAATAGCTGGATTCGCATCGAAAAATGCGATACATTTTCAGCGAAATGCGAGACAATTTAGAAAACGGTTCGCATTTTGTGCGAATCAAAATCCATCGTAAGACTATCATGCGTTGAACGCACAGGACATGTACTGTACTGTACCCATGCACTGTACATGTTCAGTACATGTACATGTACAGTAGTCAGTACATGTAGACTGTATACTGTACAGTACATAATATACTGTTGATAGTGCAAGCGCGGCGGCCGCCAGACTCCCCATCGGCTACGGATTTATTTAATAGGTGGACTAATATTTTCAACCGCCAAGCGCCTACCCTGTAAACATCGTCCAAATCAGTCGATTTTACCCTTAAATTGAAGCGTGTATTCTCTTCTTTCTATCCATACCACTTTCAAAATTAATGACGAAGGGAATAATATTGAATTACGCGGAAACAACATTCGGAGACAAACGATGAAAGTAGCGCATAACCCTTCGCGACGTTAGCAAGGTTGGCAAGTCTAGGTATGGTTTCCGCCTCTAGGTAATGCCATAGCGACACTACAGGACCAGTAGGGCCGAAACCAGCCTACGCGCTGCATGTGACATGACACAACAAGTCCTTGTACACACTGTTAGTGTATACTGCACAGTGCACGTGCACAGCGGCCACACGGCTGCATACATGCGAGTACGCTGCGCTACTCAAGCCTGATCGGAACTTGCAGAAGTATTACTATTATCGGTACTTGAGTATTAGCGAGGCGGTTACACTACAAAAAAGTAAAATTTATTTTACTACCGAAACAAAACATGGATTGGGATAATATTGGGGTTCTTTCTTTATCATTGTAATTGTGTGGGTTTTTTCTTTAGTTTTCTTTTAATTTATTTAGTTTTTCATTGAAAAAAATAAAAAACGGTTTTGCGGTTTCACGAGTTGATCGGGGTCCGGCGTTTTTGTTGGTTTTGATTTTTCCCAAACCGCCCAAGCCTAGGTGCAGCCATCTTTCCTTCAAATCACCCATCAAACCAAAATAACTATCAAGATTTTTTTTCAGTACACATCTAAGGAAGGCGACATGTAAAATAAAGGTTTTGCCTTTTGATGCCACAGTGAGTTGGCCACGGTGCCCTCTTGAGTTGACCTTAATTGGTGCCCTGTGCAATTTTGATGCGAACTTTGCAGATCACACGAGGAAAAAATCAAAGCGGTCAGAAATTATTCCAACGTTTTTGTTTTAGGAATCAGCAGGTTCAGCCTGAAAAGAGACAACTGCATCAAACATGGTGGGACAGCGATGCACCAGCATGCATCCCGTCTGTAAAGGAAAGAAATGCTCCATGCACTGACTGACATTGTTGCATTTATTTTTGCTAGTCATTTTTACCATATTGCTTATCAAATTACAATTTGATTAGCATTATTTGCTAATCAATTTTTTCCGCTAATTTCCATCACTGTAACTTCACTTTTCCTAAGTTGTTTTATGGATCCTTAAGTTGCAATGCTGAGTGGACTGATTCAAGTCTATGGTTTGCTGAGTCCATAGTGATATGTTGGAGTCATTACACATCTGCATTAGTTTTTCCTATTTTTCATCTTGCAAGTTAAAGCATTCACATGCCTTGTAGTGATTTATTTAGGATTTTAACTTGACTATACGGTCAGAGGCAATTTGTGTCATTGAATTCAATTTATCTTTGTTGATTGCATTATTTATTCCTTGGCAATTGTATTTATTCGGAACTCCATTTTTGTATCTTTCCAGGGTTTAGTTTAGTTTACTTCAAATGATGCTACACCATCAAAGAGCCAGTCATCAGTGAATGTACACCATACTTGTCGTGTCACATTTTCTGAGGTGTCACAACAACATTTTTCAATCATCCGATAAAATTATTGGTGCAAATCAATATCGCAAAATAATGATAAACAGTGTCATATGAAACATGCTACATGACACTTACCTGTTGTAACCTTATTGAATATGATAGCTTCTGCAGCCCTTCCTCCTAAGGCCAAGCACATACGATCTAAAAGCTATATTGAAACAATAACAGTGCAAAAACATGAACAAATACAATTACATTGATCTTATCAATATAAATGTATTGTATGTTAACAAATAAATAAAATCTTCTTCACTATGGGAATTCCTATAGTGAAGAAGAATTTATACAGTTGTCTTCATGGGACGTGAACCTTTTCAGGATGCATCCATTCTAATGTCACAGGCAGCAACCCTGACAATGCAGACATCAATCATGATCAATCATGTATTTGGAAGATTCAAACACGGTATTATTTAAAGGTCAACTCAACTGAAGTGCAAAAACTAGAAAATCCTGATTTGGCATTAAATATGTTTATTGGTACATTATAATCCCAGATCAAACATATTTTGTGTTTCAGGCTTATTAGAAGCCTTTTTTAATTAATTGAAATTATGCTCGTAGTTATTGAGGGCGCTGTTCTTTACGTCACCGGATAAACGCAGAGATTTGTTCTCTCCCCGCGAAGGCTGTATACACTTACATAATCGGAAAGGTTCCCTGACACGTTCAGTAGGTATAAATGCACGGGTTTTTTAGCATGGCACCAGTCATTTTCTCGGTGTTGGCCGTCTTTCCACAAGCTTTTTCTTCGGAATCCGATGAATTCTCAGTCGATAACAAGGATAGAGATTCTGAAAATAGTTTTCCTATGGCCACAGACGGGAACACGTTGCCAAACCATACACGTATGAGCCCGAATGGTCTCCATGAAAACAAGCTTCGAAATGGACACTGCACTGCACAATTTGATGGGTCAGATTATTTCAGTCATGTCAGCGTGATTTTTGACATCCAAATGCGGCTTTTTCTAAGATAGTCAGGGAATAAATACATGTTATTCCACTGCTGCAAACTTCAACAACGAATCTGGCTGACGTGTCAACGGGTTTGTCGATATTTATCCCTGCAATCGGTTCTCTTGAAAAACATGGACTGACTGTTGGTATAGCCTATATACAAAAGTACAATACAATAGTTCCCCAACAAGAGTAATGGACTGATTCTTCATCCCATGACATCACCAAGGACAGCCTCCATGGGGGCGTGGCTGCTCCCCCTTCCAAACTTAAATGATTTTTTTTTTACACTCTTTCCCATCGTTTAAATTTTTTAAACAAATGCATGGATGTATTTTACTGACACCATAGTATTATTTGAAATAATAAAAACAAATTCCAAAATGCATTGCAGTTGACCTTTAAGTGGGTAATAGTGAGCATTATATTTGGGCAAAGCAGTTTCGAGTCATCTGTTACTTAAAAAATATAAGATTACAGAATCAGATCTTGGTACTACTCTACAAGGAATACCGTAACTTTTGGAATATAAGCCGTCTGGATTAAAAGTCGCAGTGCTCCAAAATTTCCACTATAAAGCCCTGTCCCCATTGGACTTATTTTGGTAACTCTTATGGAGACTCTTGTCAGTTTTACCAAATTAAGTCAAATGCAGACGGCCGGAAGACTTCCCAAATTGTCAAGTGTCGGTCGTCGATTGTAAGTTTTACCCTCCGCAGCGGTAAGTCTTACAGGGCCAACTGGGTAGCTGAAGAGTTATGTTGTTAGTTTTACGTCGCTGAAATGTCCAGCGCGGACGGGTATTGTCAAATAAAACTTACAATGTAGTCACGTGACATACGCCGTGTCAGATCCCAGTGACCTATGGTAATATTCTCGCGCGCGAGTCGCATCACACTCACAGCTAGATGTGTGTGTACAGTACTGTGTGTGGAACTCATCGAACTTTAGAGATTTTTGAAAGGTGATTTCGCGCCACTCGCAATGTCATCAACATCCGTTGTCGGGTTAAAAGGTCAACAAAAGGGCGACAAAAGAGTTTATGATTTACTGTCAGCCAAAATTAATCCAGCACGGACGACCGTAAGAGTTACCGCAATGGAATGTTAACAGTGTCTCGCGGAAACTTCTTACAAAATTAAGTACAATGCGAACACGGCTTAAGAATCAGTCCTTAATCTGCTAAGTTACAAAGGTGCAATTATTCGATGATGCGGCTTATACGTTTAGACATATAAGCCTCATCATCGAATAATTGCACCTTTGTAACTTTTCTTTGACAATGTCATCTTTAATATACTGCTAACTACTGTTACGACTAAGTCGGGTAACGAATATTGAATCAAAACAAGATTTATACTATTTCATTTCAAAGTCTCTGACTTTTTTTCAAGATATTCAGGAGTTTAAAAAACCAAGCAAAACAAAAAAGTGGTTTCAAGTTTCATTTGCTTGAGGAAATTTCACCGAAAACCAGTTTTGTATCTTGAAAGCATAAATTGTATGTATAATTGTTTCTGTACTTCATTCAGCGGTGAAACAAAAATCATAAAAATCATTTAATCTGCTAAGTGCTACATTCAACTTCATCAATCATCATGAGATCGTCGGAAAAATAACTAAAAACTCACTGGTTTTTAAACATCATACGTGTATACCAAGGCCGCAACGACCCAGACAGTGACCGTGCAACTTCACACATGTGGTGAGCTCTAGCAAAACACATCATGTCTATTGCATCGTTGCATGAGACAATACCAGACTATGCAAAGCAGCCTTGTATCAGTAGTTCATGGAGTGATTGAATTGCAAACGCAGATCAGACATTTTCGTTGCGTCCTATGCATTAGTAAAAGTCTAGTAATACTTTCAAGTCTATGTGTCACATTGAACATTATATCAGAGCATGACAAACAGACTTACCTGCTCGGATGAGTACAGCTTCTGATCAGATGGTAGATACTGTGCAAATCCCAAGGCAGCATTTGCTCTGGGAACGATGGAGATTTTCATGAGGGCATCAGTATGCTCCAGGAGCCACCCAGTCAGTGCATGTCCGGATTCATGGAAGGCCACTACTTGCCTTTCCTCCTCAGACATGACTCGGTTGACCTTGGTAGCCCCAGCAATTACCCGCTCAATAGCACTCTCAAAGTCAGCACTAGTGACTGCCTTTTTCATGTCTCGTGCAGCATGTAGAGCTGCCTCATTGCAAACATTAGCAATGTCTGCACCTGGGGGGGGGTTAAGCAAAGTAAAAATAAAACACCCTAAAACATTTCAAAACAAGCAAATCTTCAACAAGAAATCAAATTCACCCAACAAAATACGAGAATGCAAAATGTAGGGATACACTTACATCTCTAATTAGGGATACCATTCACTTACACATACATAACAGGTTCAGAATATTGTGATGATGACAAATGTGACCATGCTCAAGCAGCTAAAGAGTTTCAATTGACTGTGCAAACACATCAGTGGCATATCACTAAACTAATAGGCATGCTTATATCATTCATAGCACAATCTAATGGCTAGTAAGCTGTTACCGTTTACTACTGAGCAGTGCTCTTAGCAGGATTGTCTTCAAAATCTGTTGCCACAGTACCGTACTTGCAATGCAATGAAAGAGTGAGGGGGGCTGAGTTGAGTGTCAATATGTTGTACAGTACCATACTTGTCCATTAAAAAATCAAATACAGATTTCTAAATCAAATTAGGGTTATCTCGAGGTTGTTGAAAAAGGTGTAGGTTAAAAGGTGTAGCTTAAATCCCTTGGCAGCCTCCGAGGAAGCCTCACCATAAGGTACGCATTACAACCGGCGCAAAATTGGATTTGTTGATGTGGTTGGAATTTCTAGATCATTTCAATGGCGTGTTGCCTTTCCGATTGTTGGGATGGTAGGATAACAATGTTTTGGAATTGTTCACCGATGCTTCGGCTAGCATTGGTTTTGGTGGTTTTTTTGATAGGCACTGGTTTCATGGGCGTTGGACCCCTGAGTTGTCAGCGCTGTCACCATCGATAACATTTTGTGAATTTTACCCTTTAGTGCTCGCAGTTTTTTGCTGGGCCTCTCATCTCGCTAACCGTAGGGTGCGTTTTCGTACGGATAACGAGGCGGTGGTTAATAAACAATTGTCAGGCTGTGATAGGATCATGCATTTGGTGTGCATGTTCGTTTGCCAGTGTCTAAGGTACAATATTACGTTTAAGGCTGTTCATATTCCTGGGGTACACAATGACATTGCTGATTCACTCTCGAGTGTTCAGGTCGCACGCTTCTGCTCACTAGCCCCGCAAGAGGACTTGACAATGACAGCAATTCCTGATCTCCTCTGGGCTTGTTAGAAGGTGAGATGAACCGCTTGTTGACGGTGGCTTCAGCCCCCAATACACATAAAGCCTATTCAGTGGGTTGGCAGGCTTTTAGTTCCTTTATGGGCTCCCACATTCACGGAGAGGCCCCCGCCTCGGTAGCAGACGTTAGATGATTCATTGCGTGGCTTTCCCTGCGTCGTTTGTTCCCTGCTACTGTCGTTTCATATGTCTCGGGTGTAGGTTATTTTCATAAGATCCACAGTTGGTTGGATCCCACCCTGGGATGTAGTATCCAAATTGCTTACTGGTTGTCGCAGGGATAAGATTGGTAGCGATCGGCGATAGCCTTCAACTATACCGTTGCTTACCCGTTTAATGCAGATTTTACCAGGGGTGTGTCTTGACCAATTCGAGGCGCTCCTGTTTTGCGCAGTTATGTCATGCGCGTTCTTTGGGTTCATGCGTATCGGCGAATTTGCCGCCATTTCAAAATTCCGCACACAAACATATCTGCTGCTAGATACTGATGTCCAATTTCAGGATGTAGGCCGACCTAAGGCTTCGGTTCTTCTCACTTTTCATCACACGAAGAATAACCAATCAGGCCGCCCTCAAGTGGTGTGCTTAGTCCACTCAGAGGACGCCCAGGTCTGTCCTGTCCACGCATTGACAGCATTTGTGCAGGTTCGTCCCAATATCCCAAGTTGATTTTTCTGCCATTTTGGCGGACAGGCTCTTACTCAGTATCAGTTTAATGCTACCTTCCAGAAGGCGCTATCATTTTTGGGGCTGGAACAATCTTCCTTTCACGCCCATTTTTTTCACATAGGGGCTGCCTCTTGCACGGCGGCAAGAGGGGTGAAGCTGGAGGATATAAAAGCAATGGGTCGGTGGCGCTCTGAGGCTGCTTGAAGTTACATTCGCCCCTTAGTGCATTGCCAGTTGCCGGGGGTGCAATTGGAGTTGTTGCTCCTGAGCATTTCTTCTTTCTTTATTTCTTCCCATGCGAAATTAAAATGTATGCAGGGTCGGTTTGGATTATTGGAGACTCGATTGTACGCAGAGCTGTCACGAACCTAGGGTGTAAGCAGCATGTGCGATGGTTTGGACGAGGCGGAGCTGGCTACAATGACGTGCCGGCATTATTGGCCGAGGTCGCTGCGCGAGGGCGCCAGCCCGATCTATTGGTAGTACACATTGGCACTAATAATTTAGCCACTACTGACCTCTTCTGTATGCGGCAGCGCGTGGCAGTCTTCATGCAGTATTGTATTGAGACATTCCCTAGGTCTTAGCTCATTTGGTACTTTGGTATTTGGTAACTTTTGTTACTTTGGTGCTAAGCAGCCAGCGAAGATGGAAATGAAGAGGCGGGCGGTTAATAAATGGGCTCGGTCCTTAAGTAGGCGCATCGGGGCTTCGGTCCTACATCATCCGCAATTTAGATGGTCAGAATTTGCTTTATTCCGATATGATGGCGTTCACCTATCGCCGTCGGGGAATTCCCTGTTCCAGACCAATCTGCGCAATTGCATCTGTTCGTGTCAATGAAACAGGCTCACGTTGACGTCACTATTTTTGGGGATTCGGCCCGGTTAACTTGTGCGGAGGTTGTCCAGTCTTTCCAGTGGGGCGCACGCTACGCGTTTGCCGGTTTTGGGCTGGAGACGACCGTAAGTGCCTCGATATTGGTTGCACCAGTTAGAGCATGAATTTTAATGTTAAAATTTAGTAAATTACTCTTTCTGTCGATTGTGTTTTACGCCAAGCACCCGCTTGTACGTTTATCCGTACTGTTAAGTAAGTTAGAAATTTAAATGGGGTAAGGGGACAATTCTTAAACAAAGGGGGTTAGCACCCACTTTCGGTGGGGGCCAGGGTTCACGGCTAAAGCTTTGCCAAACGTGGCTTGTTTTGGGTTTGGCCAAGCGTGGCAGGTGTGAAGGTTGCCAAGCATGGCATAGTGAGGTGTGGCCAAGCATGGACCATGTGTAGGTTGCCAAGCGTGGCATTGTGAGGTTTGGCCAAGCGTGGCATTGTGAGGTTTGGCCAGGCGTGGCTTTTGAGGTTGGGCCAAGCGTGGCCGGTGAATGTTGCCAAGCGTGGCATTTGAGTTCTGCCTGAGGTGGCCAGGTGTGTTGGGAATTGAGTGTTTCGGTTTTTATGGTTGCCAAGCATGGCATTTAATTAATTAAGACAAACTGTCTCATTTAGGCATAATTTTGCCATTGCATTCTTCTTGGAGAATTAAAAACGAGGCCCAAGGACCAGGCCAGGAAAGTTAACTCCTTGTCTCACTGTGTGCTTTGTGTGTGGTCTTGGAATAAACAAATACAATACAGGGATCGAAAGTTGGTGCCAGAGAGGCAAGGCTGTTTCAGCCAAAAGAAGTTTATTGCAATACAAATTTAATGAGAAAAGCCAGTGTGATATAATTGTGCTGTTTCTGTACATGTGTGTTTAGGGCAAGGTTATCAATTGGTAAATTCAAAATAATTTGTGGAGATTTTTCTTTTCGTACTGCAAATAGACTGAAGGTGAAAATGAGGAGCAGGGCCCCATGGTAATGGTGCGGAAACATGATTTCCACAATACGCCCTGGCACAAACAAGTCCAACTTCTTGCATAGAATTGCTGACTTGTTGAATACAATCTGCCAGTAGAATGTTTTTAAGCGATTCTTGAGAGGAATAATATCTAAATTTATCATTGAATTTATCATCTCGGTTCCATTACATGTTACATGTACAGTAAACCTCGGCTAAGTCGGCACAGTCGGGACCGGCACTTTTGTGACGACTTTAATACGCCGATGCCGACATATACTGTAAGTCGTCATTTTGCTGACTTACACATTATACGTGTAAATACACGTGGGATATGTAACCATGCAATCATATGTACATGTACATATATGTACAAACACTGTATGTACGTGTAAATACATGAGGGCTACATGTACGTAGGCATATCGGCAATTAGGTTTGTGCTTTTCAAAAGCATGTTTATGTATGTTTACCTATATATACAGTACTTGGATTCCAACATGATCCTTTCCTCCTGTCCATATATTTTCCAGCAAATATCGATCAACATGATCACACGCACGATCCCATGCCACATTTGCGACATGTACAGTATACCGCGCGCTGTGTGTGTGTACACGTGGGTGCTTGTGTGTGTGCATAGGGATGTGCTAAATTGGTTGCTTTAATGTCAATTGTGGGAACCCCTACAATAGTCATCACTCATGTGTGCAAAACATGGGGAAACACCCTCCAGATTCACATGTCATAAAATGCTGTTTGTAATGCAGAAATAAACTGCCATGAATCCCATGCAAGTTTGCTATGTACATGTACAGTATTTTAATTCAACACCAGATACCAAGTGATTCCGTTCCTATGTTAATTAAGAAGCTTCATTACAATTTACATGGAATAAAAGTGTGGGTTTTATTTGTTGGAAAACACGTGGAAAAAAATGAGTGTTGTTCACAACCTCCCTAACTTTGTTAACCCATTTCATGAAGAGCCACACTTGGATCTGAACGCTTTCAAAGGGTTCGAGATAGAGAATTTTCTCATTTTAGAATGGCAAAACTTTAATACTACGTCTGGGAGCGTACACTGTACAATAAAGTCAATCCTTCATTTGAAATTACAATCAGATTAAAAAGTGGTTATTTTGGCAGAACTATTACTGCCTCTGCGTCATGATAAAAATAATACTCTTTTTATGAAAACAAATCCCATTTTTTGTCATGACTTTCTGTGCCTCACAGTTTGTGCCTCCCAGTACAATATTATTGAGATGAGTAGCCTTCTCTTTGCGTTAATGAAATTGATAAAGTATGAAGTTATAAACCGAAAAACAGCACATGTAGTGAAAATTGAAATTGACATGTAGCGGTGAGGGAAACAGTGAAACACGAAAATGGTCATGGAATGCGCTTCATCGATTAAATGTGCGTTGCTATAGCTGATCAGGAACCGTGTCTTTGAAGAAGTCGGTTAATGTTGACTGCTTCAATCTCTTAGGCACTTCAGCCATGAGGTGGGTTTCTATCTGATAGCTCAAGTCCATAATGTTGTCAACATGCTTTCGTAGACAGAGCAAAATGTCTGATCACATCAAGAGCCCTGAATGCCTCATGGATAGAAGTCGGGCGTGTAGGCTCACTGACGTCTCCATCGGCAGCACTGAGCCCAGTCGTTATGTCATCCTCCACATCAGATTCTGCATTTTCGAGGGCAGATCTCACAGATTCAACAATTTCTTCTTCGGTCAGTTCCTCGATTATGCCCGGGATTCCGTCATCGATGTCGACATAGTCCCCGAGGGTTGGGATGTTATCTTGGCCGAGAATGTCTGCTAGACTATCCCAGATGTTGTGGAACTGTCCTGTTTCCTCTTCTTTCTGTGTTGAATCGTCAGTATTTGCTTCTGTTGCTGGACCGGCGCCCTCGTCTTCCATGTGAGTGAAGCCATCACCCCTATAGCAGTTACGATCGTACATGTAGTTTGGGTGACGTGACTCCATGCGTTCTTCAAGGCGATGATGGCATCGAGAAGATCCCATTTGAAGGGGGAATCTCCCTCGGCTGCCTCAAGGTGATGCGTGGTAAGAATCCTACGGTAGTGGAATTTAAGATTCTTGATGACTCCACCATCCATCGGCTGGGTGCAGCTTGTAGTGTTGGGTGGTAGGAATACAAGTTCAATGTTATCGTATTCATTGTGTGGATGGGCTGGGCAGTTGTCAATCACCATGGCGATTTCCCTTCCCCGCAGGCCCATTTGACGGTCGAGCTTTTTCAGCCACTTATGGAAAAGGTCTGATGTCATCCATGCCTTTTTATTGGCGCAATATTGGATCGGCAAATTGCGTACGTTTTTGAAGGCACGTGGATTCTTGCTCTTGCGATGGTGTACATAGGCAGTTTTTCTGATCCATCCATATTGGCACACACAAGGAGCGTTATACGGGTTTTATTTTCTTTCTTCCCGTGGTGAGATTCTCCTTTAAAGCCAAGTGAGTTCTCGGGGAGCATTTGCCAGAAGAGGCCGGTTTCGTCCGCATTGTACATTGTAGATGTCTTCTGAGCCGTATCTATTCAGCAGCTCCTTCAGTTTTCCGTCCTTCCATTCTTCAACAACAGTCATGTCAACACCGCCCGATTCTCCTACCTTTTGGACTCTGCCTATACCCCATCTAATCTTGAAGCGGTCAATCCAGCTAGGGGTCAGTTTGTCCGGGTTTTCACGGTTGAAGTCAGCTGCAAATTTGCGTGCCTGCACCAGAAGCATTTCCCCGTCAATCTGAATGTCGGGCAAAATGGATTTCTGTCGAAACCACATGATGAGTGCAGAATTCCCATCGTCAAAAGTGACTTGTTTGACGCGCTTAAGGCCTGCACCGTCCTTCCTAGCTTCTGGGTTTTCCACGGCTTGGATGATCTTGTCTTTGTTCTTCAGGATGTCAAACAGGGTTCCTCTTGCAACCCCTAACTTCTGCGCCAAATCCGACTTTTTAATTCCGGGATAAGCCTCATGGTACTTAATGATTTCATACTTCTCCATGTATGTTTTAGTTTCGAGTTTTCTCTTCCTGGAAGAGGTATTCGACGCCATTATTGAGACAAAATGTTAGCTCAAACACAATGTCAAAATGCAGCATATAAAAACGTGTTGTGTAATGGAACTGTGCCTGTGTGTAAGCAGTATACCGAGGGTACAGCTGTACTGTATGCACAATGTGGGAGACCGTTCACGAAGTTCTCCACTTCAGACCGGAAGTGGATGTAACATGAAATTGTGACACACCCGATACTGACGGTGGGAAGTGTAAACACTCGGCCATAAAGTAGCTGGCCGCGAAATTCCTTGAAAACCGCAAGGCGCCGTTTTTTTATGACAAGCCGAGTTACACAAAGGATTTTACTATGATTTCTTTTGACGCGGGACTGCTGGAAATGCGCCGACTTGGGCGAGATGACGACTTACATTTGTCGACTTAGACTTGTATAGTAAATGCATTACAGAAATTCGTTCACATTCGTTCACACCGCCGACTTGAGCAAGGTGCCGAGTAAAACGATGTCGGCTTAGCCGAGGTTTACTGTATTAATAATCCACAAACAGACAAGTATTGAATGTTTGGTTTCCTTACACTCCAAAGACAACATGCCTATTGTCATGGCCGTGTGCCAGATTACTGAACAGTGTATTGGACTGTAGTGCCCACTACATGAACGGGATTTCATATCCATTCTCAACCTCAATGTGCATGAACGGTAGATTTGCGAAGAAAACACAAGGCACTCTACATTTGACTCTCATTCCATGAAGTTTACATGGCATTGATTTCCTTGAGAGTAGCAGGTACATACTTTAGTGTGGTGGGGAAGAGTTTCAGGCAAACTTTCAGCATAGCAGGAAAGTTTACTGCATGCGTGGCAGGTACACCATGCTTATGCATGCCTGACAAGACTGCTGTCCCCGACAAGCTCTCTTATGTGGCCAACAGGTTTCTGTTATTTGCAAGCATTTTGGACAGCTTTGTGATGCTAAAAACCCTTACCACTCATGCCAGGTGTCAGCTGGGCTAGCCTCTTTGAATACACCTTAGGATTTTTCTCCAGGGTCAGCTTCCCAAGGTGGACCTCGAATATCTCCTTCCTCTCTGCCAAGGTCGGGGAGTCTATCAATATGTGGCGGTCAAATCTTCCTGGTCGGAGGAGAGCCTGGTAGGAAAAAAATTGAACATTGCATAAAGACTGGCTAAAAATTCCATGAAACTCCCCAAAAAAAATTGTTTAAACAAATTCTTCCTATAATGTCCAGTTTAGAATATTATGTATACTCACCTTATCTAAAATGTCAGCCCTGTTGGTAGAGGACAACATGATGACACCTTTTTGGGTTCCCATACCATCCATCTCCACAAGTAGCTGGTTAAGCGTCTGCTCCTCTTCTCCCGAAGTTCCCAAAGAGGCACTGGACAAGAAATCAAATAAACAAGACACAGTTTACACTGAAGAACTACCGGTACACATTGTATTTGCAGACAATTAGCAAAACTCATTAAGGCATTTTGTGCAGGTATTTTTATTTGATATTTTGGGGTTGGTAGTGTGTCTCACTTGTCAGTCCTTTTGCGTCCTATTGCATCCAACTCATCAATGTAGACAATGCAGGGTGCTCTCTTACGGGCCTCTTTGAACAAATTTCTGACACGCGCTGCCCCAAGGCCACCAATCATTTCCACAAACTCTGAGCCAGCCATGGCTAAGAAAGGGACATTTGCCTCAGTTGCCACTGCCTTAGCTAGTAGAGTCTTGCCACATCCTGGGGGTCCTAAGAGGAGTGCTCCTCTAGGAACCTGCAAGTAAAAAGAAAAATTAAAATTAAAAGGACATCAAAAAATGGAGGTTGCTTGTTTGACATACACTTTCTCAACAAAGGCATATTGGTTTACCTTTGCTCCTAGTTCCTGATACTTGGTAGGTTGCTTCAGGTAGTCCACGAATTCCATGACCTCTGTCTTAGCCTCCTTTAGCCCTGCAACATCCTTAAATGTCACACCTTTGGAGCCACCTTCTTCCACTAGGGTAAACCTTGCCTTAGCTGAAAGAAAGGTTGGTTAGGCCCAATAAATTCTTGCCACAAAAAAAATCAATAAGGGAACTTTTGAACAATTTGAAAAATGGCAAAACAAACTTTGACTGGTCTGGGACATGAACCACAGAACTCTGGTTTCATGTACCACGTGGCCTTCCCAAATAGTCAGCTTGTCTTTGCTGGGTTGGGGGCACGAGTTAGAAGCATTTAATCATTAAGTTTAATTGACAAATATCTCCAGAGATAACACCTCCATTTTCATTCAGATCCAAACCTGGCTACACCAATTCGGGGATCACACAAATTGGATGCAGCTTTGTTCAAAATTAAATGAAGGAAAAGCTGCCTGGGAACTTTTTGAACAATTTTACAAATGGCAAAGAAATGTTGCTGACTGACCAACGACCAATGATCTCAATAATGTAGGGGTACTGATACTTTGGTCCTCACAGGATCTTTTGAAATAAGAAACAAGACCCCAATAGTAACCAATCAGAAGTTTATCATGCCTCCAATTACACATACACAATGTGTTACTGTTATAGTGCATTCAATTCAAGTAATAATCAGTTCACCTTGTTCAGTTCATCAGAATATCAGTTCATTAGATGTTTCTCTGTGGGCATTGGATTATAAGGGAATGTAACTTACAGATTTTCAATTCACAAACACAACGCCTTTCAAAAAATTGCATTCCCCCCCCCCAAAAAAAAAGACTGCTATTTGAAATACGGTTAAACAAAATACTAAGAAGTGAGTCGCACTTGTTTCTCAACTAATGTCAAGTAGAAATGAAGGGGTTGTTCATAGTCGGTTCCTGTGTACCGGTTTGTGGACGTCGTAGTAGTGATCGTGCGGTTTGGCTACACTACGAGATTCCGTGTGGCGAATGCAACCAAGTCTACATCGGCGAAACCGGCCCATCGGTGAGAGAAACAAGGAGCATCAACGAGACGTGAGACTCTCCCGTGTGGAGGTAGCCGAGCACGCTTGGGGAGCTGGTCACCGCCCCAATTGGGACGATGGGCGGTGTATTGACCATGAGCAGCATTGGTACACCAGGCGTGTGAAACAACATCAACCGAGACAGCGGCATTGACATCCACGGTTTCTGGCTTCAGACGCCACAACCGCCGACCCACCACGGACGGGGCCGCTAGTGGACGCCAGAATCGCACGCCAAACCGCATGATCACTACGACGTCCGCATACCGGTACACAGGAACCGACGAAGCGGACATAAACAGATGCCGCAGCGCGCATTCTTCAGTTGCCTGATGAAGGTTAGCAGTTAGCAACCGAAACATCGCCACCAGCAACGACACATCGCGTGACTTTGATCACCCTTTCCACTTAATGTCAAGTACTATTGCTGGGTGGGGACACCAGTCATAAGAACCTTTAACTGGCACACACCTCCAGGGATGCCACCCTCATTTTCATTCAGACACAAACAAGAATCAATTGTCATAATGTCTACGACAGTTCGGGGATGACAGAATGAATGCAGTTTTTAAAATTTTGTCTTAAAAAAAACAACGGAAACTAAAACTGACTATCATGAATTGTGAAAACAAAAATGGCAAACAAAACTGACTGGACCTAGATTTGAAGCCGAGACCTCTGGTTTTATGTACCAGAAAGGAAAGGGTTTGTTCATGGAACACATTTTTGGCACTCACTCATTTGGCTGAAGGTGTTCATTCCTCCTCCACCTTTCATAGCTGACCGTATGATGTAGAATAGTACAGCCATTATCAACACTGTACCCAGAATGCTAGACAATCCATCACTTGTAACATGCTTGTATCTTATTTGAATCTGTAATACCAAGAAGGATTTGTTTACTTTATTTAATTTAAAATGATAAAGACCATACATGATGAAATTGAACCATTGAAGCCTCTCAATGAAGAACTTTATTGATTGTCCTCATAACTTGGGAACATACTGGCCATCCCCAAATATACCATAGGCTTCTCTTTTGTTAACTACATTCCCTTTAGTCTTTGTGAATTAGTCCCAAGTAGAATCACTTCAGGGAGCAAAAGAACTATGAAGAAAACCCATAGAAAGATATTGATTGAGAACCCTAATCAAAAAAGTGAAAGGCAAGGTCTAAAGAAACACTACAAAAGTTATTATTTTAGCAACTCTTAACCAAGCACAGCAAAGAGTGGCATATTATGACCAAAGTGAATACCTACCCTGTCATGCAGTGCTATGCCAAGGCTATCTTCAAGAAGACGTAGCTTGGCCTCAAATTTGTCAATGTTGCCCACTCTCATGCGAAAATGGTTGGGCTGCCCTCGACCAACCTAGTACACAAATGTCCATCAAGTTGTAAGGTGTTAATCTTCAAGCTGACAAAGATTTCAAGTAATTAAAAACCAACCAACTCTAAGACCCCATTCCCACTAGATTTGCCAAATTGGTGGATCAAGGGTGTAGTGGGAACGCAAACCGTTGTAAGGTGGATCAAAATCTTGATTCCCCTTTTTGATCTACCTCTGGCCCAGGATACTGATCCCCCAATAGGTGGATCAGATCCTGCAATTGGTGGATCACGGTAAGTGGGAACACAAAAGGGGGATCTGATCCTGCAATTTTACCCGTCAACATCCGGCTGGTCTGCGAGTGGCGCGAATAAACATTGCGGTCAACTGTATGAAGAAATGCGTGCAGGCGTGTAGCTCATGCAGAAAATCCCTTCGTGTGCGACATGCACAGTAAACAACTCCTGAACTACAAGGTTGTATAACAAATGTAACACAGTAAGCAGTTGGCAACATTTATGTATATCACAATACATGTTAATGATTTTTGTGCATGTGGCATTGCAATCATCAGTTCTGTGTAGCATCCGTTTTACAGGTCTTTTGAGTGCTCCCTGTAAATCTTTGTTTCTAAACCTTTTTATTCATTAAAGTTCACCAGATTATCCAGGCTTTACATTTTCCCATAACCAAGGGAGTCTCTTCATTTAGAGTGAAGGTCTTGAAAAAATACATTTTCTGAATTATTCTCCACGTGTGACGTATTCAAGATGGCGACCACCATGAATCAGGAGCCGACAACGATGTTTGCAGCCATGGTCAGAGGGTACAATACGAAATGTCTGTAGACATTTGGAAGAGCCAAGATATACAGGCCAAGATAGACGGTACCGTACACAATAATGCTGCGTATGGCGATATTGCCAAGAAATATTCCATCCCAGCATGCAGTGCTGCCAGAGAGCGCACGCTTTGGTGACAAGCACATGAGCACTAGCGACCTTCCCGTCTTGACACTTCCGTTCAAAAAGGTGGATCAAGCTCAAGCGGGAATGCGACTTGCAGTTTCATTGCGGTGAGATAAAAAAGCTGGATCTTGATCCGCCTTTTCCCAAACCAGATGGCAACACGGTCTAAGACTCCTCAAAAGTGCCTATTACCTGACTGGGGTGCCCTGTTGAGCCATGTTACCTTTATAAGTGGGAATTTTACAGACATGCTTATGCATTCACATGCAGTTGATGATGATGTTGAGTTGATGTGATGGTGCAGGGAAATTGGGAGACGTACATGAGAGAATAGCTTGTGGGCTTGTGAACATCATATAGTCTGGTTGAGTTAAAAATAATTTTAATTTGCATGTAGCCAAATACAATTTGTTCTTTCTTTACTGCTTGCAAGCAGAAACAAGATAAAGAACAAGGTTCAATGAATAGTACACTGGAATGACAGGTTACCACCACTGACTAGTTTTGATTACCTCTCTCCCAAGGATAATTGCACCATCATGTACGTAGACACGAACTACATCAGACTCAGGATTGCCACTCTTCCCACTTCCATCTGAATCATAGTATGTCACTGACACATGCTTAACCTGCATAAAATAAAGAAATAATGAAATAAACAAATCTAAATGTAATGGTTGAATGCTTCTGACTGGAGCTCCCACCCCCGCAAAGATAGGGTACATTCACACAAGCTGCTACCTTTGCTATTATGTAGCCGTGAAAATTTGGCCTTCTGTGTGCAAGTTCAATGTCAAGTCAACTTTTGACTTCAGAGTTTGAAATTTGATTAGTAGTACATGTATACAACTTTTATACAACTATATATATATCTGAATATACATATTCGTATGTTGACAATCAAACAAGTGAAAAAATTAGCAAACAAGAAACAAACTTTTTTACTCAACCGACAAGCCAATAGCTCAAACGGCAAAAGACAGAGTACTGATTATAAAAGATCAAATAAATGTAAACATACACAGACATACAACCAAACTATTGGAGGCAGACAAGGCAACTAAAATAAAAAAGCTGCATTCAGGTCCACAGGCAATTCCCTCATCAATTCATCTTGCCCCAAATCCTTGAATTATCATAAAATGTATCAATCAATTCAATGCTATAAGAATATCTGAATAATCTACCTCTCCCTTCACCAACATCTCATTCACAAAGGTCTGCCATGACACATTCTGAGCCTCATCTCCCTTGGACAAGAAGTTCAGGAGTGTCAGGATCAGCATTAAGACTAGGAGCATTCGGACATTGTCTCCTTCAGTTCCACGCTTGGTAGGATCTGCCCAGGGCATCAACAAAAAACATACAGCCATTCATGAATTGAAGGCTGTAAATGAAGCAGGATTTTCTCAGCACTCGGTATTTCTTGGCAATTTTTATGTCTATAAAATAAATAAATCAAAATAAAGTATCCGTAACAGAACATCATATTTTTCAAATGGAAAACGAAAGGCTGGATGTGTCCCTTGGCTGTGTACATGTATCTGATCCGTCAGAGATAACAATCCAGCAAAATAAGAGACGTTCCCACAACGAAAATAATCACGATGTGAATTGCGTACAGTAGTGGGATCAGCTAGCTACAAGGTAGGGGATAACCTAACTATGAGGTAGTGCAAAACCTAACTATAAGGTAGCGTACAGTAGTGGGATCAGCTAGCTATAAGGTAGGGGATAACCTATCTATTAGGTAGTGCAAAACCTAACTATAAGGTAGCGTACAGGAGTGGGATCAGCTAGGTATAAGGTAGGGGATAACCTAACTACCGGTATTAGGTAGTGCAAAACCTAACTATAAGGTAGCGTACAGTAGTGGGATCAGCTAGCTACAAGGTAGGGGATAACCTAACTATGAGGTAGTGCAAAACCTAACTATAAGGTAGCGTACAGTAGTGGGATCAGCTAGCTACAAGGTAGGGGATAACCTAACTATGAGGTAGTGCAAAACCTAACTATAAGGTAGCGTACAGGAGTGGGATCAGCTGGCTATAAGGTAGGGGATAACCTAACTACCGGTATTAGGTAGTGCAAAACCTAACTATAAGGTAGCGTACAGTAGTGGGATCAGCTAGCTACAAGGTAGGGGATAACCTATCTATTAGGTAGTGCAAAACCTAACTATAAGGTAGCGTACAGTAGTGGGATCAGCTAGCTACAAGGTAGGGGATAACCTATCTATTAGGTAGTGCAAAACCTAACTATAAGGTAGCGTACAGTAGTGGGATCAGCTAGCTACAAGGTAGGGGATAACCTATCTATTAGGTAGTGCAAAACCTAACTATAAGGTAGCGTACAGTAGTGGGATCAGCTAGCTACAAGGTAGGGGATAACCTAACTATTAGGTAGTGCAAAATCTAACTATAAGGTAGCGTACAGTAGTGGGATCAGCTAGCTACAAGGTAGGGGATAACCTAACTACCGGTATTAGGTAGTGCAAAACCTAACTATAAGGTAGCGAACAGTAGTGGGATCAGCTAGCTACAAGGTAGGGGATAACCTAACTACCGGTATTAGGTAGTGCAAAACCTAACTATAAGGTAGCGTACAGTAGTGGGATCAGCTAGCTACAAGGTAGGGGATAACCTAACTATTAGGTAGTGCAAAACCTAACTATAAGGTAGCGTACAGTAGTGGGATCAGCTAGCTACAAGGTAGGGGATAACCTAACTACCGGTATTAGGTAGTGCAAACCCTAACTATAAGGTAGCGTACAGTAGTGGGATCAGCTAGCTACAAGGTAGGGGATAACCTATCTATTAGGTAGTGCAAAACCTAACTATAAGGTAGCGTACAGTAGTGGGATCAGCTAGCTACAAGGTAGGGGATAACCTATCTATTAGGTAGTGCAAAACCTAACTATAAGGTAGCGTACAGTAGTGGGATCAGCTAGCTACAAGGTAGGGGATAACCTAACTATTAGGTAGTGCAAAACCTAACTATAAGGTAACGTACAGTAGTGGGATCAGCTAGCTATAAGGTAGGGGATAACCAAACTATGAGGTAGTGCAAAACCTAAATATAAGGTAGCGTACAGTAGTGGGATCAGCTAGCTATAAGGTAGGGGATAACCTAACTATTAGGTACTAGTGCAAAATCTAACTATAAGGTAGCGTACAGTAGTGGGATCAGCTAGCTATAAGGTAGGGGATAATCTAACTATTAGGTAGTGCAAAATCTAACTATAAGGTACCGTACAGTAGTGGGATCAGCTAGGTATAAGGTAGGGGATAACCTAACTATTAGGTAGTGCAAAATCTAACTATAAGGTAGCGTACAGTAGTGGGATCAGCTAGCTACAAGGTAGGGGATAACCTAACTATGAGGTAGTGCAAAACCTAACTATAAGGTAGCGTACAGTAGTGGGATCAGCTAGGTATAAGGTAGGGGATAACCTAACTATTAGGTAGTGCAAAACCTAACTATAAGGTAGCGTACAGTAGTGGGATCAGCTAGCTATAAGGTAGGGGATAACCTAACTATTAGGTAGTGCAAAATCTAACTATAAGGTAGCGTACAGTAGTGGGATCAGCTAGCTACAAGAAAGGGGATAACCTAACTATGAGGTAGTGCAAAACCTAACTATAAGGTAGCGTACAGTAGTGGGATCAGCTAGCTACAAGGTAGGGGATAACCTAACTATGAGGTAGTGCAAAACCTAACTATAAGGTAGCGTACAGTAGTGGGATCAGCTAGCTATAAGGTAGGGGATAACCTAACTATGAGGTAGTGCAAAACCTAACTATAAGGTAGCGTACAGTAGTGGGATCAGCTAGCTATAAGGTAGGGGATAACCTAACTATTAGGTAATGCAAAACCTAACTATAAGGTAGCGTACAGTAGTGGGATCAGCTAGCTATAAGGTAGGGGATAACCTAACTATTAGGTAATGCAAAACCTAACTATAAGGTAGCGTACAGTAGTGGGATCAGCTAGCTATAAGGTAGGGGATAACCTAACTATTAGGTAGTGCAAAACCTAACTATAAGGTACCGTACAGTAGTGGGATCAGCTAGGTATAAGGTAGGGGATAACCTAAATATTAGGTAGTGTAAAACCTAACTATAAGGTACCATACAGTAGTGGGATCAGCTAGCTATAAGGTAGGGGATAACCTAACTATTAGGTAGTGCAAAACCTAACTATAAGGTACCGTACAGTAGTGGGATCAGCTAGGTATAAGGTAGGGGATAACCTAAATATTAGGTAGTGTAAAACCTAACTATAAGGTACCATACAGTAGTGGGATCAGCTAGCTATAAGGTAGGGGATAACCTAACTATTAGGTAGTGTAAAACCTAACTATAAGGTACCGTACAGTAGTGGGATCAGCTAGCTATAAGGTAGGGGATAACCTAACTATTAGGTAGTGCAAAACCTAACTATAAGGTAGCGTACAGTAGTGGGATCAGCTAGCTACAAGGTAGGGGATAACCTAACTACCGGTATTAGGTAGTGCAAACCCTAACTATAAGGTAGCGTACAGTAGTGGGATCAGCTAGCTACAAGGTAGGGGATAACCTATCTATTAGGTAGTGCAAAACCTAACTATAAGGTAGCGTACAGTAGTGGGATCAGCTAGCTACAAGGTAGGGGATAACCTAACTATTAGGTAGTGCAAAACCTAACTATAAGGTAGCGTACAGTAGTGGGATCAGCTAGCTACAAGGTAGGGGATAACCTAACTATTAGGTAGTGCAAAACCTAACTATAAGGTAACGTACAGTAGTGGGATCAGCTAGCTATAAGGTAGGGGATAACCAAACTATGAGGTAGTGCAAAACCTAAATATAAGGTAGCGTACAGTAGTGGGATCAGCTAGCTATAAGGTAGGGGATAACCTAACTATTAGGTACTAGTGCAAAATCTAACTATAAGGTAGCGTACAGTAGTGGGATCAGCTAGCTATAAGGTAGGGGATAATCTAACTATTAGGTAGTGCAAAATCTAACTATAAGGTACCGTACAGTAGTGGGATCAGCTAGGTATAAGGTAGGGGATAACCTAACTATTAGGTAGTGCAAAATCTAACTATAAGGTAGCGTACAGTAGTGGGATCAGCTAGCTACAAGGTAGGGGATAACCTAACTATGAGGTAGTGCAAAACCTAACTATAAGGTAGCGTACAGTAGTGGGATCAGCTAGGTATAAGGTAGGGGATAACCTAACTATTAGGTAGTGCAAAACCTAACTATAAGGTAGCGTACAGTAGTGGGATCAGCTAGCTATAAGGTAGGGGATAACCTAACTATTAGGTAGTGCAAAATCTAACTATAAGGTAGCGTACAGTAGTGGGATCAGCTAGCTACAAGAAAGGGGATAACCTAACTATGAGGTAGTGCAAAACCTAACTATAAGGTAGCGTACAGTAGTGGGATCAGCTAGCTACAAGGTAGGGGATAACCTAACTATGAGGTAGTGCAAAACCTAACTATAAGGTAGCGTACAGTAGTGGGATCAGCTAGCTATAAGGTAGGGGATAACCTAACTATGAGGTAGTGCAAAACCTAACTATAAGGTAGCGTACAGTAGTGGGATCAGCTAGCTATAAGGTAGGGGATAACCTAACTATTAGGTAATGCAAAACCTAACTATAAGGTAGCGTACAGTAGTGGGATCAGCTAGCTATAAGGTAGGGGATAACCTAACTATTAGGTAATGCAAAACCTAACTATAAGGTAGCGTACAGTAGTGGGATCAGCTAGCTATAAGGTAGGGGATAACCTAACTATTAGGTAGTGCAAAACCTAACTATAAGGTACCGTACAGTAGTGGGATCAGCTAGGTATAAGGTAGGGGATAACCTAAATATTAGGTAGTGTAAAACCTAACTATAAGGTACCATACAGTAGTGGGATCAGCTAGCTATAAGGTAGGGGATAACCTAACTATTAGGTAGTGCAAAACCTAACTATAAGGTACCGTACAGTAGTGGGATCAGCTAGGTATAAGGTAGGGGATAACCTAAATATTAGGTAGTGTAAAACCTAACTATAAGGTACCATACAGTAGTGGGATCAGCTAGCTATAAGGTAGGGGATAACCTAACTATTAGGTAGTGTAAAACCTAACTATAAGGTACCGTACAGTAGTGGGATCAGCTAGCTATAAGGTAGGGGATAACCTAACTATTAGGTAGTGCAAAACCTAACTATATAAGGTAGCGGGATCAGCTATTCATAAAAAGTTGGTATTCATTCAATTATTGGGCGAGCACAAGGCGTATCAGGAGCCAATTTACCATCCTCCTCCTCCTTGCCATCCCGGTGTCTGTCATTTTGTTGATTTTGATGGCATTGCGATGTGCTAAACAGGCGTTTGCTCGCTAGAAAAGAGACCCAGAAACAAAATATCAAATCCTTCACACAGAATTAAAACGAAAACCAAAAATGTAATCAGAATTCATCAAGATCTCTAAGGTCTCTAAGCATAACACAGCATAATCAAATAGACAGTTGGCTACTATATATGGGGACTACAGGGTAGGTAAAACAAAATTCAAGGCTGAATTGATCAACCTGTATTTTTTCAGCAGGCAATCAGGCAAAGCACTGGGCACTCAGTGCTTACTACAACTAGTAGGGCAAACCCTCATTGAATTATGTTTGTGCTATTTAACTCCACTAACAACTAGATACAAGTCTACTCTACACATGTATGTAGTCTGATATCGTCTCATATACATGTTCACATATCGAATGGTTTTCACCTCCACTAATGCATTCACATACAGTAACGCTGCAATAGACATGATGTTATGGCTTCACTTAAAGCTCAGTGTTTTGCTAGAACCATACCAGAGCTCACCACGTGTGTGAAGTTGCAGAGTCGCAGCCTTAGAAAGAAATTACCATGAAATTAAGTCAGAGACTTTAATAATAAATAGACTAAATCTTGTTCTAATCAAATTTTTGGCATCCGGCCGACTG
Organism: Luidia sarsii; assembly: GCA_949987565.1. Taxonomy (NCBI): domain Eukaryota; kingdom Metazoa; phylum Echinodermata; class Asteroidea; order Paxillosida; family Luidiidae; genus Luidia; species Luidia sarsii. The sequence goes on from OX465110.1 coordinate 10,067,826, forward strand.
CATTCGGAGTATAATGAAGATGACATTGATGAAGAAAACTTGCAATGGAACGATCTACATGTTAAGGCCTCATTTTTATCATTCATGAGGTTTTTGGAGTGCTGCGGCTTACATTCCGAAAATTACGGTAATAGTTGAAAACAGAATGCTTCTGACTGGTGCCCCCACCCCGGCAAAGACTAGTTGACTATTTAGGAAGGCCACCATCTATGTTTCGGTTTAGGTAAATTTTCTTTGCCATTTTTCAAAAAAGTTTAAATCTGAATTATTTATTTGGAATAAACCTTCACATTTTGTGATCTGCAATCAGAATAAATTAGCTCCGATGTAACTGTTAAAACCATGCAAAACAAATAAAGAAAAAATACTGTGAACTTTTGGACAAATTGAAAAATGGCAATGAAAATTTTGACAGCAACAGGATTTGAATCCAAGACCTATGTTTTTGTATCCCAGCACTCTTACCATCTGAGCTATCCAACCCTCAGATGGTGACCTTCCCAAATAGTCATCCAGTCTTTGCCAGGGTTTTCTTTGCCATTTTTCGAATTGTTAAAAATATGAATACCTATCCCTAAACACTGCCATGTAGAAACACTGTTCATTCCTGACCGACGAAGAATTCCTGTCAGTACACGATACTCCCTTGTGAGACATGTTGCCAACATCTGAAACCAATAGAAAGTAACATATAAACATTCCAAGAATATCATTGTTAAACTAGAGTTTGAAATTTGACCCTTTAACCCCTTGACGGCGGGATTATTTTAGTGCCAATGGCCGGCACAGTGCCATTTTAAAAACTCGCTTAACAATCAGAGAACAATAAACCTGTAGAATAAATCAGTAAGAGTGCACTATTTGTATCAGTGAATGAAATGTGGCACAGTAGAAAGTCTGCGTGGCTTTTGTCAAGGGATTATCAGCCCTCAAAGATTGGCCTTTTGTGTGTAGTCCAATGGAGATGCTCATGGATTCTGATAACTTTGTGTACTGCTACCCTTTGACCGCAAACATTCCTGCACTGCAGCAGACAAAGGATCCAGCTGGACAGCCTCAACAAAGCGTTGTGGGGCAAGTCACCAAAGTAGTGCGCAGACCCTAGATCGTTCACAATGAAGCCCCGCAATAGCGCCATTGTTACCGCTGATCTGGCAATTCATGCAACAACTGACGTCAAAAAAGGTGTTTGTCATGATACATATTGCTGAAAAGAGTCTTTGTCTTCAGCTTGGACAATAGCAGCGTCCAAATTTTGAAACTCCGGTACGCATGCATAGCGGCTTCCCGGTGCGAAGGGGTTAAAGCGCTGTCACATCTGTTTGCAAAACAAACATAATGCTTTTTCGCATCCGTGTCCCTATTTTGATACATATCGCATTTCAGGTTTATCAGATTTCTGTTGATTTTGTGCACAGACAGACTGAGACGTTTGCACCTTTAACCACTTCACGCCGGGTGGTTTTGCAGCTCCGATGACCGCCATACGGGGGTTTTTGAACAATGCATCATTTTCAAATCTCACTAAAACATTCGGAACAAAAAATTTCTGTGAAATAAATCAATGGTATACTATGGGTACAAGAGAGTAAAACCTGACACAATTCAGACATCATTGTGGCTTTTGTCAAGAGATTATCCGTTCGAAAAAGGGCCAATTGTGCGCCATCATTGGAGCGTAACGGACTCATACAGTACTGTCAATCCCTGACCACAGACACCAGCCTCCACTCCACGCAGTCAATTCTTTGAGTTGGTCGGCCACAACCGAGTGTATGAATTGCGGTGAAGAATGTGGGTGGAATTCCAATGCCTGACCGCGACCGTTGGGCTGTTTGGCATGCCAACACAATGCTTTCAGCGACAGCGTGGTATCCCTTGATCCTGGATAGTAAAGGTCCAACAATTGCACAATTACTGCTGCTAATCTTGCAATTCTTTTGGCAACTTGCGTCAAAAAGGGTCTTTGTACTCTCTCGCACTCCAGCATGCATTTTGGTGAAAATCAAGTTTGTTCAATGGCAAAAGTTCCTGTTACAAAATCCCTGTGGTAAGTCTATGGGATTTTTCCGACAAGTCCGACAAAAAGAAAAAAATCAGAACAAGAACAATAGCTTTTCCGCTTCGTTGAAGCGGCGGAACAGCTTAACAGAAAAATCTTTACAAAACAATATCATTTCCGATTCACGGCGGAAAAGCTAACAAAAATATCACTGTGTGGGCCAAATCTCCCCCCCCCTGTATGCTCAAATGTAGATCTAGAATGTAGGTTGTTCTTAGCAGTCTCAGGTTACATGTACATAGATTTGACATTTTGTGGTTTCGTTTACTTTTTGAAGAAAAGAATATTCCAGAAAAGCCATATTATACCATTTGCATGGGAACAAAAAGCTGTATTATTTTTAAAACTTATCTATGCAATTTAACCCAAAACTCACTATAAAGCCACTCTTGGTAAAGGGTTAAGGAAGGAACTTAGGAAAGCTAAAGATAGGAATTGACATTCCTCTTAAAAAGGGCCAGATCATAAGAAGGTGGGAAACATGAACTAGGAAGGGAATTCCAAAGAGAAGTAAAACATGGGAATAAGCTGTTCTGATACCTCCTTGTTGTACATGTACATCTTGGAAGAGACAGAGTGTATGGGCGAGAGAAGGCAAACAGCCTGGTTGCTCGCTTAAACATCTCAACTTGGGGAAACAAGTCAGCCAGACCAGAGGATGAACACCTTGCATAGAAGTACAGTAGGCCTATCTGTAGAGCAAAATCAGGTTGGCCATTATCCTACGATGGGCTAGGGGTTGCAGCTCCTTGCCAACAAGATTAACAAACTGCCTCTGCACACAATCCAACAAGGACAAGCCACAGGCAGATGCATCAGCCCAAATGTAGGAGTAGTAATCCATGAGGGGACGTACATGTATGTAAAGTATAGAGGTACAGAATAGCTTAAGAATTTAAAAACTTCTGTGCACAATAAAGGCAACCAGCTCGCATACAAACACTCTTTGCGACACAACAGTCCATTTGCTGTAAATCAAGTCCAAGAAGTCGCAAATCCGATGATTTGGGTAACGCTGTGGAGCTCATATGAATGGAGGGGGGTAAATGTCTCTGGAACCACAAGCATAATTTTTTTTAGTCTTTTTGGAATTAAATGTAACCAGCCAGTCGACTCCCCAACTCAATACATTCTGTTAGAAGAGTTAGGAGAGATGGAGATAAGGGGTGAGTCATCTGCAAACATCGCCAGCTGAGACAAGACAGTGTCAGACATGTAGTGTATAATTTATAAGAAAAAGAGTTGGTCCCAGGACTTAGCTCTGTGGAACACCAGAATTAACTGAAAGAGTAGTTGAGGTTTGGCCTTCAAGGACAACCTTCAGCTTACAGTTGGAAAGGAAACTGGCAGTTAAAGACCACATTCTGCCAGAAACAGCATCGTGATGACCAGGTTTTGTGGAGCAGCCCTCTATGCCAGACTTTATCAAAAGCCCAGCACATCTTCACATCTCATGTCCAAGGCTCTGTTTAAATGTTTTGTTATCACAATAAGCAGATCACCTGATGAGCGAGAATGTCGAAAGCCATACTGAGTCAGAAAGAAGATCAGTGTCTTCCAGATATCCAAGGAGCTGCTGATTAAAAAAGCATTCAAAGATCTTACTGATAAAGGGGAGCAGACCAAAAGGATGATAGTTGGATGAATCAGAAAGTTCCCCAGAACGCTTGAAGACAGGAATAATGGAGGCAACATAAAGGAAAAAATGACATGGATATACACATTGAAAAGCTTGGAAAAAACAGCAGAAAGTTTCGTAGAGTACATCTTTTACACTATGATTGGGATTCCATCAGGGCCTGGAGCCTTGGAAGCATCTAGTTTAGAGATGATGCGAACAACGTTCCTTGGCGTTATCATTATGAAAGGGTCAGAGATCATGCTATATAAGTGGGAGATGGAAAGACAGGGAGTGGGTGTCCATTATTGTCAAGAGTGGAGTTAGAAACAAAGTTGTTGACAAAAAGATTAGCCTTATCTAGTGGAGAAGTAAGAACTTCAGGACCATTGAAGAGAGAAGGAATGGAGGACTTACGGTCGACACTGTTGTGACTCTATCCACCAGGAGTCTCAGAATTTGCATACTGTTGCTTGGCATTCACCAAGACGTTTTTCTTGCAGTGATTCCATGCTTCTTGGAAATTACTATTCGAAAAAACTTGAAGGTTTGCATGGTGGAAAAACTGACCTGACGAGCAGAGTACACACTACCCGAAACGTTGAGTTACTGGCTCTTTTCAGAGCCACACTTCTTGAAAGAGAAGAGATACATGGTGTCACTGCAAACATTCCACTAAATACTATCCAAAGTTCCTGACTGGTGATATAGTTAAAGAAATTATTCGGTGTGCAATAGCAGCACATGCCGGAGTATACCAGGGTTGTGAATGACGGGTGTTTTCGGGCTAAAATCTGGGGGTTTTGGTCAGGGGTAGTCATGGAGTCGAACACATAGTTAGTTTCTCGGGTTTCCGAGCAGTTTTCCTTGGACCCTACAGTACATCGCCCCAAAACTCAAAATTTTTAAAAAGGGCGATTGTAAGGGTCCAAGTTACTCGGACTAGGCAAGTGGTTGTGCCAGACAATAGCTATTGTCTATTGACATATATATCCTCCAATAACCGGTTTTCGACGATGTAAGGACTTTTCTTCAAACTGACCAAAGTGGACGAAAGTATCACACTAAAAGAGGTCTCAGTCACTTTCTCCACACCACAGACTATTAGAATAATCATAGAGAAGGTTGATCAAGCCTGTCATTTCGGTAAGATTACCCGGTTTCGTTGACGTCTGCGGCGCACCGCGCAGTAAGCACCGTGAACTATTTTCGTCGGTGGTGTTTAGTGAGGTGTCCCAGTGCAGCCAAACGCAAAATTAATTCTTGAAATAACTCAAAATGCTGTGTGGCACTGTAAAATTCTTCCCTGTATGTTTTTTTGTGTTCGTCTTTGGGTTTTTTTCTTTCGACACTGCTTAGAACACTTTTCTCAAATCATTCATAATTTATGCTTAAAACGTATTGGTCTGGTTGATGTCTTCTTTTGTGACATTTAAAAAAACTCCACAATCCTCTTTCTCACTGCTTCTTCAGTTATGACCTTTCCCAATGTCACTCCAGAGATACATTTCCTCCTTCTTGGTACTTTCTCTAGCTGCCCTTTTATTTTTTCCATTTTTTATAAAAGCCTATTGGGCCATGTTACTTTTTGTCTTTAAATATAATAATAAAAAATCTATTTAAAAAAATTATATAAGCGAGATGCCCTATAGGAGCCTCCATAGTTTTTACCCAGAACGGACTGCCTCAAGTTGCGTAATATGTTTTTTTTCTACGGATGTTGGGGTTTGTTATGGTACACTCAGATTTTTTTTAGGACCAACAATAAAGAAAACTGGAGCTTCGAAGCAACTGCCAATTTTGTACCTAGGAAAATAGACCCCAAAAAAGCAACTTTTTTAATCACACGAGTTTGGCCTACTGGAAAAGCCTTAAATTTCCACATTTTCGGTGACGGACAAGAGCAGGAAACCAACTGTAAGATATGAAGTCTAAGATCGTTATACGGAGTTGTTTTCATCGTGCGATGTGAGTTAGAAGGCTAAGCGTCGAAAACGTGTACCGTCGAAAACGGGGGTTCCCACAATATATATATTGATTATTGTCTACATTTAGTGAATATATGGATTTCGGTTTTTCTCCACCCTGGTAATAAAAAGTAAATTGTATAACGCCTTACACACAGTCAACATGTTTATCAATATCAGTACTTACATGTAAATTATCTCGACTGCTGAATATTCTGTTAACGTTACATTCACTTCTGGACGAAGATGCTGGGATTTGTACCAATGGCAATAATCGTTGTAATTTGGCAGGACCCCAAAGCACGCCTGTTGTCCTACTAGTACTAGTACTACCAGTACCAGTAGTACTACTACTACTACTAGTACTACTACTACAAGTAGTAGTACTAACATGTCTCAGAAACATTGTTCCAATTATGTCATTCATACACCAATGCCTGACCAAAAGTAGTCCAGTCCTACTAGTACTAGTAGTAGTACTACATGTACTAGCACTTGTAGCAGTAGTACTAGTAGCAGTAGCACTTGTAGCAGTAGCACTAGCAGTAGTGCTCGTAAGCCTAAGCCTCCTCACGTTATGTCTGTGATGGCGAAATAAATAATTGGCACAGAACACTTGATTTGAGGAGGGAATTAATCGGAACATGATTAATTGAATCACACGCAAATGTCCAGGTCTAACGATTCACTAAGTAAGAAGTGGTGAACTTGCACGATGTTGATAGATGTACTCGATTTCATAACAAGCTTGATTTGAAGGTTGCGTCGTGGAGATATTTATTTACATCATGTTCCGTGGGCAATAACGAAGACAAATGTACTACATATACTGTACTTATGTAAAGCATCACTACTTGGGCGAGTGATACTGTGCAGTGTGCTCCTATTGCGGAGTACATGTATTGATATTGATCGTTTTGGCCGCGCGCGCAGTCACTACGACTGCTAATGCTATACCTCCTTGGTCTCACCTCCCCACGTCCTCCGAAATGTAGGAGGACGTGAGACGTCTGGAGACTATGTAGGAGACGGGAACCAGCCTAATATTGATGTACACGTATAATAAAGTAGTCTTTATTATGGAGATCAATGACAGTACCCCTAGAGGGCGCACATCCGCCGTGATGGAGGATATTTTGGGTGCAGAACACTAAATCGAGCTCCTATTGAACACTGTACAAAAACACTCGCTTTCAAAGCCAATTCAGTATCCCACACCCAAAAGTCTCTCAGTTCTTGTAGCTTTACTGAAAATTCTAGTTTGGACCTTCATCTCTCGATCTCAGATTCTTTTAAATTTTAGTGCCCTTAGCCGATTAGATTTTTTGCTAATTATCCCCAGAAAAAACACACACCCAAAATGTGTTGCCGTCCAAGCGGAATTTCTGCAAGGATTTTGGGATGGACCCCTCCACTTCCACAGCTCAGCCAAGGGCCACATTTAAAACCGGATATGGTCCAATTAAATGACATACCAAATTGAAGATTGAACCCCCAGGTTATCTTAAGTGTCACTTGTTCTACAATGTATCAGTTAATTAGCCTCCAAAGACCCGTATTAAAAAAAGTTGTGGGTACACACTTCATGATAATCAGCTCGGCGGAGCCATCTTGGATGGATTTTGAGTGCTGCACCCTTTTGCGGTCTTGTGGGCAAATCCGCTGTACAGGTATTTTGTTTATCCCTCACAAACAAGCATTCCACCTCGTTCCCATGCGTGCCATTAGTGCACGATGCACGACTTCAGCCCACAACATGCTGCGTTCCAACCACGTCGTTTTATCGTGTTCACGACCAGTATTTCCCAGTTCATGGGTGGGCTGCATTGATCCAATGCTACTCACAACTGAACACCACGCTAACACGCACATTGCGCAAGCACAAAGACCGAAGAGTATGCTAGTTGCTACTAAATTTGTACGCGGCATGTTTTCACAAAGTAACGTACTGTACGGACGCGAGTCGGACAACTCGTACGCCGACGACTCGCATCTAATGTAATGGAAACTATTAGTCCTGACATGTGCGTGTAGAACAGCGTAGTAAATTCATGGTAAATTCACCTTTTCGTTCCTGGCTGCAGAAGCCGCCACCGCATGTATCGTAATCTTATTGTAACTCATGCATGCATCGCATCGATTTCGGTAAAAACTTAGTGCCCTTTGACCTCCTGACCCAAGTTGACCTCATATTTTGTCAAGTCGTGAACTGGAGACAATTTCTGCCTCCAGTTCACGACTGGCGACCACGAGTTACCAGACGATTGGAACGCCCCTTCACGACTAGTGAACTCGTGAACACGGTCATCAAGACGCTATTGGAACGCGGCATTAGCGCCCGAACTTGTCAGAACGTCATCAATTTACATGTAGCGGGTGCGTGGTCAGTTCGAAATCAAAGATGGCAGCCGCATTTTGGCTCATCGGACGGGAGAGACATCTTCTCGATCAACTGAGAGTGAATTTCTCCCATTTTCCTAAACGTGAGTAAAACAAAATGACCAGTATTGGAATCTGTAATTCTCACTGAATCCTTAATGGGCGCGTGGGACGGTTTCACGGATGTTTTTGGGGGGGAAATCTGGGGATTTCGGTCGTTTTTTCTCCAAAGTCTATATCCAAGCGTTGAAGTACCCCTCAGTTCTTGGACCCTACAGTCACCCGAAAATTTCAAATTTCGATAAAAAGGGTGACTTGTCGGGTCCATAGAGCTCTATAAATAAACTAGAGTGCGCACTGATCATCGCCTGACGCGTGCCGACAAGGGGAGTGCGACTCCATTACCAAAGAGGGCAAATGTATGGATCTATATGGGGCAAACTAGACACGTACACAACTACACACACACAAACACACACACACACTCACGCACGTACAGTAGCGCCATGGATGGTTGGTAGCACAACGATTTTTCATGTACGCCTTGCTCTCCACTGCCTACCCCATGTTGTAATAAACCCTCCTATAACATACACCTTGTCTCCTTGCCTTCTTTTGGCGGTCCATTAAGTCCAAACTGTTTTTCATGCGTATGAGCGGAGCGAAGTAGCATGAAACAACGATTTTAGAAAGGAAATATCGCTAACAGTTGACCGGACACAGTGACACCTGCCATCACTTGATAGTGTTGCGGACCTGCGAGGAATCCGGCAGTGCAGGGTCCGGGCCTATGGAATTCCATCTCTGCCAAAATACGCGGCGTATGTTTCGCATTTATACCGGGATCTCTCAAACATGCGCCGTCCACGGCGCATAGTTGCGTCGTGCCGTCGCATAGTCCCATCGTCGCATTTTGTTTTTCAGGGTCTCTAGCCGTTAATAACGCCGTCCACGGCGCATATATAGTCGCGTCGTGCCGTCGCGTCGTGCCGTCGCATAGTTGCGTCGTGCCGTCGCATAGTCCCATCGTCGCATTTTGTTTTTCAGGGTCTGTAGCCGTTAATAACGCCGTCCACGGCGCATATATAGTCGCGTCGTGCCGTCGCGTCGTGCCGTCGCATAGTTGCGTCGTGCCGTCGCATAGTCCCATCGTCGCATTTTGTTTTTCAGGGTCTCTAGCCGTTAATAACGCCGTCCACGGCGCATATATAGTCGCGTCGTGCCGTCGCGTCGTGCCGTCGCATAGTTGCGTCGTGCCGTCGCATAGTCCCATCGTCGCATTTTGTTTTTCAGGGTCTCTAGCCGTTAATAACGCCGTCCACGGCGCATATTATATAGTCGCGTCGTGCCGTCGCGTCGTGCCGTCGCATAGTTGCGTCGTGCCGTCGCATAGTCCCATCGTCGCATTTTGTTTTTCAGGGTCTCTAGCCATTTACGCCGTCAACGGCGCATAGTCGCGTCACATCGTCGGTATCGTCGCATCGTCGCATCGTCGCATCGTCGCATTGTCGCATCGTCGCATCGTCGCATTTTGATAAAGGCTTGTCTTGAGTTTCGCCAAGTGAGGGCGCACAAGCTTCTAAATTCATGTTAATGCATAGGCCTACTCAACCAGTGTATATTTTGCCGGCACCGGCGTTCTTCTTGAAAACACTATTCTACCGGTCCCTTACTCTGATTGGTAAAGATTCATGCAAGAGCTTATGTATAAACATCAAAAGGAAAGACCTCTGGCCGGCATGACATTATGCAAATTGGCCAATCAGAGTATTAAAGCGACGATACGACGGCACGACGCACTATACGGCACGACGCGACTATGCACCGGCGACGGCATAATTAACGGCTAGAGACCCTGAAAAACAAAATGCGACGATGCGACTAAACGACGGCACGAAGCAACTATGCGATGGCACGACGGCATGACGCGACGCCGAAACGGCCCTATACACACAGTGCAAAAATGAGTGACGGCACGACGCGACTATGCGACGGCACGACGCAACTATGCGACGGCACTACGCAATTAACTATGCGACGGCACTAACCAATTAACTATGCGAAGGCACGACGCAACTATGCGACGGCACGACGCAACTATGCGACGGCACGACGCGACGCCGAAACGGCCCTATACACACAGTGCAAAAATGAGTGACGGCGCGACGCGACTATGCGACGGTACTACGCAATTAACTATGCGACGGCACTACCCAATTAACTATGCGACGGCACGACGCAACTATGCGACGGCACGACGCAACTATGCGACGGCACGACGCGACGCCGAAACGGCCCTATACACACAGTGCAAAAATGGGTGACGGCACGACGCGACAATGCGACGGCACTACGCAATTAACTATAAGACGGCACGACACAACTATGCGACGGCACGACGCAACTATGCGACGGCACGACGCGACTATGCGACGGCACGACGCGACTATATGCGACGGCGTGACGCGACTATGCGACGGCACAACGGAACTATGCGACAGCACGACGCGACTATGCGACGGCACGACGCAACTATGCGACAGAACGACGCGACTATGCGACGGCACGACGCAACTATGCGACGGCACGACGCGACTATGCGACGGCACGACGCGACTATGCGACGGCACGACGCAACTATGCGACGGCACGACGCGACTATGCGCCGTGGACGGCGCCTGTTTGAGAGATATAAATGCGAAACATGCGCCGCGTTACTTGGCAGAGATGGAATTCCATACTGGAGGACTAAAGGCGTTTGATTAGCATCACGGTGCAGTACTTCAGTATTTTCTTCCAAGAAATCCCAATTTTTATAAAAGAAAGTAGGACATCAATTTTCGCCAATCCCTTGAGGTATTGATGGTCTTTCCTTTCATTACTAAAAAGCATTTCTATAACATTTTAGTTTCCGCATTCACAACCTTTCGGCTATACTTTTCCCCATTCATGTTACGCTCGATTGCTACTGACATCCGGGCACTTCGAGCTGAAGTTGCTCTCTTTGGTAAAAATTGGGATTAGTTTACCGTGGTTTGCCCCATAGAGATCCGTGTATTTGTCCTCTTTGGTAATGGCGTCGCAATCCCCTTGTCGGTACGCCTCATGCGATGAGTGTGCACCATAGAGATCTGTGGTGCGCACTCTAGTTTATTTGTAGAGCTCTATGAACAATACCCACAAGAGGCAAACTTTTGGTCGGAAGCAAAGGACGGGCAGCAGAGAAAAAGACCACTTACATATATGTGGTCTTTTTCTCTTGAGATCAATGATATCATATAATTATACATGTATATACATGTGTGATTAATATCATTGATCTCCATTATAAAGACTGGATAGGACACCGCGTCAAATACGCATCCGCGTGTGCGTTTTGTCAAGAGGGTAAGAAACGAACGTGTCGTGCGTTTTACTGCGCGCACACATTTGAATGGACATTTCAAAGAAGTGAACACATTTGTTTCTTCAAATTCAAGAAAAATTAACATAAAATTATACGAATGAATTACGAAATTTCACAAACAATGGTCAAAGTATGCGCAGCAGTGAATTGGCCGGAGAGCTAAGGGGACGGAAAAGTGAACCGTAAGAAAGGAATAACTTTTCAAAATTAAGTTGTTGGTTAGCCCAGATTTTTTATTTATGGCATTATGACCTGTGTTGTTCCAGCAGTGGTCAAATAATTATTAACATTGAAGGCCCTAAAATCATCTTCAAAGAAGGATTTTTTTCCGGGAGAAGGCCAAGCCTATCCTCCTCGATCCCCGCATAGGCATATGTCTACCATTTACTTAGGCAATACGGTTGTTATCGTTTACCAACTTCGGATGAAGGATAATGACTGAACAACTTTAATAACTTAAGTAATCATTGACAACTGCTGTTATTTGGGTAACCCAAAAGCTGAATCCACCCCTTGAAAAAAAGAATGATTAGATAACAGTATCCAAAATAAATAAGTTTGAGATAGGCCTAGTAATACATGATTGTACTAATACTTAGCCTACTAATTTTCCTTTTATGTTGTTCACAGATGGTTTTTGTGGAATTAACGGGAAGCCAGGATTATCTCAACAAGGTTCCAAACTTCCAAGGCTCCAAGTTTTAAGATTATGACGATAAATGTAAATTCTCCTCAATTACGTTAGATGATAATGCATTCGTAAGTTTGTTGACTGCGATCATTCGACCAATCTAGAAGATGGTTGGCTTTGTTGATCTAGGTGAAACCATTGTGATAATGGTTGTTGGTATTTTGGTAGGTGGAAAGTACCCGTTGGATACCTTGGATATCATGGTGACTAGCCTTATAACCATGTGCAAAAAAAGAAATAAATCTACATTGCTTTTTGTCAATTTGCAATAAATTGTGCAAGCGTTGAATGAATGAAAAAAATGTTCCTCCGGCAATATTTTGTTTTTTTATTCCTAAAGTTGCTCAGAAAAGTTAAGATAAAAACACCAGCAAATCAATGTGTAGCCGTGGACGATTCAAATGCGGATATAATTAATTACTCGTTCCTACAACTACAAGGTAGACCAAATTCATCATCCACGGCCAAGCGAGTTAACTCTAACCATAGAGCAAGATGCTCTAACCAACATACACAACTATACCCTCCTGAAGCGCCGCCATTGTTCGACCGCGTATTTTGTTCACGAGCAACGCGCGGTGTACTATCCAGTCTTTATTATAGAGATCAATGGTCGCGCATTGCAATGCGATTGCATTTGGGTTTTTCAAAACCAAAGGTAGGGCCCGTCTTCCATGCGGCGAACGTGGCCAAGCCAGCGGATTCTGCGTTGCTGGGGGAGTGTGTACATGCTGGGGAGTCCCATTCTCTGCAGGACATCGGTGTTCGTCACGCGGTCTGACCATGTGATGTTTAGTATGCGTCTCAGGTTTCTCAGGTGGAACGAGTTGAGCCGTCTCTCCTGACTGGAATAGAGAGTCCAGGACTCGCTGGCATAGAGGAGGGTGCTGAGAACGCATGCTCTGTACACACCTGCCTTGGTGTTGGTGGCCAGCTTGCTGTTTACCCACAGTCTTTTTGACAGCCTGGCGAAGGTAGTGGAGGCCTTGCCGATGCGTCTGTTGATTTCGCTGTCGAGTGAGAGGTCGTCCTTGACGGTGGAGCCTAGGTAGGTGAACTCGTGGACGACGTCCAGCGTGCTACCGTTGACTGAGATGCTTGGTTGAATCTCAACATCCTGGCCCATGACGTTGGTCTTTTTGATGCTGATGGTCATCCCGAAGTCTTGGCAAGCGCGCGAGAAGCCGTCCATGAGTGCCTGTAGTTGGTGTTCTGTGTGGGAGACGAGTGCTGCGTCATCAGCGAACAGCATGTCTCTGATCAGAGTCTCACGAACCTTGGTCTTAGCTTTGAGGCGGGAGAGGTTGAACAGTTTTCCATCCTAACGGGTACGGAGGTAAACGCCGTCGATGGAATCGCCGTAGGCCTGCTTCAACATGACAGCGAAGAAGATGCCAAACAGAGTCGGTGCCAGCACACAGCCTTGCTTCACACCGCTGCGGATGCTGAAGGGCTCAGAAGAAGCCCCGCCGAACTGTACGACTCCCTTCATGTCGGTGTGAAAAGACTCGACGATGCTCAGAAGCTTATGGGGGGGCATCCGATCTTGGCGAGTGTGCGGAATAGACCATCGCGGCTCACAAGGTCAAACGCCTTCGTAAGGTCTATAAAGGCGATGTACAGGGGCCGTCTCTGTTCTCTGCACTTCTCTTGTAACTGTCTGTGAGGGAGAAGACCATGTCTGTTGTGGATCGTTGTGCTCTAAAACCACACTGGGACTCGGGGTAGACTCTTTCGGCAAGCTTCTGCAGACGGTTCAGAACCACGCGTGCGAAGAGCTTGCCGACGATAGACAGAAGAGAGATTCCCCTGTAGTTGTTACAGTCGCTCCTGTCCCCCTTATTTTTGTAGAGCGTGACAATATTGGAGTCCCTCATGTCTTGTGGCACCTCGCCTTCCTCCCAGCACTGGCAGAGTAGCGTGTGTAGCAGGCCCAGCAGGGTGCTCTTAGCGCACTTGATGACGTCAGGTGGAATGCCGTCAAGTCCTGGGGCCTTTCCTGTGGGCAGGGAGTTTATCGCCTTGCCCAGCTCGAGTTCGTCAGGTGAATCGTTCAACTCGGGCATGCAGGGGAGTGTCGAGATGGCGTCGTATGCTGCGTCAGTAATGGTGTTCTCTTTGCCGTAAAGCTCAGCGTAATGCTCCACCCACCTGTCCATCTACTTGGCCTTGTCTTTGATGATCTCACCAGTAGCTGACTTCAGGGGGTGTTTTTGGATTTGGATGGTCCAAGGGCTTTCTTGATCCCGTCGTAGACTCGACTCCTGTGATGTTGCCACAGTCAGCGGAATACTGAATGTTGCAGCAGAGGTCCTGCCAGTAGTGGATCGTTGGCGCATCGTCTGGCTGACCTCTGTGCCTGACTGCGTGCAGTCTTGAGAGCTAGCTGTGTTACGTTGGTGGGGTTGTTCTTATGCGCGAGCAGGGTGGCGCGTTTCTCATCCAGTAGTGGAGTGAGGACGCTGGCGTTGGCTTCGAAACAGTCCTGGCTCTTGTGAGTCTTCTTGCCAAAAGCCAGGGACGCGCTGCTGTAGATGGAGTCCCTCAGCTGGCTCCATTGCTGTTGAGCGTCTCCCTCAGGAGGGTGAGCAGCGAGGGCCTCGTTCAGGGTGGAGGTGTAGGATTCCAGCCTGAGGTGATTGGAGGTTTGGCCGACGTCGATGCGTGGCTTGCCTGGGGGTTTGGCGCGGTGAATCTTTTTTTTTAAACATTCCACGCGCCCACTGATCATACCACCATTTTCGCCCACAAAAAAAAGGTTTTTTTGAACATGGCGCAAGCATACAACGCTTGGAGCTTAAAGTGTTAAACTTGTATTGATCAAACCTTTTCTGTGATATTATTATTAACCCTATACCGCGTAAAGTTGTATTCTTTTCGCGTTCGATCGGGTCATGAAAAACCCAACATGGCCGCGGTGATTTCATGCAATCGCATACGTGCGTCTTATCCAGTTATATTACAGCTGTATATAGATCAGTGGCAAAGACCCGCGGGTCCTATCCAGTTATTATGGAGATCAGTGGTCTCCATAGAGCTCTATAAATAAACAAAGCTCTATGGTGGGCTCACGTGAGACGTCTTGAGACCAGGGACGGGAACCAGCCTAACGATAACGATACATAGTAATATTGTGTTGGCTTAGATTTCAAAATGTTACACTTCTGTCGACGGACTATCCAAAGGAAGGGTTACCTGAATGTTCATCAAGCCTGTTATATTCTTAATGAGTATGAGATTTCACAGAAGGCATTCATCTGCTTAGGTGTCATTTTGATAAAACTAATTACCACCCAGAGCAAGTAACATGTAACACGCCATCAATTTACCCTTGTACCAGAGATAAAATTACACGGAATATAAATTTACATGCGACGGCACGACGCGACGGCACGACGCGACTCATGCGCCGTAGACGGCGCATGTTTGAGAAATCCCGGTATAAATGCGAAACATGCGCCGCCTAACTTGGCAGAGATGGATTTCCATAAAATGGCTCCCAATAAAATGACCAAAATGCAAACGTTTCAATCCTAGCATGCCCCAGGGGCACGGATGGTAGACAAAGGGGATAACTGGTAGGGTCAGATCAAAGCCTGAAGGGCGGGGGATAGTAAAAAGGGGGAACCTTGTCCTTGTCGTTCTGCCTGCATGTGAGGAAGGTCCAGCTAGGATCGAAACGTCAAACATGAAAAGTGTTACTCATCCCCAGAGACACTTCATCCTCATTTTGGACACACGGCTACCCACTTAAGATCGTTACACCGGCTCAAACGAACAGCGATTCTACGGCCATTAATAATTGTACTAGGTCAACCATCACTGAAACCGGTAAATTGAAATTGAACACACCTAGGCCTACAGTATAAACGGTAAAACCTTTCTATATAATATCAGATATGAGTTGACTGGGCATAGATTATAATTATTTGTGCATATCACAGGGAAAAGAAAATTAATAGACCAAGCTTCCGTAACCCATAGTTACACCATGGTTACACATAATGCGTTTTAGATTTTGCTTCGGCGGCTGACTTACTACATAATGTTGTACTTGGGCCTTTCGGCCGGAACCAATAACTCATAGGCTGGAAACCGCAAGCACTGAGTTTAAAGAAAAAGCTAAGAAAAGCTAAAAGGACCACTTTTCTCGAAAGTGTGATGGTAATGATGGCACCACCAACGCCAAAATAGACGATCTTCATACCCAGCCAAAAACATTTTTAAAGGAATTTTCGGAGATTTTACCAGAAGAAAACGGAATAAGATTGTGATTTCCAAATTCCAGCGGCACGCAGCAGGAAGAAATAATGAGGAACGGTCGTATAATGCCTATATAGGCCTATAGTACTGGCCTACATACAGGCCTATTATTTATAAATGACGTTGAAACTCTCTCTTGCTCCTACTGGGGACCGAAATTGAGTTGTTATCTTCGTGAGATCAGGTTTGACCATCTCAAGAAGAGTCTCGAATTGACTTTCAGTAGTATACACAATAGGGGTACTGGACCACTTTATCTTTATGGTCTCTATTCGGTTTTTTCCTTGTTTCTCGGCTCCCAGATGGCTCGCAAAAAACCAACCCCTACGTACAAAATGTATGTATTTCGTCCTCGTTGTAGAATTGGGCTAAAATTGGATCGGCTCAGTGTCGACACCAAACACGATCTCACGTACACAAAAAATTGGATGAATTCTGCATCTCGCACGTATACGCAAAGAATGGGGGGGAAAATAGCCGAAACTGTGGAAGCGCTCGGAGAAAATCCGCTCCAGTAAGCGTCAACACCAAACACAATCTCACGTATACACCAAGAATTGGAGTAAAATTTGATGAAATCTACATCTCGCACGTACGCTGGGGGAAAAATGGGTAAGTTACTTCAGCGGGGTTACCTTTCCGCAGGCCCGCCCCACCCCCTGGCGGGCCCAGACCATATGGAACCCAGCGCAGGCTCGTCGTAGGAGCACAGGCTCATCAAACAAATATCCCTCTATAGAAGGTCAATGACTCGTTCCACGAGCAGCTCGACCCGCTCAAGGACGATTTAGGGGTCTCGTTCCACGAGACTCTCGAGACTGTCAGAGATGGTATGGTGGTCCCCCGCGAGAGTCCGGAGACTGTCAGAGATGGTGTGGGGGTCCCGGCCAGACGCTTCCGTTGGAGCTTTGGCCGGGACCGGAAGGACATCTGCTCTAGCCGGGACCGGAAGGACAGCTGCTTTGGCCGGGACCGGAAGGACAGCTACTTTGGCCGGGATCGGAAGGACAACTGCTTTAGCCGGGACCGGAAGGACAGCTGCTTTAGCCGGGACCGGAAGGACAGCTGCTTTGGCCGGGACCGGAAGGACAGCTGCTTTGGCCGGGACCGGAAGGAAAGCTGCTTTGGCCGGGACCGGAAGGACAGCTGCTTTGGCCGGGACCGGAAGGACAGCTGCTTTGACCGGGACCGGAAGGACAACTGCTTTAGCCGGGACCGGAAGGACAGCTGCTTTAGCCGGGACCGGAAGGACAGCTGCTTTAGCCGGGACCGGAAGGACAACTGCTTTAGCCGGGACCGGAAGGACAGCTGCTTTGGCCGGGACCGGAAGGACAGCTGCTTTGGCCGGGACCGGAAGGAAAGCTACTTTGGCCGGGACCGGAAGGACAACTGCTTTGGCCGGGACCGGAAGGACAGCTGCTTTAGCCGGGACCGGAAGGACAGCTGCTTTGGCCGGGACCGGAAGGACAGCTGCTTTGGCTGGGACCGGAAGGAAAGCTGCTTTGGCCGGGACCGGAAGGACAGCTGCTTTGGCCGGGACCGGAAGGACAGCTGCTTTGGCCGGGACCGGAAGGACAACTGCTTTAGCCGGGACCGGAAGGAAAGCTGCTCTAGCCGGGACCGGCAGGACAGCTGCTTTAGCCGGGACCGGAAGGACAACTGCTTTAGCCGGGACCGGAAGGACAGCTGCTCTAGCCGTAGCCTCCTTCAAAATTCGCTGCAATTGCCTCGACGAACCGATGCCGAATCGACACTAGACAATTGTAGCAGGTATATTCAAGACGGCTTAACTAAAAAACGATGAAGTGCACGGATACATGCTCGTGATTGGTTATAGGAACAAAGGAGGCCTTCGGACGGTCCTGTCTAAAGGGATATTGCCGGATTCACTTGAAGAGGCTCCGCAAAGGCGGCGGCACACACCCCTGTATAGTGTGCGAGGTAGGTGTAAAAAACGACCCCGGGTTATGCATGGGCTGTGGGTATAAGCAGGAGGCAATAAAGCTATTTAAGCAGAAACTTAGGGCCGTCCAGGCAGGGTTTCGCCGCCTCGCCGCCATCGAAATTACCAATAAGAGAAAGGGGAGACTTACGTTTCCTCAACCCTACTGAGTTGAGTTGGGTGAAACTATCCGTATCTTATTTGTCGAGATGACGACGCGACGCTCAAGGAACTACGTGTTCTGGCGAGAGACTACGGGCTTCCCAACCGATCGAAGCTCAAGAAATACGACCCCAGAAGGCAATCACCGAGGTCTGGGCCGCGGAGTTACAGAAGAGACTCCAGCGAGACATGAAAACAGGTAGATTCTCCGCCATCACAGGCGACGTTCTGGATCCCCAGAAGATGGACCGCCGCAGCAAGGAGCTGGCGAGGCTGGACCGTGAGGTGGACCTGGCCCTCAGAGCCAGAAAGAAGGTCCCAGCGGCCAAGCGCGCCAGCCTTCGCCGGCAGCTGGCCGAGCGCGAGGAGAAGCCCCACCTCCACGGTCTCACAAGATCGCGGAAAGAGACCCTGGCAATAGCCATTGCGCGGAGAGGCCCCGGGATTCTCCGAGCCCTGAGATCTGTCAAGGAGTACCAAGATGAGATCCTAGACCAGTTTGTCGACGCACCGGAGCAGTCACAATTCCACCAAACGCCGACAGTCATCGGGAACTTTCTCAAGGGTTGGGAGATGCATGCGTCTGAAGCCCAGGGCGCGGACCCCAAGACCTTCCTCGAGGGGGTGCGCCCTCAGATCAGAAAGAAGCTCGAGGAGGAGATCCGAGCCCTAGGAGGCATAACATTCCAGCTAGCCCTCAAGATCCTGCTTCGGAAGGACAGACCAGACGGCAGCTCGGAGTACACGTGCTGCGTCACAAGCAGGAAGCTCTCCTGCGGACGAGTGAGATCGAGGGCTCCCTCGATCAAGCATTCCCACACATCCTAGAAATCCTCGAAAAGTGGACGCAGAGAGGGTCTGGCTGGGTTGTAGATCATGTACAGACCCTATGGCTAGACATCGCGCGCTATCAGCCTCTTCGGGGAGGGACGTACATCAAACTTCCGAAAAAGGTGAAAGACAAGCAAGCCTGTGTTAACATCAAAAACAAGGATAAATCCTGCCATCGCTGGTCGATCAAAGCGAAGCTGTTCCCGGCCAAGCACCACCGCGACAGGCCTGGGAGCTATCCATCCCATGATGAAGATGGGCTGAACTACGGTGGAATCGTGGAACACGTGCCAGTCTCCCAGAACGCCCAGATCGAACGCCAGAACAATCTAGCGATAAACGTCTTCGGCTGGGACAATGGGGTAATCATCCACTATATCAGTGTGACGGTCCATAAATGACCCCCTCTTTTTATTTTGAGGGACTACCGTACTTCTTGTCCAACATACACGTCCGCCTTTTTTCATTATTATGTAAATTAAGTACTATACACTCGTGCCGGCGCGGCAAATAGCCCGCCGCACTCACTCGACGAGCGATTGAGGCTGACAAACGAATCTCCCAGCATATATGCAGTAGAGCTAGAGGCGACACTACGGACTGTAGAGGAGCGAAAGAACAAGGCAAACCGGAACAGCATGCTCACACAGCAGTTCATGCGCGGAGTCTGAGATGAGAAGATAACCAACCGTCTTGCTCCGATGAGGCCCAGGGACATGTCATTCAGAGAGCTGCAAGTAGAACTTCGACAGATAGAGCGAGAACAACGGACCGCAACTCTGTTTCAATCCAAAACAGTCACGAAAGCCCAGTCTTCACAACACACGAGCAAGGCCCAGTCACAACCACAAAATGTCTTGGCACCCCCAGGCCTACAAACGCTACCGCAGCCAAAGAGTCAGCAGAAACTACAAGCAACAACGAAACCGCAGAAGGGCACGAATGGTGAACAGTTAAATCGACAACAAGGCCAAGGTGATGGCATCATCCAAGACCTCATTCATAAGGTCGAACAGTTAACCAGAATCGTCGAGGGCCGAGTATACAGACCTTATGCTCCTTCAGACCAGTCGATGAATCCGCAGCAGCCCAACGACAGGAGGGTCTTCAGATGTTATAGCTGTCATCAGGAAGGACACATTGCCCGTGGATGTCGGAATCTTCCGTTAAACTTCCAGGGGCCTCGGTCAGAGGGCAAACCGGAGGCCAGGAGTCCAGCCCGAGAGTGACACACCTCAGTTCCCCTTCAAGCACCACGCACAGTGTGACGTCAAATCTTCAAGTCATTGGTCCAAATAATGAAGATTCTGTAGAAATAAACGGCGTACCATATCAAGCACTGATCGACTCCGGCTCACAGATAACGTCAGTCACACGTACAGGATCTTTGGAGAGGACATCCAGTCCTCTGTGACGTCAGTCTTTCTTCAGCAGACATCAAGATCGAGGGTGCCAGTGGTCACGAAGTGGCCTACTTAGGAATCCTTCCCGTCTCCGTCACCATTTTTGGTATCACCTATAACGATGTTCCAGTCTTCGTGGTCCCATCAGATTGCTACCGAAAGCATGTTCCTGTATTGATAGGCACGAACGTAATCAGGGCCACAAAGGAAGACCAAATGAACGACTTCATGGAACAAATGAAGACGGAGAGTACAGCATGGCACACGGCATATATTATCAATACAACAGCATGTGATCAGAGAGACCAGTCAGGTAGAATGGGCTACGCAAAGTACGTCGGCCGTTCTCCACGGAAGATCAACCCCGGTTCTGAGGTCGGCGTGATATGCCAAGCCCCTCTGTGCCCAACAGGTGGTCCGTACACTGCCTTGGTGGAAGGTCTTCCACACAACACATCCAGTCTGCGAATTAGTCACCTTTTAGCTGATGTTGGCGAGGACCGGAGGGTACCGGTCAGGATGTGTAATATCTCCGTAAAGCCAATCATTATCCCGAGGAACTTTCCTATTGCTCGAGTCTCGTCAGTTCTGCGGGTAGAGGAGAATAGCTGTTCTGCAGAGAGACCACTGTCTTCTTCACCTAACCCAAATGAAGAATCCAGGCGAGCGTACATGGAGAACACGGAGACGACCACAGAGCTCACTGGCGTGATTCCTGCACTCGATTTGTCAAACTCTACTTTCGAAAAAGAGGTCCAGAAGACTCAAGTTCTACATCTACTTCAAAAATATAAAGATGTCTTTCTGCAGACTCCCTTGTATTCGGTCGAACCACTACCGTGAAGCACACGATACCACTCATGGACGAGCATCCTTTCAGGCTTCCTCATCGGAGAATACCTCCCCTCCATTACAAGGCTGTAAAGGAGCAACTTGAGAAAATGGAGCAAGCAGAAGTTATCCGTCGTAGTAGTAGTCCCTACCTCTCACCAATGGTGATCGTACACAAGAAGGATGGGTCACTACGAGTTTGCATTGATTACCGTCAACTGAACAGCAGAACCATCCGAGATGCATATCCTCTCCCTCGCATCGAAGAGGCTCTAGATGCGCTGGGCAATGCCAAATATTTCACAACGTTGGACCTTACATCAGGCTATTGGCAAGTCGAAGTTGAAGAGAGAGACAAGCCAAAAACAGCATTTACCACTCCAATGGGCCTCTATGAGTGTGTGACAAGCGTAAAATTCAGTGTTAATTTAAAGTTCGAATGTCTAGTTCCCCATTTATTTTGATTGCGTAATAATTGCCCATGCGAATAGCGCCCTCTCTCTACCGCAGAAGACGCGGTCTTTTCGGTATTTTCGTGGGCTTGTCATTATCCTGTTAGACGGAGACCCAACAAGGTGTAAATCTGGTCTTCTACCTCAGGTAATGACAATTTGTATTTATCCTTAAGAACTTACTTGTAGATGATGCAGCTTGATTTAGACATCCTGTCAATGTTTAATATTTATATATTTAAAGATAAGCAAAGGTCGTCGCTGCATTTTGTAAATATTTGATAATAATGAAACTGGCTCAGAGACTACATTTTGCCTACGGGACAAAATGCATATAAACGTCAATCTCAATGCAGTGTTACTCAATACAGTCATGACGGGATTTAAAGTAATCCCAAGCAATCGTTATAATTAATCTGTAAATACTTCCAGATAATTGTTTGTTGTTTTGTAAATGTTTCGATAATGTTTAGTAAAATAGTAAATACATGAATTATCCTGTTAGACGGAGACCCAACAAGGTGTATTCTGGTCTTCTCCCTCAGGTCAAATAAACAGCGATCTTCAAGATGAAGTCTAACTTCTTGCCAGATCCTCAATCCTTTCATTTCTGATGGTCACAAGTGTAATCGGATGCTTTTTGGTCTCCAAAATGCCCCAGCTACTTTCAAGCGGTTGATGGAAACCTGTCTAGGAGACCAGAATTATTCCACTGTTCTGTTTTCGTTTTCTCCTCAACTTTCGAAGAACACATCCAACGGTTAGAGAAGGTGTTTTCCTGCCCACGACAACATGGATTGAAGTTGAAGCCATCCAAATGTCATCTCCTTCAGAAACAAAACAGGTGATCTTCCTCGGCCACATAGTGTCTGCAGCAGGAATAGCCATCGATCCCGACAAGATCTCTCAAGTCAAGGACTGGAAAGCGCCTTGCAATCGCAAGGAACTCCTTCGGTTCCTGGGCTTCACAGGATACTACAGGCAATACATCAAAGGCTACTCTAATATCGTGTCACCACTCTACAAACTTACAGCTGGAGACCCAAGACGAAGAAAAAAGGACAAGAGCAAACACTCTACACCAGTCCCTCCGTTCATCTGGACAAATGAGTGTCAGAAAGCCTTTGAAGTCCTCAAAGAACAGATGACGTCAGCTCCGATACTTGCGTTTGCCGACTACACCCAACCGTTTCTCCTTCAAACCGACGCCTATGTGGAACTGGTATTGGCACCGTTTTAAGCCAGATGCAAGATGGGCAAGAATGAATCGCCTATGCCATATCGCTATCCAACTCACAAACTTGAATTTCTAGCCTTGAAATGGGCAGTGACTGACAAGTTCCGGGACTATCTGCCGGGCAACAAATTCGCTGTATGGACGGATAATAACCCTCTCCTGTATGTAACAACAACAGCAAAGCTTGATGCCACGGGCCAACGTTGGGTCGCTGCCCTTTCTCAGTTCGATTTCTCGGTGAAATACAAACCAGGAAAGAATAACGCTGTAGCAGACTCACTCTCCAGGAAACCCCAACCAGAGCTGCCGACCACTACATCTCCGCCCCAAGATGACGCCGCAACGATCTCACGCGACATCGTCCAGGCGATCTGTGGAGGCCACCCTTTTTCTACCACACACCCCAACATAGCAGCCCTATCATCAGCCGTCCGATGTCAGGCTGTGACTCGTCAAGAAGCGAGGTTTCCTCCAACAGTCAAACTTCAAACCACTGAGAGCGAGCTTCCTGGCTTGACACGGAAACAACTAGCGCTCTCCCAACGTAACGACCCCGACATCTCAAGAGTGATCTACCTTCTAGAGAAAGGTCAAATACCAGACTCAAAAGAACGAAAACAACACCCAAATTCTACCCAGTATTTCAGGGAATACAACAAACTAGAAATAAGAAACGACATTTTACACCGCAACCGGAAGACAACAGACGGAACCATTTCTTATCAGTTAGTCCTCCCAGAATGCTTTAGGGAAACTGCCATGACTTGTCTCCATGACGACAACGGCCATCTTGGTCACGAAAAAACCCTGGAGATGGTGCGTCGAAGATTCTTTTGGCCAGGGATGGCTGTAGATGTCAGGAACCACTGTCTTCAATGCAAACGGTGCTGCCTTCGCAAAACATCTCAGTCCAAAATTAGAGCGCCATTGGTCTCCATTGTTACAAGTGAACCTCTAGAGCTGGTGTGCGTAGACTACCTAAAGTTAGAGCGGAGTGTAAAAGGTGGCTATGAAAACATCCTCATAATCACAGACCACTTCACAAAGTACGCACAAGCATTCCCTATACTTGATCAAAAAGCTGAAACAGTGGCAAAGGTGTTGTGGGAGAGTTTCATCCAACATTATGGATTTCCGGCAAGAATCCACGCCGATCAAGGCCGAAACTTCGAGGGTGAGGGCTGGATTTCACAAAGCCTGACGATGCATCGTAACGCAACTTACGATGGATAACCCATCGTTAGTTGTGATAGGCCGTATTGTTTCTGTGCATCGCCCATCGTCTTGCGATTGATCGTAAGTTACGATGGGTTTGGTGAAATCGACTGCAGGTCATTCAAGAGCTCTGCAAAATTTCCGGAATCAAGAAAAGCCGCACGACCCCGTACCATCCTCAAGGCAACGGGCAGACCGAGCGTTTTAACCATACGCTATTAAACATGCTTGGAACGCTAGACACCAGCCAGAAGAAAAACTCGAAACAGTATGTAGGAGCTATGGCTCAGGATACCACAGGATACGCCCCGTTCCTGTTGATGTTCGGCCGTCATCCCAATCTCCCAATATATCTCATGTTTGTGTCATACCCCCAAATTTGAGTATGACTATACTATAGGCCATATTTTAATTTTTTTTCTTTCCCTTCTGGGAATAGAGTTGCATGTATCCTCTCAGAAGTACCACTGGAGGGTTGCCCTAGCCATGTGTCGGCATTCTCTCAGAAGTGCCACTGGAGGATTGCCTTGGCCCTGTGTCCAGCATGGTCTGGATTTGTTGTTTACTTAAGGACATTCCCAGGGTGATTGCCTGACCGGTATTGATGGGTTGTTGGGTTTGTGAGTGGGAGCGGCATTCCTTTCCTTGCTCTGGTGTAGAGTGCATCGCTCTCCGTGCTCTGGTCTGGAATCGCCCTTCTCATAAGCCATCCACACCCCCATCATCTCCCCGGTACAGGTATGTTTCCTTGGAACTATCTTTCATTTATTATTATTCTATAATAACCTGTAGTCAAATTATCCTCATTAATTGAGTATTTTAAAGGAGTGTGTGGTTTTCATTGCCAATCCCCAAGGTTGACGATAACTCGTTCGTACAGTGTATACATTGACTGTCGCATTCCTGCTCCGAAACTTTTGGGAACGATCAATTAGCTCCTTTCCTCTGTAAATATTATATGTTGATTGTGCTTAGTGCCGATTCCTTTCGTCATTAGGATGATCCATTCTATTCGAATTGTTTAGAATGTATGAGTTTTCATTCTTTTCCACTCCTCTATTGAATATGTCTTTAGAAATGCCCATTTTTATTGTTTAGAATATAGAAACTATATATCGGGATTTATAAGTTGTATTTTTCTGTGTGTATTCAGTCCGAAGTATGGTAGGTTTCAGTCGAACCATAGTCGAACAATATTGGTTTCTTGTACAAGCACTTTGCTACAGTGGGAAACTTCTTTCCGCCTTAGGCTATAGCACGGACCTAGTAGGCCTGGTAACACCCCACTCTGGACATTCCAATGGTGTGCCAGCTTGTGTTTCTCTAAGTTGACCTTTGCCCTGTGCCCAGACCAGGCAAGAGGCTGGGGAGGTTTCGACTGACATTGCGTGTGGTATGCTTAGACCACTTGTTTATGCATAATAGCCGGTCTGCCACCATCTGTTGTTTGCTTGGCTGCACTGTGTTTTGTTCTTGTAGTATTTGCATGTAACTGGTACTGCTAATCTGGGAGTGAGCCAAATTGTATGTGTTGTTGGAAGATTTCGAGTGTTTTGGCGTTGTTTTCATTCTGGATCTCTGATGACTATAGGCAGTATAGTTATTCTTTTTTTAGATTTAGTTTGGACATTTTCTTATTCGATTCCCCATTAATTAATTCTCAAGTTAAATGTACTTTTACTGATGACTCGATTGAGCACGCATTCCTTTCCTTGCTCTGGTGTAGAGTGCATCGCTCTCCGTGCTCTGGTCTGGAATCGCCCTTCTCATAGGCCATCCACACCCCCATCATCTCCCCGGTACAGGTTCCCTTGCTGCCTTTCCCGTGTCGTTAGACAAGATTGGGACGGTACCGTGCGACCTGTGGAGCTGATTGTCGTCTCAACCCCCTGGAAACTCAGCTAAGTCCCCCTTCATCTGTCCCTTTCGCCGGCCTGACGTCCTTCGACGCTATACCCCTCTCATCTGCCTATAGATATATACCCTTTCTACACCGTGGACTCATTCATTGTGAACTTTGTGCTCGCGCGCAACAGGAGGAGCCTGCCCTGCACGCCAATCATCACGTAGATGGGAGAATCTGAAATTATTTGACGCTATTTAATTACTGTACTGTTGCATTCATCAATTGCGTAGACTGTAGTGTCAGTTATCTTGTGTTGTTTGATTTTCATTTCGTTGCTGTAAGTCTGTCCTTCCCGAGGATACCGTGTGCGAGTGACACGAATAATAATTTATTCCATAACTGTACATAAACCTCTTTTCCCCCTTGTTGTATTCTTTTTTTTGTTATTTTGTCGAACCGGAGAGCTAAGGTTTTTCTGCATAAAGAATAGACCTGGCGACAAAATTGGAGGCACCACCCGGATTGAGGTTATATTGCTAATCAAGCTTATTAGCAACCACAGTTAACATTTTGCTCGCACAATTTTCTTTGTCGCATTATTGCATCTTGTTGTTGCTTTTTTTATTTCATGTTGTTCCCACATTTGAATTGTGTTGGATGATAATTACATACTTTCTCTTGTAAGTAATTAAGTGACCATGTCTGATGCAGATTTTAAGGAGGCCTTAGCAGACTTATTGAAGACCCATGGCAAAACCATTGACGATCTACCCACCACTCAGTCCAATCCCGGTCCATCAGACCAATCTATACCCGAGGTAGTGGGGAAAGCGGTAGTGAAACATGTCGTTTCTGCGCCGTCTACTCACAGGCGGCGACTGCGACTATTCTCTGGCAAGCTACCTGTACCGGCCGGGGAATTCGACTACGAGAGCTGGAAGAGGCCCGCACTCCAGTTGGTCGAGGACTGTGGCATCACTTCGTCAGAGAAGCTTAGCCGAGTGATCGAGTCTCTTCTCCCCCCGGCGAGCAATATCGTATGGGCCTTGGGGAAGGCGGCCACTGCCGAAGAGTGTTTGGTAGGCTTGGAGAAAGCTTATGGTGTGACTGCCGATGGGGATGAACTCTATCTGCGGTTCAGTGAGTGCTTTCAAAAGCCACAAGAGGCAGCTTCCGAGTACCTTGTGCGGTTGCAAGAGTTGTTGACTCGTGTGCAGGAAGCTGGTGGTGTGAACCCTGACCGAGTCGACAATGTGCGCATCCAACAATTCACGAGGGGCTGTCTCTACAATGAACCACTGCTGATGAAGCTCGACCTGAAGAAACGCCCAACCCCGCCCGATTTCGTATCTCTCCTGCAAGAGCTGCGGCTGGAGGAGCAGAGAGAGCGTGAGAAGGAGCAGAGGAGAGTTGGCGAGCAGAAGGTGGCCACGAAGCGAGTAGCTGTCGCAGCAGAGGCATCGTCCATCCCGGTTGATGATGTGAAACAGCTCCGGGAAGCTGTAGCTCTCCTTCAGCAGCAGTTGGCAGCAGTTCAGACGAGTGATCATCACCATGCGGTTTCTGCTAGTCCTGGGCAACAGAAGCCTACCTGGTCACGCCCACATCCGAACAACCGCCAAGTCGTGAAGCCAAGAGCCCGGTATCCACTGATATGCTTCAACTGTGGACAGCAGGGACATCGGTTAACTGACTGCACCAACGAGACCAATGCTCCTCTAGTTCAGCAGCAGATGGCTTCGAGGTGCAAGCCCACTACCCCGTCGGGAAACGAAGGTGGCCGCCAGTAGCGGGACAACCTGCGGCCGAGAGTTTTCGAAGTCCCATAAGGCGAGATGAATACCAGAAGTCTACTCTCTGCTTCAGCGTGGATAGTAGCCCCCTCCAAGGGCTACCGAAGAAGCTGGTCGGTAACGCGGCAATTCTTACTGCTGAGATAGAAGGTAACCAAGTCCCGTGCCTTATGGATACTGGGTCCCAGGTAACGTGCATCGCCGAGTCCTTTTACAGGACTCATCTCCGTCATCATCCACTTCTGCCCATCACCAACCTTCTTGTGGTGGGAGCTAGTGGACGATCGGTGCCTTACCTAGGATACATCGAGGTGAAAGTGCGATTCACACGAGAGACGGCTGGAGTTGACATGGAAACCACGACGTTGGCACTGGTCACTCCAAGTCGAGATGGCAATCACCGAGCACCTCTCCTTCTAGGCACAACACCAGTATTGTGGGGAGACTGTTGGAGAGTTGCAGACAGGAGGCCGGCCCAAACTTCCTCCAGAAGTTACCGGTAACCAGCGCTTGGGTGGCAGCCTACCTCCAGATTGAAGCCTCATTCATGACGACCAGGCCAGACGGCAAAGTTTCAGATGTTCGGATGAACAGCGGCCCGAAGATGATTATGAGGGGCAACCATGTAGAACTGCGAGGCTCGATCGATGACCCGGTCCAGGCGGAGGCAGTTATCATGGTGGAGGCTGACGAAGGCTGCTTTTCCCCTGGTGGCTTGGTCGTCCAACGGACAGTAGAGGTCACTTCCCCAAATTCAGGGCGCGAGGTGTCAGTGATGGTGAGAAATGAGTCCGAGCATGACATCATTCTCCCAGAAGGTATCACCATCGCCCGTGCATATGCCGTGGAGGTGCTCAAGTCCCTATACCAAGATAAGTTGGACGAAAAGGCCACACCCCCTAGATATCGGGCTAGTTGTGTGGATATTGAAGTCCCAGAAGAGCTACCGCCGGATTTTGACTTTAAGGGTTCGCCAATCCCGGAAGAGACGAAAGAAAGGGTCACCCGGCTCTTAGGTGAGAAGTCGCAGGTGTTTTCCAGAGGAGATTTGGATATTGGCTGCACTTCAGCAGTCAAACATCAAATTCACCTTACTGACGACTCTCCTTTCCGTGTGAGGTCCAGGAACATCGCCCCTGCAGACTACCTAGACGTGAGAAGACACCTGAGGGAGCTGCTTGACCGTGACATCATCCGGCCTTCCGAAAGTCAATTCGCATCACCGATTGTCGTCGTTCGCAAGAAGAATGGCGATGTCCGGTTATGCATTGATTATAGGAAGTTGAACTCGAGGACGATCAGGGACCAATACTCGATACCGAGAATTGAGGAGACCCTCCATGCTCTCAATGGTGCCCAGTGGTTCAGCTGTCTGGACCTAAAGTCCGGGTACTACCAGATAGAGCTGGAGGAGGCTGACAAGTCGAAGACAGCTTTCTGGTGTCCCCTGGGGTTCTTCGAGTTCAACCGGATGCCACAGGGCATCACCAATGCCCCGGCGACATTTCAAAGGCTTATGGAGAAGTGTGTGGGAGATCTTAACCTTATGGATGTGATGGTTTACTTAGATGATCTCCTCATCTTCTCCAAAACGCTGGGAGAACACGAGCGGAAGCTGATGGAGGTTCTGGATCGCTTGCAGGAGTTTGGCCTCAAACTAAACCCCGCAAAGTGCCAATTCTTTCAGACCTCTGTCAAATGTCTTGGCCATGTAGTGTCCAGAGACGGAGTCAGCACCGATCCAGACAAGGTCAAAGCAGTGAAGTCCTGGCCTACCCCAGCAAATGCCCGAGAGCTGAAGTCCTTTTTAGGATTCACGGGCTACTACCGAAGATTTGTTGCCAACTACTCCTCCATTGCCCGGCCTCTAAATCAACTGACTGCTGGGTGTGACCTCACCAAGAAGAGATTCAAAAAGGGGAGAAGACAGAAGACCAACTGCAGGAGTGCCATCGAACCCTTTGGGGCTCTCTGGACACCTCGTTGCCAGGATGCGTTTGATGCTCTGATTGAGAAGCTGACAGTATCTCCGGTCCTGGGGTTTGTGGACTACGACTCTCCCTTTCTGCTTCACACAGATGCCAGCATCACCGGCCTTGGAGCAGCGCTTTACCAGGAGCAGGAAGGAAGTATAAGGGTCATCGCCTACGCCAGCAGAGGTCTGTCGAAGAGCGAGGCCAACTACCCTGCTCACAAACTTGAGTTCTTGGCACTTAAGTGGTCAATAACCGAGAAGTTCCATGATTATTTATATGGTGGTAACTTTAAAGTCTTGACAGATAACAACCCCTTGACCTACATCCTGACGTCGGCTAAACTCGATGCGACTGGGCAGCGGTGGTTGGCAGCCCTTGCTGGTTACAATTTCAGTATTCAGTACCGGCCTGGTTCGAAGAATGCTGATGCTGATGGCCTCTCTAGACGTCCGCACGGTATTATGCCCCAAGATGAAGAATCTATTGATCACGACAAGCAGATCCAGCAGTTGCGTGATAGAGTTCTGGGAGGTGCTGACGTGACTTTGGATGCGCCGACAGTGTCTAGTGTTTGTCAACAAATAGTCGAGGTCGTCGGAGATGACAACGTCACTACCTGTGTCTTGTTGGAGACTATTACAGATAGTACAAATGCCGTACTTGACGAGTTTTCCAGTGCTGAACAGCCAGACCGGGACTCCATTTCTGGGCTGACCACCACTGATTGGATTGGTTTGCAGGAGGGTGACGCAGAAATAAAGTTCATAGTCGATTGCCTCAAGAGTGGGAAACAGCCTGATATGGAGGAACGGTCCACCCTGTCAGACGGGGTCAAGATATACTTGCGACAGTGGAAGCGTCTGGTTCTGGGGGATGGAATACTGTACCGAGAAAGCGCAGGTCAGGGAGGGGTACCAAGACAACAACTGGTTCTTCCCAAAAGCCAGCGTCACATCGCTTTTGATGGGGTGCATGACCAGATCGGACACTTGGGCTATGAGAGAACCCTAGACCTTGCCCGAACCCGCTTCTACTGGCCCCGAATGGCTGAGGACATTGAGAAATTGTGTAAGACGTGTCCCCGATGTCTCCGTCGAAAGCAGAAGGTGACGCGAAGAGCGCCAATGGTCCCCATTACCACTACCCACCCCATGGAATTGGTGTGTATGGACTTCCTTTCTCTGGAGCCTGACAGCAAGAACACGACAAACATCCTCGTGATTACCGACCATTTCACCAGATATTCCCAGGCGTACCCAACTAGGGACCAGAAAGCGAAGACGGTGGCAAAGGTGTTGTGGGAAGAATTCTTCATCCATTACGGATTCCCCGAGCGGCTCCATTCAGACCAGGGCCGTGATTTTGAAGCTAGGCTAATCAAGGAGATGTGTGAGCTGGCTGGCATTAGGAAGTCTCGCACCACACCTTATCATCCGCAGGGGAACGGGCAAGTTGAGAGATTCAACCAAACTCTCATAAGTATGCTCGGGACCCTGGATGCAGAGAAGAAGAAGAGTTTGCGACTCCACGTACGCCCTCTGGTCCATGCTTATAATTGCACCAAGAACAACGCTACGGGGATGTCACCCTATTCACTGATGTTTGGCCGTGAACCCCGTTTGCCCATTGACTTGCAGTTCGGCATCAACAACCCACCTAAGAATGCAGTCTCACATCATCAATATATCAGAGACCTGAAGGATCGCTTGAAGCGTGCTCACGAGTTGGCCGCTGCGCAAGCTGCCAAATCTGCGAGCTACAATAAGGAGCGCTACGACAGGAGAGTGCGCGACCAAGCCCTGGAAGCCGGCGATCGAGTCCTAGTGAGGAATGTGGGCCTCACTGGAAAGCACAAGTTGGCCGATCGCTGGACGACCACTTGCTACCATGTCGTCAGGAGGATTGCTGATGACATGCCGGTGTATGTGGTGCGACCGGAGGATGGTGGGCCAGATAGAACTTTGCATCGTAACATGCTGTTACCATGTGGGCATCTTCCCGACGCCCAACCCGAACCACAAATCACTCCACCTGACCCTCCTCCGAGGGTTGCACCACGCCGCCTTCCCAGACGGAAGGACGTCTCCATCGCAGCTAGAGCTAATGATGTGCCTCTCTTCACTGATAGTGAGTCTGAGTCGTCAGTGCCCACTCTAACAATTGAGCAGCGGACTCGCCCGATACCCGCTCCGAGAAGTGGACGAGTTAGTACCAGTGACGTGGGATCAACCGGTGGACGTCTGAATCCGGAAGCGCCTGAGTTTTCTCCTGCGGAGCCAGTCGCGGATCCAGCTCTGTCTGAACCTCAACAAGACGGCTGCGCAGTGAGTTCTGCATCCGAGCCACTATCCGTCATTGCTGCTGAAGATCCTGCTGAACCATTTCCCAGTCTGGTTTCCTCAGCAGAAACCTCGTCCGAGTCTGAGTCTCTATCTTCGGCCGAATCAACGACAAGCAGCTCTCCCGCTCCCCCAGAGCGAAGAGGTCGATGGCCAGTCCGTCGCAGACGGCCACCAAACCGCTTTGGATATGGTCGGGTGAGCAGGCCGAGAGCCAAGATGATGGAAGAGCAAATGGCTATCCAAAAGCAGTTTCTCACCATGGTTCAAACTTGCTTTCTGCAGATAGGCGTATGATTCCTGATGTGTTGACACATCGTAATCCATGTCGGGACGACATGATTCAAAAAGGGGAGAGTGTCATACCCCCAAATTTGAGTATGACTATACTATAGGCCATATTTGAATTTTTTTTCTTTCCCTTCTGGGAATAGAGTTGCATGTATCCTCTCAGAAGTACCACTGGAGGGTTGCCCTAGCCATGTGTCGGCATTCTCTCAGAAGTGCCACTGGAGGATTGCCTTGGCCCTGTGTCCAGCATGGTCTGGATTTGTTGTTTACTTAAGGACATTCCCAGGGTGATTGCCTGACCGGTATTGATGGGTTGTTGGGTTTGTGAGTGGGAGCGGCATTCCTTTCCTTGCTCTGGTGTAGAGTGCATCGCTCTCCGTGCTCTGGTCTGGAATCGCCCTTCTCATAAGCCATCCACACCCCCATCATCTCCCCGGTACAGGTATGTTTCCTTGGAACTGTCTTTCATTTATTATTATTCTATAATAACCTGTAGTCAAATTATCCTCATTAATTGAGTATTTTAAAGGAGTGTGTGGTTTTCATTGCCAATCCCCAAGGTTGACGATAACTCGTTCGTACAGTGTATACATTGACTGTCGCATTCCTGCTCCGAAACTTTTGGGAACGATCAATTAGCTCCTTTCCTCTGTAAATATTATATGTTGATTGTGCTTAGTGCCGATTCCTTTCGTCATTAGGATGATCCATTCTATTCGAATTGTTTAGAATGTATGAGTTTTCATTCTTTTCCACTCCTCTATTGAATATGTCTTTAGAAATGCCCATTTTTATTGTTTAGAATATAGAAACTATATATCGGGATTTATAAGTTGTATGTTTCTGTGTGTATTCAGTCCGAAGTATGGTAGGTTTCAGTCGAACCATAGTCGAACAATATTGGTTTCTTGTACAAGCACTTTGCTACAGTGGGAAACTTCTTTCCGCCTTAGGCTATAGCACGGACCTAGTAGGCCTGGTAACACCCCACTCTGGACATTCCAATGGTGTGCCAGCTTGTGTTTCTCTAAGTTGACCTTTGCCCTGTGCCCAGACCAGGCAAGAGGCTGGGGAGGTTTCGACTGACATTGCGTGTGGTATGCTTAGACCACTTGTTTATGCATAATAGCCGGTCTGCCACCATCTGTTGTTTGCTTGGCTGCACTGTGTTTTGTTCTTGTAGTATTTGCATGTAACTGGTACTGCTAATCTGGGAGTGAGCCAAATTGTATGTGTTGTTGGAAGATTTCGAGTGTTTTGGCGTTGTTTTCATTCTGGATCTCTGATGACTATAGGCAGTATAGTTATTCTTTTTTTAGATTTAGTTTGGACATTTTCTTATTCGATTCCCCATTAATTAATTCTCAAGTTAAATGTACTTTTACTGATGACTCGATTGAGCACGCATTCCTTTCCTTGCTCTGGTGTAGAGTGCATCGCTCTCCGTGCTCTGGTCTGGAATCGCCCTTCTCATAGGCCATCCACACCCCCATCATCTCCCCGGTACAGGTTCCCTTGCTGCCTTTCCCGTGTCGTTAGACAAGATTGGGACGGTACCGTGCGACCTGTGGAGCTGATTGTCGTCTCAACCCCCTGGAAACTCAGCTAAGTCCCCCTTCATCTGTCCCTTTCGCCGGCCTGACGTCCTTCGACGCTATACCCCTCTCATCTGCCTATAGATATATACCCTTTCTACACCGTGGACTCATTCATTGTGAACTTTGTGCTCGCGCGCAACAGGAGGAGCCTGCCCTGCACGCCAATCATCACGTAGATGGGAGAATCTGAAATTATTTGACGCTATTTAATTACTGTACTGTTGCATTCATCAATTGCGTAGACTGTAGTGTCAGTTATCTTGTGTTGTTTGATTTTCATTTCGTTGCTGTAAGTCTGTCCTTCCCGAGGATACCGTGTGCGAGTGACACGAATAATAATTTATTCCATAACTGTACATAAACCTCTTTTCCCCCTTGTTGTATTCTTTTTTTTGTTATTTTGTCGAACCGGAGAGCTAAGGTTTTTCTGCATAAAGAATAGACCTGGCGACATTTGGTATCGGCAACACAGATGACGACATAACTCCTGACTATGAGGACTACGTTCAAAACTTAAAACGGCGTTTGATCTCCTCATACAAGGCAGCTAGCAACCAAGCTAAACAGCCCAAGCTTAAACAGAAACGCGTGTATATGACAACAAAACCTGCGATGCCCCCCTCCAAGTGGGTGACCGTGTCTTAGTACAAAACAAACATGTCCGGGGAACTCAAAAGTTAGCAGACAGATGGGAAGAGAGCCCCTATATCATCATCTCAAAACAAGAAAACATCCCAGTATACACAGTAAAGTGTATCTCAATTGGCAAAGACAGATCTCTCCACCGAAACCTGCTCACGCCATGCATGTTCCTCCCTATGGAAGATATGGAAGACCCCACCGAAGTCATCTTTGAAGACTTACTGCCTTCAAAAGATAAAACCGAAACAGAGGAGGAACGACCGATAGGAAGTGGCCAGCAGAACCAGACAGGTGATGATATGGCAGACGATGGTGGAATTGTCTTGCTCCCGGTCCAATTAGGGCCAAGACATTCTCCATCAGAAACCATTCCACACTCTCCATCAACTGGCCCCTCTGTCTGTGTTCAATCAGAATCTCCTTCAGATGGTCACACTGTGTCGCCGCCATTGGGATTACAACTTGATTCGACTAACTCCCCCAATACGTCCGAATCTCCACCTGAACTTAGCCCTCAGCTAGAACGTCGACCAAGGTCGTACAATTCTCCTTCAGAACGAATAGATTCGTCCCAGTCACCTACCCCACCTAATATGTCCGAATCTCCGCCTGTCCTTAGCACTCAGCCTTTCACAGCTGAGGTTTCTAGACCAAAGAGAGCCAGGAAACCAATTAACCGACTTACCTGTGACTCTCTAGGTCAAACCAAAGAACAGCATGCTGTTTTTAAATATGTTAAAAATGTGGAAAAGTTGACAGAGGTAAAGCTTTATTAGCCAGGTGGAAAAGTTCAGAAATGGCCCAAAACAGAAAAAGGCAGCCTTGAGATTGTTACTATGTAATTGATTGTGTCTTATGCCATATTACATATTGTTATGATTTGTAAATTAATAGGAATAGGTGTTAAGATTCTATTTTTGCATTCCGAAATTCGAGTTAAAAAGAATTATTTAGCCGAGTAGACAAACGAATTCTTGTATTTTTTTCGGAACCAGAATTATTTTGATAGGGGCCTAAGTGGATAAAAAGTAATCTCAAAATTTAGCGGTCCTGACGTTTCGATTCTATTAGGACTTTTCTTGGATAAAAAGATTAGTGATGTCTTTATCCAGTAAACATGTATATTCTTGTAAATATTTCTGATGTATAACCAAAAGTCGAGGACGGCTTTTCTCGAAAGGGGAGGATAGTGTGACGGTCCACAAATAGCCCGCCGCACTCATTTTCCTGCGACCGAGGAGATATGACCTACTTCTTCTCCTCCTATTTATACAGGTAAATACTTCTTAATGTCTATTCATTTTTGCCATGGTTGTAAATTGCATTTACTCATTCATTAATTCACCACACTGGTCCATCATAATTATGAGAGATAAGAGGCGTTTTGAATTTCCTGATTTCTTGGTTAACCTTTCTTCGTTTCCGTTAACTTTCGATACCCTGGATTGTTGAGAATCGTTCTTCTATTTTTAAGATTTACAGTCTAGGTCCAATCCTCTATCATTTTGAGTTAACTGTAATTTTGAATTATGATTCCCGTTGTTTTTGGCAACGCTAGATGCGTTTAGACTTAAGTATTTGGATTTTTATTAAAACGGACGTGTCAGCAAAATGGCTGCCATCGCCGACGTTATGGCGCGAATCGCCATTTTGGTTTGAATAGATTTAGATTCGGCCTTGAATATCAATGTTACATAACCATAAGTGTTTAGCAGTTGCTTTATATTTCTTTGCTAAAGAAGTCCAGAGAGACATGTTTAATTTTTGTGTAGATAATTTATTGTAAATATTTGCGCACTCATTTTCCTGCGACCGAGGAGATATGACCTACTTCTTCTCTTCCAATTTATACAGAAAAAACAACAACAGAGTACTCGATCAAGCCGTTTCCCCATCCCTTTTTTTCGACACCGTTCCTCCGGTGTCACATCAGCAAGCAGCCGGCAGAGATGCCGAGGATCAATCTGCTGCTAACTGAGAAGGACGACATCTCCCACTACGTCCTGATAGACAGATTCAGCCGCCTCCTATACGATCAAAGCAAGCACCGCGAGCGAAAACACTTCTTCGAGCGATGCCTACATGGGCACACCAGGGAAGACCTGCTGGAGGCCCGCAAGCCCCACTGCCTTGGAATCGACCAGACGGCTGTGAGGGTGGAGATGCCGGAGGAGGGGGAACAAGCCCTACACCATCTACGCGGACTTCGAATCCCTCGTAACAAAAATCCAAGGGCCCGAGAGAAACCCCAACCAGAGCAACACAAGGCGGACGCACCACCATGAGGCATGCAGCTACTGCTACATCGTGGTGAGGTGCGACGGTGAGACAGAGCCGCCGCTGGAATACAGAGGCCCCGGGCCCGATGCGGCAGAACATTTCCTCAAAGCGCTGCAGGAGGAGGAGCGCAAAATGAAAGGCATATATACTAGCCAACCTCAAGGCCATGCTGATGACGCGAGAAGACTGGAGGGCCTACAAAACCGCCAAGACCTGTCACGTTTGTGATAAGCCGCTCGAGGGCGACTCTGTGCGCGACCACTGTCACATCACGGGTAGATACAGAGGCGCCGCGCACAACACCTGCAATCTCAAACTGCGGCTGAATCCAAACACCACCCCAATACCCGTGGTGTTCCACAACCTGCGAGGCTATGACTCCCACCTGCTGATGCAGGCTATCTCGAAGGTGGAGGGTTAGATCACCTGCATCCCCAATAACACAGAGAAATACATCTCCTTCTCACTGAGGCAGCTACGCTTCATCGACAGCACTCAGTTCCTGCTAGCGTCGCTAGACAGACTCGTATCGGCCAACCGACCGTAGGATTCCAGATCACGCCGCGATACCGGTACGAGAAACGGAAACTGCTCAGGCGCAAGGGCGTCTACCCCTACGGGTAGATGGATTCCTGGGAGCGCTTCACAGAGCTCCGTCTCCCCCCGAAGGTGGCTTTCCACAGCAAGCTCTCGGACGCGCACATCAGCGACGAGGACTACGCCCACGCGCAAAAGGTGTGGAGCGCCCTCGGATGCGCGACCCTCGGGGACTACCATGATGCGTACAACCGGGTCCATGTCCTCCTGCTGGCCGACATCTTCGAAATCTTTCGGAAGACCTGCCAGAGCCAGCACGGGCTAGACCCCGCCCACTATTACACGAGCCCAGGCCTCTCGTGGGACGCGCTGCTGAAAAAGTCCAAGATCGAGCTAGAGCTGCTCACGGACTATGACCAGCACCTCTTCATCGAGAAGGGGATGCGAGGAGGCATCTCAATGGTCTCCAAGCGCTATGCACGAGCGAACAATCCCGGCGTGGAAGGGTACGACCCAGAAAAGCCCAAAAAGCATATACGGTACCCCCCCCCCCGGTATAGTACCTGGATGCCAACAATCTGTACGGCTGGGCGGCTGGAGGCTTCCGGTGGGCGGAGGAAGCGGAGCTGCGTGGGACTTGGGATCTCCCAGCGGACGGCCCCTCGGGGCGATCCTAGAAGTGGACCTCGAATATCCGGAAGAGCTCCACGAGGCCCATAACGCTTACCCGCTCGCGCCAGAGCGCATGGTGGTCCAGAAGGAGTGGATATCGGAGTATCAGCACGACCTAATTGGCGTTGAGGTGGCGCCTACAGAGGTCGAAAAGCTGGTCCCGATCCTCCGCAACAAGAACCGCTATATACGTGCTCCACTATCGGAATCTCCAGCTATACCTGTCTCAGGGCATGCGCTTGAAAAAGATTCATCGTGCCCTACGGTTCGATCAGAGCCCCTGGATGGAGTCCTACATCCGAATGAACACCGAGCTCCGGAAAATGGCCACCAGCGACTTCGAGAAGGACCTGTAAAAGCTGATGAACAACTCTGTCTTCGGTAAAACGATGGAGAACCTGCACAAGCGGGTTAGCGTCAACCTGGTGCGTGCGAGCGAGGAAGACAAGCTTCGACGACTCATCGCTAGCCCAGCCTTCGCCAGAGCCAACATCTTCGACGAAGATCTGGCAGCTATCCAGATGCATAAGAGCCGCCTGACGCTCAACCTCCCGATCTACGTCGGCGCCAGCATCCTAGATCTCTCGAAGCTGTTGATGTACGATTTCTACTACAACGAGATGAACACCGACACGGACAGCCTGCTGATGGAAATCCGCACGGAGGACCCAAAGGGCGATATGGCCGCGCGCGCCGATCTGTACGACACCAGCAACTTCCCAGCCGGCCACCTCCTCCGCTTGATGACCAACAAGAAGGTCCTCGGCAAAATGAAGGACGAGTGCGAGGGGCGCACCATCGCCGAATGTGTGGGCCTGCGGCCGAAGATGTATTCCATCCTCGAAAGCCAAGGGCGTGAAAAAGAGCGTCAACGCATACGACACGAGCAGTACAAAGAGGCTCTCTTCGAAAAGCGGACCTTCCACCATGGCACTGATGTCCTCCGGTCAGAGCGCCATCGCATCTACGGGCAGCGCCTGAACAAGGTCTCGCTCTCGTGCTTCGATGGATCGCTGGAAACGGGGTAGACACGCTGGCCAACGGGCATCGTGGAGCCCCTAACGGTTGAGGACCCCATCCGGCGGTAGCTGCGTATTGGGAGGTACTATAAGAAGATCCTCGCGTACAAACCCCCGCGGAGGGCCGTCCAGCAGGTAGTACAACACGGGCCACACAGGGTCAGTAGCACGCCGACGGCCGCCCTCGAGCTCGCCGGGCTGGTACAGATACCGAACGCCCGCATTGGCGGGGAGCTTGGTCTCAACGAGGCCCACCGGGCGACCAGGACCAGGAATATAATCGCGATTAATTCATGATGATGCTTACCAACGCTCCAGCAATGTTCAGTAATGCTATTAGCAATGCTCAGTAATGCTCAGTAATGCTATTAGCAATGTTCAGTAATGCTATTAGCAATGTTCAGTAATGTTCAGTAATGCTATTAGCAATGTTCAGTAATGCTATTAGCAATGTTCAGTAATGCTATTAGCAATGCTCAGTAATGTTCAGTTATGCTATTAGCAATGTTCAGTAATGCTATTAGCAATGTTCAGTAATGCTATTAGCAATGTTCAGTAATGTTCAGTTATGCTATTAGCAATGTTCAGTAATGCTATTAGCAATGTTCAGTAATGCTATTAGCAATGCTCAGTAATGTTCAGTAATGCTATTAGCAATGTTCAGTAATGCTATTAGCAATGCTCAGTAATGCTATTAGCAATGCTCAGTAATGCTCTTAGCAATGACTTTGTATATGTAGCTGGTAGCGTGCTTCGTTTTAGCGAGTTGTTGGCGAATTATGGCCCGCTTCTCTGGAGGGACGATGTCATTATCGCGAAGGCATTCGTCGAAGCTGTCACTATCCTTGGAAGAGGCCGACCCACTAAGTTTGTTCGCGAAGGTCTCGGAGAACGGAGTTGTATCGCTGCGAGAGGACCCAGAACGACTGCTCGGCGTGGCGGCCGGAGAAAGCCAGTTCGGAGAGCATGTCCCTCTTCTTCGTTAACGCCTTCCTCGCGCTGCAGTCATCGATTATATACAAGGTGGGCGTCCCCTCAAATAACTTGTAAAAGGCTCGCAGTCAATCGTGGACTCGCTCGCCCGGGTCTACGACATAGACCTCCGCGTCGCTCCACAAGGGCGTCGCTGATAGGAGTGATTGTGCTTGATCGTAGGGCACAGGATCACGATGTGTTGAAAGAGAGATTGATAGGGCCCCTTCTCAAGCAGATCGAGAACGAATACGGTTTTCCCGCACCCCGTCTGACCGGCGATGATCGCCGAGTGGGGGCTCCGCGGTAGCATGTTAGTAGAGGGCGCTGACGAATCGGCCATCTTGAATGTTGAGCTGCGCGTCCATCATGATATAGAGGTATATGTTCAAACGACCCGCAGTCTCCGCCTTTTTCGCGATCTGAATGGTAACGCCCTCGGAGGCGTTCTCGATCCTTCGCCCGCTGCCGTGGAGCCTGTTATCGTCGGACGTTCTTAGATCGAGCCACAGAGCGTATTTCGTCGTCAGGTACTTTGCCAGCGTCACGTTGGCGAGCTCCAGATCCTTCGCGACCATCCCAACTTCGGGGTGCCGCTTACCACTGCCCATGGAGAATTGTTTCGCTTCGTCCCATTGATGATGGGCGCGCATCCCCTGCGAGTATAGCTGATCGGGGATGCCCTCTACCGTCATTTCGATCTTTTTTTGGGTTGTAGAAGGATTCGGTGTCTCGCGCGAAGGGAGTTGCTGGGTCCTCGAACAGCATCAGGATCCCCTTCATGCTGCAGGCGGGGGTATTTAGGTTGATGTTCCACAGGGCGTCGGATTTGTCCGTTACGATTTTGCGGTGCCGGAGAACGCGCTCGTATAGAGGATAGTGATTTTACTCATATATACTGATTGTGGATCGACCTGGCGAGCGCGGGCAGGGTGACCATGTCGTACTCGAGCGAAATGTTTTCTATGTCGTAACTATATAGCGGCGGCATCGCCGGTGGCCTGGATGACGCGGTCGTGGGAGTTGAGGGTGAGTTCGTACTCGAGCCTGTCTCCTAGCGCCGACTGGTAGAACGGCATGTGACTTTCGAGGAGTTCAAAGTCGAGAGGCGTGTAGAAACGATTGCTGTAGGTGGTTGAGATGGCATTGTCCTCATCCACGTCATCCTCACCATCGCCGGCGCCAACGCGCAGCTTCGTCGCGTTCCGTTCCTTCGTAGGACCAATACCCTGATAGTGGGCATTCCCCCTCTTCCGCCTCGTCTTCCACAGGGCTAAGTAGCAGTGGTACACGTCACTGTCGTGGGTGGACATCACCTCGTTGCCCGAGATCTTGGTGGTGGTTTTTCTTACAATCGCGCGGCCGATGTTCTGAACCACGGTTCGGTTGGCGTCAGTGGACGTCAGGCTGATCGTAAATGCGAGCCGCGTCGTCCCTGGGACGATAACATCGTTGGCGCCGAGATTTGGGAACCGTCCGAGGAGCTGTTGGTTTTGATCGATAGTCGAGGGGTTGTTGGTGACTACCACGCTCTGGCGCACCCCCTTGACCCCATAGGGGGTCTCTCAGTCTCCGGTAAGGATTGAGCTTACGTCCGTAGTTAGAGGAGACCATGGCTATATTAGACATACGGCGAATGTTCAATATAACTCAACATGGAGGACATTGAAATGGAGGACGTTAGTGGTTGCGTTGAGGGGGGTGGCGCCGAGGAGGGTGGTGACTGGGACGATTATGAAATTGAGCGTATATGGACGACGATCTCACGCCAGGATCCATCGACGAGTTCCTTGGGACCGACACGCCCTCATTGGCGGGCGGTCCAGAGGTGCCAGTTGATGAAGGGGAGCTCGCATCCGACGAATACCGCGACCAGGTCGTGGTGTGATTCGCGGGGGAGCGGTCAATATAGGGACAGCCGGCTAATCTCAAATTTGAAGCATCTAAGGGAGGAGCCATGTGGGTCCAATGGGGGAGAAGGTGGAAGAGAACGACCCAAATAAGTTTCTTACTGCTGAGTCAATCCGAAGAAAATATGGGTCGGCTGTGGCCCGAGCCCTGGGGGTGAAGTCCGAATTACTACCCACGGACATTAAACAGTTTAAAGAGGCTGATGCGGCTATCGACGCGACCCCCACGCCATCGACAATCTCATCGCGACGATCGAGACGCAGACCAATCAGCCGACCCTGCCGTGGAAGGAGATTCTAGGACTCGACGAAGTCCTGAAAACCCTGCGCGGTGCAAGGGTGGTGCAGGAGAGCAAAAAAGTTGCTCTCCAGCAGGCGATTAAGGGATTCCGCGAGGATCTCGAGAGCCTTTCAACGTCGGATGAAGCGGACCAAATTGATCGTGAAATTAAAAACGCCGAAGAACAGCTCGTACGGGTCCAAGACAAGTAGTGTGTTGGGTATTGATCGGACAAAACAAAAGAATAGTATGCATAATGCACAAATACACTAGAGCAGATTAGCATAACAATGAATCTCATTTGGGTAGATTTGCATGTATTAGCATGACAAAGGGATTCATTTGCGTGTATTAGCATACATTAGCATAACAAGAGGGGACCTGGGAATCTCAACGGGACAATGGGAGGACCTAGAAATCTCTACGGGACAATGGGAGGACCTAGAAATCTCTACGGGACAATGGAAGACCTGGAAGTCTCTACGGGACAATGGGGACCTTCGAGTTCCGATCGGCCACAGCAAAGGGCGTTGATGGTCAGAATAATGGTGGAACTAAGAGGCGCGATTGGACGGAACAAAGGGTGTTAATGAGGAGTCCGAGAGTGATTGATAGAACGGGACAAGGAGGTGATAATGTGGAGAAGACAAAATGGCGGACCTGTGAAAGCTAATTGCAAAACGCGTACATCAATCATAGGGAAACTATGGGGGAAACAATTAAAAGAGTGGATCAAAACACATACGTCGATCATTCGAAAAATTCTAAGGAAACAAAATGGCTGACCCCAAACCCCCTTGCGCGTGAGTGGGACGGGAAAACAAAATGGCGGATTGAGAAATCCAAACCGGACAGCGTGTATGTCAATCATATACGGGGAGAAATGATGGACCAATAAACTCAGTCGGAGGGAGCGTGAGTGGGGGACGGAAAAACCAATGGCGGACTTATGAACCCTGATTGCAAAACGCATACTCAATTAATCTGAGAGAAAAAACTAAGAAAATAAAATGGCTGACTCCCCCAAAAACAAAACAAAACAAAACCTGACCGCGGAAAGTGCGTTTGTGCCGGATGGGGGGAAATCTAGAAATCCAAATCGGACAGCGCGTACCTCAATACGGGGAAAATGTTGGACCTATGAACCCAATTGGCCGGTTGAACGGGAAAAAAATCGGCATACATAAGACAGAATGAGATGTGAGGGGGACGATCGGAATGATGATGCATGGACGATGTATGTAAAAAATATATAGTACGATTAGTCCTGAACAGGACTGTTTTGATTGAGTACTCACGGAAAAGCCACGGTCAGGCAGACGAAGGTGTAAGCAGACAATTTGAAACACTTCTCTCTTTTTTGAAAATGTGGTGGCCCTGAAAAGGGCCGTTTGGTTTGAATACTGAGATGGAGCGCTTCAGACGAACAATCCCAAGCCCATCTTCGTCATGCAGAGGAAGGTGTCGATATCCATGTGGAATGGACTATTGCTGAGCCTGTATCTTCTGCGGGCTTCTTGTTTAGGAATTCGGAGGTCCTCCCTGCCGCAGCAGACGGCTGGCTAGGTGCTTGATGCGATGCCGAAGCGTCTCCGGCCGTTTCCTCCTCGTACTGCTGAATACGATCGAGCAGACGGCTTTCTGAAAAGACTACCTCATGGCTTCCCGTGGGTTGATGCAGCAGGGAAGTCTCTTCTTGGGTAATGCTCATGTCATTACGATGGAGAAAGTTGGCCTCATTATCAATCTTGCTCCTAAGTTTTTCCAGATGTTGGAGGGGAACTCCTCGGCGATTTTCTCCTTGAAAATCAAAACTCTTCCGCGAAAGTGCATCATAGATGCCGGCAATGGGGGAACGCCTTATTTGATTGGTCCTCGATGAAGTTTGTGGGGT
The DNA here is from genome assembly GCA_949987565.1 of Luidia sarsii. NCBI lineage: Eukaryota > Metazoa > Echinodermata > Asteroidea > Paxillosida > Luidiidae > Luidia > Luidia sarsii. Next base: position 10,112,334 of record OX465110.1, read on the forward strand.
GGGACCTTATTTGATGATAATGGTCTGAATAATGAGGGGGACCCGTAAGTCCCTTTAGGTCAATGGTGGACCTACGAGTCTCGATCGGACAGAACAAACAAGTGTTATTGGTCCGAATAATGGGAGGACCCGTAAGCCCCTTTAGGTCAATGGTGGACCTACGAGTCTTGATCGGACAGAACAAACAAGTGTTATTGGTCCGAATAATGGGAGGACCCGTAAGCCCCTTTAGGTCAATGGTGGACCCACGAGTCTTAATCGGATTAGTGCTATTGGGCGGAATAATGGGGGAGGGGACCTGAAAGTCTCTACTGGACGGGTCGTGCAAAGGGTGTCGATGAGGGTGCCACCGTCAAGGGTTGGGAGGAGGGAGACGCTATACCCATGCTAGAACATTGACGGCCATTTGCTCATTTCTAAAGATTTTGTTTCAACTGACAATCCAAAAATATACATCAGAATAAATATATGTGACACATTAATGCTTCGTTATGATGTTCTCTTTTTTTTATTATCGTTTTGTCGAAACCATCCTCCTTTATCATGCAATGGATTCGTTCGAGACGAAGAAATGATTCATTTCACGTTAGCAAATTAGCGACCATCGATGAGCATGTTTCATATTACATTTTATTGTATTCTAATTACTTTATTGAAGTAGGCCTAAATGTTTTTAAAGCGTCAGGATTCTCTATTCGACACTGTCTCCCAGGTTATCTTCCGCCGCATCAGGTTGGAACAGGCCGAGAAATTCGGCATGGCGTTTAGCCATTACCCTGTTTAGGGCCTTGCAAGGTTTCGTGCCTTTATTTACTTTTTCGTTGAGATCTTCAACAATATCCTGGTGGGTTTCATTGTCTTTCAGGCCAAAGTAACTTAATACGAAATCCTTGTACTTGTTGAAGAAGAGTTTCTTGACTGCCAAGAGGGTTTTCCTATTGGCTTTGTCTCTGGCTTGATCTTCGCCCATACCCTCGTCGATGTACTTCTCACGTTTTTACATTCCGCATTCCTTCGGTGGCTTCTTTGGCCTCTTCCAACCAGTATTGATAAGTAACATTATCTTCCAAGTCAGGGACTGACTCGTCTTTCTTCAGATGACTCGTCCTCTTCTTCAGATGACTCGTCACCTTCTTCTTCTGGTTCGAGTTCCCCATCACTCTCTTCTGAATCATCGTCATCAACCGTCAATTCTGTACCGTGGCTTTCTGTTCCCGAATTTTGGCATCTGCGCTCTTTAAATCCGGGTTGATAATAATCTACGTAAGAATCGCCAAACCGAAATGGCCCATCTTCATGATCATCGTCAATATCATCATTTTCTGATTCATCTGCAGCATGTGTGCATGCTACATGTCTTTGAAGGTTATATCGCCGATCGTAGCTTTTGCTACAAGATTGACAAGTAAAGGGCTTCATCAAATCAATCTCTATGTGGTAGGACAAGGATGAAATTGGCTAATATATAAACATTTCGAGTCCACTGCTCATGTTTGCTCATTCTTTACTCATTTTACTCAATATACTGCTCATTTTACTCATTTCTTACTCATTCTTACTCATTCTTACTCATTCTTACTCATTTCTTACTCATTTTTACTCAATTGTATACTCACTGGTACGCTCTGTGTTTCAAATAAAACACACATTAGAATAAAATCATGGACGCATCAATGCTTCGGTGTTTCGATTATTTTATTATCATTTTGTCGAAACCACTATCTTCCGTTACTGCCGTTATACATCAAAATCGTTCGAAACAAACAATGGTTTTATAGTTAACAAAAAGAGTGATCAACGGCGATAATGTTCCAAATTACATTTATTAAATTTTAAATGTTATCGAAGTATAATCGGGGGTGGTGTTTTTTTTAAAGCCTTGGGATTCTTTAATCATCACTATCTCTCCGGTTGTCTTCCGCTTCATCAAGGTTGAACAAGCCGATAAATTCTGCATGGTGTTTAGGCATTACCCTGTCTATGGCCTTACTAGGTCGCATGCCTTTCTCCACTTTTTCTTTGAGATCTTCCACGATATCTTCGTGGGTTTTATTGTCTTCCAGAAAAAAGGAATATAATAAGAAATTCTTGTAATTGTTGAAGAAGACTTTCTTGACTGCCCAGAGGGTCTTCATATTGGCTTTGTCTTTGGCTTGATCTTCGTCCATACCCTCGTCGATGTACTTCTCAGTTTTTACATTCCGCATCTCTTCGGTGGCTTCTCTGGCCTCTTCCAACCAATCTTGATAAGTCACATTATCTTCCAACTCAGAGCTCGACTCGTCTTTTTCAGATGACTCGGCACTTTCTTCCTCTGGTTCGAGTTCCTCAACACTCTCCTCCGAATCATCGTCTTCAATCGTCAATTCGGTTATATGGCTTTCTGTTTCTGAATTTAGGCTTCGGCGCCTTTTATATTCGGGTTCATAATAATCCACGTAAGAATCGCCAGACCCAAATGCCACAACTTTACGATCATCAATGTCACGCATATCCGATTCATATGCAGCATGTGCGCATTCTTCATGTCTCTGAAGGTTATAGCGCCGATTGTAGCGTTTGCTACAATAGCGACAAGGAAAGGGCTTTAGCGAATCGATAGGGTTCATGTTAACTCATTTAGGGTCAATCTCCAAGTGACAGGACGAAGATGAAATCGGTATATATATAAAAATTTCGAGTAAACTGCTCATTTTGCTCATTTTTTACTCCTTTGTTTATACTCATTTTACTCATTCTTACTCATTCTTACTCATTCTTACTCATTCTTACTCATTTTTGCTCATTCTTACTCATTCTTACTCATTCTTACTCATTCTTAATCATTCTTACTCATTCTTACTCATTCTTACTCATTCGTCCTATTTTTTTACTCATTTTTACTCATTATTTTACTTATTCTACTCATTTCCGCTCGATTCACTGCTCAATTCACCCCTTTGTACGCATTCTTGTACAAAAACTGAAAAACAAACGGTTCGCGGCACAATTGTCTGGGTCACAAACTCTACCGAGGGCGTAGATAGGTTCGTGCATTTTTCAGTTTTTGGACAAGAATGCGTACAAAGGGGTGAATTGAGCAGTGAATCGAGCGGAAATGAGTAGAATAAGTACACTGCTCAATTCACCCCTTTGTACGCATTCTTGTCCAAAAACTGAAAAATGCACGAACCTATCTACGCCCTCGGTAGAGTTTGTGACCCAGACAATTGTGCCGCGAACCGTTTGTTTTTCAGTTTTTGGACAAGAATGCGTACAAAGGGGTGAATTGAGCAGTGTACTTATTCTACTCATTTCCGCTCGATTCACTGCTCAATTCACCCCTTTGTACGCATTCTTGTCCAAAAACTGAAAAATGCACGAACCTATCTACGCCCTCGGTAGAGTTTGTGACCCAGACAATTGTGCCGCGAACCGTTTGTTTTTCAGTTTTTTGTACAAGAATGCGTACAAAGGGGTGAATTGAGCAGTGAATCGAGCGGAAATGAGTAGAATAAGTAAAATAATGAGTAAAAATGAGTAAAAAAATAGGACGAATGAGTAAGAATGAGTAAGAATGAGTAAGAATGAGTAAGAATGAGTAAGAATGAGTAAGAATGAGTAAAATGAGTAAAAACAAAGGAGTAAAAAATGAGCAAAATGAGCAGTTTACTCGAAATTTTTATATATATACCGATTTCATCTTCGTCCTGTCACTTGGAGATTGACCCTAAATGAGTTAACATGAACCCTATCGATTCGCTAAAGCCCTTTCCTTGTCGCTATTGTAGCAAACGCTACAATCGGCGCTATAACCTTCAGAGACATGAAGAATGCGCACATGCTGCATATGAATCGGATATGCGTGACATTGATGATCGTAAAGTTGTGGCATTTGGGTCTGGCGATTCTTACGTGGATTATTATGAACCCGAATATAAAAGGCGCCGAAGCCTAAATTCAGAAACAGAAAGCCATATAACCGAATTGACGATTGAAGACGATGATTCGGAGGAGAGTGTTGAGGAACTCGAACCAGAGGAAGAAAGTGCCGAGTCATCTGAAAAAGACGAGTCGAGCTCTGAGTTGGAAGATTATGTGACTTATCAAGATTGGTTGGAAGAGGCCAGAGAAGCCACCGAAGAGATGCGGAATGTAAAAACTGAGAAGTACATCGACGAGGGTATGGACGAAGATCAAGCCAAAGACAAAGCCAATAGGAAGACCCTCTGGGCAGTCAAGAAAGTCTTCTTCAACAATTACAAGAATTTCTTATTATATTCCTTTTTTCTGGAAGACAATAAAACCCACGAAGATATCGTGGAAGATCTCAAAGAAAAAGTGGAGAAAGGCATGCGACCTAGTAAGGCCATAGACAGGGTAATGCCTAAACACCATGCAGAATTTATCGGCTTGTTCAACCTTGATGAGGCGGAAGACAACCGGAGAGATAGTGATGATTAAAGAATCCCAAGGCTTTAAAAAAAACACCACCCCCGATTATACTTCGATAACATTTAAAATTTAATTAAATGTAATTTGGAACATTATCGCCGTTGATCACTCTTTTTGTTAACTATAAAACCATTGTTTGTTTCGAACGATTTTGATGTATAACGGCAGTAACGGAAGATAGTGGTTTCGACAAAATGATAATAAAATAATCGAAACACCGAAGCATTGATGCGTCCATGATTTTATTCTAATGTGTGTTTTATTTGAAACACAGAGCGTACCAGTGAGTATACAATTGAGTAAAAATGAGTAAGAAATGAGTAAGAATGAGTAAGAATGAGTAAGAATGAGTAAGAAATGAGTAAAATGAGCAGTATATTGAGTAAAATGAGTAAAGAATGAGCAAACATGAGCAGTGGACTCGAAATGTTTATATATTAGCCAATTTCATCCTTGTCCTACCACATAGAGATTGATTTGATGAAGCCCTTTACTTGTCAATCTTGTAGCAAAAGCTACGATCGGCGATATAACCTTCAAAGACATGTAGCATGCACACATGCTGCAGATGAATCAGAAAATGATGATATTGACGATGATCATGAAGATGGGCCATTTCGGTTTGGCGATTCTTACGTAGATTATTATCAACCCGGATTTAAAGAGCGCAGATGCCAAAATTCGGGAACAGAAAGCCACGGTACAGAATTGACGGTTGATGACGATGATTCAGAAGAGGGTGATGGGGAACTCGAACCAGAAGAAGAAGGTGACGAGTCATCTGAAGAAGAGGACGAGTCATCTGAAGAAAGACGAGTCAGTCCCTGACTTGGAAGATAATGTTACTTATCAATACTGGTTGGAAGAGGCCAAAGAAGCCACCGAAGGAATGCGGAATGTAAAAACGTGAGAAGTACATCGACGAGGGTATGGGCGAAGATCAAGCCAGAGACAAAGCCAATAGGAAAACCCTCTGGGCAGTCAAGAAACTCTTCTTCAACAAGTACAAGGATTTCGTATTAAGTTACTTTGGCCTGAAAGACAATGAAACCCACCAGGATATTGTTGAAAATCTCAACGAAAAAGTAAATAAAGGCACGAAACCTTGCAAGGCCCTAAACAGGGTAATGGCTAAACGCCATGCCGAATTTCTCGGCCTGTTCCAACCTGATGCGGCGGAAGATAACCTGGGAGACAGTGTCGAATAGAGAATCCTGACGCTTTAAAAACATTTACTTCAATAAAGTAATTAGAATACAATAAAATGTAATATGAAACATGCTCATCGATGGTCGCTAATTTGCTAACGTGAAATGAATCATTTCTTCGTCTCGAACGAATCCATTGCATGATAAAGGAGGATGGTTTCGACAAAACGATAATAAAAAAAAAGAGAACATCATAACGAAGCATTAATGTGTCACATATATTTATTCTGATGTATATTTTTGGATTGTCAGTTGAAACAAAATCTTTAGAAATGAGCAAATGGCCGTCAATGTTCTAGCATGGGTATAGCGTCTCCCTCCTCCCAACCCTTGACGGTGGCACCCTCATCGACACCCTTTGCACGACCCGTCCAGTAGAGACTTTCAGGTCCCCTCCCCCATTATTCCGCCCAATAGCACTAATCCGATTAAGACTCGTGGGTCCACCATTGACCTAAAGGGGCTTACGGGTCCTCCCATTATTCGGACCAATAACACTTGTTTGTTCTGTCCGATCAAGACTCGTAGGTCCACCATTGACCTAAAGGGGCTTACGGGTCCTCCCATTATTCGGACCAATAACACTTGTTTGTTCTGTCCGATCGAGACTCGTAGGTCCACCATTGACCTAAAGGGACTTACGGGTCCCCCTCATTATTCAGACCATTATCATCAAATAAGGTCCCACCCCACAAACTTCATCGAGGACCAATCAAATAAGGCGTTCCCCCATTGCCGGCATCTATGATGCACTTTCGCGGAAGAGTTTTGATTTTCAAGGAGAAAATCGCCGAGGAGTTCCTCTCCAACATCTGGAAAAACTTAGGAGCAAGATTGATAATGAGGCCAACTTTCTCCATCGTAATGACATGAGCATTACCCAAGAAGAGACTTCCCTGCTGCATCAACCCACGGGAAGCCATGAGGTAGTCTTTTCAGAAAGCCGTCTGCTCGATCGTATTCAGCAGTACGAGGAGGAAACGGCCGGAGACGCTTCGGCATCGCATCAAGCACCTAGCCAGCCGTCTGCTGCGGCAGGGAGGACCTCCAAATTCCTAAACAAGAAGCCCGCAGAAGATACAGGCTCAGCAATAGTCCATTCCACATGGATATCGACACCTTCCTCTGCATGACGAAGATGGGCTTGGGATTGTTCGTCTGAAGCGCTCCATCTCAGTATTCAAACCAAACGGCCCTTTTCAGGGCCACCACATTTTCAAAAAAGAGAGAAGTGTTTCAAATTGTCTGCTTACACCTTCGTCTGCCTGACCGTGGCTTTTCCGTGAGTACTCAATCAAAACAGTCCTGTTCAGGACTAATCGTACTATATATTTTTTACATGCATCGTCCATGCATCATCATTCCGATCGTCCCCCTCACATCTCATTCTGTCTTATGTATGCCGATTTTTTTCCCGTTCAACCGGCCAATTGGGTTCATAGGTCCAACATTTTCCCCGTATTGAGGTACGCGCTGTCCGATTTGGATTTCTAGATTTCCCCCCATCCGGCACAAACGCACTTTCCGCGGTCAGGTTTTGTTTTGTTTTGTTTTTGGGGGAGTCAGCCATTTTATTTTCTTAGTTTTTTTTCTCAGAATAATTGAGTATGCGTTTTGCAATCAGGGTTCATAAGTCCGCCATTGGTTTTTCCGTCCCCCACTCACGCTCCCTCCGACTGAGTTTATTGGTCCATCATTTCTCCCCGTATATGATTGACATACACGCTGTCCGGTTTGGATTTCTCAATCCGCCATTTTGTTTTCCCGTCCCACTCACGCGCAAGGGGGTTTGGGGTCAGCCATTTTGTTTCCTTAGAATTTTTCGAATGATCGACGTATGTGTTTTGATCCACCCTTTTAATTGTTTCCCCCATCGTTTCCCTATGATTGATGTACGCGTTTTGCAATTAGCTTTCACAGGTCCGCCATTTTGTCTTCTCCACATTATCACCTCCTTGTCCCGTTCTATCAATCACTCTCGGACTCCTCATTAACACCCTTTGTTCCGTCCAATCGCGCCTCTTAGTTCCACCATTATTCTGACCATCAACGCCCTTTGCTGTGGCCGATCGGAACTCGAAGGTCCCCATTGTCCCGTAGAGACTTCCAGGTCTTCCATTGTCCCGTAGAGATTTCTAGGTCCTCCCATTGTCCCGTAGAGATTTCTAGGTCCTCCCATTGTCCCGTTGAGATTCCCAGGTCCCCTCTTGTTATGCTAATGTATGCTAATACACGCAAATGAATCCCTTTGTCATGCTAATGCATGCAAATCTACCCAAATGAGATTCATTGATATGCTAATCCGCTCTATTGTTATGCTAATCCGCTCCATTGTTATGCTAATCGGCTCTATTGTATTTGTGCATTATGCATACTATTCTTTTGTTTTGTCCGATCAAGACCCAACACACTACTAAGACAGTATCGACTCGCTCAACGGACAACTCCGGTCACAGGTCCAACAAATCCACGAGACGATCAATCCACCACCACCACCCTCCGACAAAGGCGGGTTGAAAGAATGGGTCATCTCGCGCGGACAGCCAGCTGGCTAGGAGAAAATATTTGGGCGATGGTTCTGGCGGTAGGAGGCCTCCTCTTGGTGGCTGCCCGGGACTGGCTATCGTAGAAGCCAAATCGCTGCAAATATTATCGCGACCCCGCCCACGACATGGGCCGTTTTTTCGTCGTCATGCTCCGAGGCTGCCTTGTTTGTGAGTTGTACGAGCTCGCCGGTGTCGGTCGTTACCCTGGTTGTGGGTTGTACGGGCCCGCCGGTGTCGGGCGCTGCACTCGTCGAGAGACTCTCCATCGGTTGTACGAGCCCTTTCTCACCGGTGTCGTTCGCATAGCCGGAGGGGGCATCGCTCACATTGATATTCCTATTCACACCAAGATGATTCTCGGCGGTAGCAATGACAAGCCTTTCGTTGTAGCCCACCACCCTGCGTTCAACGTTTAGAAGCATGTCGCTCGGTATAATTTGGAGTTATTCACCGAATACATAGTCAATCTTACTGCTGGCGTTTATTAACGCGGCCTCAAAGCGTGATTGATGAAGGGAGGTCTACGGGGCTATTGATCGCGTTTTCGATGTTAAGTAGGAACTGCTTCTGCGCATCTAATGCGGTGCTGGCACCTAGAATGCCCGTCCTCGCCTCTCCTTGAGATCCTAAGAATGCCCACACGTTTGTCCTGATGCTCTCGTTCAACCGCACGACTCCGTGCGGGGTGAATCCTTTCGACTTTTCGAGGATGAAGGTGGTCCACGCGCTCACCCCTTCTTGCCCGGGATCTATATAGGCCTATGTAATCGACGGTGAATGGGGCCGGCCTTCCAGAGCCTCCGAATGACACCCGGTCTTTTCTGTAATCGTTCGACGAAATGGCGAAGCTGGGCTGGAGCATGTCACTTTTAATCAGATCGTCGCTGACCGCTTTAACGGTCCGTATACTTTCCCTTTCCACCAATGACAATATGGTATACCCTGATCATAATTTTCACTGCGTTGTTGTTTCCAGTTCGTGTTGTAAGATACACCGAACTCATCGCAGACGCGTTCGTAGTCCCCTCGGGTATAATAATTGTGTCAAAGGCGTTCCAGATATCATCCTGAGGCATCGGCACGTATAATTCCTTGAGGATTCGACGGGTTTGGTAGTATACGCGAAACCTGAACATGGCTCGCATCATCGGCCTCTGCGCGTTAAGATGATCTTCCACCGAAACACCACACCCCGTGCACGGTAGCGCACCAGATGGCAAAAGTTTGCCTGAAATTCATCGGATGAGTTTGCCACTTATCGACTATATCATCGCTCTTTACCTGGGGCAGCTTGTACCGTTCGACAGACAGGATATCCGGGTACTTCACACAAAAGCTCGACTTCGTGTTGGCTGCCTGGACCTGTATTATAGCCTTTTGTAAATGTAAAGAATTGGTGGGAAAACACCCCACCTCGCTCATACGACGCTTCGGAGTTCGATCTGAATGCCGCCTGGATGGATGCTGGTTGTTGCGCCGGGGTGGATGTTGGCGGCGGGTTTGATGTTGGCGGCGGGTTTGATGTTGGCGGCGGGTTGGATGTTGGCGCCGGGATGGTTGCTGGCGCCGGGGTGGATGATAGTTGTTGCGCCGGGATGTGTCCACCGTGGGGGTGGCGCCTGGGTCGCCCCCAACCCCCGACAGACGGCGGCGGGCCCCTCATGTTTCTTCGCCAATTTTTCATCGCACTGAATTGAAGACATGCGCTGAATAATAATAGTCATCATGTATCAAACACTCTCTAATGTTAAAAGGGGAGGCGCGGTGAGCCTTCAGCAATACATCGATAACCGCGGTGGAGACCTGCGTGTTGGCCTCCGCTCTATCACCTATACGGTAGGATGGTTTATGGTGCGCGAAGGGGAGAGTATATCAAAAGTGTTAGTTCACGAGAAGACCATGCAGAAGGTGAAAAGGTGGGGGTCAACGGATTTGGCTGAAATTTGCTGTGTGCTGGGGTCACAGGTAGCCTTGAAGTTGTGCAAAATTCTAGGTCAATCAGACCTCGTGAAATGGGAAAATAGTCAAATATGTCCTTTTCCAGTAAAAAAGGGGCGATTTTGATGATTTCGTGCAACAAAACTTAAAATGCTTGCTGTTTGATAGTGGAAAGAAGTAGAACATTGAAACTTGCAAGGTGTGGAGGTTGTATCCTGCCCTAAGCCCGACATCCAAACTGAAGGAAAAAAATATATTGAATAGTCAGAGGGAGGACTTTACTTAGGGATACCCCCAAATTTGCGGTGTAGATACGGCTTTCTTTGGATTGCTGTAGTGTCATTAGTGCATGTCCCTGAAAAATGAAACTCAGACAAAAGACAGTCCTTATCATGGTCTTTTGGAAGCATCAATAAAATATTTGTCAGCTGTATTCAATACGGACTTGCATTAGCCGGCTTTAGCCACTTACAACCACTTTTTGCATATTAAGCCTTCTATCAGTCAAAACTGGTACCGGGTACCGGATTTGATTTTGATTGCCCGTTTTCCACGGCAGTCTTGATATATTGCAAGGAAAGAAAACCCGTATTTCCCTAATATGAAAAAGAAATGGTTGTCCTTCAGTTGTATTATTCGGTTATTATGGTGAAAATAACTAATTTCCTCATGATGGACAGTACCTTAATACTAGGAGTTCGGCTTTTATAGTTTGTGAGTAAAGTACCCTGCAAATACCACAAGAATAGTGAATCATGTCGTCTTTATAACCCTTGCCATAAGCATTTCTGATTGGTATAGGTCCCATAGGTACACATCAGTGCAAGCCTTTGAGCGTAATAAGTTGTTAGGTCTTCTTCTATTGTCTACAAATTAATTTCAATATTGTATATACATTTACATGACTTGTACAAGTATTAAAGGCAAGTGAGTACATGCACACTTTTGCATGCAAACAATTGATAAAAAAGGGGGGATAATAGAGCTGAATCCCATTGCAAGGAAAAAGCCAGATTTTAGCTAATTGGTTTTTGTTCTGTAACAGGTCAAAGACATGTAGTCAATATAATTATGTATTGTTATATATTCTCATTGATCCATGTCAATTGAAACCTTTCTGAAAAATGCAAGAAGTAGACACTGTTTCTCATCATCAACCACAAGAATTCAAGTACCCTTTAAAACAACTGTTTAAAATGTGGGTGATTCTTTGTGGACAAAACCCTGTCCACAACGACACGCCTCGTTAGGGAGGCAGGTTGGAAACTTTATTCAAAATAAATGCATTGTAAATGACATCAAGATATACTGCCTCTTATAATAGGCCACACTGCTTCTGTACATCATCATCTTTCGATCAATTCCACAGCATTATCCTCCACATCAGCCCAGTCCTCGGATGGTAATGCCCCGAATTTGTGTAAGACAGCAAGGCGTGAAAAAATATATTGCTACGTGTTGGCTGTCAAATAGTCATCTTTCTGCAAACCTTTCTCTAAACGACTCTCCAAACGTTTCGACACTGGGCGAGCAAGAAACCTTCACTTGCTGTGAAGGCCTTGGAAAATTTGTGGGCCCAGCCGGCCATAGCATGGAGTGCATGCCTGAGACGTGGAGGCTAAAACTGCTTCTGAAGTTACAATCACACCACCTTTGCTGCAATGAGAGGTGTCATCTTGCATTTCCCCAATCTTTGCAGCCAGTTGACATGTAATCTGGTCAAACTGTGATTTCTTGAGGGGACGAAGCATATGCTGTCCTGCTGTCAAATGATGCGTTAGGAGTTCATCGGTGGGGAAAGTTTTCTCACAGTTTGATTCTGTGCAGGAGAACTGAACATCTTCCCTCTGTTGGCCAAAGGCACCCGTCAAGACTTTGGGCTCAGTATATTTCCAACAGTGTAATTGGTGGCAAGTGGTCCAAGCGGTTGCTTGATCAGTTTTGTGTGTAGATGAAACTGCTCGCTAATGTTGTACGCAAACCAGGAGCGCACACCACCTTCCTCGAAGCTGAAGTCGGCATAGGCCTAGACCTAGTTGGTAACACCTGGCCATTTCAGGGATTCATTTGAGGAAGGCATGTCACCAATCTTAATAGCATAACATCCTCTCACATCACCGTACGACTCTAAGTAGTGTGCACGTCATTTTGAGAGTTACCAAACAATAGTGCGAAGAGCTGACAATTCTTTTATTTTTTAGTATTGTAGTCGGATATCTAAACCCTATTTTGACCAAGTTTGGTAACTGTCAGCCCTGCCCTAATTAAGTAATGGTCTGGCGCGTAAATGACTCTTTTTTCTCAAAAGGAGCTGATTTATGTATTTCCAAAGCCTAGATATTTTCATTGAATTATTGCAGATCAATGCATTTTATTTCATACTCTATATAAGAGAAATTGAGGTCTTTCGTTTGATATATAACTTGACACAAAACGATAAAAATATAAAGGGCACAAACGTGGCTGCAGTCATACGCCTACAAAGTGCCTTGAAAAAACACCCAGAAATACCCTTTTTTACCGAAAATTGTCGGTACTTCGTACTCGGTCACTGTGGGATTATACATCGAGCTACTCCACCAGGTGATATTGTTTCAGATGGGGAACAAATAGCCAAGATTTAAACTGAAACTGCTGACCCCCCACCTTCTCGATTTTTTAAAGATGTTGCATGGTCTTCTCGTGAACTAACACTTAACACCATTAAACATCTACTCCGATGAAATCCTCCCCAGACTGTATGGCTTCACTGAACTACGAGATGCTGTTAACAATAACTCCGACGTAAAAGCCGTGCTGGAGGTGAACCGGTTGAATGGGATAATCACGCTGACTGTGGGTGTCGGGGAGTGGTCCTTTCAAACGGACTGCTTGGTCTACTCGGATTGGATGATGGGTTGGGAGGCGTGTGGCTTAATGCTGGCACGTATAACGGCGACCGGCCGGTTAATTTCACAAACACAAACACGAAAGCTTGAATGCATTCTTTGACCACATCAATTCCTTCCATAGGACTATCAAATTCACATGGGAGCAGTCTCTTCAACAGTCCCACTTTCTGGACGTCACCGTCCGGAAAGACCTCAATACACTCACTACTGACTTGTATTCTAAGCCCACCGACACTCATCAATATCTCCATTCCTCCGGTTGTCACCCTAGACACTGTAAGACTGGTATACAGCCAGGCCCTCACATAAAGGCGTATATGTTCCAATGAGTCTGACTTTCGCCGCCATACACGTGTATTGGCCAGTAACTTGGTTGCTAGAGGCTATAGTTCTCGCCAAGTGAAGAACTCCATTGCTAAAGTCTATTCCATTCCTAGAAGTTCGGCACTAAAACAAAAGCCACCAGGTCCCAAGGACAAGCCCAGGATTCCCTTAGTTACTTCCTACCACCCTTCTCTTCCTCCTCTCAGGAAGATAACTAAAGAAAACCACCATATTCTCCATTCCTAATTCGCCTGTTTTGGCTTTCAGGCGCCCCGTAACTTGCGTGACTTACTTGTCCAAGCAGAGGTTCCCCCTTTGGACTCTTCACCTCCAACCAAATTTGGTACATTTAAGTGTACCTCGAAATGCATTGTTTGCAAGACACATGTCAAGGAAATAGACTCTTTCAATGGACATTCTTCTGGAACTACCCACACGACCTATGGCTCTATCACGTGCACTACCTCAAACATCATATACCTCATCTCTTGTAGAGTTTGTAATATTCAGTATGTTGGCGAGACCAAAAACACCCCTGTTGGATATCACTTCAATCTTCCTGATCATTCGATATCAGATATGAGTGTACTGGGCATAGAATCACTTGGTCACCGTAGTAATGCTGTCCGTCTTAGCCGTGAGAAAAATGTGGATGAAGCGTCTTCGGACTATTCAACCACATGGTCTCAACATCCAGGAGGGTAATGACTAACACTATGCAGCTTTCTGATAATCCTTCTTTTGTGTTCAGTCCTTCACACTTCTCTCTTTGATCTTTTCCCCTCCTCTCACTAATCCCTACCCTACCCCTTGCCCTTCCCTTTGATCTCTCCCTACCAGCTTCACTCTTTGTCCTTTGTTTCTCATCCGTGTCCTATTCACTCTCTCCCCCTTCCTTCGTGTACATGTATCTGTTTTGTCCTTGTCACTCTGCCTTTGAGAAAGGTCCTGCTAGGATCGAAACGTCAGACCCACTAAATTTTAGCTTTACATTTTGGTAATTTTAGTCAGTAAGCAGTTTGCAACATTTTTGTATATCACCTTAAAACACGAAAGAACTGTACATCCACTTGGAGCAAATCAACAGCACTTCCAACATCGTGGACGGAGCGCCGTCTAGCCTTTTGACTATGGTCCGGCTCGGCAGCCCCCAATTTGGCGATGTTGTTACTGCTAGGGTTAAGCACCCCGAATTCAAGCGTCTCCGAAATGGGACCGTGGGTGAATTTAAGATTACCGTTTTAGATGAATTAGGAAGACCGATCGACAACCACTACCTCCAAATACACCTAAAGCTCGAAATAAAAAATGAGTATCTATACGGACACGAGTATGAAAAAGAATCTGTGACGAAGGGGTATGTTGACCGAGTCACGAAACATAAGCACGCTCAAAATATACACGTTCTTGGTAGATATGTCGTCCTGTACGATGGGAAAGATAAAAAACAATTCTACTTCTCTGTCAGAGCGAAGAAGAACGTCGACCTTGACCGGGGCAATTCGATGGAGATCACGAATGGGGTCATCCACATGTCCGAAACTTTCGCCGTTGCGACGCTTAGATCCACGCTCCTATACCTAACGAAGGGAAGGATCTACAGATCATGCAACTCGATAGTCCGCTATCATTCAGATTCACCAAGCCCGTTTCCCAACCCTGGAACCTCACCTTCTCAGCTAGATCAAGCCAAACTTTGAACGCCGTCTTCTTATCATTCTTCCAACCCCCGCAGATTTTACTATAGAAGTAATTCGCATTGTATGGGGCGACGGTGGGATATCCTATTCAGTGCTAAACACCGCGAGAGAAGTTATAACGATGCGTTCATCACCATGGATACTACACGTTTAAACCACATCTCAATCAGCTGCAAGTCTAATAAACTTGGTTTCCGGGTTAATGGGGTGTTGATGGATGGTTATAATTTTAATATGGATGTTCTCATTAGGGAAGTCAACTTAAATCTCGAGCGGTTGGGAATACTGAGCTTCTAAGAAAGAGCGCTGATGGGCAAGCCGGAGGTCGTACAACATTTCGTCGACTACCACGTCGAGAACTTCACCGACGATGGGGTATTGGTCTAGGTCCAGTTAAATATATACTGTATTACTATCAATAATATTGTTTACTCTGTTAACATGAAGCAGCAAGCATCCGCCCCGCCGATATATCCACAGCTCGATCTGCCCGCGGCCCTCGAGGCGGAGCCGGTGGAGGGCTCCAGCTTCCGTCTTTCCGAAATCCCAACCTTGAACGCGGTCTAGAGCGCGAGAGAGCTAAGCTGTACACAAAAGTACCGCCGAACTATCAACATCATAGATGGTGTTGATACAGCGCTGGTCGCATCCGGTTTGGGGATGGGTGCGACGGGCGTGGGTCTGCTCCCTACAATCATAGCAGCGCCCTTCGTCGTTGCGTTGGAAGCGGCTGCCCTTGGCTGTGGTCTTGCAGGTGTCTGCGGGAGAATGCCTGCCAGTGCGTGGCATGCAGTGCGCGCCATGCCACGACTGTCACGAACTGCCACGAATAGTTCACGAACAGCTCACGTCGAGTTCACGACATGTTCACGAATTGGTGCGCGTGGCAGCGTGCCCGTGCCTTCCCACTTCCCACTGATGGCACGAGCAGTTTACGACTAGTTTACGCACTTCACGAACAGTTTGCGCATGGCACGAGCAGTTCACGACGAGTTCACGAGCAGTTCACGAGCAGTTATGTCTCTGGCATTCAGCATGTTGTCTCTTTCACAGCCAATCCAAAAATGACCAGGGGTTGGGGAGGCCCCCTTTTTATATGGCGTGCCCAAGTCGGCACGACACTGTCCGAATTGCGCAAACTCGTCGTGCCAATGCGGGAAGTGCGTAAACTATACGCAAACTATGTGCAAACTATGCGGGAACTCGTCGTGCGAGTTCGTGTCAATGTGGACACTGATGGGCACGCATTCGTGAACTCGTCGTGAACTAAGCGTGAACTATAGTCGTGAACAGTGCGGGAGCCTCCCAGTTCGTGCCAAAACATTGCACGACTTGTACATGTATGTGTATGTAACATGCACATACATGTACACGTACATGTACATGTACATACATGTACACGTACATGTACATCTACACGTATAACATGTGTACATGTTACACTACCATGCACCCATACATATACTATACGTCTTAGTTACACACGTCTTAACTGTTAGGCGGTAGCGAAGCACGTTTAGCGCCGCCCATAGAACTGCATTGTGAAATACAACCTTTCTTCAAAGAGATTATCTATATTTCCTCTGAAACAAAAACAATGTTCTCAACTGCCGATTTATTATTCTTCAAATGAAATGCTTGTGGGAGCTTTTGAAACGGAAGAATATAACCTTCTACAATAACTTTCCTGATATATGGACTAACTTTGGCATCATCCAAATGCTTTAGTGAACGTTTTAAACGACCTATTGTGGGAACACAACTATATCAATCTGTAAAGAGTTTCTCCCATCCAATGCCACCTGGCCAGAGGCTGTTTGGCCAATCCCATGTGTACATTCAACCAAAGAAGGAAACTCATCACTTATCTTATCGGCTTGTGCCAGCTGTCTTCCTTTAGGGCATTCATGTTTCCAGTGATTGGGTTGGCCATAGGCGAAACAGCTGTGCGTCTGCGAGATTGTGTCGAGGTGCAGCCGGGGTCCTGGGTCCCACTCCCATTCGTGCAGTGGTGGGCCAAGATGAGAATTGGCTAGTTCTCTTGACTCTCTTGGCCTGCTCCAGCTAGAACTTCTTGGTAGCCTTGGATTCGCCCCGACTGATCGGCTTTTCATCCTCGGAGTCTGAAGCTAGTGGGTTGTGGCCTCGTATTCGGTGACATCGATCTATTCGAGGTCTCAACAAACCTGAGGTCGCCCTTTGCATGGCTGCCCACCCAATTTTTATCTTCTATCCATTTACATTTTTATCTGTGGATATCTCCTGTCTGTGTGCCCATCCGTGCTTTCCCCGCAACTTATATTGACCTTGGTGCGTCTTCTTTTACCTTTTTGTTGATTTGCATCGCTGATGTACGTTTTGAATTGAGTACTTTTGACAGCATTGTTGACATCATAATTATACCGATGGAATCTAAACATCGGTAACAACATATGGCGTCGACCGTGAACATTACTACGTATCTCGCATGCCTACGGTACATTATCCATGTTGGCTCTCTTCCACCACGTGAAACTTCACCAAAGCTCCGTCGACCAACACCATTGTCAACTCCTAGGCTAGAGTGCGAATGTACCTCTATTTTAACCATGCATCTAATCCAGCTGAGTTGCGAAGCACCAGCGAACTGCAAGCCCTGCCGATCCGGGTATGTCATGGTCTTATTGTCATACTCCCGTGACTCCCTGAAGGCTTTGGACGGGTAGACTCACCCCGAGCCCTGATCTTCAAAAGGAACTTAAAGTAATACACAACTATGTTAAAAGAACCAAACGAGGGCGTCGTGGTGGACGCTATCTACAAAGACAAATTTCTGTTATAGAGGGGCATAGACCAGACAAACAACAACAACGCCTGCCTCGTCCTCCACCAGTGCTGACCCCCCTTCTAAGTCGAACAATGACCCAGCAAGAAACAAAAAAGCAGTTGAATCCTGTTCCAAACCTGCCTGGGTTCTTCCTCACCAACACACGCTCTGCAATGAACAAAACAGATGAATTGGATGTCCTACTCCACCAGTCTGCTTTGAGCCAAATTGACATATATAGCTGTGTTAACCGAATCCTGGCAATCTGATTTAATCCCTGATGACTCCTTGGCACTGGATGGATTTAATATCTTCACCCGCTCCCGAACTGCTCAACGTGGTGGTGGAGTTGCTGTCTATGTACGAGATACCATCCCCGTAACTGTGTTAAATGACATCAAGACACATGAAGAGCTTGAATGCATCTGGCTGTGGATTAGACCTCATCGACTACCCCTATATACAAGTGTCCGACATTCTCCCCAATTCACCGCACCGGGACCACATTATAACAAATCTTGATGAACTTAAAATTAAGCATCCTAATATATGAGTGTTACAATTTTGGGCGACTTCAATAGAACTGATATAGCTCCCATCTGTCGAGCACATTCTTTGAGTCAGGTTGTAGACAAACCAACAAGGAAAGATGCTATCTTGGACTTAATAATTACATGTAGGCCTACTTATCTCAAGAAATTGTATAATAATCCCATTGTAAGTTGTCCAGTAGGGCTCAGTGATCATAACACCATCTATTGGTCACCTATTTGCAATGTTTCAGGTGGCAAAGTACACAAGAGGAGACCACTGCTCAAATATCGCATGCATGAATTTGGGAGATGGATCACTGCCCACCCCTTGGAGGAGGTTCTTAATGCTCCGAATGTGCAGGCCAAGTCTGATGCTTTTTACTCCACTGTTAATTCAGCAACATATACCCATTTCCCAACAAAAATTGTGAAATTCCACTCTAGTGATAAACCGTGGATCACCCCAGAGATCAAGATGCTCATTAGAAAACGGCAAGTAGCTTTTGGACAAGGAAAAGCTCACTTATGGCGTTTCCTTCGCAACAAGGTCATTCGTAATATCAGCCAAGCTAAAAAGTTCTATTACAAAGATCGTCTCCAGAATTTAAAAGACAGTGATCCATCCGGCTGGCACAAGGGTATCCAAATGCTGTCCAACAAGAACAAACAACCCCCAATTATTAACGCTCCTGGTGTCCCCCAAAATGACCAGAAGGCTACTGCTGAGGCAATCAATAAGAACTTTGCCTCCGTCTCGCAAAGTAGACCATCTATATTATCCATGAAGAATTGCCCGCTTTTTTACCCTCTAAACCCCCACCTAAAATTCATGCATGGGAGATGTATTGTGAGTTGAAAAAAAACTGAAGGTTAATAAATCAGTCGGACCTGATGGCCTACCAGGTAAACTCCTAAGGGAGTTTGCATGCGAGTTTAGCACCCCTGTAGCTGACATTTTAAATGCATCACTAGTTGAGGGTGTAGTGCCACAGATATGGAAGGATGCAACTATCGTGCCCATCCCTAAAGATATGCCAGCGAATATTACTAATCTCCGACCGATATCCCTAACTTCACTCCTTGCAAAGGTTTGTGAAAGATTTGTGTCCAGGTGGGTCATTGATGACATTTCAGGGTCTATTGACCGCAGCCAGTATGGAAGCATCAAGGGGTCATCAACCACTCACTGTCTGATTTAACTCCTTGATGTGCTCTATAGGGGCACTGACAAAGTGAATTCTGTGGGTACGCTGGAAGTGACCGACTTCTCCAAAGCTTCCGACTGCGTTGACCATACACTTGCAATTTAAAAGTTGTATAACCTAGGAGTCAGATGTGAAATCATCCCGTGGATTAGCAATTTCCTAACATCCCGTCGCCACAGAGTGCACTACCAGTCTGCTCTTTCTGACTGGGAGGTCCTGTCATGTGGTGTACCGCAGGGCACTATAATTTGAACCCATAATGTTCATTACTATGATCAATGATGCATCTGAAAATTATATAGCTTCAAGTATGTTGACGATGTAAGCCTTGCGGAGGTTCGTCCTGTTAGTGTGCCTTCACAAATAGAATTGGATGTTCATGATCTGGATGATTGGGTAAACATGAATCACCTCAGACTTAATCCCTCTAAAAGCAAAGTTATGCAAATATGTTTCAAACAGCATCCCCCTAGTCCACCTGATGTCGAGATATCTGGCATAAAGCTGGAGGTGGTGAATGAAACCAAGATCCTAGGTCTAACAGTTCAGTCAAATATATGTTGGGACATACGAGTCAACAGTATGATCTCTAAATGCAGTCGTAGACTTTACATGCTAACCAGATTGAAGCGTTTTGGTGTACCTGTGGGAGACCTAAGCCGTGTCCGCACTGGACTTATTTTTTACCGAGCCCCTGGGTAACATTCCAATGGGTAAATCTTCCCGGCGTCCGCACTTGGACTTTTCGACTCGGGTAAACTAACCGAGACGATCGGTAAAACTATAACCGACTCGTGTACACGTGTATGTACTCTAGGTATATACGTTGTTACCCTGCGCCAGCACGAGTCTTGCATACAGTAACGTAACGTGCGGGGCGCCGGATGTGGTTTTTTACCGAGTCGTTTACCGAGACGTCGTGTCCGGATTGGACTTATCGACTCGGTTAAACTGACCTGGTCAATTTAACCGTGCAGAAGTTGGTCGGTTAAACTACCCACTGGAGTCGGGTAAGTTACCTGGGAGGAAAACTTCCTGGGCTGTCCGCACTGGACTTAAAATGGTCAATTTACCCATTAATTTTGCTCAGTTAGTTTACCCATTTTAAGTCCAGTGCGGACACGGCTCTAGTCTCTGTGTATGTGGGGTATGTCCGCCCAATTGTTGAGTATGCCTGCCATGTGTGGCACAGTAGTATCAGTGTTCACCAAACTCAACAAATTGAAAGAATCCAAAAAAGGGCTTGTCGTATAATGCTGGGCTCCGCATATTCTACATACGTGGATGCTTTGTCCCTCACGGGTCTCCAATCACTTGATGAGAGGCGTGAGTGCTTGTGTTCTCGGTTTGCAAGGAAATGCACCACCTCTGAAAGATATGCTGACCTGTTCACAAGTTACAGCAATTCACATAGTATGCGTCTTAGAAAATCTAGGTCTTTTCAAGTGCCAAGGTACAGAACTGACCGGTATGGTAATAGCCCATCCCTTACCTCACAACACTTATTAAACAACCAGTCCCTGCTGACTTGAGCTGTATTACCGTGTGATTTGGAGGGCTCTTTGCGAGACCTGGCAACATCTTGGTGCAATAGCTTTGTGCAATATTCAATAATTATTTGAAAAAAATCAAGTTCGAGAATTACCTCTGAGAAATCAACTGCGTATGTTTTTATTGATGCAATTTTGTCTACAAATTTATTTAATGAAATGTTAATTATTGTTTGTTCTTGTTAACCTTTTACATGTGTTATTTCGATGATTTTTACTAATGTATGTAATTTTCCATGTAATTCAGCTTATAGCTGCGATTTGGTAATAATAAATAATAATAATAATAATAATAATCTCTCCACCCCAAATCCGAAGAGTCGGCCATTTGATAAGTTTTTGACGGTGGTCAATCAAGGAAATACCTTCTGCTACGTCTCTCGCGGCCTGAGTAGAGTCTCCTGTGCTCGTGAAACTTGAATGAGCATCCTTCAGCTTGTTGGCGACTTTGACGTTAAATTTATATTGATCTTCGCAGCTCTTGCGCTTAAATCGATAACTGTCATTAACCAGTGTTTTCTGCTCTATCTTCGACAACTGCTGTTCTGAAATCTGCCTTTGGCTGTCACTAATCTAATTCTCGAAAGTTGAAAACTTAGAGGAGATCAGGTTGTCTAATTTGTCTAAGAGAGCTACTTGCGATCCTGCTACAGCTTGTTTTACTCGATCCTCTATGAAGCTGGCTTGTGCTTGGACATCCATGGCGGACGGGCGACCTTGACTGTTTCGTTGTGAGGTGCTTGCTAGAACCATGGAGGAATAAGGAGAGATTCCTCCATGCTAGAACTGAATCTATTCATCTCTACACCACCTTATATACCCCCTTCACTCATTACGTAACCCCTTACGAACTACCCAATCATCAGGCTAAACGCACAATGCGTTGCCTGAAATCCCAAGACAATTATTTCCCGCTTTTTTACGAACCGCGGAAAATGGCTAATACATGTACACTGAAAGCCAAGTAGAAACCGGCTTTATTTGAGGACTTATTTGAAGTCGCTGAAACTTCCTTTGAAAAGACCTACTCTCTATACACAGTACCATGGTATTACTGCAACCCTACATTATGTCACTTATGTCCCTTTAATTATCATTATCGAGCTGTGCAAGGCGATAAACTCCCTGCCCACAGGAAAGGCCCCAGGACTTGACGGCATTCCACCCGACGTCATCAAGTGCGCTAAGAGCACCCTGCTGGGCCTGCTACACACGCTACTCTGCCAGTGCTGGGAGGAAGGCGAGGTGCCACAAGACATGAGGGACTCCAATATTGTCACGCTCTACAAAAATAAGGGGGACAGGAGCGACTGAAACAACTACAGGGGAATCCCTCTTCTGTCTATCGTCGGCAAGCTCTTCGCACGCGTGGTTCTGAACCGTCTGCAGAAGCTTGCCGAAAGAGTCTACCCCGAGTCCCAGTGTGGTTTTAGAGCGCAACGATCCACAACAGACATGGTGTTCTCCCTCAGACAGTTACAAGAGAAGTCCAGAGAACAGAGACGGCCCCTGTACATCGCCTTCATAGACCTCACGAAGGCGTTTGACCTTGTGAGCCGCGATGGTCTATTCCGCACACTCGCCAAGATCGGATGCCCCCGAAGCTTCTGAGCATCGTCAAGTCTTTTCACACCGACATGAAGGGAGTCGTACAGTTCGGCGGGGCTTCTTCTGAGCCCTTCAGCATCCGCAGCGGTGTGAAGCAAGGCTGTGTGCTGGCACCGACTCTGTTTGGCATCTTCTTCGCTGTCATGTTGAAGCAGGCCTACGGCGATTCCATCGACGGCGTTTACCTCGGATCCGTACCCGATCGGATGGAAAACTGTTCAACCTCTCCCGCCTCAAAGCTAAGACCAAGGTTCGTGAGACTCTGATCAGAGACATGCTGTTCGCTGATGACGCAGCACTCGTCTTCCACACAGAACACCAACTACAGACTTACAGGCACTCATGGACGGCTTCTCGCGCGCTTGCCAAGACTTCGGGATGACCATCAGCATCAAGCATCTCAGTCAACGGTAGCACGCTGGACGTCGTCCACGAGTTCACCTACCTAGGCTCCACCGTCAAGGACGACCTCTCACCCGACAGCGAAATCAACAGACGCATCGGCAAGGCCTCCACTACCTTCGCCAGGCTGTCAAAAAGAGTGTGGTTAAACAGCAAGCTGACCACCAACACCAAGGCAGCTGTGTACAGAGCATGCGTTCTCAGCACCCTCCTCTATGGCAGCGAGTCCTGGACTCTCTATTCCAGTCAGGAGAGACGGCTCAACTCGTTCCACCTTAGAAACCTGAGACGCATACTAAACATCACATGGGCAGACCGCGTGACGAACACCGATGTCCTGCAGAGAATGGGATTCCCCAGCATGTACACACTCCCCCAGCAACGCAGAATCCGCTGGCTTGGCCACGTTCGCCGCATGGAAGACGGGTGCATCCCAAAAGAACTCGCTTCAGGCACACGAGCCCCAAAACTGCGCTTCAGGGATGTTTACAAGAGGGATCTCAAGACGCTAGACATAGATGGCGACACGTGGGAGGTTTTGGCCGCTGATAGAGTCACGTGGAGACACGCACTGCACACAGGCCTCAAGACATCAGAGGAAAAACAACACCATGCGCTGCAGTGGAGAAACGAGCCCATCGGAAGAACAGCCAGTGACTACCCTCTTCTGACAGCCCCTTCACCTGCAGCACCTGTGGCCGAGTTTGCCAGTCCCGCAACGGTCTGCACAGCCACAGCAGACGTTGCTCCAACCCAGGCGCACATCCATGATCTTGCGAGTTAGAAAGAAGCCGACGATCATAGAGCTTTATTTATAGAGCACAATGGTGAATATTCACCACCACTGCCAGGATTTCCGCGCATAATCAAGTCACATGAAGTTGATAAACAACAGTCACATGAAGGGCGCCCCCAGGTGCTTGGTTCACTGACTCCTCGATCAGAGCACGCTGAGCAGCTGAGAACGTTGCTGCAACCCCATGGAGGCAGGAAAATATATATTTTCCATGCATGCTGCAACCACGGACGTGTATAAAAAACCGGTTTTTTATACACGTCCGTGGCTGCAACGTGCTGAGGTGAGCCAGTGACGTCACGACTCAACTCAGCACGGGGGCCCGTTTGAGATCGTTACACCATGGAGGGTTACATGGGCTTCGCCTCTGTTACCACATGGTTACCTAGCATATAGGTTGGGTTAATTGTTGATGCTGAAGTTTTTGATCCTTAAAAATTGTATTGTAAGAAGCCAGCTTTCGCCAAGCCTGGAATTGGACGCGTCGATTTACGGCTAGCTTTAGCATGTTTAGTTGGTTTTCTACAGTAGGCCTAGGCCTACGTACGTACATATATATACAATTATACATGGACCTGAAGTCCCCCGCCTGGTGTATGTATAGAGTTAGAGCAGAGCATGGAGGAATAGTACTACAGTACAACTTGTACTACTACTAGTACTACTACTACTAGTACTACTACTACTAGTACTAGTACTAGTAGGCCATGAGCAGAGTTAGAGAACAACAAATCGGTCGAACAAACACCCCCAAAACAAAACTGAACAATGATAAGTTCATGCACGCTTCTCGTTTCGTAAGTAATGACAAATTGCAATACTGAAAATTGTTAGAAACTATTTGGGCGCACAAGTTGAATAATTTGGTGTCGTTTGAAATTCGGATTACACAGTGCTGGAGAAAAAGGTAGGCGCTGTTTCTACTTCTCAACGTCGGCTTTTTAATACGCCTCAGCCTGTTTCCAACTTAGTTAAGCCAGTTAAGTGATTAAGTTGGCTATGTATACATTGTACATGATGTCACTAGTAACCGGTTTTCGACGATATAAGGACTTTTCTTCAAACTGAACAATGTGGACGAAAGTATCACACGAAAAGAGGTCTCAGTCACTTTCTCCACACCACAGACTATTACTATTAGTATTAGAATAATCATAGAGAAGGTTGATCAAGCCTGTCACTTCCGTAAGATTACCCGGTTTTGTTGACGTCCGCGGCGCACCGGGAAGTAAGCACCGTGACATATTTTCGTCGGTGGTGTTTAGTAAGGTGTCCCAGTGCAGCCAAACGCAAAAAAAATCTTAAAATAACTCAAAATGCTGTGTGGCACTGTAAAATTCTTCCCTGTATGTTTTTTGGTGTTCATCTTTGTTTTGTTTTTTCGACACTTCTTCTAGCACTTTCCTCAAATCATTCATTATTTATGCTTAAAACGTATTGGTCTGGTTGATGTCTTCTTTTTTGACGTTTAAAAAAAATGATCAATCCTCTTTCTCACTGCTTCTTCAGTTATGACCTTTCCCAATGCGCAGTGGCTGTTGTTACGGCAGTCGTCCGTGTGGTTCCCTGACTTGATTGTATTTCGTCATCATTGCAGGCTGGTTGAACCAGTCCATTAGCTGATAGTCTGGTTCCAAGAGCTAAACATCCTGACAAATACTGTGAAGTCAGGGAACCACACGGACGACTGCCGCAACAACAGCCACTGCGTTCCCAATGTCACTCCAGAGACACATTTCCTCCTTCTTGGTACTTTCTCTAGCTGCCCTTTTATTTTTTTTCATTTTTTATAAAAGCCTATTGGGCCATGTTACTTTTTGTCTTTAAATAATAATAGATTATTTTTTTTAAATATATATAAGCGAGACGCCCTATAGGAGCCTCCATAGTTTTTACCCAGAACGGACTGCATCAAGTTGTGTGATATATATTTTTTCTACGGATGTTGGGGTTTGTTATGGTAAACTCAGATATTTTTTAGGACCAGCAATAAAGAAAACTGGAGCTTCGAAGCAACTGCCAATTTTGTACCTAGGAAAATAGACCCAAAAAGAGCAACTTTTTTAATCACACGAGTTTGGCCTACTGGAAAAGCCTTAAACATTTTCGGTGACGGACAAGAGCAGGAAACCAACTGTAAGATTCGAAGTCTGAGATCGTTATACGGAGTTGTTTTCATCGTGCGATGTGAGTTAGAAGGCTAAGCGCCAAAAATGTGTACCGTCGAAAACGGGGGTTCCCACGATACATAGGCTTAACGAATTCGAGTCAACTCGTACCCGTGCAAAGTCTAGTCCGAGCATGGGTCCGAGCATGGTCCGAGTGACCTGACCCTCAAAATGTCAAAATTCGATAAAAAAGGGTGACTTGTCGGGTCCAAGCATGGTCCAATTTACTCAAACTATGCAAAGTCGTGCCCAACCAACTCGTACTCGCGCCAACTCGTGCTCGCGCCAACTCGTGCTCGCGCCAACTCGTGCTCGCGCAAACTCGTACGTACCCGCCATAGAGATTAATAAGACTAGAGTAGAGGGGACGCACCCATTCTTTTACGTTAGTCGTTTTGAACGGCGTGCGAACACAGCAGCGCTGTTCTATTTATTGGACAAGCGACCACACGCAAGCGTTATATAAAGCGCACACGCCCTCCGCAGTCCAGTTCATACGTGCAGGATTATTGTGGGCGTCTCATAAGTGCGCGTATGCGTCTGCGTCTGTGAGGTTCTAAACATGTTAAAGTGCTCCTTTCAGCGTCTCAAGCTTTTTGTCCCAGGATCTTATTTATAATCTCTAGTATGGTACCCGTATCAACTGGTACGTACTCGCGCCAACTTGTGCTCGCGCCAACTTGTACGTACCCGTGCCAACTCGTACGTACCTGCGCCAACTCGTACGTACCCACGCCAACTCGTACGTACCCGCGCCAACTCGTACATACCTGCGCCAACTCGTGCTCGTGCCAACTTGTACGTACCCGCGCCAACTCGTACGTATCCGCGCCAACTCGCGCCGAATTATTATTAAGTTTTCAAGGCCGTTTTTGTATAAAAATGAATCGGGTGTCTTTATCATTTGTTTTTGCCTCTGTGGTTCAAATTTCAACTCGTATTAAAGAATGAACTTTATAATTTGTTACTTTATATGGGAAAAAAAATTCATGCTTTGTGGATCATCAAAAAATCAGAGCTTGTAATGCCGTTCTTTAAAAAATCAAAAGTCCAGATATTGTCTCCTATTGTATGAAAGTTTTTTAGTAATTATATGAATTCAAATGATTAAAAAATCTCAGAGCTTTGTAATGCCGCAACATTTGTTAAAAGAAAGTTCCTATTTCTAGTTTTTTGGCTGTAATTTTTTAAAAATTTGTTGGGTCAAATAATATCGATACTGTTTACTGCCCACGATGTGCAGCGTTAGCGGCGACATGAAACACTTGTTAGCTTTTCCGCCGCGTAGCGGAAAAGCTATTGTTCTTGTTCTGATTTTTAGCTTTTCCGTTCCATACGGAAAAGCTATTGTTCTTGTTCTGATTTTTTTTTTAGCTTTTCCGTTCCATACGGAAAAGCTATTGTTCTTGTTCTGATTTTTTGTTTAGCTTTTCCGTTCCATACGGAAAAGCTAATGTTCTTGTTCTGATTTTTTGTTTAGCTTTTCCGTTCCATACGGAAAAGCTATTGTTCTTGTTCAACTAGACATAAATCTCTAGTTGTCTTCTTCTTTTTCTTATCGGAAAAATCCCATAGACTTTGTTCATGGAATTTATGATCGGCAGTTTGGCCATTG
The DNA here is from genome assembly GCA_949987565.1 of Luidia sarsii. Lineage (NCBI taxonomy): Eukaryota > Metazoa > Echinodermata > Asteroidea > Paxillosida > Luidiidae > Luidia > Luidia sarsii. The sequence goes on from OX465110.1 coordinate 10,140,058, forward strand.
AACACACTTTGATTTTTTTCAAACTTGGCAAATGCATAGAGCCCATGCTGAAGTTGTGCACAGTTGTCTTGAAAACTTCATGACGTCATCACGGGTCACGTGACAGTGCTTTAAAGGGGCAAATTTCAAACTGCATTATTAGCAAAAGTTGAAGTTCGTTTGGTTTCAACTTTGCACTATATCTTAGTTGGGAAAAGGTGTATCCAAAAATTGCCTTCATTTGATGGTGACGTCATCTCATGAATAATAATGAGGTCATGAACTTTTGCGATTTTAGCATTCAATTGAGCATATTTGGCCAACGGAGCAAGATTGTTTTATTTTATTTTTTTATATCTATTGGGAATGTAGTTAAGAAACACCCACCAGGGCCAAAATACTATGGCGCAATCGTGACGTCATCAAAATGCGTGTTTTTAAAACACATATTTGTCAAAAGTCAATCGTCTCGAAATTTGGTGGGCATTTAGCTATCGGGCTAGACATTCTAAATCCCGAGTTTGGAAGCAATTGACCATTGTTCAGATTTATTATGATTTTTTGAAAAATCTAATTCTGGTCGTAAAAATCCCATAGACAAAGCACAGGGTTTTTGTGGACGGGACTTTTGCCATTGAACACACTTGGATTTTTCAAACTTGACAAATGCATAGAGCCCTTGCTGAAGTTGTGCACAGTTGTCTTTAAAACTTCATGACGTCACCACGTGTCACGTGACAGCGCTTTAAAGGGGCAAATTTCAAACTGCAATAAAAGCAAAAAAAACAATTTTGTTTTGTTCCAAGTTTGCACTATATCTAAGTTGGGAAAGGGTGTATCCAAAAATTGACCTCATTTGATCGTGATGTCATCTCATGAATATTAATGAGGTCATAAACTTTTAAGATTTTAACATTCAATTGAGCATATTTGGCCAACGGAGCAAGATTTTTTTATTGTTTTTGTTTATATCTATTAGGGATGTAGTCTAGAAACATCCTCCAGGGCAAAAATGCCATGACGCAATCGTAACGTCATCAAAATGCGTGTTTTTAAAACGCATATTTGTCAAAGGTCAATCGTCACGAAATATGTTGGGCATTTAGCTATTGGGCTAGACATTCTAAATCCTGAGTTTTGAAGTAATTGATCATTGTTCAGAATTATTATGATTTTTTGAAAAATATAATGAAGTCCCATACACGTTGTTCACGAAATATGCACGTGCGTTTTGGGGTAGGAATGGAGGATACGGGTTCGAAACCCAGTGACGTAAACTCTCTTTTTTTCGTCCGTCACAAATTCAATTAAAACGACGCGAAGTGGGCCTTAACCTATTATAGAATAAACATATGTATTTTGTTCTCTTTTTCTTTGTCTGTTTTTGCTTGGGTGGTCACGTGAAAGGGCCAAACCGTCAATCACGATGCTACCTATCCGCGTATCAGACAGTTGCTGTGAAGTGCGCCCTCATGTGGTGCAGAAAGAAAATAAATGGCTGGTGTACCGCATAATTTTTTCGGAAGGCATTTTTGCCATTGAACAAACTATGATTTTTTTCAAACTTGACAAATACATAGAGCCCTTGCTGAAGTTGTGCGCAGTTGTCTTGAAAACTTCATGACGTCACCACGTGTCAAGTGACAGCGCTTTAAAGGGGCAAATTTCAAACTTCAATAAAAGCAATAAAGCAATTTTGTTTTGTTCCAAGTTTGCACTATATCTAAGTTGGGAAAAGGTGTATCCAAAAATTGCCCTCATTTGATCGTAACGTCATCTCATGAATATTAATGAGGTCATAAACTTTTAAGATTTTAACATTCAATTGAGCATATTTGGCCAACAGAGCAAGATATTTTTCATTTTTTCGATTATATCTATTGGGCATGTAGTTTAGAAACACCCTCCGTGGCCAAAATGCCATGACGCAATCGTGACGTCATCAAAATGCGTGTTTTTAAAACGCATATTTGCCAAACGTCAATCGTCTCGAAATTTGGTGTGCAGGTAGCTATTGTGCTAGACATTCATAATCTTGAGTTTGGAAGTAATCGACCATTGTTTAGATTTTATATGATTTTTTGAAAAATATAATGATGTCCCATAAACTTTGTGCACAAAATATGCACGTGCGTTTTGGGTTAGGAATGGAGGTTCCGAGTTCGAATCCCGTTGATGTCAATTTCTTTTTCATCAATTTTTTTTTTGCTCAACCCAACCAGATGCGGAAAAGCATTATGTTCTGTTTGCCAACAGACATAAATCTCTAGTTAGCTTTTCCGCCACGAAGCGGAAAAGCTATTGTTGTTGTTCTGATTTTTTTTTTAGCTTTTCCGTCGCAAAGCGAAGCGGAAAAGCTATTGCTTTTGTTAAGATTTTTTTTTTTTTTTTGTGCCAAAATCCCATAGACTTTGTGCAGGGTTTTTGTGGACGGCACTTTTGCCATTGAACACACTTGGATTTTTTTCAAACTTGACAAATGCATAGAGCCCTTGCTGAAGTTGTGCACAGTTGTCTTTAAAACTTCATGACGTCACCACGTGTCACGTGACAGCGCTTTAAAGGGGCAAATTTAAAACTCAAATAAAAGCAAAAGAGCAATTTCGTTTTGTTCCAAGTTTGCACTATATCTAAGTTGGGAAAAGGTGTATCCAAAAATTGCCCTCATTTGATCGGGACGTCATTTCATGAATATAAATGAGGTCATAAACTTTTAAGATTTTAACATTCAATTGAGCATATTTGGCCAACGGAGCAAGATTTTTTTCATTTTTTCGATTATATCTATTGGGGATGTAGTTTAGAAACAGCCTCCGGGGCCAAAATGCCATGACGCAATCGTGACGTCATCAAAATGCGTGTTTCTAAAACGCATGTTTGCCAAAGGTCAATCGTCTCGAAATGTGGTAGGCATTTAGCTATTGAGCTAGACATTCTAAATCCTGAGTTTCGAAGCAATTGACCATTGTTCAGAATTATTATGATTTGTTTAATGTTATAATGATGTCCCATATACTTTGTGCACGAAATATGCACATGCGTTTTGGGGTAGAAATTGAGGTTACGGGTTCGATTCCCGCTGATGTCAATTTTTTATTTTTTTTTAGAGAACCAGATGCGGAAAAGCGTTATGTTCTGTTAGCCAACAGACATAAATCTCTAGTTAGCTTTTCCGTCGCGAAGCGAAGCGGAAAAGCTATTGCTTTTGTTAAGATTTTTTTTTTTTTTCTTGTGCCAAAATCCCATAGACTTTGTGCAGGGTTTTTGTGGATGGCACTTTTGCCATTGAACACACTTGGATTTTTTTCAAACTTGACAAATGCATAGAGCCCTTGCTGAAGTTGTGCACAGTTGTCTTTAAAACTTCATGACGTCACCACGTGTCACGTGACAGCGCTTTAAAGGGGCAAATTTCAAACTGCAATAAAAGCAAAAGAGCAATTTCGTTTTGTTCCAAGTTTGGACTATATCTAAGTTGGGAAAAGGTGTATCCAAAAATTGCCCTCATTTGATCGTGACGTCATCTCATGAATATTAATGAGGTCATAAACTTTTAAGATTTTAACATTCAATTGAGCATATTTGGCCAACGGAGCAAGATTTTTTTTATTTTTTCGATTATATCTATTGGGGATGTAGTTTAGAAACAGCCTCCGGGGCCAAAATGCCATGACGCAATCGTGACGTCATCAAAATGCGTGTTTTTAAAACGCATATTTGCCAAAGGTCAATCGTCTCGAAATTTGGTTTGCAGGTAGCTATTGTGATAGACATTCATAATCCTGAGTTTGGAAGCAATCGACCAAGCAAAAAAGCAATTTCGTTTTGTTCCAAGTTTGCACTATATCTAAGTTGGGAAAAGGTGTATCCGAAAATTGCCCTCATTTGATCGTGACGTCATCTCATGAATATTTATGAGGTCATGAACTTTTCAGATTTTCACATTGAAATGAGCATATTTGGCCAACGTAGCGAGATTTTTTCATTTTTTCTTTGATATCTATTGGGGACATGGTTTAGAAATACCTTCCGGAGCCAAAATGTCGTTACGCAATAATGACGTGATCAAAACGTGTGATTTTAAAACACATATAAGGCATTGGCCGTTCATCTCGAAATTTGGTATGTAGTTAGCTATCGTGCTAGACATTCCAAATCTTAAGTTTGGAACCGAAGGACCATTGTTTATATTTTTTATGAATTTTTGAATACCACACTCGAGTCCCATAGGCTTTGTGCACAAAATATGTACATGCGTTTTGGAGTAGGAATGGGGCTATTCTATGACTTGTTAAAAACAGAAGCGGAAAAGCTCTATGCTCTGTTTCACAACAGACATATATTTCTCGTTTCTTCTTCTTCTTCTCCCCCAAAGCCCATAGACAATGCACAGGGGTTTTGTAAGCACAACTTTAGTCATTGAACAGACTTGGATTTTTTTCAAACGTGGCAAATGCATAAAGCCCATGCTGAAATTGATCCTAAACACCTTGATATCATCATGACGTCATCACGTGTCACGTGACCTTGCTTTAAAGGGGCAAATTTCAAAATCCATTAAAAGCAAAAGTACAAGTTCGTTTGGTTTCAACTTTGCACTGTATCTAAGTTGGGAAAAGGTGTATCCAAAAATTGCCATCAATTGACCGTGACGTCATCTCATGAATATTTATGAGGTCATGAACTTTTCAGATTTTCACATTGAAATGAGCATATTTGGCCAACGGAGCGAGATTTTTTTCATTTTTTCTTTGATATCTATTAGGGACATGGTTTAGAAACACCTTCCGGAGCCAAAATGTCGTTACGCAATCATGACGTCATCAAAATGTGTGATTTTAAAACACATATAAGGCATTGGCCGATCATCTCGAAATTTGGTATGTAGTTAGCTATTGTGCTAGACATTCCAAATCTAAAGTGTGGAACCGAAGGACCATTGTTTATAATTTTTATGAATTTTTGAATACCACACTCGAGTCCCATAGGCTTTGTGCACAAAATATGTACATGCGTTTTGGAGTAGGAATGGGGCTATTCTATGACTTGTTAAAAACAGAAGCGGAAAAGCTCTATGCTCTGTTTCACAACAGACATATATTTCTCGTTAGCTTTTCCAAATGTGCTGTATCTTGCCAGATACCAGAATTTTGTGGGCAAACTGGCAACAAATTGCATTTCATCGGGCGCACTAGACCCAACCATGAAATAGGGCACACCAGGCCCACAATACACATGGCCAAGTAGACCATGTAAACATTCCGGGCACACCAGACCCTGCTGCAAGTATGGCTCACCAGACCATCATACATGTGTACGTGTAATCAGGGCGCACCAGGCCCACCGTTAACATGGCACACCAGTCCATCCAGGTTAGGCCACACCTGGCCCACCACTGTACAACTCTAAACATGCGACCCAGAACACGTTAATGCAATAATTATACCACCCTGGCTCTGCACTTAAATGCCGAATAACAATTGGGCACACTAGACCCTAAAACCTGTAAAAGCCAACAGTCATGTTAACATCGATTAAGAACTCTGAAATGAAAAACACCGAAGCTTAACTATTAGCTGTGCAGGCACCCGATGTTCCCCCGTTAAAGTTACGGGAGGAATGGCCCATGGTGAACATCCAGGGAGCCATTCGAGTGCCTGACACAAAACATTGAAGTAACTGTCCTAATGCCTCCATTGTATGCCAGAGCAGCTGGAATGGACAAATAACTTTATTGGCCATTATAGGAGCTATTTTTTTATATTTTTTTTTATTTCCCACCATGTCTGTCAAATTCCCGCCCAAAACTGCTTCAAAAGCGCAAATGTCTTCCAAGTCTATACAGGATACAATTCCCCAACTGAACCGTTGGGAGGAAAAATTCACTTTAAATTCATTTTAAAGTTGGCACCTACATGTACATGTAGTCTGATTGTAACCCATACATGTACAAAGGCTTTGACAAACTGAAAACTTTTTACATGCATTGCTTAATGCCAGCCCTCCAATTCAGGTGTCCTATTAGTTAAAGGTTTTGTCACTACAGCTCTCTTATTGGCCAAAATTCTCTACTGTGATTGGCTGACACATATGCTCATTGGTCTGTGGATCCTTTTTGGCAAAACTGTGTTTCTCAAAAATGTTGTAAAGTAAATTTAGCCAGCATGCTTTCCTCAAATTCTACACATGTCTGCAGATAATGAAAGCTGCTAAAAATACTACCTTACACTTCAAGCACCACTTCTAGATAGTTATGCATGGAAGAGATACTTCAGTTTTTCTTGTCCCCATTTTCCAAAAAAAAATTGGATCAACTAGATTGACAGCATCACCAAGCCATGCTTACACAGCGTGACGATTCCACATTGTTACTAAAAGGTCCAACTATCATACACAAGAAAGGTATGCACATGTCTTCCAGGAAAAACAAGTGCAAAGACCTTCTGTGAAGTACATGTACAGTTCAGCACTCTGCCTACAGCACTGGCAGCCTACAATGAATATTCATTATAAAGTTGCAACCAATGCAGCTGATTGGCTGTTTGCAAAAGAGCAGAAACCCTTGTTGACACAGAATTGCTGATGGCATTCTGTGTGGTAAGCACCCACAAGCATTACAAAGAAGCCAACCTAGCGTGTGCATAACATTGTATAGTCTCGTACATTTGTGTTTCGATTGTGCTGTGATTTGTTGTGTCACACATTTCACAACCAAATTATGAATCTTGTCAACCCGTGACTTACTGCCTAAATACTAGAATGAATTCTGAGAATAAAGATCAATTAATGATAAAATGTCATGTATGTACCATATGAGATTAATAAGACTAGAGGTGACGCTCCCATTCTTTTAACGTTAGTCGTTTTGATCGGCATGCAAACACAGCGGCGCTGTTCGATTTATTCAATAATAAAGTGTTCACCCTCTCCGCAGTCCAGTTCATACGTGCAGGCGGGATTATTGTGTCTCATACGTGCGCGTATGTGTATGCGTCTGAGAGGTTCTAAACATGCTCGAGCGCTCCTTTCAGCGTCTGAAGCTTTTTGTCACCTCCAGTGTTATTTACAATCTCTTACACCGGTATTATAATCTTATTATCTCTATGGTATGTATGCATGTACTTTGTGGTCAATTCCACCGTTACGGACGTTACATTCATAGCCAACTTCAAACATTTAATTGACAAACAAATCTTTTTGCAGTTGCAAGAACAGTTCATTTCTTCTGATACTTGTAGAATACATTTGCATTGTTTTTGGTTTATTGGTTAATTAACCACAAGCGTTGAAAGCAAGCGTTACGGATGTTACGCATTATGACATGGTTTTCTTTCATATTAAGCATAATGGTGAAAGTCTGTGAAGTTACTTACTTCATTATTTTTTACCACCTATTCTCAAATAGGTCCGATTTCATTCATGTATGTACCATACATGTACATGTACCGTACTTGTAATTGTACATGTGCATGTACCCGGTGTACAGATACGGTACATGTACACGTTCATGTACAACATACCGGTACATGTACATGTACATGTACCGGTACGTGCCTGGTATTGTACACACATACCGTACCTGTACATGTACATGTATATATGTAATGTACATGTATGTGTTAAGTACAGTATTTATGTGTACATCATGTATGTTACATATTTACATGTACAGTACATGTACAGTATACTGTACATGTACATGTATACATGTTGTACAGTATTTACATGTACATTACAATTTTACATGCACACATGTTACTGTACATACATGTACACGTGTACATTGTAACATGTTACATATTTAGACAATGAACTTAAAAAACAAATTACAATGCCTAGCTTTACAGCATCATGGTAACACTATTATTATTAATGCACATGCATGTAAATTGATGCCAGTATAGTGTGGTTAACAGAGAAGGGTTCTTGGAAACCCAATAGTGCAATACATAATGGTTGATTGTCATGCCCTATTCTCCAGGCAGTATTCCTATCATAAAGTCTCTTGCTTTTTATAACAGATGCTGAATGATCCATTATTGAATTATGTGTAAATTGAAAATTATTAGGAGGGTGATATTACATGTATTTCATTGGAACAAAAAAACTTGAATGCTTCACATGTTCAAATATACATTAAAATACAGTACTGCACAATAGTAGTGCAATACAGAATGTTTGTGTTTGTGGATAGTTTGTTGATACAGTTAAATTATCTTACCAATGAACCAGTGAATGTAAGATTGCTCATTAATGTAAATGTACATGTACAATGTACAATGTACACGTACATGTATATATGTACATGCATGTAGGCCTACTTGAATATAATCAAAATCCAAAGTTACTAGAACTTGAAAGCAGACATACTGTACATGTTCACATACGTACAGTGTACATGTACTGTACATGAACATGTACCGGAATACATGTGTGATATTCCCCTGTTCTTTCTTACATGTATGTACATGTACAGTACATGTACATGTACATGTACATGTGCATGTATCACTATCGATCACAATGTACACTGGACATAATAGAACCATGGAGGAAACTCTTCATCTTATTCCTCCATGATAGAACTGAGGAGCTGCGTATCAGCTTCAAGAGATCACAGTTGAACACAAGATCATTGTAATGTCAGTGATAATTTATTAATCCATATTTTGCAAAATCATGTGGAAGGAGCACAAACTTACATGTACATGTACATGTACCATACTGACTTACATGTAACATACTGTATGTGTTGTACATGTATGTACATTTACATGTACATACCCGGGACATGTACATGTACATTGTATACATCAATTACCTGTAATATTTAGGCACATCCATGGATAATGCACAGTATTCAGGTACATGTATGTACATGTACCTGATGATGTATTGATATGTGTAGACATATTGTACATGTACCGGTAATTACATGTACTTACCGGTACATGTACAGTTCATACTAGTACTAAACAGGTGTAAAAAGCAACCTAGCCAAAACCATTAACAATAAATTGGATGCTATAGCCACATGTGTGATATTGAATTATGGTTGTTGCTTTTTCCACTCATGGACCATTTTTTTAGACAGGGTTAGTTTGATTACCGTACACCGTAGATGATTACACTTACAGTACATGTACATGTACATTGTACATGTCTCTGAATGGCCTAGACAATTGAAATCTAGAAGCAGGCCGGTACGTCTTAGTACAGTGGGGTGGTCGAAAAATGTTGTGCAAAAAACTTTTTGACATACTGTACTGTACATTGTATGTCGGCATTTGACTATAAGTACGGTACATGTACCTGTCCCAATCAGTACTTTAGTTTAAGTTGTACATGTGTACATGTATAATGTTATACGAGCAATCTTTAGTACCGTACACTTAAGCTGACAAAAAAATATAACCAAGAGGATGATTAAATTTCCAATGCTTTGAGAAAGGTCCTTCTGGGATCAAAGAGTCAGGCAACCCTATTTTTTGTTCGTTTTGGTCAGTTTAAGCAGTTTGCACAATTTCTGCATATTACTAGTACCGGTACTTAAAAGTTAGACTACCGTGACATGTGTAGGTACAGTACAAGTTGTGAACACCAGCAACATGCTAAGCATTTGTGTAATTAAGATATTGAAGCGTTCTACATGTAGTTACTATACAAATGTATGCATCACACTCAATACCATTGGTAAATGAGTAGCATATTGGTATTATCGATAAAAATGCTACTTTTACACCATAAAGTTATTAAAACAAATTACTGTAGATATACAGTATTTCAGGCTGTTCAGCCTATGGGGGGGGGGCTTTTTCACCTGACGAAATCCCCGGAGATTTCTTGAAAATTCTCTGAGGAATTCGCTTGGTCTGTTCGCACTACCAAATAAATTCCCAGGGGAAAAGAGTACTCAGGGAATATTTACCCCTGCTGGAGAGTAGGGTAGGAGAAACCCCCAGGGTTTAACGTTTTCCCTGTGAAAAGTGTACAATGTACATGTACATGTACATGTACAGTACTTGTACAATGTACATGAACGTTGGCAGGTTTTTACTTACCCCACCCTTTTGTATCCACGGCTAGTGGATTCAAAAGTCTTAAAAATACCGTATACACTGTACAAATAATTCGCTTATAATGAAAAATAGGCAAAATGAAAGTTTTTTCTGGTCTTTCTCATTCATACATGTACCTTCTTCCTCTCCAAAGAATACAAAATACTGCTGCTAGGCTTGTTATGCTTTCGAAGAATTTTGAGCACATAACCCCTCCTATACTGCATTCTCTTCATTGGCTCCCCATACACCATCGTATCACATTTAAACTTCTTCTGACATACAAAATTCTGCATGGTCTTGCCCCTGACTATCTCTCAGAATTGATTTTCTTACGTTGTTGTACAGTAGTTCTTTGAGGTCACTTCGATCATCATCAACCTTCCTGTTAACCTTTGGACATCGGACATGTTCTAAATATGGCAACCAAGCTTTTTCAGCAATTGCCCCTACCCTTTGGAAAAAACTACCAGCGCACATTCATAACACCCATTCCCTTGACCAGTTCAAGATCTTGTTGAAAACACCTTTTCAATTCTTAATTAAATTCCTCACAGGATCAGTTGTGTGTCGGGTCGAGGGAGGTGCATACTGCACACCATCTTATTCCTTGTACTGTACACAAAAGCTATTGTTTTTGTTAAGATTTTTCTTTTATTAGCTTTTCCGCCACGAAGCGGAAAAACTGTTGTTGTTGTTCTGATTTTTAGCTTTTCCGCTGCGAAGCGGAAAAGCTATTGTTGTTGTTCTGATTTCTAGCTTTTCCGCCACGAAGCGGAAAAGCTATTGTTGTTGTTCTGATTTTTCTTTTTGGCTTTTCCGCCGCTATAGCGTAGCGGAAAAGGTATTCCGTTTGTTCTGATTTTTTTTTCCAGTTTCTTCTTTTATATCTTCTCCATCTTCTTCTTGTTCTTCTTCCTCCTCGATTCTTCTAACCTCGGAATCTAGAGAACTACAGAAGATTCTTCAGCCAAACTTGACACACACAAAGTACATGACCCACCCTTGTGCCTCAAATTGGTTTGAAATGAGTTGTTGGAAAGACGGTCACGTGACCGCTGTTTGAACTTTGAACTTAAAACCTTCAAAAATTCATAACAAATCAACGGTTGGCTCCCTTGTCTTGCTGTTTGTGGCATGTGAGAAGTGTTTCCAGCCGCTACAGATCAATGACCTTTGTAATTTCATCTGACCTCGTCTTCGGGTTGAAACAGGAAGTGACTTTGTAAGGGCTCTTATTCAAATTTGAAGACAGATATGAACTTTGTGTTAACATTGTTAGGTCAAGGTTGAGTCACTTTCTGTAATTCATTAACATATGACGTCATCAAGTACTCGAGCGCCCTCTAGCGGCAGGTTGAAAATGTCCGAAAATGTAATTTACATGTAACACGATCCCTGTAGCGAAGTTTGAGGAAATCGTTTCAAATTCGGCAGGGAGACAGCCACACACTTGGAAAATGCACATGACAAGTTTTAATGACAGAAGTTAGAAACATAACGGAAGTTAGAAATGTAAGTCAATTTTTTTTTCAAAAATTCATAGAAATTCATAACAATTAGTTACGTTTTTAATTGGTTCACCACAAGAAAGATTAAAATTTTTCCTTTCCGATGATACTGTACATGTACCTTACATATGCTGCCAGTAGTTTTTAAACGCCTGTGGTGATGAAAAATATGATTTCCAAACGCTATCTCCAGATAAAAAAAAAGATCTAATGTCTGTGAAGGTGTGTTCGTGTCTCAAGGTCGAGAAGGGGGGGGTCACTGCTTGGACTGTACCATTGCCTCAGACTGGGTCGGGGAGGGGTGTTCAGTAGATGCCCTTCTACTGTACATGCTGTATACAGCAGGTGCGCACAGTGTTGTATAGGCTGGCAGAGCCTAGAGAGAGGGGCGGAGGGAGGGCGAGGAGAGCGTCGAGTTTGGAGGAGAGGGTTGAATGGGATGGAGTAAGAAAGGGCGGGAGAGACGTAGAGAGGGGAGAGAGGTGGTCGTGGAGCGCAGGGCAATGCAAATGTTGTCGGGACGTGCTTGTGAGGTAGCAGCCATGGATATGCCTAGAGAAGAGGCAGAAAGAGAGGGAGAGTGAGCCGAGAGGGAGAGAGAGAGAGTGTGTGAAAGAGAAAAGGGGGATTGAGATGGAGAGGGTGAGGGAGGGAGGGTGGGAGAGGTTGCGAGAGAGGGGGAGTGAGAGGGGAGAGAGAAAGGGCCGGGAGAGAGGGGAGAGAGGGAGCGAGAGGGGAGAGGGGGAGAGAGAGGGGGAGAGGGATATAGAGGGAGTGAGAGGGGAGAGAAGGGGAGAGTGGGAGAGAGGGGACGAGAGGGGAGAGAGGGATAGAGAGGGGAGAGAGGGAGAGAGGGGGAGAGAGAGGGGGAGAGGGGGAGAGAGAGGGGGAAAGGGGGAGAGAGGGGAGAGAGGGATAGAGAGGGGGCGAGAGAGGAGAGTGGGAGAGAGGGGGAGAGAGAGGGGGAGAGAGGAGACAAAAGGGGAGAGGAGGGGAGAGAGGGATAGAGGAGGGGAGAAAGGGGCGAGAGGAGAGACGGGGAGAGAGAAGGGGAGAGGGGGAGAGAGGGGAGAAGGGGAGAGTAGGTAGTAGTAAACATAACGGAAGTTAGAAATGAAAGTCTAATTTTTTTTCAAAAATTAATAAAAATTCATAAAATTAATTAACGTGTTTAATTGTTTCACCACATGAAAAAGTACGAGTTTTTGTTTCCGATGATACCTTACATATGCTGCCAGTAGTTTTAAAACGCCTGTGGTGATGAAAAATATGATTGCCTCCATCTTTGTCCAGATGTCTTTTTTTTAATATGTCTAATGTCTGTGAAGGTGTGTGCTGTCTCAAGGTCGGGGGTCACTGTTTGGACTGTACCATTGCCTCAGACTGAGTCGGGGAGGGGTGTTCAGTAGATGCCCTTCTACTGTACAAGCTGTATACAGCAGGTGCGCACAATGTTTTATAGGCTGGCAGAGCCTAGAGAGAGGGGCGGAGGGAGGGCGAGGAGAGCGTGGAGTTTGGGGGAGAGGGTTGAAGGGGATGGAGTAAAAAAGGGCGGGAGAGAGACGTAGACATTTAGCTATTGGGCTAGAGATTCTAAATCCTGAGTTTTGGAAGTAATTAAACATTGTTCAGAATTATTATGATTTTTTGAAAAATATAATGAAGTGCCATAAACTTTGTGCACAAAATATGCACGTGCGTTTTGGGTTAGGAATGGAAGTTACGGGTTCGAATCCCGTTGGTGTCAATTTTTTTTTCATCAATTTTTTTTTTATTTTTTAAGAGAACCAGATGCGGTAAAGCGTTATGTTCTGTTTGCCAACAGACATAAATCTCTAGTTCCTTCTTCTTGTCGCCAAAATCTCATAGACTTTGTACATGGGTTTTGTAAGAGCCACTTTGGTCATTGAACAAACTTAGATTTTTTTCAAATTTTTCGAATGCATAGAGCCCATGCTGAAGTTATGCACAGTATCATTGAAACTCGCAACGTCACCATGTGTCATGTGACAGCGCTTTAAAGGGCAAATTTGAAAGTCCATTTTTAGCAAAAGTACAAATTCGTTTGGTTTCATTTTTGCACTATATCTAAGTTGGGACAAGGTGTATCCGAATATTGCCATCATTTTATCATGACCGTATCTCATGAATATTTATGAGGTCATGAACTTTTCAGATTTTCACATTCAATTGTGCATATTTGGCCATCGGAGCGAGATTTTTTTTCTTTTTTTCGATAATATCTATTGGGGATGTACATAGTTAAGAAACATCCTCCGTGGCAAAAATGCCATGACGCAATCGTGACGTCATCAAAATGCGTGTTTTTAAAACACATATTTGCCAGAGGTCAATCTTCTCGAAATTTGGTGGGCATTTAAGCTATTGGGCTAGACATTCTAAATCCTGAGTTTGGAAGCATTGTTCAGAATTATTATGATTTTTTGAAAAATATAATTAAGTCCCATAGACTTTGGGCACAAAATATGCACGTGTGTTTTGGGGTAGGAATGGAGGGTACGGGTTCGAACCCCGTGGATGTAATTTTTGTGTTGTGTTGTGTTACAATGTATATGTATTTTCCCATTTTCTGATTTGTATTTTGTTGACAGACATTGGTGCGCTGAGAAACAGCCATATTAAAGCCCCTACACAACATTGATCAAGGTCAAAGAATAACATCCATACATGTACCATGTACATTGTCTGATCCAACATATGCATGAAATAGCACACCTGTGAAATTTCAGCTCAATCCACCAACCGAGAAAATCGTGAAAACCGCATCATTTGTTTCGCGAAAATGCAGCATTCAACGCCGTACTGTTCTGAAAAATAGTTTAGATCTCGGTGAGACGTCAACTATTTATTTTGCTCTTTTCTCCCAAACTACACTATTTTAGGCAGAAATATTTCAGTGTGAGGTTTCTACTATAACCATCTTCAAACTGTATAAGTTTCATGTAAATCTTTGAAGATTTCTGTTTTTCGATCTTACTAATGTTGTGTAGGGGCTTTTTATTGCCTTATAAATGTCATATTATTATTATTATTATAAAAGAAGTGTAGTGGTCAAGAGTCGACTGTGTTAAGTGTCCTTCTCGTTTACATGTATGTGTATAGGTTGTAATGTCCAGTGTGGTTGGGTATCAGACTACCCGTCTTCTATTATGATGCGTGGCCTAGTGTGTATTGTCTCCCCCTGACAAGCACAATGAAACCCATCAATTGCATCACAAATTCCATCCGATTGTATGCCTGCATTTGTTCAAAACACAGGCCATCGCTTGGCTATAACATGTCTTCAGCGACACATTTCTCTAACTACTCCATTTTCTCTGTAAAATACACAAATATTGGTACAAGTAACCAGCATGCAAATACTAGTCAGATGGGCAGCAACACAACATCAACTTGGCATTGACACAATGCGACATACATGTAGACAACAGCAGCTTGTGCATGTGCACACAGCATCGTGGGATTGGACTTCTGCCAACAATTCATTTGGGTACTGGCCCTTGGTTTGCACATTCCCGGGGATTGATATGATTGATTCTCAGTGTGAAATGACCGTACATATTCCCGGGAAATAGTGTCCTCCAGAGTTACCAAATGTGTCCAATGTGAACGATATTCCCAGGGATTTATTCCCCATTGATTGGCTCTGTAGTGTGAAAAGGGCTTACCGGTATGCCAGCATTTTATAGAAAGTTTGATATGTTGGTATTCTGTACACTTTATCAAGGTTTTTAAAGGGGCTCGACATACATGTACACGTACATATGTACATTTTATGTAAATAATGTACAATACAACCTGATGTAATCCTTGATAGGATGTAATTAATAAGGTAGTCTTTATTTTCTTTTAATTACAATAATGGTCACCAAATCTTGTTGAATGCTGGTCACCCTTGTTGTCTTACCCGGTATGTACACTAGCATTTTGGACCTCATTAAACATTTACATGTACAAGCACTGGACATGTACATGTACATGTACATGTACGTGTACATGTACATGTTGAGTTGGCATGTGTTTGGCTTTTCCACACATCCGGTGATGTACATGTACATGTACAGTGTACACATTCCACATGTAACCATTTTTTTATAAGCTGTGGCCAGTATGACCCTTTATCTGCTTTTCTTCATATCATGCTTGTATTATGACCTGTAACCTCCCTGCCAGTGGCATATGCATTCTGCACACATTCTCCATAAACAAACTGGCTTTTGTTATTCAAAAGACACAGCCCTGCATGAGATTCAGGGACCATCTTGCATTTCAGTAGGATACTCTGGAAGTTTGTAGTGACTCTACAATCACTGAACAGAAAGAATTACATGTAGGATAGTTTTTAATGTGGGCTGGTGGCTCTCTGGTTGAAGTACCGTATTCTTGACAATTAACAAATTAGAATTTAAGTGTCATCTAGGCAGAGAACAAAAATCAAGTTTTTATAAAGCCCACTTTCACTCAGATGTACATGTACAAAACAAATGTATGTAATATTTTTATTTTACACTGATTGTGCCGATGACTCAATACCTACTCTTTCAGTGGGAGATATGAATGTACATGTTCAATGTACATGTACACTTTTCATGTATGTATGTACGTATGTAAATTTTATGCTCTGTAATGCAAATTATACAAATGCTTGTTCAAATTGTTTATGATTTTCATTTCAGCATTTTACTGTATATGCATACAATTCTACTGTACACTACATGTACAAAGAGGGGCTGACTTTTCTCCAAATAAATTAAAATGCTACATGTAAACTAATATTACAAAACAGAATTAAAAACTGCACATGTACATTTGCTAGACGCAATTTACATGTACACGTACATGTACATGTACTGTACATGGTACGTATGCAAATGTAAAAAAATAGCTATAAAGTTAAATGGTGTACATGTACATGTACATGTAGTTAGGAGTCATGAATAGTGCACTCATTATTCTGTGCACACTACATGTACAGCGTACATGTTTTATTTTTATATCTTATGTGCGTATTTCATGCAATTATTGTGCTCAGACATGCAGTACATGTACATGTACCGTACCTATACATGTTTATCAGTTCATGTACATGTACATGTACATGTATGTACATGTACACATGTATGTACATGTACACATGTATGTACATGTACACATGTATGTACATGTACTGTACATGTACATGCACAGTACAAGTACAAGGGTCGATTTCATAAAATGGTGTACATAAAATTCATAAAATTCATAAAATTCATAAAATTCATAAAATGGTGTACATGTACATGTAGTTAGGAGTCATGAATAGTGCACTCATTATTCTGTGCACACTACATGTACAGCGTACATGTTTTAATTTTATATTTTATGTGCGTATTTCATGCAATTATTGTGCTCAGACATGCAGTACATGTACATGTACCGTACCTATACATGTTTATCAGTTCATGTACATGTACATGTATATGCATGTACTGTACATGTACATGCACAGTAACAGCCGTCGCGCAGTCGCTACGAAACCAATATGGTGATTGGAAGAGAGAAGAGGCCAACAATTAAACGTTTGGGATATCGTCTGCTTTAGTAGCCTCATGTGAGCAGACAAAGTCCTGCCTAAATTTAGAAGGACCTCTTCCAATTTATAATTTACTCCTTTTTTGTAATGTACCGTAGGCCTATGTCTTGTTCGTTTTTCTTTACCTTCGTTTTATGTCAAATTTAATTTTCAACACTGTCCACGATTTTAAAAATGTCTTCTTGCATGAACTTAAAGCGGTATCACTGATACAATCTCCTCATTATTCATCTGCTCCAAAGGATTCCTTCTTTACCGTAGAATGCCCGTCGTGCTTCGCGTTTCGTCACTCGCATCAGTGCCATTTTCTTTAATTTGTATGGTTTGTTCATATAGACTGTAGTTACGACCACCTACAGACACATCGTAACTTACGATGTGTTTCACACCGTTGTCAAGGAACTTGCGACGCGTTCAACACGTTGCAAGTTTTATGAAATGGATTTGCGACACGTTGCAAAGTTGTGACATGTTACGCGTCGGAAACCGACGCAACGCGTCGCAGAGCTTTATGAAATCGGCCCCAGTACATGTACACGTATATATGTATGTGTGGTGATTGGTCATTCAAACTAAACATTTTACATGTTACAGCTGTGTTACATTTTCTATGTTGTCAGCATAACTTAATTCCATGCTCAGTACTGTACCATGATTCGTGGAGATGGTTCAGTTGGCAAATACATGTATATTTGTCTTGTCAAGCAAGGGTGAAAACATATTCAACTGATTTTTGTTCATAATGTTATTTTTAATGGAATGTACACATAGTGTACAGTACAAGTATGAGTCAAACAAATGCTGTACAGTGGGCCTACATGAAGCATCGCATACAATTATTCATAGTGAGCTCAGGCCTTAATTCTTTCCCTACATATCAAGAATTCTAAACATTGTATTACTTCAGGTGATAAAACCTTCTGCCTTAAGTATTGTGGGTACAGGGTTGGGTACGGTACACACATTGAATAACAGATGCTCATGCTTGACCCCATCAGCTTGGCAGACCATGGAGGCACAGGCAGACCAACCCTGCTCTGTCATCACTTTGCAAGATTTCCTGTTTTTCTCAGAAAAGGGGGGGGGGGGGGTAGTACAAATTGCTTTTGATGAAAAGTGATGCTGAGCAGAGTCATTTTTTCTTTCTCACATGTTACATGTATCTGGTTATCATGAGGAATCCTGAGTTGTGGAAGAAGAATTTCAAGTGAGTGAAGCAGTGACAAACCAAAGGAAAAACGAGAGAGACAGAAAAAATGTTAGTACTTCACAGCATTAGGTTCATTTATTTGTCATAAGCCATTCAGTGTGACACTTCCATGAAATATCAGTTCTATGAAAAATCTATTCCATAGACATTTCTAACCAAGTTAGTGATATAAAATGTAGAACTATAGGCTTACTCCTATTTTATATAGTACTATATAATACTATATATTGCTATACATGTAGTAATATGTAATACAGTATATTAAAATATTCATAAATTATATATTAGTGTTGGTGCAAAATACCTTTAACATTTTCTCATACAAAGAAAAGCCAATCAACAAATCCTTACACAAATTTAAACATTTTGTGGCATTCCATTTTTCACTTGAATTATTTGGTGGGATAAAAATAACATGTACATGTAGTTTAGGTCTAAAATGAGCAGGGCCTGACATTTTGATCCAAGTACTAGTACTTAGTAAGACCTTTCTCAAGTACTGTATATTAATTTCTAGGATTAGATATTCCAATAATTACATAAATGTATAGGCCTACATGCACATGACATGTGTTTTCTGTCTGACACCTTTTACAGAAATTACATGTACATGTGCATTGTATATTTTTGTGTGCCTTCAGTGTCTCCTTGTTCTTATGCATGTTTGCATTTATCACTATTGCACTGTGTACTAAATCCACCACACAAGACATAATTATGCACAACCTGTCAGTAATGCAACAGTCAATATGACCTTGTCATCACTACACAAACATACACACAAACTAGTCAAAATGTGGGAATAGCATTTGAACACCCCCATATACTAATGGAGTCTTCCATCTTGGTGTCGTTACTGTATATAAATCTACTGTATTTTAGGGGTTCATTAAGGCGTTTGTATGATATATTTCCCTTATTTTGTTTTACTTTTCGGTTTACCTTTTTTAGTTGAATTTCCAAAACTGAATGTTAAAACAAATAATAGTCTTTGTATACTGTTTGAAACAAATAGTGTTGCATCAGTGTCAGAAATTCATGCTCACGATCATAATGCACTTGGAATAAGAAAAAAATGGAACAGTCCAGAAATAACAGCAATGCACATAGGTGCATGTACAGTTGCACCTGCATAGACAGCATCATCGTACATGTGTTAAAAAGAAAATTGGAAAGACTGCCTATACAGCTACTACTGGTGGAATATTTTGACAACGTTTATAATTAAAATGATCAAAGTCTTTTCTCTTGTGAGTTGATGCATTGTTACACATTTGTATGTGCCAAGGAAAGAACGACAGAATCGATGTTGAATTTAACTTCCACGGACAGCAACTTGTGAAAGCAGTGTGTGAGATTCTCCAATAACACATTTGTTTCCACCGAGTACTGTGTTTCAGGGTTGCGGGTTATATTGGCCTAATCGGTTGGAAAATGATAATTGATATGGTGAGTGAAATTTGTTTCTTTTCCTTTGACAAACTTGCTTGCTGATAATGTTAAAAGAAATGGTTTCAATTCTATATTTTTTGTGGCTGGTTGTAGCTTGTTTAACTTAGTCATACAGACATCATGGGGTCATTTGTTCAAATTTAGACAATGTCCATTGTGACATTGTGCAGTTACAACTTAATACAAGTTGCATGTATGTACAGTGTATGTACTAACTACTTAGTATATTAAGTATTTTTGAATGGTTGGTATGGTCATGATGCTGATCTATAGTATTAAATTACTCATTAACCTGCATTGAAGCTGAACAGTTCAAGTAAGCCAATATGTGGAATTTCTAATTTTACTGGGTTTTTTTCTTCTCACAGTCCAAACCCCTAAGACAGTAAGGAATGAGGGATTAGGTTAAAAAGAACGCATTGTTACGTCAGCCATAACGCAAATTCCATTTTCTATAGTTACGGCACTGCAACTGCGCAAGCGCGAGGACATGTCAGATTTTGTTGCACATGCACAGGCAGCACCGCCTCAAGCTCAGTACAGGCACAAGAAACATGGCAAATTCTCTGGCAGTATATAGGCACATAATTTGCTTGTCTTGAAGCAATATCCCTGTCATTATCGGAATGGGAACCGAAAAGGCACCTTTTACAATCATGTAATTGTATATTACTTATTAGAAGCTCTGGCACGGTGAGATCGGCAAAAAAATGGGTCCCTAACAAAGTCATCAGCAATGCACTGTACTACGATGTCGACTTCGCGTGCAAGCATGTGGTGGCAGAAAATACCAGAAGTCATTTGATTTTACGAAGGTTTAAAAGACCACTATAGAAGTTATAAAACTATTATACATGTAAATCAACGTAATTTTCTTTAATCAAACAGTGGCAACAAATAATGACGAATGTATCATGCAAATGCAACAAATCAAGATCAAGCACACCGGCTGGACGGCAGCGTCACCAGCTAACAGTAACATCACGCTTTCAAAGTCAGTGTACATGTACAGAAGCCAGAAGCACTAGTTTTGTGGTTCGATCTGGCATGTCCTCGTGCTTGCGCAGTTGGAATGCCATAACTATAGAAAATGGAAACTGCATTACGGCTGCCGTAACAATAACGTAAAAAGAACGCACTGGCTATTATTGTTACGGCAGCCGTAACGCAATTTCCATTTTCTATAGTTACTGCACTGCAACTGCGCAAGCACGAGTACGCCAAGAACTGTGCCCAGGTTCTAAGTCGTCCGCTGCTCTCCCGACTAGAAGAACCCCACAGTTCACAGATAACAATGTGATGTTTTTTTTCCATAGGTTTCTGTGTAACGTTCACTAGTACTGTGGCATAGGGCTCAGCAGGTTCAGCATAACTCATAAAATACTGCTTCATTTAGATTTCTAGCAAATGTGGTTTACATACCGAGCACCTGTGTGCAACTGTCCATGTGGCAAAAATGTGTCGATTTCCAAAAAGAAATGGGCAAAAATCTCGGGACCGGTTCGGTCGCAAGATTCAAACAGCAGCTCCGCAACTGGCAGTCTGGTCCCCTGTACGTCTTTGCAGCTAGCCGCTATACTGGCGGGCCAGAAGCACTACTAATACTAGCTTTGTGGTTCAATCTGGCACGTCCTCGCGCTTGCGTAGTTGGAGTGCCGTAACAATAGAAACTGGAAACTGCATTACGGCTGCTGTAACAATAGCCACTGCGTAAAAAGAAATTGCTCGGGATACCACATGAGATCATTAAATGTCACATGTTACGTTTTGCAAATTTAATGATGTGCAACTTAGTGTCTATAGCAATAATTAAAGGGGAATGAAACCCAGAGAAAAATTTTTGCTTATCTGATTGGGTGTTAAAAACAACAGGTTCAATTACCTATTTGCTACTCACCTACGAGTTTCATAAATAGGGAAAAAATCATGAAATTTGGTGGTCGATCTCGCGTTCCCGCAAACCGCCATCTTTTCTAATGGCCCGCCAGTCACTGGGGGGGGGGGGGAGTATGACATCGCAACGGAAAACTCCCGCATGGGCCCGGACGTATGTACCCCTACTACATGTATATACTGGGTGCAGTTATACACTCGCAAGCTTAACGATGGTGTACTGCCAGGCTTTTGAATGTGAAAATGCCAGCGGGAAAAAACTTGGGAAATCTTTCCATGCAGTTCCCAACAAGGACAAGAGACCTGAGTTGTTTAGCCTTGGCAGTGGGCTAACACGTGTAAAAGTGTTTGTAGATCGAAACTACCGGTATACGCAATCACGACGCTACAAATCACGTCATTTCAACTGTATTTGTAGCCGACTTTGAGAAATTTCTCAACTTTGATGGCTGCAGCCCACTTCCTAAACAACTCAACAACCCGCTGGCATTTTGACATCCAAAAGCCTGGCAGAACACCATCGTTCAGCTCGCGAGTGTATAACTGCACGCAGTATACATGTACACATGTACATGTAGTAGGGGTACATCTGTCCAGGCCCATGCGGGAGTTGTCCGTCATTATGTCATACCCCCTGCAGTGACTGGCGGGCCCTTCAAAAAGATGGCGGTTTGCGGGAACGCGAATTTGACAACCGAATTCCATGATTTTTCCCTCTTTATGAAACTCTTAGGTAAGTAGCACATCTAGGTAATTGTAGGTTGTTTTTAACACTCAATCAGATAAGCCAACATTTTTCTCTGGGTTTCGTTCCCCTTTCAGATAATACCTGTGTACAGGCCTGCCAGTGTAAATACTGGCATGGACATACCTGTACTAGAACTAGGGTAGTACTAGTAGGGATAAATGTACATTTACTTGATTGTACATTGTACAGTGTGTACATATGTGGAATACAGGTCAACTCGTATGCGAGCCAACTCGTACGTGGCCAACTCGTACATGGCCAACTCATACGCAGGTCAAGTCGTATGCAGGTCAACTCGTACGCAGGTCAACTGGTATGCCAGCCGACTCGTATGCGTGGTGAAATTTGTTTACATTTAAATATGTTTACCGGTATTTCTAATTTATTCCTGAAAACCTTGAAATTTTTTTTATTCTTTTTTGTTGAGAATGTGTAGTACCGGTAATAAAAATTACATGAGAACAGGATTGACATGTCACTCTCTTTTTTGAATATGTGTGGCCCTGAAAAGGGCCGCTTGGTTTTTGTTAGAACTTATTCGGCGTTCACAACGGCATTCACAAGGGATATTCCTCCCCACATTCTCTTGAAGAACTTGACATTTTAGTAAACATTGTGTGAATCATAAAATGTAGAGCAAACTAAAAATCCCTCGGTTTGTTGTTGACCGATCTATCCATAAATACCTAAACCTCTCTTTTTTCAAACCCGTTGAAGTTGCTCTTTAATTTAAGTATGAACAACACATGGGAAATCAATGTTGCATATCGTTTGGCAAAATGAAGAATGCGTGTACGCCTGTACGGGTTGGTTGGTGTATGAGTAGGTCGACGTACGAGTTGTCTCGCGTACGAGTCAGTCGGCGTACAAGTCGGCTGGTGTACAAGTTGTCCAAGCCACGTACAAGTTGTCTCGCGTATGAGTTGGCTGGTGTACGCATGTGTGTAGGATGGTTGGAGTGTTTTGCTGTATGAATAAACGTTAATAACAAATGGAGAAAAAAACACAAATTTTTTTCCAAATTCCCCGAGCATTATTGTAGTTAAAGTTAAACAGTACAAGTATGTACAATTGTACATCATGTACATGTATGATGTATGTACTTTTGTATGTGTACTAACTGCTATGCATTATATGAATAATTGAATATGTTCACATTAAGTATGTATTACAAGTCCGAGTAACTTGGACCCGACAAGTCACCCTTTTTAAATCAAAATTTGGAATTTGGAGGGTCGGGTGACTGTAGGGTGCAAGTCCAACGGGTATGGCAACGCTTGAATTAAAACTTTGAAAACTACCCCCGACCGAAATCCCCAGATTAACCCCCCAAAACACCCAAATTCCCAAACACCCGTGACACCGTCCCACGTGCCCATTTTGGATTCAGCAAAAATTACAGATTCCAATACTGGTCATTTTGTTTTACCAACATTTGGGAAAAAGGGAGAAATTCACCCTCAGTTGATCGAGAAGATGTCTCTCCTGTACGACGAGCCAAAATGCGGCGGCCATCTTTGATTTCGAACTGATCACACAACTGCTATGTATGTACATGCAAATCGATGACGTTCCGACAGGTTCGGGTGTGCAGTGTGGGTTGCTCTGTGCTGTTCAGGAAACAGTTGCGGGGCCGGCTCAACACGTGCATGCATGTGCACCATAGAGTTAACATAGAACTAGAAATTTATGTCTGTTGGCAAACAGAACATAACGCTTTTCCGCATCTGGTTCTCTTAAAAAAAATATAAAAAAAAAATTGATGAAAAAAAAATTGACATCAACGGGATTCGAACCCGTAACCTCCATTCCTAACCCAATACGCCCGTGCATATTTTGTGCACAAAGTGTATGGGACCTCATTATAATATTCAAAAAATCATAATAATTCTGAACAATGGTCGATTGGTTCCAAATTCAGGATTTAGAATGTCTAGCCCAATAGCTTCCTGCACACCAAATTACAAAAAGATTGACCTTTGGCAAATATGTGTTATAAAAACACGCATTTTGATGACGTCACGATTGCATCATGGCATTTTGGCCCCAGAGGGTGTTTCTAGACTACATCCCTAATAGATATAAACAAAAAAAATAAAAAAAACTTGCTCCGTTGGCCTAATATGCTCAATTGAATGTTAAAATCTTAAACGTTTATGACCTCATTAATATTCATGAGGTGACGTCACGATCAAATGAGGGCAATTTTTGGATACACCTTTTCCCAACTTAGATATAGTGCAAACTTGGAACAAAACGAAATTGCTTTTTTGCTTTTATTGCAGTTTGAAATTTGCCCCTTTAAAGCGCTGTCACGTGACACGTGGTGATGTCATGAAGTTTTAAACACAAATGTGCACAACTTCAGAAAGGGCTCTATGCATTTGTCAAGTTTGAAAAAAATCAAAGTTTGTTTAATGGCAAAAGTGCCCTCCGAAAAAACCCTGTGCTTTGTCTATGGGATTTTGGCACAAGAAAAGGAAGAAGAAGAAGACGAAGAAGAAGAAAAAAAACTAGAGATTTATGTCTGTTTGCTAACAGAACATAACGCTTTTCCGCATCTGGTATCTTAAAAAAAAAAAAAAAAAAAAAACCGCACACGTGCATATTTTGAGCACAAAGTGTATGGGACCTCATTATAATATTGTAAAAATCATAATAATTCCGAACAATGGTCGATTGGTTCCAAACTCAGGATTTTGAATGTCTAGCCAAATAGCTAACTGCCCACCAAATTTCAAGAAGATTGAGCATTGGCTAATATGTATTTTAAAAACATGGATTTTGATGACGTCACAATTGCGTCATGGCATTTTGGCCCCGGAGGATGTTTCTAAACTACATCCCCAATAGATAGAACCGACAAAAATAAAAAAATCTTGCTCCGTTGGCCAAATATGCTCAATTGAATGTTAAAATCGCAAAAGTTCATGACCTCATTAATATTCATGAGATGACGTCACGATCAAATGACGGCAATTTTTGGATACACCTTTTCCCAACTTAGATATAGTGCAAACTTGGAACAAAACAAAATTGTATTTTTGCTTAAAATGGAGTTCGAAATTTGCCCCTTTAAAGCGCTGTCACGTGACACGTGGTGACGTCATGAAGTTTTAAAGATAACTGTGCACAACTTCAGCAAGGGCTCTATGCATTTGTCAAGTTTGAAAAAAATCAAAGTTTGTTCAATGGCAAAAGTGCCTTCCGAAAAAACCCTGTGCTTTGTCTATGGGATTTTTCTGATAGGGAAAACAAAAAAATCTTAACAAAAACAATAGCTTTTCCGCTTCGCGGCGGAAAAGCTAAAAAAATCAGAACAACAACAATAGCTTTTTCGCTTCGCGGCGAAAAAGCTAATTAACTCACACACTCACAGACCAACTGCACTTCCGAACCTGTCAGAACGTCATCTATGTGTGTAGTGGTTGCCATACCCGTTGGACTTGGACCCTACAGTCACCCGACCCTCCAAATTCATTGTTAAGAATTATTGCACATGCATTGTACATAATTCTACATGTTAGTACTGAGCTTTATTATACATGTAGTCATGTACATGTACAGTACATGTACACACACATGTATGTTACACAATATAGGCCTACATGTACATAGTACAAAAACGGCTTGCTGTATATTGCAGAATGAATGTTAGTAAGTTACACGGTGATGTGCAAGGTTCATTATAGAAAACTTTTGTTAGTAAACACTTAGTATTTTTTGAAAGGTTCATGCACTGTGCACAGTGTTTTCTGCAGCTGGTTCTTGGGCAGAGTCTGCCTTTTTTAACTTGTAGCAATTGGATATTTTTAATCTCTAGCAGCAAAGGCTAATCTATATTTACAAAATAACAATGTGTTACAGCCGCTATTAACAAATTCATCAAGGCTCCCGGTATTTCTACTGTTAGTGTACAGTCTGATTTTAATATCATATACACTGTAGGCCTACCGGTACATAATGTGTACATGTAGAACACATGTTATAAAAAGACATTTCTAAATGCCCCTCAGCATCACCCCTTTTTTTGCCAAGTTGTCAGGGAATGACATGTACAGTACATAACGTACACGTACAGTACATGTGTGCACATACAGTACATGTATGCACATGTGCACTGTATACATACAGTATTGCACAAGAAGCTTACAGTGGACATACATGTACACGTACATGTACATACTGTACATGTACATACTGTACATGTCACAGTTGCTCAGAATGCAGCCCTACCACAAAATCCTTTCCTTTATTCTCCTTTGAAAGAGTTGGAACACTTTTCCCACAATCAATATGGGAGATGAATGGGGACTTTGGGGAGAAGTTATTGTGTTCCCCATTCATGAAGCAACAAAGGCCTGATACAGCCAATGGGATTCCAAGTTGTCTTTATTACTGCCTCTGCTCTAAGACTTTAGGAAGTCTAGGTAAATATGTATTGTTAGTGTTACAGAACCTTACAGTTAACATACATGTATGTGGAAGATATTTAGCTCAACAAATGACCCTACTCGTCCCCATATGATCACTACAAGTATTGAAGTCATGTACATGACTTTACATACATCATATGTATAGGTGTACAGTATTTATTCAACAATATCCCTCCATTTAGTCGTTATTGATATTGATCATCTAAGGTACATGTACATGACTACTACATATACTGTACATGAAGTTAGTAGACAAAGCAAGTTATTTTCTTTTTTTATGAGGACAAGTATCTCATTTAGAAACAGCCATGGAATTCATGTAGGCCTATAGTACATTACATGTAAATGTATGTTGTTTCCATGGCTTAATTACATTTTAGCTGTCTATAGATGTACAGTTCCGTATGCATGTAGTAAACTTAACATGAATGTTTTGGTCCAACAGCACTTTTTACTTGCCTAGACCAGAATTTTTTATGTGTCTGGCTCTTCTGTTTTGTTCAAGAAATTTTCATTTCATCTGAAAAATTAATGAATTTTGCATGGGTTTTGCATTAATTGAGAAAGCATATTCATGTACATGTACAAAAAAGTTTATAATGTTCCAATGAAAAAAATGCTACATGTACCTCTACAGTAAACTGTATGTACCGGTACATTAAAGCCCCTACACAACATTGGTCAATATCAAAGAATAGCATACAGTGTAGTGAGTGTACATACGTTGTCTGATCCAACATATGTATGAAATAGCACACCTGTGAAAATTTCAGCTTAATCCGCCAACCGAGTCTCGAGAAAATCTTGAAAAACGCTTCATTTGTTTCGCGAAAAATGCAGCATTCAACGTCGTACTGTTCCGAAAAATAGTTTAGATCTCGGTGAGACTTAAAGGATTTCTTTTACTCTTTTCTCCCAAAATACAATATTTTAGGCAGAAATATTTCATTGCGAGGTTTCTACTATAACCATCTTCAAACTGTATTATAAGTTTCACGTAAATCTGTGAACATTTCTGTTTTTCGATCTTTTTACCAATGTTGTGTAGAGGATTTAAAGAACTTGTGTAAATTCTGTAAGTACACAAGTCTTAGCTTCTGTATTTAATTTGATGATCCCCCATTATGCTACCATGAACTTACCAATATACACCATGTACTGTTTTAATTTAGTCTCCAGCTGAATAACATTTGCGGGAATTTCTAGTATATATACATATGTACATGTAGTACCGGTACAGCCTATAAATCAGATTCAAAACTGAAATCCAGAATGGAAAGAACATGTTTATTAGAATGAATGTTTTGACAGTTTTAGGGAAGAGCTTTGTTGTACTTGTATGATGATAGAGATAGTATTTGATTTCCCTTGTACATGTACATGTAAATGTACCGGTACATGTACATGTACATACAATTTTCAACCAACCTTCATGTACATGTCATGATCATGTACATGTACATGATCAATGTAGATATAGTCCTAATTTGATGTACTGTACAGTGTGCATTTGTACATAATTTGATGAATATTTTGGGACATTCATGTTTAACTACACATACATTGTATGAATGATTATGATCACAGTATCAATACAGAACTAGTGATCAATTTTAGCATGGTCTGTTTTTACCTGCATGATTTTATTTCACCCAATTTTTTTTGAGTACATCATGCATACATGTACATGAGCACTTCATTTCCATGAATTTGTATTATACACACTTACAGTATGGTAAGATCAGTCAGTACCAGCAATGTTTAATCAAGAGTAATGTGTACATTGGAACAGGACAGCTGATAACAGATATGTTTAGATGGTCCCTGGCTGATACATCTACTCTTTGACCTTTAGTTAAGGGCTGGCAGTTTGCCAAAAGCACATACCATTACAGGAATAGGGGTTCTGCTACATGTGGTCGGCACTTCCATTTACAGGAAGGCAAGCTTGTACACATTTTATACATGTACTGGCAGGCAGGTGTGTACATACAATGTACATGTGTGTGTACTTTAGGGCACAATAATGCACTAATAAGTAATATGTTAATGTGCATGTACATGTGTACTGTATGTCTATACATGTACATGTACACTTCATGTATACTTTTGTACTACTGTACACACACTGTACATGTGAAGAGTTCAGATGCAAAAACAGACAAATCCAAATTAGTCATTTTACGCAAAAGATGTTTTTGTTTTTTTGCTTTTAAGATCAAGTATATCAATTCCATATTGGATGCTTCCTAATCTATAAAAGTCATGAAAAGAGAGGACAAATTTGCAAAATTCTGGTTTCAATGAAAAACATGAAAAACGTGTGTTTTTATTTTATTTTATTGCAACAACAGACAAATCCAGGACGGAGTTATTTAGCAAAAACAGACAAATCCAAACAATGTTTTTTAACGTCATAAACAAGTTAAAAATGGCAAGAATGTAATATTGAACATTCAAGATTAATCCATCTGCAAAGATAGATCAACAATCATGCATCTATAGTGCATGACACCGGATTCTCAGCCAGCCTACATAGAAATATTGCAACCGCTCCTCAGAGTATTAGCACCGAAAAAAAGGATGCCAATCTTACTTTTTAACAAAAATGGTAACTTTGGTAATAATTTCCTGAGCACAAAACAAATTATTTAACAATATTCAGTATTCAATACTGCTTTAAAAGCTGTTGTTTTTCCATACCAGAAGGAATGGATAGGAATGCCAGTGATTTTTGCTTAGCACAAAAACTTGCTTTGTAAAAGTAAGTTAGCAGCCGAACTTTTGTGTAAACGTTAGACTAAGCAAACAACAGCTAAAATACCGGTCAAAAGCAGTATAAATCACATGGCAATTTGGCTGTAAATCTACTTTTACCAAGGAAGTTTTTGTGCTTAGCAATGTTATTGTTTTGCTTCAACAACTTTAAAAATGGCACTTCAAACATTTACGATTAAAGACCATGGTCCTACATGTACGCATTGATTCGGTGTCATTTTAGTCCTCATCACTACTCTCCTCAAGGTCCTGTCTGCCAATGTCATGCTGACCCACATCAATGAAGGCATTGTTGTAGAAGGCACGGACTGTGCTAGGAGCACCAATCTCATCAATGAGTTTGAGGACATCATGTTTCTTGGCAGGCTTCACACAATTTACCATAGGATTGACAACAGGATTGAACTGCCCCCATTTCTTGCCTTTCTTGAGTATAGCGTGCTCACAGAAGTCACCGCCATATGCCTGTTTGACGCCGACTTGATCTGAATCAATGCGTAGGACCATGGCCTTACTGATCTTGAAGGATCGCTGAGACTTGCAATGGTTCTTGGCTGCTTGCTTGAAATCAAGACACTTCCATTCTGTACTGTACACGTGTACATTACCATGTCTGGCTAGGATGGCAACGTAATCATCAGGAAGGAGAATTGTATTCTGTTTTCTGATGTCCTGCTCTATCCTCCCGAATACCCGATCTGCTGGCAGAAAACTGTGGCCCCGGACAGGGAATGTGTACTCAATACTCAATTGTGGAAAGTGCTTTTTTCGCATAGCAGCTAGCATCGCCAAAACATTGATGTTTTTGTTTTGACCGTAGCAGGAATCTGAAAACAAGCGCAACCTTTGATACATTTTCAGCTCATCCCTCACGACAGAATTGAAAAAGTGGTTTAAGGCTGAAGCCACAATGTTACTGTCCTTGCGGTTTTGGCTTTCTAGCCAGACGAAAAGATGAATGTCATCTTTCCCCTGTGGATTTTCTCGGCCACGATGATGAACGACGCCAAAAACATAGAGGTAGAGCTGCCGAGAATAGAAAGTCTGTCCAATCGGTGACTTTGGCAGTACAAGATTCTCCATAATGTCGAAACAGATGGTGAATGAATCCTCAATATTATTCAAACTGTCATAGAATCTTCTTGCCCGACGCCTGTGGAGAATGAACATAGCCGTACACTCCCGTTTCTTTTCATCTGTGATGGATTGATCCTTCAGTTGTTCCTTGAACTTCAAGCAGGTACTGCAGATGTCCACAGCAGGATGTCCAAAGGCCAAATTGAAATCATACACAAACACACTGTAGTATAAAGCGTATGATACCTGTTCATGATTCTGATCCTTGAACACCTGGTGCATCTTCCTGACACTCAGGTCAGATGGCAAGAATTTCCGGCCTGGCGCACCTCGTCGAGCATAATGACTAGCACGACAGGTGAACGTTGTGATGTGGTCTTGGATTGCACGCTTCCTGGCAAGGTTCCTTTCCACATTCCTGGCTCCTCCACGATTTTCTGGCCTTGGAATACCATTATCAAGCCAATATTTGGCAATGTTCGCCAACCGGTCTTTCTTAACACCTGAAAGTCAACAACAGGATAATAGAAGGCTAATGAGAAAAACGTACAACATTGAGTGGTGTATCGAGTTGTGTTATAATTTTGGGGGCAATCATTGAACTTGCAGTGTACCCACCAGTAGATACCCACCCTTCAGCCAAATATTCTAAATTTACATTAAACATGTTTAATTTTTTGGCGTACTCGTAGAGTACTGCGTAGAGCCAGAGAACGCAAGTCTACGCAACACTGCGTAACTGTACGCCATTCCTACGCAACTGTACGCCATTCCTACGCAACACTACGCCATTCCTACGCAACACTACGCAAAAAGTCCTGATTTTGCGTACTGTTGCGTATAGACCGGCGTAGACTTGTGCAAATTTGTGTAGGCATTTACGTAGGCCCGGCGTACATTTGCGTATAGTAAATTAAAGCAGTGCAGCGTTCCGGACAGAATGTGAGATTTGTTTGAAAAGTTAAAAATGCAAGAAATGTTCTGGCCTAATGTTTTTGTTCTCAATCTTCGCTTGTGCACAGACTCCCTACGCAACCGTAAGCAACACTATGCCTGACCCACGTATGTGTACGTGGACAAGCTTTGCAACCCTACGCAGGGAGTACCTCGATTCATCATTGGCGTACTCCCTTCGCAACTATACGCAACTCTACGCTAACCCCGGTGTGAAAGCCCCTTAAGATGTTCGCCTCAAAAGGCCTAAAAATAAAAAAAAAATAAAGTAAACATTATCAGCGCTGATGGGGTTTAGAGTTAACTTGGGTGCGAGTTGACTTGGGTACGAGTTTACTTGGGTACGAGTTGGCTTGGGTTCAAGTTACGTGGCTATGAGATGACCCAAATTTGTTTATAACATACTTAATTGTACAATCATTGATTCGATCCAGGCTCACCCCCAATATTTTTTAAGGTATGCAGTGCAAATTGCAGGAAGAAAAAAAGAAAAAAGGCCTAGGCCCTAGTATGACTGTTCTGTCAAAGACTAAGTCTAACTGATTTAATTATATCAATAACATACCGAAAATACTCATGAATGAGGCCTTGCACAATGGTACTTTCTCCTTCTTCTCTGTCAATATGAAGTAGTTCACTGACACGTCCCTGGCATTTCTCCTGTCTACATCGTCTACCTTCCGTCGCCTCCGCACACATTTATTGATATTCATGTAAGAAAGGAGGGTGGCATCTTGCTGAACTTTATCTGCAGTCGCGTATAAATGATGATGTGCATAGGTCAGATCTTCACTGGAGAGGGAAGTTGCCATGCACATACGTGAATAATGTGCACACGAAATACTAGCGGTTTTTCCATCACCACTATGACGCGATTTTTTGGCAATGGAGCGCCCCGAATTGGACGAATTCGTCCTCTTCTTGCGTCCAACTGGCGACAAGACCACTGTTTCTTCCATGCCATCGAACTCTTCCATTATGCTTGATGTTTAAGGCAGGACTTTTGACGAAAATTGCCGCTATCTTTACGCGTGCGATGCGACGGGCAGGCGTGACAGGGGCGCCGCCATCTTGAATCACGTGACTAAATTTTGGTCCGCCAATTGGCTGAATGGAGTCATCGGCTTTTGCGAAAAAAATAGACTTGTGCGTGTCGGTTTATGAAACCAAAGAGACACTTCCAATGCATTTTACGTGTACAATGCCGGGATTTGCCACCAAATAGATTTAATCATCAGATAGAGGGCGCCACGCACTGTACAATGGTTGTCAAGGTTCAGTTTCGGGGAAAATGGCGTTTGTCGGTTTTTGCGGATGAACTCTTCATGTGTATATATACATGTACATGTGTACATGTACAATGACAAGTACTGTAGCCACTACCCACAATGGCCACATGACCTGAGAAGATTTGTAAAAAACAGAATAGTTTGTGTTCTAAAAATTAGATGGCTATTTCTGATTCTGACTTTTCTGGGAAAAAGTTTAATCTTTTTGGGGGGTTGTAAGACAATAATATTTATAGTCAAAGTTCGAGTTTACGTACAGTACATGTACTGATATTATTCATGTACTGGTACATGTAGGGTGCCTACTGTACATGTGCTTTGGTTTAGTTGCATAGTACTGTGGGACTGTGGGTACATGTTTCTGGAATAAAACGAATAACTATTGAAACAATTATTGTCTAGATGAATGGTCCCTTCCAAATGATGTATGTACTGTACACAGTGCATACATGTACATAGTGCATACACTAAGGTTGTTCGATATTTTGATATTTCTATATATCGCGATATCGATTTCCAGCGATTATCATATCGAGCGCATTTCAGGATATCGCGATATTTTCGATATCGTGATATCCAACAAAGTATCATGATATCGAAAAAAAATTGGTTTCCCAACCCCATTATCGCCTGTCTGTAAGCTTGTATAGTGTGGCCATCAGAGAGATCTTGAATTGCGATAAGCTTTCTTTAGTAAAATCAACGAAAAACCCGAAACCGCAAGGGGAGAGGGGCGCCAGCCAGCCATTTGACTCTTGCATTGCGCGCGGTCTCCACAAAGGCAATGCGTCGGCAACAGACTCAATGCAAGTGCAAGCTCACTTCCGGTGTTGGTAGCACACTTTTCGTACAGCGCGAACTCGGTACGCTGGGCATGCACAGCGACTCGTGTTTGGGACATTTTCCCCCATGTGGCCTTTCTACATAAGTTATCCGATCGTTTACGATATTATGCAGGCTGCAAAAATTGCAGATTTAATTTCCTACCGGTGTCTCCCAATGCAGCCAAATATAATGTAAAAATACATACTTTACATAATTCTTAAAATTTAGTGGGCCTGACGTTTCGATCCTAGCAGGACCTTTCTCAAAGGCAGAGTGACAAGGACAAAACAGATAGATCTTTCCCCCTCCTCTCACTTATCCCTACCCTACCCCTTGCCTTTCCCTTAGATCTCTCCCTACCATCTTCACTCTTTGTCCTTTGTTTCTCATCCGTGTCCTATTCACTCTCTCCCCTCTTCCTTCGTGTACATGTATCTGTTTCGTCCTTGTCACTCTGCCTTTGAGAAAGGTCCTGCCGACGTAAATGTACTGATGGTTTGTCTCCCCTCATGAATATTAATCTGAAGACCCATTGGCTCTGGCCAGACATGTATTTCTGACGTCATATGTACCGGGGGTAAGCATCGAGTTGCTGAAAACCGTCTTTTTTTTAATGTAATGTATTCTTTATACATCAACAAAAATAGTTTTGTTTTGACGTATACTTTTAGAAGAGCGACCTGGGATAGGTGTTTTAAATTATTTCTGTTGTTGATTAATGAGGAGTTAAACAATTGGTAACTATGGCTTAAAGTTATACCCCTTTCCCACTACGAAATCTCCGGGTTATCTCTGGGGTAATGGCAAGCCTTACCCCCGAGATACCCCGGGTTGGAAATGGTTGCCAGGACGTTTCCCATTACACTTTTCCCGCCCCGGGTTGAGACCGAAAAATCGGCTGTTACCCCGGGGTTCGTTACCCCTGCTCGCGACCAGGGTTAAGGATGGAAATCTCGGGGGTAACGGCCGAACCCCGGGGTTGGCGTTGTAGTGGGAAACCGCGCCGGGGTACGAGTCCGGTGGACATTCTCAGGGTTAAGACACCGGATGCGTTACATAATGGGACGGTCAGAGGTGGGATACGTGGCGGGAAAATCCGCATGCGACGCACATCTGGCATTTACAAGAGGGCAGTAAATTCACGACGGCAACAACGGCAGTTGCCAACGTGCCCTCACCAATTGCCGCGGTGCCCTTAAATTTGGAGGATTTTCACGGCAACAAATTGCCGTGCCCTTTTAGCACATTGCAGCGCGCATGAAATAATATTCCGACTGCGGTACAGTGAGTGTGCAGCACACATGGAAGCTTCACTGCATGTACCGTGCGCACTGTCAGCTAAACATCGCGCATTCTGTGCACAACTGTATGGACTGTGGATGGGTGTACATGTACAGTACATGTGCATCTACTGTACATGTACACGTACACATACACGATCAATGTACATGTACATGTACAGTACTTACATGGCCATGTCAGATACGTACATGGACAGTGCGTTCGATCCTGACAGTTTCATGTCAGCGAACTTTTAATCTGCGGGTACCAGTGAATCTTGGACATCGCTGGCTGTACCAAACAACGGGTACCAACGGTAGTTGGGAGCGATTTGCGTTGCACGATAGATAGATTGCGCAGCATGCAGCACGTGGTCGGGTTGCGTGCGAAAGTAGAATCGTAGAGCTGTCAATGGTTTGTGTGTTCGCGGGTGCCTTTTCAAAGTCGTAACCATGCCTTGAAAGGAGAAAGCTAAACAGCAAAACGAGCTACTACTTCACGATACAGCACAAAAATGTCGCAAACTTTATTCCTTTTTTTTCAGGTAGGCCTACGAACGTAGTTATTCTCAATTTTTTGGACGAGAACTGATGAGAAGGTTTTGGAACACCGAACCCACATCGCGATACCTTGACAGCAAGGACTATTCTATTAGGAATGAGAGGGGTGCGACTTTATACAATAATAAGCTCCGATAATATGCTCGTTTAGGTTGGACCTAGCTGCTTAAAAATCCATCTTTACAAAACATGTAGGCTATTTAGAATCCCTTTTATTTTGTTTTTTTTGTGAGGATCTATTGTCAGATATTTTTGTCGTCCCGCTTACTATAGCAGTAGCACCCCGGCCATACCTGAATGGTACAGTTCATGTTCCTTGAGAATACGTGTTGGTGGCTGACTGAAACCTATTTTAGACGTCATTTTTATGTTGGAAAATAATCTTTTTCAGGCATTGTGGTCCCACAGAAACGATGATATATTAGTAGGAGACCTAAAACAACGATTCGGTGCCTTCAGCGCCTATTTTGAAAGTTTTTTTAAAGTGCTTACAGCGTGTTTGCATCGGTACTAATAAAAAAAGTCGGTAAATTGCCTTGATGCCCCGAATTTTATTTTGCGATTGCCTTGATGCCCTTCAAAAATTGCAGATATTGCCGTGATGCCCTTAATTTGCCGAAATTTTATATCTATATTATATTTATATCTGACGCCATTTTCAATGCAGTGTACATGTACACGAGAGTGCGGATTATGCCCAAACGAAAGTACATGTACATGTACAATGTACATGTACATGTACGTTAATCGAGTACAGCCCACATGTATCCAGTCAGGCAGCGCGCGCCGATGGGTGGTTGCTGGGCGACAAGGCGGTACGAGGCATTGCGGGACCAGCTACCGCGCTGTGGGATTTCTGGTCCGGGCAGTGACGGACACCAGGGTTGGGGTGTAGTGGGAAATCGCACATCGTTAACCCGGGGGAAGCTCGCCCCGGGTTTCGCGAAACTCCGGGTTAACGCGACAAATGGGAACAGAACTCAGGGATAACGAACCCCGGGGTACAGAATGCTTAAGTTAACCCGGGGCGGCAAATCTCGGGGTTAAGCAGTTTGTAGTGGGAAAAGGGTATTAGATGCATTTGCTACATATAGGTTTCCGGCAATCACAGTGTGTATTGAATAGAAATCCAGGTCACTACCTTGACTTCCACATACGCACCAGATATCATGAAAATATGGAATATCGCGATATATTCCTGACGATATATCAAAACCAAAAAATCCGGATATCGAACAACCTTAGCATACATGAACACATACATGTATGTGCGAAGATTCTTCCCTGTTTCCCATGCTCTCTATTCCATGGTCCCTATGGTCTCTTTCTT
Organism: Luidia sarsii; assembly: GCA_949987565.1. NCBI lineage: Eukaryota > Metazoa > Echinodermata > Asteroidea > Paxillosida > Luidiidae > Luidia > Luidia sarsii. The sequence goes on from OX465110.1 coordinate 10,177,032, forward strand.
TTTAGCTTTTCCGCCGCGTAGCGGAAAAGCTATTGTTCTTGTTCTGATTTTTTTAGCTTTTCCGCTGCGTAGCGGAAAAGCTATTGTTCTTGTTCTGTTTTTTTTTTTAGCTTTTCCGCCGTGTAGCGGAAAAGCTATTGTTCTTGTTCTGATTTGTAGCTTTTCCGCCGCGTAGCGGACAAGCTATTGTTGTTGTTCTGATTTTTTATTTTTAGCTTTTTCGCGCGAAGCGGAAAAGCTATTGCTTTTGTTAAGATTTTTTTTTCCCTTCTTTTTCTGGTCGGAATTTTCCCATAGACAAAGCACAGGGTTTTTTCGGAGGGCACTTTTGCCATTGAACAAACTTTGATTTTTTCCAAACTTGACAAATGCATAGAACCCTTGCTGAAGTTGTGCACAGTTGTCTTTAAAACTTCATGACGTCACCATGTGTCACGTGACAGCGCTTTAAAGGGGCAAATTTCTAAATGCAATAAAAGCAAAAAATCAATTTCGTTTTGATCCAATTTTGCACTATATCTAAGTTGGGAAAAGGTGTATCCAAAAACTGCCCTCATTTGATCGTGACGTCATCTCATGAATATTAATGAGGTCATAAACTTTTAAGATTTTTACATTCAATTGAGCATATTTGGCCAACGGAGCAAGATTTTTTTATTGTTTTTGTTTATATCTATTAGGGATGTAGTCTAGAAACACCCCCTGGGGCCAAAATGCCATGACGCAATCGTGACGTCATCAAAATGCGTTTTTTTAAAACACATATTTGCCAAAGGTCAATCGTCTCGAAATTTAGTGTGCAGGAAGCTATTGTGCCAGACATTTATAATCCTGAGTTTGGAAGCAATCGATCTTGTTTCAGAATTATTATGATTTTTTGAAAAATATAATGAGGTCCCATACACTTTGTGCACAAAATATGCACGTGCGTATTGTGTTAGGAATGGAGGTTACGGGTTCGAATCCCGTTGATGTCAATTTTTTTTTCATCAATTTTTTTATTTTTATTTTAAGAGAACCAGATGCGGAAAAGCGTTATGTTCTGTTTGCCAACAGACATAAATTTCTAGTTAGCTTTTCCGTTCCATACGGAAAAGCTATTGCTCTTGTTCTGATTTTTTAGCTTTTTTTTTTTGTCTTCTTCTTCTTCTTCTTCTTCTTCTTCTTCTTCTTCTTCTTTTTCTGGTCGGAATAATCCCATAGACAAAGCACAGGTTTTTTTCGGAGGGCACTTTTGCCATTGAACAAACTTTGATTTTTTTCAAACTTGACGCATGCATAGAGCCCTTGCTGAAGTTGTGCACAGTTATCTTTAAAACTTCATGACGTCACCACGTGTCACGTGACAGCGCTTTAAAGGGGCAAATTTCAAACTCAAATAAAAGCAAAAAAGCAATTTCGTTTTGTTCGAAGTTTGCACTATATCTAAGTTGGGAAAAGGTGTATCCAAAAATTGCCCTCATTTGATCGTGACGTCATCTCATGAATATTAATGAGGTCATAAACTTTTAAGATTTTAACATTCAATTGAGCATATTTGGCCAACGGAGCAAGATTTTTTTCATTTTTTCGATTATATCTATTGGGCATGTAGTTTAGAAACACCCTCCGTGGCCAAAATGCCATGACGCAATCGTGACGTCATCAAAATGCGTGTTTTTAAAACGCACATTTGCCAAAGGTCAATCGTCTCGAAATTTAGTAGGCATTTAGCTTTTGGGCTAGACATTCTAAATCCCGAGTTTCGAAGCAATTGACCATTGTTCAGAATTATTATGATTTTTTGAATGTTATAATGAAGTCCCTTTACACTTTGTGCACGAAATATGCACGTGCGTTTTGGGGTAGAAATTGAGGTTACGAGTTCGAATCCCGCTGATGTCAATTTTTTTTTTTTTTTTTCAAGAGAACCAGAACGGAAAAGCGTTATGTTCTGTTAGCCAACAGACATAAATCTCTAGTCTTCTTCTTCTTCTTTTTCTGGTCGGAAAAATCCCATAGACAAAGCACAGGGTTTTTCTGGAGGGCACTTTTGCCATTGAACAAACTTTGATTTTTTTCAAACTTGGCAAATGCATAAAGCCAATGTTGAACTAGTGCACAGTTATCTTTAAAACTTCATGACGTCACCACGTGTCACGTGACAGCGCTTTAAAGGGCCAAATTTCAAACTGCAATAAAAGCAAAAAAGCAATTTCGTTTTGTTCCAAATTTGCACTATATCTAAGTTGGGAAAAGGTGTATCAAAAAATTGCCCTCATTTGATCTTGACGTCATCTCATGAATATTAATGAGGTCATAAACATTTAAGATTTTAACATTCAATTGAGCATATTTGGCCAACGGAGGAAGATTTTTTTCATTTTTTCGATTATATCTATTGGGGATGTACATGTAGTTGAGAAACACCCTTTGGGGCCAAAATGCCATGACGCAATCGTGACGTCATCAAAATGCGTGTTTTTAAAACGCATATTTACCAAAGGTCAATCGTCTCGAAATTTGGTGGGCATTTAGCTATTGGGCTAGACATTCTAAATCCTGAGTTTCGAAGCAATTGACCATTGTTCAGAATTATTATGATTTTTTGAATGTTGTAATGAAGTCCCATACACTTTGTGCACGATATATGCACGTGCATTTTGGGTTAGGAATGGAGGATACGGGTTCGAACCCCGTGGATGTAATTTTTGTGTTGTGTTGTGTTACAATGTATATGTATTTTCCCATTTTCTGATTTGTATTTTGTTGACAGACATTGGTGCGCTGAGAAACAGCCATATTAAAGCCCCTACACAACATTGATCAAGGTCAAAGAATAACATCCATACATGTACATTGTCTGATCCAACATATGCATGAAATAGCACACCTGTGAAACCCAGTGACGTAAACTCTCTTTTTTTTCTTCCGTCACAAATTCAATTAAAACGACGCGAAGTGGGCCTTAACCTATTATAGAATAAACATATGTATTTTGTTCTGTTTTTCTTTGTCTGTTTTTGCTTGGGTGGTCACGTGAAAGGGCCAAACCGTCAATCACGATGCTACCTATCCGCGTATCAGACAGTTGCTCTGAAGTGCGCCCTCATGTGGTGCAGAAAGAAAATAAATGGCTGGTGTACCGCATAATTTTTTCGGAAGGCATTTTTGCCGTTACGAGTTCGAATCCCGCTGATGTCAATGTATTTTTTTATTTTTTTTTAAAGAGAACCAGATGCGGAAAAGCATTATGTTCTGTTAGCCAACAGACATAAATCTCTAGTTAGCTTTTCCGCCGCGTAGCGGAAAAGCTATTGTTCTTGTTCTGATTTTTTTTTTTAGCTTTTCCGCCGCGTAGCGGAAAAGCTATTGTTCTTGTTCTGATTTTTTTTTTTTTTCTTCTTCTTCTTCTTTTTCTGGTCGGAATTTTCCCATAGACAAAGCACGGGGTTTTCCTGGAGGGCACTTTTGGCATTGAACAAACTTTGATTTTTTTCAAACTTGGCAAATGCATAAAGCCAATGTTGAACTAGTGCACAGTGGTCTTGAAAACTTCATGACGTCACCACGTGTCACGTGACAGCGCTTTAAAGGGGCAAATTTCGAACTCCATTTTAAGCAAAAATGCAATTTTGTTTTGTTCCAAGTTTGCACTATATCTAAGTTGGGAAAAGGTGTATCCAAAAATTGCCCTCATTTGATCGTGACGTCATCTCATGAATATTAATGAGGTCATAAACTTTTAAGATTGTAACATTCAATTTAGCATATTTGGCCAACGGAGCAAAATTTGTTTCATTTTTTCGATTATATCTATTGGGGATGTAGTTTATAAACACCCTTCGGGGCCAAAATGCCATGACGCAATCGTGACGTCATCAAAATGCGTGTTTTTAAAACGCATATTTGCCAAAGGTCAATCGTCTCAAAATTTGGTGTGCAGGTAGCTATTGGGCTAGACATTCTAAATCCTGATTTTCGTAGCAATCGACCATTGTTTAGAATTATTATGATTTTTTGAATGTTATAATGAAGTCCCATTCACTTTGTGCACGAAATATGCACGTGCGTTTTGGGGTAGAAATTGAGGTTACGGGTTCGAATCCCGCTGATGTCAATTTTTTTTTTTTTTTAAGAGAACCAGATGCGGAAAAGCATTATGTTCTGTTAGCCAACAGACATAAATCTCTAGTTTCTTCTTTTTCTTTTTCTGGTCGGAAAAAATCCCATAGACAAAGCACAGGGATTTCCTGACTGCCACTTTTGCCATTGAATACACTTGGATTTTTTTCAAACTTGGCAAATGCATAGAGCCATTGGTGAACTAGTGCACAGTAGTCTTGAAAACATCATGACGTCATCACGTGTCACGTGACAGCACTTTAAAGGGGCAAATTTCACACTCCATTTTAAGCAAAAATGCAATTTCGTTGGGTTTCAATTTTGCACCTTATCTAAGTTGGGAAAAGGTGTATCCAAAAATTGCCCTCATTTGATCGTGACGTCATCTCATGAATATTAATGAGGTCATAAACTTTTCACATTTTAACATTCAATTGAGCATATTTGGCCAACAGAGCAAGATTTTGTTCATTTTTTCGATTATATCTATTGGGGATGTAGTTTATAAACACCCTTCGGGGCCAAAATGCCATGACGCAATCGTGACGTCATCAAAATGCGTGTTTTTAAAACGCATATTTGCCAAAGGTCAATCGTCTCGAAATTTGGTGGGCATTTAGCTATTGGGCTAGACATTCTAGATCCTGAGTTTCGAAACAATTGACCATTGTTCAGAATTATTATGATTTTTTGAATGTTATAATGAAGACCCATACACTTTGTGCACGAAATATGCACGTGCGTTTTGGGGTAGAAATTTAGGTTCCGAGTTTGAATCCCGCTGATGTCAATTTTTTTTTTTTTTTTTAAGAGAACCAGATGCGGAAAAGCGTTATGATCTGTTAACCAACAGACATAAATCTCTAGTTTTTTTTTTTCTTCTTCTTCTTCTTCTTCTTCTTTTTCTGGTCGGAAAAAATCCCATAGACAAAGCACAGGGATTTCCTGACTGCCACTTTTGCCATTGAATACACTTGGATTTTTTTCAAACTTGGCAAATGCATAGAGCCATTGGTGAACTAGTGCACAGTAGTCTTGAAAACATCATGACGTCATCACGTGTCACGTGACAGCACTTTAAAGGGGCAAATTTCACACTCCATTTTAAGCAAAAATGCAATTTCGTTGGGTTTCAATTTTGCACCTTATCTAAGTTGGGAAAAGGTGTATCCAAAAATTGCCCTCATTTGATCGTGACGTCATCTCATGAATATTAATGAGGTCATAAACTTTTCACATTTTAACATTCAATTGAGCATATTTGGCCAACAGAGCAAGATTTTGTTCATTTTTTCGATTATATCTATTGGGGATGTAGTTTATAAACACCCTTCGGGGCCAAAATGCCATGACGCAATCATGACGTCATCAAAATGCGTGTTTTTAATACGCATATTTGCCAAAGGTCAATCGTCTCGAAATTTGGTAGGTATTTAGCTATTGGGCTAGACATTCTAAATCCTGAGTTTCGAAGCAATTAACCATTGTTCAGAATTATTATGATTTTTTGAATGTTGTAATGAAGTCCCATACACTTTGTGCACGATATATGCACGTGCGTTTTGGGTTAGGAATGGAGGATACGGGTTCGAAACCCAGTGACGTAAACTCTCTTTTTTTTCTTCCGTCACAAATTCAATTAAAACGACGCGAAGTGGGCCTTAACCTATTATAGAATAAACATATGTATTTTGTTCTGTTTTTCTTTGTCTGGTTTTGCTTGGGTGGTCACGTGAAAGGGCCAAACCTTCAATCACGATGCTACCTATCCGCGTATCGGACAGTTGCTCTGAAGTGCGCCCTCATGTGGTGCAGAAAGAAAACTATCCGCGTATCAGACAGTTGCTCTGAAGTGCGCCCTCATGTGGTGCAGAAAGAAAATAAATGGCTTGTGTACCGCATAATTTTTTCGGAAGACATTTTTGCCGTTACGAGTTCGAATCCCGCTGATGTCAATTTTTTTTTTTTTTTTTTAAGAGAGCCAGATGCGGAAAAGCGTTATGTTCTGTTAGCCAACAGACATAAATCTCTAGTTTTTTCTTCTTTTTCTTTTTCTGGTCGGAAAAAATCCCATAGACAAAGCACAGGGATTTCCTGACTGCCACTTTTGCCATTGAATACACTTGGATTTTTTTCAAACTTGGCAAATGCATAGAGCCATTGGTGAACTAGTGCACAGTAGTCTTGAAAACATCATGACGTCATCACGTGTCACGTGACAGCACTTTAAAGGGGCAAATTTCACACTCCATTTTAAGCAAAAATGCAATTTCGTTGGGTTCCAAGTTTGCACTATATCTAAGTTGGGAAAAGGTGTATCCAAAAATTGCCCTCATTTGATCGTGACGTCATCTCATGAATATTAATGAGGTCATAAACTTTTAAGATTTTAACATTCAATTGAGCATATTTGGCCAACGGAGCAAGATTTTTTTCATTTTTTCGATTATATCTATTGGGCATGTAGTTTAGAAACACCCTCCGTGGCCAAAATGCCATGACGCAATCGTGACGTCATCAAATTGCGTGTTTTTAAAACGCATATTTGCCAAACGTCAATCGTCTCGAAATTTGGTGTGCAGGTAGCTATTGTGCTAGACATTCATAATCCTGAGTTTGGAAGTAATCGACCATTGTTTAGATTTTATATGATTTTTTGAAAAATATAATGATGTCCCATAAACTTTGTGCACAAAATATGCACATGCGTTTTGGGTGAGGAATGGAGGTTCCGAGTTCGAATCCCGTTGATGTCAATTTTTTTTTCATCAATTTTTTTTTTTTTTTTTTTTAAGAGAACCAGATGCGGAAAAGCATTATGTTCTGTTTGCCAACAGACATAAATCTCTAGTTTCTTCTTCTTTTTCTTGTGTCAAAAAATCCCATAGACAAAGCACGGGGATTTCCTGACTGGCACTTTTGCCATTGAACAAACTTGGATTTTTTTTAAACTTGGCAAATGCATAGAGCCTATGTTGAGCTAGTGCACAGTTGTCTTTAAAACTTAATGACATCACCACGTGTCACGTGACAGCGCTTTAAAGGGGCAAATTTAAAACTCCAATAAAAGCAAAAGTACAATTTATTTTGGTTTCAATTTTGCTAAATCCTGAGTTTGGAAGCAATTGACCATTGTTCAGAATTATTATGATTTTTTTTAAAAATATAATGATGTCCCATACACTTTGTGCACAAAATATGCACGTGCGTTACTGCGTTTTGGGTTAGGAATGGAGGTTACGGGTTCGAATCCGGTTGATGTCTATTTGAAAACTTGAAAATCTCACAGCGGGAAGGATGATCGCTCTCCGAATAAAAACATCCATTTGAGCCCAAGTTACCTCGTCGTGGGAAAAACCAAGCACGGAAAACTTGAAAATCTCACAGCGGGAAGGATGATCGCTCTCCGAATAAAAACATCCATTTGAGCCCAAGTTACCTCGCCGTGGGAAAAACCAAGCACGGAAAACTTGAAAATCTCACTGCGGAAAGGATGATCGCCCTCTGATTAGAAACTATTTTAATTTTGAGCCCAAGTTACTGTATGTCCCTCGCAGTAGGGGAAAAACCAGGAGAGTTTGCATTGGGGAGGATGGTGGACAGCTCCAATTTAAAAAAAAATGTGATACAAAGTTACAATACATTCATTTCCATAAAAAGTGTCCAGACTGAACAAAATGCACATCCATGGTGGCTTCACAGATATGCCTCCATTTGTTTTGTCAAAAAAAAGGGAAGGTTGATCACTGGAGGATCACCCTCCTAATACATGTAAAAGAAAATCAGTTTGAGCCCAAGTATCCTCATGGGGGAAAAAAACCCCAGGAGAGTTTGCAATGGGGACAATGATTGACAGCCCCATTGTTAAAATGTTATACAATATAAGGTCGACTTCTGTTTGATGACTGAAACCCATACTGACAGGACATCACCTGTGTATAATGCACACCCCCAACTTTTGATCTCTACCATGGTGAAAAAAAGTGCGCATTATACCCAGGATTTTACAGTACATATTTAAATCTATGTATGTTACATAATTTGTGATGCAAAAATGTTGCCTGCTTACTGACTAAAATTACCAAAAGGCAAATTTTTAGTGGGCCTGACGTTTCGATCCTAGCAGTAGCACTAGCTGGACCTTTTTTCAAAGGCAGAGTGACAAGGACAAAACAGATACCTGTACATCCTACATGATGTACAAGAAGGAAGGGGGGGGGGAGAGTGAATAGGACATGCCTATTCACCCTTCTTGTACACGTAATCTGTTTTGTCCTTGTCACCCTGCCTTTGAGAAAGCTTCTGCTAGGATTGAAACATCATACATATGTATTTGTGTATTTTTTTCATTTACATCGTTGATTAGCAGATTTACATGTATGTGTACATGTACATGTAGTGTACATCAATAGAAAATGAGATACACTGTACTGTGTGTTCACTTACAGTATTGATGTGCAGTGTACATTTACCGGTACATGAACTGGTACATTACATGGAACATGCATGTACAGTACATGCATGTACCAGTATGTACATGTATGCATGTACAGTACATGCATGTACCAGTATGTACAGTACATGTACATGTAGATGCAATTTTTGCATTTATTTTCTTCCAGGGTTTTCCGTCATGCAGACATGCACATACCGGTACATGTACGTACATGCGCTTTTATGTATGTTTGTATGAAATGTATGTACTGTACATACATGTGTACGTACAAGTATATTTTGAACCCCATTCCTCATGAGCAGCAGTTTCTTACATGTAGCTTGGTTTTGAGCTACATTGTACATGTGTGTACAGTGTAGCTGTGTGCCAGCATCTGTCTGTCCCAGGAGATTTATGGAGATTTATTGGATATACAAGAACACACATATTTTGCATACATACTGCACAATGTACATTTACGTGTACAGTATGTATGCACTTTGTAAGTAATGTTTGTCACAGGGAATTGTGAATTAATCATTAATGTTTGAATAGATGTCGGTATTTTTTAATTTTTGTCCTGAATGTCATTTTGTACAAATGTACCCCGCAGACCCACAAATTTATGTGTGTGTGTGGTGCGGTGGATTCCCCCCCACTTAAGCGCGTGCCACGCCCCCGCGCGCTAGCCTCGCAGACCCACGACTTTAGCGCGCGGGGTGCGCGTAAACCCCCCTTAGCTCGAGCCACGCCCCCCGCACTTACCTCAAAAGCCCACGACTTTAGCGCGCTGGGTGCGCGTAAACCCCCCTTAGCTCGAGCCACGCCCCCCGCACTTACCTCAAAAGCCCACGACTTTAGCGCGCGGGCCCGCGCGGGCCCTGCCGGTTGCTATGCGTCCCCCTAAGCCACTAACAATATTTGTAATGCACCATCTATGGGGCCACGCGCATATTGCGCATACCCACGCGCGGGTCCAAATACTTTCGTTACCAACTGTATATATCACTACTTTTACTAAAAACTAGTGGTACAGCTGTCGATTTCACCAAACTTATCGTAACTTGTGCAATCGCAAGATGATGAACGATGCACAGAAACTGTACGGGTACGGTATATCACAACTAATGATGGGTTAAAATCCATCGTAAGTGAAGCGCAAGGCTTCGTACATATGCACATTACCACAGATACTGGTTATATAGCTCCGTAGCTGCATGCGTGTTTGTCTTGGTTCAAGATGTTGGATACTGTATTCGACGGCCCTCGGGCCTCGCGCGTTGGGTGTATCTCAACCAACAACGTCTTGAATCAAGTCTACATGTGTGTACAGCGGACGACAGTCGTACGTTAGTTAGGCCTATAGGCAATTTAGGCATGCATGCCATTGTAACTGCCAGCTAGTCAGCAATGTTTTGATCGAAAAGGACGACCAGAAAAGTGGAACTATTCTAATTTCAAATGTTAAAATTTAGTGGGCCTGACGTTTCGATCCTAGCAGGACCTTTTTCAAAGGCAGAGTGACAACCTTGGACAAAACAGATACCGGTACATGTACACGAAGGAAGGGGGGAGAGAGTGAATAGGACATGGATGAGAAACAAAGGACAAACATTAAAGCTGGTATGGAGAGATAAAAGGGAAGGGCAAGGAGTAGGGTAGGGATTAGTGAGAAAAGGGGGAAAGATCAAAGAGAGTGGAGGAGTGAACACAAAAGAAGGATTATCAGAAAGCTGCATGGTGTTAGTCATTACCCTCCTGGATGTTAAAGGTCAACTGCAATGCATTTTGGAATTCGTTTTTATTATTTCAAATAATACTAGATGGTGTCAGTTAAGGTTGTTCGATATTTCGATATTTCGATATATCGCGATATCGGGATATTTTCGATATCGCGATATCAAAAAAAGTATCACGATATCGAAAAAAAATCTGGTTTCCCAACTCCATTATCGCCTGTCTGTAAGCTTGTATAGCGTGGCCATCAGAGAGATCTTGAAGGGCGATAAGCTTTCTTTAGTAAAAACAACGAAAAACCCAAAACCGCAAGGGGATAGGAGCGCCAACCAGCCATTTGACCCTTGCATTGCGCGCGGTCTCCACAAAGGCAATGCGTCAGCAACAGACCCACTGTAAGTGCAAGCTCACTTCCGGTGTTGGTAGCACATTTTTCGTACAGTGCGACCTCGGTACGCTGGGCACGCACAGCGACTCGTGTTTGGGACATTTTCCCCCATGTGGCCTACATAAGTTATCCAATCGTTTACGATATATTATCCAGGCTGCAAAATTTGCAGATTCAATTTCCTACCGATGTCTCCCAATGCAGCCAAATATAATGTAAAAATACATACTTTACATAATTATGCTTTAATCTCAGAAAATCAAAATCAAAATTGAAGAGGAAAGACGTTGGAAAAACGCACATATGACCTCTGATTTCTCGATCCTTCCATGCTGCTCTGGTACTCGCCACGCAGCTGTACTAAAGGCACGTGTAAGGCAAGTACACCAGCTAAGTACGGCCAGGCCATTTGTACATCGTGTACACCAAAGTTCGGTGGATTTTTTTGTGATCTATTCCAACTTGAATGATTCCAACTTGGACGTGTATACTAACAATCATTTTGCGGCGTGGATGAGAAAAGGTGAACTGCTGCTTAATTCTTCCTTTTTAGCAGTCCCCCCCCCCCATTTTTCCCCAGTACGCATCCGTACGACCGAACGGCACATCAGATTTTGTTCAAGGTGATTGTTATGACGACGTAAATGTACTGATGGTTTGTCTCCCCTCATGAATATTAATCTGAAGACCCATATGTAAGCATCGAGTTGCTGAAAACCGCCTGGGATATCGTATTTTTTTAATGTAATAACGTATTCTTAATACATCAACAAAAAATAGTTTCGTTATGGCGTATACATGTACTTTTAAAAGAGCGACCTGGGATAGTTGTTTTAAATTATTTTTTTCGTTGATAAATGAGGAGATTAAGGGGGGTTAAACAATTGGCTTAAAGTTAGATGCATTTGCTACACATGTACAGTATACAGGTTTCCGGCAATCACAGTGAATATTGAATTGAAATCCAGGTCACTACCTTGACTTCCGCTTTCGCACCAGATATCGCGATATTATCGAATATCGCGATATATTCCTGACGATATATTGAAACCAAAAATTCCGGATATCGAACAACCTTAGTGTCAGTAAAATACATCCGGGCATTTTCATGGTAACTGACGTTACACGGTACAATTTTACACACCTTTCATTGTGTGTATCTATCTTACTTGCACAGTTCAAATGACTTGAGTTTGTTATTGATACATTTTAAATAAGGTTAACCTTGGTGCATAAACTGATATTAAGTTTTTCAATGCAACCGCATTTGTTACGCTTCAGCGAGCAAAAATGAGTCGGTAACTGACGTTACGCGAAAAGGACATGCAATTTTCGGGTGTTCAGTAAAATTGAAATATTTCCTGATTGGATAGAGGGACGAGTTCAATATGTAAATATACCTTTGTTACTACTGTAAGTTAAGATATGTAAAAATATTAAATGATTTATTACACAGACTCCAATAAAAGTGATACAAGACACAGGGTTTGGATTTTGGATCACTGCCACAGCCTTGGATGACACCAAGTTGTTTAAAAATAGAGATAACACATGGATGTCAAATGTGTGGAATCATTGCATTGTATCTTCTGTCCAGGACTTCACATGAAAGTCTGTTTGATGTGGCAGTATACCTGAGTTCCTTGGAACATTTCAATGAAAAAAACTTTTTTTTTTCAATTTTTTTTTTCTTTGTCCCATATTGTCCCATAGACATTGTGCATGAAATTCCCATAGACAAAGCTCGGTGCATTCTAATCAGTTGTTTAGCAATTGATATGGAAAGACCGTTCTTTACCAAACTTAAAATTTAGTGGGCCTGACGTTTCGATCCTAGCAGGACCTTTCTCAAAGGCAGAGTGACAAGGACAAAACAGATACATGTACATGGAGGAAGGGGGGGGGAGAGTGAATAGGACACGGATGAGAAACAAAGGACAAAGAGTGAAGCTGGTAGGGAGAGATCAAAGGGAAGGGCAAGCAGTGGGGTAGAGATTAGTGAGAGGGGGGGAAGATCAAAGAGAAGGGCAAGGAGTAGGGTACACATGTAGGGATTAGTGACAAGAGGGGGAAAGATCAAAGAGAGAAGTGTGAAGGACTGAACACAAAAGAAGGATTATCAGAAAGCTGCATGGTGTTAGTCATTACCCTCCTGGATGTTGAGACCATGTGGTTGAATAGTCCGAAGACGCTTCATCCACATTTTCTCACGGCTAAGACGGACAGCATTACTACGGTGACCAAGTGATTTTATGCCCAGTACACTCATATCTGATATCGAATGATCAGGGAGATTGAAGTGATACCCAACAGGGGTGTCCATTTTACCGGTTTTGATAGTAGACCTATGGCCATAGATCCGTTTTTTGAGGGTGTTTTTGGTCTCGCCAACATACTGAATATTACAAACTCTACAAGAGATGAGGTATATGATGTTTGAGGTAGTGCACGTGATAGAGCCATAGGTCGTGTGGGTAGTTCCAGAAGAATGACCGTTGAAAGAGTCTATTTCCTTGACATGTGTCTTGCAAACAATGCATTTCGAGATACACTTAAATGTACCAAATTTGGTTGGAGGGGAAGAGTCCAAAGGGGGAACCTCTGCTCGGACAATTAAGTCACGCAGGTTACGGGGGCGCCTGAAAGCCAAAACAGGCGAATTAGGAATGGCTTCAGCCAGACGATCTGAAGTGTGGAGAATATGGTGGTTTTCCTTAGTTATCTTCCTGAGAGGAGGAAGAGAAGGGTGGTAGGAAGTAACTAAGGGAACCTTGGGCTTGTCCTTGGGACCTGGTGGCTTTTGTTTTAGTGCCGAACTTCTGGGAATGGAATAGACTTTAGCAATGGAGTTCTTCACTTGGCGAGAACTATAGCCTCTAGCAACCAAGTTATTGGCCAATACACGTGTATGGCGGCGAAAGTCGGACTCATTGGAACATATGCGCCTCAATCTGAGGGCCTGGCTGTAAGCTATACCAGTCTTACAGTGTCTAGGGTGACAACTGGAGGAATGGAGATATTGATGAGTGTCGGTGGGCTTAGAATACAAGTCAGTAGTGAGTGTATTGAGGTCTTTCCGGACGGTGACGTCCAGAAAGTGGGTCTGCTGGAGAGACTGCTCCCATGTGAATTTGATAGTCCTATGGAAGGAATTGATGTGGTCAAAGAAAGCATTCAAGCTGCTACCGTCCCTAGTCCAAATGAAGAACACGTCATCTATGTATCTCCACCAAATCCAGGGACGGCATGGAGCCTCACTGAGCATGCGTTCCTCAAGGTCACCCATGAAGAGGCATGCAAAGGAAGGAGCCATGCGCGTGCCCATGGCAGTGCCATGCACTTGAAGATAGTGCTTGCCAAGAAAGGAGAAATTATTCTTGGCCAGCACTAGCCTCATGAGGGTGGTTATGTCGGAGATGGGCGGAGAAGACTGTTTTCTCTTGGCCAGGGCCGAGGAGCAAGCTTGAATGCCTTCTTCCTGGGGGATGTTAGTGTATAGAGAGGAGACGTCAATAGTACCAATTATGGCAGTGGCAGGAATTTGATCCTTGACACTTTCCAACTTTCGCAGAAAGTCGGGAGTGTCATGGACGTATGAGGGGATTTTGGGAACCAAGGGCTTGAGAAAAGAGTCAATGAAAAGAGATATGTGTTCCGTAGGTGAACCATTGCCAGAGATGATGGGTCTGCCTTGGTTGTTGGCCTTGTGAATTTTCGGGAGAAGGTAGAATCTGGCAGTTCTACAATTGATCGGTGATAGAAATCTGTGAGCTTTTTTACTCAAATGATCACGTGATCGCATGTCATCCAAAACTTCCTGAATTTGCTCTGAAAATTTGCCAGTGGGGTTAGAGTCCAGACATTTATAGTGCTGGGGATTGTTGAGTTGGCGATTGGCTTCATCAATATATTTTTGGCGATCCATGATTACTACGGCTGACCCTTTATCTGCTGGCTTGATAATGATGTCACCGCGGGAACGTTGAGTGTTGAGAGCAAGACGTTCTTCCCTAGGGAGATTGTCGTGGGGCTTACGGGTAAGATGAGAGGAGTTGGAAACTTGAGAACTGACTGCTTGCACATACGTTTCAAGGGCTGGAACACGGTTCTTGGGGGGGACCCAGGTGCTTTTTACTCGGAAAGGTTCTTCTTTACGGGAGCCAGAATCGAAGAAGAACTCAGTCAGACGAAGTCTGCGGTAATACTCAGTGAGATCTTGACTGAGCATTACTTGGTCAACTTTGGGGGGAGTTGGACAAAAGTTCAAGCCCTTGGAAAGTAACGTATGCTCTGCGTCAGTTAGAGAAGAAGAGGAAAGGTTGACAACAGTGTTAGTGGGGGGTAAAGGTGTAGACTGGGAACTGGGTCTGAAGCGGTTGTGTCTGCGTTGTTTGGCAACAAGGCCACCAATCTTCTTGTTTCTCCTGTCGGTGAGAACAGAATTGAGGTTAGAGAGACCTTTCTCAATCTCATCACTTAGATCCTTGTACTGGCTTTCAGAACAGCTGGAACGTAGTTTGGAGTCCAGATTAGCAGTATCCTGGTGGACAGCCTGAAGGGTGATTTCACATTGTTCAGAGAGGACCTTGATGAGCTGAATGGAAGCACTATAAAGAATTTGATTCCATTTTTTCTGTAGGTTGGGGGAAAGTTTTCCAATTTGGGGGGTGTGAGATATCTGTAAGCCAGTGGGGATCAGGCGAGAGACTGAGAAAAAGTTGTAGTTGTCTTGATGGAAAGTGTACCGAAGAGCCTTTTCTTGCAGTTTCCTAAGTTGAAAGAAACAGGTTGGGTTATTCATGTTAGTAAGAGCAAAAAACAAGAGACAAACACAGAACGCAGACTTACATACCAACGGACGGACAGACTTACATACACACGTAGACACTTCTCTCTTTGATCTTTCCCCCTCTTGTCACTAATCCCTACCCTACTCCTTGCCCTTCTCTTTGATCTTTCCCCCCCTCTCACTAATCCCTACCCCACTGCTTGCCCTTCCCTTTGATCTCTCCCTACCAGCTTCACTCTTTGTCCTTTGTTTCTCATCTGTGTCCTATTCACTCTCTCCCCCCCCCCTTCCTCCATGTACATGTATCTGTTTTGTCCTTGTCACTCTGCCTTTGAGAAAGGTCCTGCTAGCATCGAAACGTCAGGCCCACTAAATTTTAAGATTTACATTTTGGTAATTTTAGTCAGTAAGCAGTTTGCAACATTTTTGTATATCACCTTTACCAAACTTGGCCAAAACATTGTCCCCGAGGTCTATTAGCAGAGATGCCAACCAGTACGATTTTATCGTATTTAGTACGATAAAAAAAGTTTTTTAGGGGGCTATTCTGTAATTTTTTGGGGGGAAATCTCCCGTCGCCCCCATGTACAGTATTTCCGACGCTACTTGTACCCAAGTCACTTTGTACCCGAACCCCAGTCACCCAGATCAGTTTGTACCCAGATCAGTTTGTACCCCCGTCACTTTCTACCCATGTCACTTTCTAGTTTCTACCCACGTCACTTTCTACCCTTGTGACCTTCTACCCATATCACTTTGTACCGCATCACTTTTTACTCACTTTGTACCCTAACCCAAGTCACTTTGTACCCAGATCACTTTTTAGTTTGTACCCACTAAGGCTGTTGTCGACTTGCAGTGCGTTTACACCTGATCCCGCGAGGAGGATCATATCCCGTGAGGGTGATCAAAGGGCGATCAAAGGGCGATCAACGCAAGTGTAAACGCTCGCGCGATCAGGATCAGATCCCGGAATCTGATCCACCTCTCGGGAAGGATCAGATCCGGGTCTGATCCTGCGTGCGGGATCAACATGCAAGTGTAAACGCAACGCGGGATCTGATCCTGCGGTTTTCAACGACCACATACGGCTCATGCCTGGAAAAACGCGCGAAAACAAGCATCTTGCGTGCACGTGTGCAGTACATGTACAGTGTACACAATGTACGTGTACATGTACTGTACAGGTGTACATGTACATGTACATCTACATGTACATGTACAGTACATGTACATGGTGTGCAGTACTGTACACTTTACATGTACATGTACATGTATACACAATGTACACGTACACTCGGCAAACAATTTGTCCAACTTTACGCTGGTAACCAATACTAGACAGGGTCGTGTGTGGGTGGGGGGGGGGGAGAAACTGGTATCCGCATACAGCACGCCGCAGAATTTGGTGACGAGCCCGTACCCATTGTCGGTACCTTCTGACATGTACTTGCTCCATTGCAGCGACTCTCTGCTCACGGTGCCGTTGTAATTGAAATAGTACAAGAGACACAAAAACAAGCAGAACTGGGAACAAATCCTCCATCTTGATCGTACTTTCAGTGTCAGTTGTCAACATGCAACGCGGCAAGCTGGTACACAGCTGCATGTAGTGTGCACGCACGTAATGTACACAATGTACGTGTGCACGTGCATGTGTGCAGTACATGCACATGTACACATGTACACATGTACACATGTACACATGTACACATGTACATGTACACATGTACATGTACACATGTACATGTACACATGTACATGTACACGTACACATGACCTATGTGGATAACCTTTGGAGAGCGCTTCCGCTGCTCCACGCGCGATCAACGCGGGATCAGGATCAAGTGTAAACGCGGCACTGGATCAACGCGGGATCAGGATCAAGTGTAAGCGCGGCACTGGATCAGATCCTCTGTGACCGCAGGAAAAAATAAAACGTCGAAAAGCGAGGTAAAGATAAGAATTTAAAAAGTCCTGCAACCATATTTAAATCCACTGCACATAAATGTCATAAAAAGGACAAGGTAATCCTTTTCCCCCTTTCCTTCTCAAAATGAATTATGCATAAGTAAGGTCAAGTTGGCTAGCAGTAGCAAGCTGCACGCGCATTCATCCCAGCACGTGCACACAGTACAGCCCCGGTTGTTTTTTTACACTATGTGCACATACATGTACAGTACATGTACCCGATCATGTAGTACATGTACAGGCCGTATGTGCACACAGCTATAGCTAGCTTCACAACCGCAGTGTTTCGCAATATTTTTGAATGAACTTTTTGATCCAAACAGGATTGGGCACGAAACCAACGGCATGATTGAGTCTGGTTTTTGTTCCTCTGTGTAACATTTTGTTGCAATGCTGGGGTCATGTGCAGACATTGAAGTTAGCTAAAAAAGAACGTCGATCTCACGCAAGACACACTGCCACAAGCCCACAACGTAACGAGGCCGATCGTGTACCATGCTTGCGGGGTCGCACGGTATGATCTTCATCGTCAATTATTTTTTTGCCTTGATGACATTGGTGATCGTTCGTTTGTTCCTCATGGAAATATAAACGCATACTTGTACTTCTATGTGATGCGCCAAGTGAATATGCCAAATTTACTTTTTGAAAAGCATGACAGCAACACCGTGGTTTTTTTTTTCATTTCGGTCTCTCTGAGGCGGTTTTTTGGTTTTTCAGAAAGGCTTCGGTTCAGTTTTGGTTTTTTTTAAACCGCGTTTTTTCGGTATATCCCAAAACCGGCACAACCTTACATCGCATGCATTTAATACACGTGTGTACCGGATACCAGTGCAATGCAGAGATCGGGAAGGATCTTGGATGTTTGTGGGAAGGATCGAGAAATGAGATTGATAATGATTGCACGTGCGTCGCGGATGGTACCTAGCTGAAGGTAGCCCTGTATTTGGGCCCAAAATCCCGGCAGCCGTGTATTTTATTTTGTTGAAAAATGGACCCGAGGTACATACACGTACATGTACATGTTGTACATTGTATGTCGGAAAAAGGGCCTCAAATGTACAGCTGAATACGCGAAGTCACTTCGTACCAAGTCACTTCGTACCCAAGTCACTTTGTACCCAATCACTTTGTACCCAGGTCACTACTCACTTCATTGGTCAACTCTCATACTCGTACTCGCGAACTTGTATGCACAACTTTTGCAAATATGGCTGGTCAACACATACGCATTGGAGACTATCAAGAAAGGTTATTACAGCAGAATGTTCATGTATAGAACTTAGAAGGCATGCTGTCAAATGCTGACTGTAATAATTTAGTTTTAAGAATTTAATTAAATCTTCTCTTTTTAGATAGCAAATAAGTCACCCTCAAGTAGGCCTATTGACTATTATTGCTCACATGACTGCCATGTTCATGCGATGCACTCTATGGAGAACATCAAAGCAAACGAGAAATATATGTCTGTTGTGAAACAGAGCATAGAGCTTTTCCGCTTCTGTTTTTAACAAGTCATAGAATAGCCCCATTCCTACTCCAAAACGCATATGTACATATTTTGTGCACAAAGCCTATGGGACTCGAGTGTGGTATTCAAAAATTCATAAAAAATATAAACAATGGTCCTTCGGTTCCAACTTTAGATTTACAATGTCTAGCACGATAGCTAACTACATACCAAATTTCGAGATGATCGGCCAATGCCTTATATGTGTTTTAAAATCACACATTTTGATGACGTCATGATTGCGTAACGACATTTTGGCTCCGGAAGGTGTTTCTAAACCATGTCCCCAATAGATATCAAAGAAAAAATGAAAAAAATCTCGCTCCGTTGGCCAAATATGCTCATTTCAATGTGAAAATCTGAAAAGTTCATGACCTCATAAATATTCATGAGATGACGTCACGGTCAATTGATGGCAATTTTTGGATACACCTTTTCCCAACTTAGATACAGTGCAAAGTTGAAACCAAACGAACTTGTACTTTTGCTTTTAATGGATTTGAAATTTGCCCCTTTAAAGCAAGGTCACGTGACACGTGATGACGTCATGATGATATCAAGGTGTTTAGGATCAATTTCAGCATGGGCTTTATGCATTTCCCACGTTTGAAAAAAATCCAAGTCTGTTCAATGACTAAAGTCGTGCTTACAAAACCCCTGTGCATTGTCTATGGGCTTTGGGGGAGAAGAAGAAGAAGACAAAACTAGAGATTTATGTCTGTTGGCAAACAGAACATAATGCTTTTCCGCATCTGGTTCTCTTAAAAAAAAAAAAAAAAAAAAAAAAATTGATGAAAAAAAAATTGACATCAACGGGATTCGAACTCGGAACCTCCATTCCTAACCCAAAACGCACGTGCATATTTTGTGCACAAAGTGTATGGGGCATCATTATATTTTCAAAAAATCATATAAAATCTAAACATTGGTCGATTACTTCCAAACTCAGGATTATGAATGTATAGCACAATAGCTACCTGCACACTAAATTTCGAGACGATTGACGTTTGGCAAATATGCGTTTTAAAAACACGCATTTTGATGACGTCACGACGTCATGGCATTTTGGCCACGGAGGGTGTTTCTAAACTACATGCCCAAAAGATATAATCGAAAAAATGAAAAAAATCTTGCTCCGTTGGCCAAATATGCTCAATTGAATGTTAAAATCTTAAAAGTTTATGACCTCATTTATATTCATGAGATGACGTCACGATCAAATGAGGGGAATTTTTGGATACACCTTTTCCCAACTTAGATATAGTGCAAACTTGGAACAAAACGAAATTGATTTTTTGCTTTTATTGCATTTTGAAATTTGCACCTTTAAAGCGCTGTCACGTGACACATGGTGACGTCACGAAGTTTTAAAGACAACTGTGCACAACTTCAGCAAGGGTTCTATGCATTTGTCAAGTTTGGAAAAAATCGAAGTTTGTTCAATGGCAAAAGTGCCCTCCGAAAAAACCCTGTGCTTTGTCTATGGGAAAATTCCGCCCAGAAAAAGAAAAAAAAAAAAAATCTTAACAAGAACAATAGCTTTTTCGCTTCGCGCGAAAAAGCTAAAAAAGCTGAACAAAAGATATAGCTTTTCCGCTTCCCTGGAAGCGGCGGAAAAGCTAATAATTATCTGCACTGCTCACTGCTCAGATACCATCAGAAAGCAATTTGAAAATTAAAAAAACGGATCGGTGCGGAACTTGGAACTATCAAAGAGATAATATTTAGAAGTGTAACTGTTTTGGTTAAGATATACATGTATGTGTAAATTAAAACTTGCTTGATTGAATATGCACCATGATCGATGCACAGTAAACACACCTCTTAAAATTTAATTTATCCAAATTGCAGCAATTAGCATTTGAAAATTACATATAATTTATATACTGACTTGGATATATATGGAGTGACCCGGGTGTGAAAATTTGGGTATGACCTTAACTTTTGAATCATGTATAGACAGTACAGTGCTGAATCACTAGTACTTGTAAAGGTACATGTACATGTACGTACATGTAGTACGTACACATGTACACATGTAACATTCACACTTTTTGTGTACTGCATTCAGTAGGTACATGTACATGTATGTGTACTGTACCAGCATGTGAACTGTACAGGTACAGTATGTACTGTACCATGTGTACATGTACCAGTATGTGTACTGTACAGGTACATGTACATGTACATGTAGGTACCGTACTGCCAAGATCCGAGGGTACAATGTACAGAGCTGTAAAAGCCTGGATGTATGCTTCATTTAGATGCATACATACTGTACTTGTTCATTTACATGGTTTAGCTTCAAGTTGTTTTGAGGGTTTGAATGCACACACGTTTGCACAAAAAGTCTGAAGTGATTGTGATTTTTGCCCATAAGATGTAACATGTTGAGCTGATCCCCATTATGTTCTCCTGCCAAAATTCCTGTTGTGATTGACCCAAAGGTTGACTTGGCACAGAGCCAGTTCTTGTATGGGGACATTTAAGAACAAGTCTGGACCATTAACATCACAGCAGGAAACCAGTATATTCACAGTATCTAAAATTGCTACAAGAAGGTACGCATACTGTACAGTATGCACTGGTACTGTACATATGTACATGTACATTGTACATGTACATTCATGATATAATGGAAGGGAGGGGGGGAGGGGCACATTTTACATACATGTACTTATCATCTATGTACAATTGTACGTTACACATTACCAGGGCTCGATTTCCCTGGGTGAACGCATGCACCAGTGCATGTAGGTTTTTGCTTGTGCACGTAGCTTTTTTTTCAGCATGCACGACATGCATGTAACTTTTTAACCACCAGAATACTCATTTTTAAGTGAGACTGAAAATAAAATTTGTTGAATACTTGACCAGATAGTACAAACATCAAATTAAAACCCATACTTATAATACATTATTAATCGCAGCAGATTCAGAATATACACGCCGTGCCGACGACGCATCGTCGCGTCATACATGTACACTGTACAGTACACACATACTGTGTATGTACTGCAGTACATACTGTACAGTGCACTATTACGCATGCTACACACAGTACACTATTTTTTAGAATTGGAAAGCCCTTTACGTGAGCACGTGATGTCATTGTGGCTCTTCACAAATGCCCAATTATACCCCTATAGGACATAATTGGGGTTATAGAAATAATATGATGCGCTTCACGCAGCGTTCAAAATAAGCTATGTCACATTGATAAATGCATTGCTAATGCCAGGGATTTTCTTTTTTTTAATCGCCGGCCGGACTAGTAAAGCAGAATTTGTGTTTTTTGACCGCCGAGCGTACCCTGTAAACATTGGTCAAATTGGTCGATATTACTCTCAAATTCAGGGGATTAGCTTCAAATTACGCGGAAACAACATTCGGAGACAAACGATGAAAGTAGCGCATTTAAGTTAGACCATGGAGGACTTATTCCTCCATGGTTAGACCGATTTCCCTTCCCGACTTTAGCGAGGTTGGCAAGTCTAGGTATGGTTTCCGCCTCTAGGTAACGCCATAGCGAGTCTACAGGATCAGTAGGGCCGAAACCAGACTATGCACAGCAATGCAACATGACATAACACGTCCTCTTGCACACACTGTACTGAATACTGTACAGTACACGTGCACAGCGGCCACTTGGCTGCATTCGCGAACGCTGCGCTACTCGAGCCTCTGCATGATCAGAAGTATTTGTGAGATGCTGCAATCGGCGAAGGGATGACAGAAAGACCTGAAAGAATTATTCCATAGAGCCTAAATTCATCATAGGTCCATGATAAGACGAAATACATGTAGCTTGTCACTTTTTTACTCGCTGGCCGGACTACTGACAGAGGATTTTTGGGTCTTCCGCTCCTACATGTACATGTACATGTTTATGTACATCATTACATGTACATGTACCTTTATGGTTCGCGGGAGTTTTCACTCGCATTATTTGGGCGAGCTGGTAAGGTCGGACCGTGACTACACTTTTGAATCTAGCGATTAAATTTTTCCCTAATGTACCACAAAATGTGATGCCCCCCAAAATGCCCAATTCCTTCAAAGTTGTAAAAAAGACCAATGAGAATTTCTCTTCCATCCAGCGGGGCCTCTATCTACATGTAGTTCGCTGACTTCCCTGTGCACGGTGGTTGGATACTTTACCTTGCGGTGCATCTTTTTGAGTGTCAGAATCACTTTTTAAAGAGCGTTACGACAATTACATGAAACACTGAAACATAAACATAAACATAACTTTACGTTTAATTATAAAAAAAAGCCATGGAATATACCTTTACTATTGAAATAATCTGGAAAAAAGAAAGTCACACCCATGGAATTTAGAATTGCATTTGTTTTTTTAAATCAAAATTGCTGCACCAAATTTAGGAATTGCACATGTACATGTGTAAAATGTATTTGCAAAAGTATGGTGCATGTAGGTTTTTCCTGGTGCATGTGGATTTTTTGGTCTACATGCACCAGTTCATACCAATTTTATTTTGTAAATCGAGCCCTGCACATTACATGCACAATACTGAAATCCCTAGATTTTAAATTTGCACACGTACTGTACCATGCATACTGCATTATTTAACTAATTACCGTAGCTTTTCCGCCGCTTCCAGGGAAGCGGAAATGCTATATCTGTTGTTCAGCTTTTTTTAGCTTTTCCGCCGCTTCTAGGGAAGCGGAAAAGCTATATCTGTTGTTCAGCTTTTTCTTAGTCTTCTTCTTCTTCTCCCCCAAAGCCCATAGACAATGCACAGGGGTTTTGTAAGCACGACTTTAGTCATTGAACAGACTTGGATTTTTTTCAAACGTGGGAAATGCATAAAGCCCATGCTGAAATTGATCCTAAACACCTTGATATCATCATGACGTCATCACGTGTCACGTGACCTTGCTTTAAAGGGGCAAATTTCAAAATCCATTAAAAGCAAAAGTACAAGTTCGTTTGGTTTCAACTTTGCACTGTATCTAAGTTGGGAAAAGGTGTATCCAAAAATTGCCATTAATTGACCGTGACGTCATCTCATGAATATTTATGAGGTCATGAACTTTTCAGATTTTCACATTGAAATGAGCATATTTGGCCAACGGAGCGAGATTTTTTTCATTTTTTCTTTGATATCTATTGGGGACATGGTTTAGAAACACCTTCCGGAGCCAAAATGTCGTTACGCAATCATGACGTCATCAAAATGTGTGATTTTAAAACACATATAAGGCATTGGCCGATCATCTCGAAATTTGGTATGTAGTTAGCTATCGTGCTAGACATTCCAAATCTAAAGTTTGGAACCGAAGGACCATTGTTTATATTTTTTATGAATTTTTGAATACCACACTCGAGTCCCATAGGCTTTGTGTACAAAATATGTACATGCGTTTTGGAGTAGGAATGGGGCTATTCTATGACTTGTTAAAAACAGAAGCGGAAAAGCTCTATGCTCTGTTTCACAACAGACATATTTCTCGTTTTTATATAATACAGTACGTATACGTGTACATGCACATGTACAATACACACATGTACTTCAGATCAGGGGTGGATTTCACAAATTAGCCTAATGATGCATCATAACTCAACTTACGATGGATAACCCATCGTTAGTTGTGATACACCATATATGGTTTCTGGGCATCGTTCATCATCTTGCTATTGATCGTAAGTGAAATCAAATGCTGAATCCTTTAGAAACATTAAAAATGTTTTTTTACATTATTATTATTGATGAAATGTGTAAGGCTGAAGCTCAGGTACTGTACTTGAATACGCAGCACTGCGAGCACAGGCTGTAAGTGTATTTCAGGATGGTTCCCTTCTCACACATATACCGGTACATGTAGTATAACGTATGGCTGACTGGGAGGGAATCAGTCTACAAGATGCACATGCTGTGATACAGCACTCTCGCTGTAGATTTTGCAAGTTAGCAATTTCGTTTCGCATACCATGGATATTAACAACAACCGTAGAATGTTAAAACATTGCTGCTCGGATTGTTTTGGTCGTCAAAGAAACCCAGGAAAACCACAAGTGAGGGTTTTATTTCCGATGTTACCAATTTTATTATCGATATCGAAAATAAAAGCATGCATGGTGCGGTGCCCGATAGCGACCAGCGAGCATTACACAACGTATGTACTTCCGCCTTCCGGGTTCTTATTAAGGCTTGGCAGAAAACCCGGGTATCCGAAACCCGACTGAAGGCATCGGATACCCGGTTCGAGTTCGGGTATCCAATTTTTTTTTCGAACAACGTACATGTATCTTTACTTTGTTTATGCGATTGTAGGACGCAGTGGCATCCGATTCAATACTTTAAAAGAGGAACCAAATTTGTATTTACTCAAAATCCGATTCTTGGGGTTATTGAATAGAGTTGTCTTTTTAGCCATGGTTATCATTAGGTGCAATCCAGCTAGAAAGGGAAACCGTTGAAAAATGGACCGCATCATCGCGATTCAATAATCGATTTGTTTTTGTGCACGAGTTTACACACGGCAATATTTTTGGAAAGTGGATCGCGATTCAAGGTTTTTTTTAATCAATGTTGCGTGTTGCTGATTTTATTAGCTTTTCCGCCGCGAAGCGGAAAAGCTATTGTTTTTGTTCTGATTTTTTTTTTTCCTCCGAAAAAGCCATAGACTTTGTACAGGGGTTTTGTATGGGTGAGTTTGGCAATTGAACACACTTGGAATTTTATCATATTTGGTAAATGCATAGAGCCTATGTTGAAATTATGCATGGATGTCTTGAAAACGTCATGACGTCATCGTGTGTCAAGTGACAGCGCTTTAAAGGGGCAAATTTCAAGCTCCATTAAAAGCAAAAGTACAAGTTCTTTTGGTTTCATCTTTGCAATAATTTTAAGTTGGGAAAAGGTGTATCCGAAAATTTCCATCAAAAGATCGTGACCTCATCTCATGAATATTTATGAGGTCATGAACTTTTCAGTTTTTCACATTCAATTGCGCAAATTTGGCCAACGGAGCAGTGATGGAAATAGCTGGATTCGCATCGCAAAATGCGATACATTTTCCACGAAATACGAGACATTTTAGAAAACGGTTCGCATTTTGTGCGAATCAAAATCCATCGTAAGACCATCATGCGTTGAACGCACTGTACTGTGTACAGTACATGTATACATACATACACGTACATGTACAGTAGTCAGTACATGTAGACTGTATACTGTACAGTACTTAATATACTGTTGATAGTGCAAGCGCTACGGCGGCCAGACTCCCCATCGGTTACTTAGGTAGACTAAGATTTTCGACCGCCAAGCGCCTACCCTGTAAACATCGTCCAAATCGGTCGATTTTACCCTTAAATTGAAGCGTGTATTCTCTTCTTTCTATCCATACCACTTTCAAAATTAATGACGAAGGGAATAATATTGAATTACGCGGAAACAACATTCGGATACAAACGATGAAAGTAGCGCATTTCCCTTTGCGACGTTAGCAAGGTTAGCAAGTCTAGGTATGGTTTCCGCCTCTACGCAACGCCATAGCGACACTACAGGACCAGTAGGGCCGAAACCAGCCTACGCGCTGCACATGACATGACACAACACGTCTTTGCACACACTCAGTGCACGTGCACAGCGGCCACATGGCTGCATACAATCACGCTGCGCTACTCAAGCCTGATCGGAACTTCCAGAAGTATTAGCGAGACGGGACGCTACAAAAAAGTACAATTTATTTTACTACCGAAATAAAACACGTATTGGGATAATATTGGGGTTCTTTCTTTATCATTAGAATTGTGTGTTTTTTTTTATTTAGTTTTACTTTTCTTTTAATTTATTTTGTTTTTCATTGAAAAAAAAACCGGTTTTGCGGTTTCACCGAGTCGAGGGTCAGGCGTTTTTTTCGGTTTTGATTTTTCCCAAACTGCCCAAGCCTAGGTGCAGCCATCTTTCTACCCTTCAAAACAAAATTGAATTTAAGGCGGTCAATTAAAATAACTATCAAGATTTTTTTCCAGTACACATCTAAGGAAGGCGACATGTAAAATAACGGTTTGGCCTTTTGATTGGCCTTTTGATGCCAAAGTGAGTTGGCCTCGGTGCCCCCTTGAGTTGACCTTGGTGGTGCCCTGTGCAATTTTGATGCAAACTTTGCAGATCGCACGAGGAAAAAATCAAAGCGGTCAGAAATTATTCCAACGTTTTTGTTTTAGGAATCAGCAGGTACAGCCTGAAAAGAGACAACTGCATCAAACATGGTGGGACAGGGATGCATTAGCATGCATCCCGTCTGTCAAAGAAAGAAATGATCCATGCACTACTTATTGTTGCATTTATTTTTGCTAGTCATTTTTACCATATTGCTAATCAAATTACAATTTGATTAGCATTATTTGCTAATTTTAATTAATTAATTTGCTATTTTTTCCGCTTATTTCCATCACTGCGGAGTGAGTTTTTTTTTCATTTTTTCTTTGATATCTATTGGGGACATGGTTTAAAAACACCTTCCAGAGCTAAAAATAAAATGTCATTATGCAATCATGACGTCATCAAAATGCGTGATTTTAAATCACATATAAGCCAATGGACAATCTTCTTGAAATCTAGTGGGTAGTTAGCTATTTCGCTAGACATTCTAAATCCTGAGTTTGGAACAAATTGACCATTGTTCAGAATTATTATGATTTTTTAAATATTATAATGAAGTTCCATACACTTTGTGCACAAAATATGCACATGTGTTTTTGGGTAGAAATGTAGGATACGGGTTCAAATCCCTAAAATGAACTTTTAGTCTGGTTCCAAGATATAAACATTCCCAAACGAATCTACCAGTATACAATTGAAAGGCAATAGTCTAATACATCAGGTCTGGTAACTGGAGTAGCGTCATTGTGACTACGTGGGGGTGCATGAGACTTGTGCCTGCAATATCCGTTACGATGTACTGGTATGCTGAAATCGGCAGATTATCAAGGGAATTTTCACCGTTTTGTACCCTGTTGTCGGAATGACAACAATCACCAATGGATTCCTCGCACTTCAAACTATATGTACATGTACATGTACATGTATGCTTGTTTTTGTGTAGTTCCAAGTCGGGCGCTACAAAGGTCATTTTCTGAGCGGATTTTTCGGGTGTTTTTCATGGCCATGTACATTAGTCATTATATGTTTGTATAGAACCATACTACAAAACAATGTGATGTTGTGTACTGTACAACTGAACACAAACGGGTATGGCACATGTACATATACAGCATTACAAAAGATGCACATGTACATGTACACTGTACCTCTCATGAAAAGGCAGATTGTATTTGATTAATCCAGCGCTTCTGAGTCCATCCCTAAACCCACAAAAGCCATGAGTCATCATCATGCTTGCATGTACATGTACAGTACATGTGCAACACATGTACTGTGCATGTATAATTAGTTTACAGCATCTGGTTGTGGTTATTTATAAGCAACTTGGTGTACACTGAGAATACTGTATGAACAATAATTTGGCACTTGTGTACAGGTTGATGAGGAGGTGATTGTTTGTGTCATTTGATGTACGGGTAGTGCAGTACACTCACTGTCAAAAAATGTACAGTCATGTACAGTCATGGGAACTGTTTTTCTGATCTCTTGTTCCTGTCATTCTGCTTAACCATGGTATACCGTAAAATCCCGGGTATAATGCACACCCGTGTATAATGCGCACCCCCAACTTTCCCCTTCACCTAGAGGAAAAAAAATAATCTGTGGCATGGATTGCAGAGTCCATTGTAAAGTTGTTTCCATCCCACAGTGGGATGGATGATCACCCTCCGAATAAAAAAGTCCATTATTTCAAGCCTGGCCCTGGCGAAAAAAAAGAGAACAGAGCATACAGTGGGGAGGATCCTCATCCTCGGAATAAAAAAATCCATTTGAGCCCAAGTTACCTCGCCATGACCCAGGAGAGTTTGTGGTGGGGAAGATGAATGAAAGCTCAATTGTTGAAATGTGATACAATGTAAGGTCTGCTTCCCTTAAAAAAAAGTATGTCTATTGACTGAAAAAAATCTTCCACAGTGGGAAGGGATGATCGCCCTCCCAATGAAAACATCCATTTGAGCCCAAGTTACCAAGTTACCAAGTTGCAAACTGCTTACTGACTAAAATTACCAAAATGATTACAAATGTACATTGTACACTTACATGTATATAAGTTACTATTATAAGTAAGGCTGGGTTGGTTCGGTCGGTCACACCGGTTCCCGACCGTCCCGATCGGGACCTGGTTCCGGTTTTCCAAAACCGGTGTCCCGATAAAATAATAAAACACATAAGAAAATACCGCGAAGTGGATTGGATTATTAATGCTGAATTGGGTAGTATATAATTGATAGCGGTGTGTATCAAAGCTATGGTTGCTGGTTTCCCATAGTAGTTTAAAAATAATCAAAGTCAATCCAAAGAAAAAATAAAACATCGAAAAGTATGTTAAAGTCAAGGTTTTCAAAAGTCCCTACATCATATAAAATTCAACTGCTCATAAATGTCGTACGAAAGTCAGGCAACTTTTATTTCCTTTTTGTTCTCAAAATGAATTGTGCATACGGAAGGTCATGTTGGCTAGCGAGCTGCGCGCGCACTCGCCCCAGCGCGGCCTACACGTGCTCCATGGTTGTATGCAGGCACCATAGAGCTCTATGGCAGGCACACAGCGTTGCAGCCACAGCGCGCATTGCGCAATATTTTTTTTTAAACGAACGAATTTTTCGATCCGACCAGGATCGGGCACGAAACCCTCGGCATGATTGAGTTTGGTTTTGTTCCTCCATGGAATAGTATTGCAACGCTGGCGCCAAGTGCGGGCGTTAAAGTTAGCTGAAAAAGAACGTCCGTCTCACGCAAGACGGACGTCTGTTGATTGGACAGCGCGCAGTTTCGACCGAACATGACAGCGCGTAACGCAACGACTGGCTGGCGAGAGCCATCGTTTACGCGTGTTTGTGAGGTCGGTCGTCGGAGTCGAACTCTTTATCGTCGATTTGTTGCCCCAGTGATGACGATGGTGATTTTGCTCCTCGTGAACAAATATAAATCCAAACAGCTCTGAAAGTCTATCGGGCGTGTGTGGGACATTCCCTCCAAGAATCATGCCTCATGAATATTGATCTTACTAGTGACGTATTTCAAAGTGTATTTTCGGGAAATAAATGTGAATAAAAAAATTAAAAATCGTGATCAAAAGGGTGCTGAAGGCTGCAAACAAATTTCAGTGAGGGAATATGTGAGACAAATCACAGCTTGAGTAGTTTATTGAAAACTCACGATATTTATGAGGAAAAAAAGATGTTACAAATTCACAACCATGAATTTGGAGCACACGCTATTCCTTATAGAGTTAGATTTGGGCCAATTATGGTTGGAGAAAATCGGGACACCGGTTCCCGAACGGTTCAGCAACACCGGTTCCCGGTTTTGAAAATAACCGGGATGTCGCAACACTAATTATAAGTCATACATGTATGTGTATTTGCTTTTTACATGTACATGTACTACATGTACTACTTATTCTCAGACTGAAATAAATCACCAAGCACACACTTTGCTTTGTTTGTCTTTCTGCCACAGCTTTGTTTTATTTTCCAAATTTGCTGTATCTTGCCAGATACCAGAATTTTGTGGGCAAACTGGCAACAAATTGCATTTCATCGGGCGCACCAGACCCAACCATGAAATAGGGCACACCAGGCCCACCAAGGCCACCATACACATGGCCAAGTAGACCATGTAAACATTCAGGGCACACCAGACCCTGCTGCAAGTATGGCTCACCAGACCATCATACATGTGTACGTGTAATCAGGGCGCACCAGGCCCACCGTTAACATGGCACACCAGTCCATCCAGGTTAGGCCACACCTGGCCCACCACTGTACAACTCTAAACATGCGACCCAGAACACGTTAATGCAATAATTATACCACCCTGGCTCTGCACTTAAATGCTGAATAACAATTGGGCACACTAGACCCTAAAACCTGTAAAAGCCAACAGTCATGTTAACACGATTAAGAACTCTAAAATGAAAAAAAACCGAAGCTTAACTATTAGCTGTGCAGGCACCCGATGTTCCCCCGTTAAAGTTACGGGAGGAATGGCCCATGGTGAACATCCAGGGAGCCATTCGAGTGCCTGACAAAAAACATTGAAGTAACTGTCCTAATGCCTCCTTTGTATGCCAGAGCAGCTGTAAATGGACAAATAACTTTATTGGCCATTATAGGAGCTAATTTTTTATTTATTTCCCACCATGTCTGTCAAATTCCCGCCCAAAACTGCTTCAAAAGTGCAAATGTCTTCCAAGTCTATACAGGATATATACAACTGAACCGTTGGGAGGAAAGTGGCTCTTGGTGCACATCCAAGAAACCGAAACCAATAACTGGTGATGATACAGTACATGCTCGATTCAATAAATCACTTCTCATAAAGTACATATTACAAGGTGGAGACGTGGTGGAGGCGGGTAATTACACTGTACTGTAGATATTTTTAAATTTGGCACATAGCCTGATTGTAACCCATACATGTACAAAGGCTGTGACAAACTGAAAACTTTTTACATGCATTGTTTAATGCCAGCCCTCCCATACAGGGTACTATTGGTTAAAGGTTTTATCACTACAGCTCTCTCATTGGCCAAAATTATCTACTGTGATTGGCTGACACATATGCTCATGGTCTGTGGATCCTTTTTGGCAAAACTGTGTTTCTCAAAAATGTTGTAAAGTAAATTTAGCTAGCATGCTTTCCTCATATTCTACACATGTCTGCAGATAATGAATGGTGCTAAAAAATACTACCTTACACTCCAAGCACCACTTCTAGATAGTTATGCATGGAAGAGATACTTCAGTTTTTCTTGTCCCCATTTGCCAAAAAAAATTGGATCAACTAGGGTGACAGCTTCACCGAGCCATGCTTACACAGCATGACGATTCCACATTGTTACAAAAAGGTCCAACTACATGTATCATACACAAGAAAGTTATGCACATGTCTTCCAGGAAAACAAGTGCAAAGACCTTCTGTGAAGTACATGTACAGTTCAGCACTCTGCCTACAGCACTGGCAGCTTATAATGAATATTCATTATAAAGTTGCAACCAATGCAGCTGATTGGCTGTTTGCAAAAGAGCAGGAACCCTTGTTGACACAGAATTGCTGATTGCATTTTGTGTGGTAAGCACCCACAACCATTACATAGAACCCACCCAGTGTGTGTATAACATGTATAGTCTCGTACATTTGTGTTTCGATTGTGCTGTGATTTGTTGTTGTGTCACACATTTCAAAACCAAATTATGAATCTTGTCAACCCGTGACTTACTGCCTAAATACTAGAATGAATTCTGAGAAAAAAAAAGTATTTGATCAATTAATAAAATGTCATGTACTACATGTACTACATGTACATGTACATGTACTATACTTGTATAGTACATGTACAAAAAGCAAATACACACACATGTATGACTTATATACATACATGTACCGGTACATGTACATGTACATGTACATAACAGTTGTGCACTGTACATGTACATGTACATGTACATAACAGTTGTACATGTACATGTACATGTACATGTATAGTACATGTTTCCTCCAGTAACTGGTTTTTGACGATTTAAGGACTTTTCTTCAAGGTGATATACATAAATGTTGCAAACTGCTTACTGACTAAAATTACCGAAAGTTAAATCTAAAATTTTAATAGTGGGCCTGACGTTTCGATCCTAGCAGGACCTTTCTCTGCCTTTGAGAAAGGTCCTGCTAGGATCGAAACGTCAGGCCCACTAAATTTTAGACTTTTCTTCAAGCTGAACAATGTGGACGAAAGTACCACACTAAATGAGGTCTCAGTCACTTTTTCCACACCAAAGACTATTAGAATAATCATAGAGGAGGTTGATCAAGCCTGTCACTTCCGTAAGATTACCCGGTTTTGTTGACGTCCTCGGCGCACCGCGCAGTAAGCACCGTGACCTATTTTCGTCAGTGGTGTTTAGTACGGTGTCCCAGTGCAGCCAAACGCAAAATAAATTCTTAAAATAGCTGTGTGGCACTGAAAAATTCTTCCCTGTATGTTTTTTTGTGTTCATCTTTTTTTTCTTTCTTTTTTCGACACTGCTTCTAACACTTTCCTCAAATCATTCATAATTTATGCTTAAAACGTATTGGTCTGGTTGATGTCTTCTTTTGTGACGTTTAAAAAAACTCCACAATCCTCTTTCTCACTGCTTCTTCAGTTATGACCTTTCCCAATGTCACTCAAGAGACACATTTCCTCCTTCTTGGTACATGTACTTTCTCTAGCTGCCCTTTTAATTTTTTTTAATTTTTTTATGAAAGCCTATTAGGCCATGTTACTTTATGTCTTTAAATAATCATAAACAAAATATAAAACTAGAGTTTTATGTCTGTTGGCAAACAGAACATACTGGTAACTCTTTTCCGCATCTGGTTCTCTTAAAAAAAATTGGAAAAAAAAAATTGACATCAACCGGCTTCGAACCCGTACCCTCCATTTCTACCCCAAAATGCACGTGCATATTTTGTGCGCATAGTCTATGGGACTTCATTATATTTTTCAAAAAATCATAATAATTCTGAACAATGGTCGATTGCTTCAAAACTCAGGATTTACAATGTCTAGCCCAATAGCTAAATGCCCACCAAAATTTGAGAAGATTGACCTTTGGCAAAAATGTGTTTTAAAAACACGCATATTCATGACGTCACGATTGCGTCATGGCATTTTAGCCCCTGAGGGTGTTTCTTAACTACATCCCCAATAGATATAAATGAAAAAATGAAATAAATCTTGCCCCGTTGGCCAAATATGCTAAATTGAATGTTAAAATCTTAAAAGTTCATGTCCTCATTAATATTCATGAGATGACGTCAATGAGGGCAATTTTTGGATACACCTTTTCCCAACTTAGATATAGTGCAAGATTAAAACCAAACGGAATTGCATTTTTGCTGTTATTGGAATTTGAAATTTGCACTTTTAAAGTGCTGTCACGTGACACGTGGTGACGTCATGAAGTTTTCAAGACAACTGTGCAATACCTCAATATAGGCTCTATGCATTTGGCAAGTTTGACAAAAATCCAAGTGTGTTCAATGGCAAAAGTGCCGTCCACAAAAACCATGTGCTTTGTCTATGGGATTTTTACGACCAGAAAAAGAAGTTCTAGAAGACATAAAAGACTAGAGATTTTATGTCTGTTGGCTAACAGAACATAACGCTTTTCTACATCTGGTTCTCTTAAAAAAAGAAAAGAATTGACATCAGCGGGATTCGAACCCGTAACCTCAATTTCTACCCCAAAACGCACGTGCATATTTCGTGCACAAAGTGTACGGGACTTCATTATAACATTAAAAAAATCATAATAATTCTGAACAATGGTCGATTTGTTCCAAACTCATGATTGTGAATGTCTAGCCCAATAGCTAACTGCCCACCAAATTTCAAGAAGATTGAGCATTGGCTAATATGTGTTTTAAAAACATGCATTTGATGACGTCACAATTGCGTCATGGCATTTTGGCCCCGGAGGGTGTTTCTAAACTACATCCCCAATAGATATAATCGAAAAAATGAAAAAAATCTTGCTCCGTTGGCCAAATATGCTCAATTGAATGTTAAAATCGCAAAAGTTCATGACCTCCTTAATATTCATGAGATGACGTCACGATCAAATGAGGGCAATTTTTGGATACACCTTTTCCCAACTTAGATATACTGCAAAATTGAAACCAAACGAAATTGCATTTTTGCTTAAAATGGAGTTTGAAATTTGCCCCTTTAAAGCGCTGTCACGTGACACGTGGTGACGTCATGAATTTTAAAGACAACTGTGCACTAGCCAAACATAGGCTCTTTGCATTTGCCAAGTTTCAAAATCAAAGTGTGTTCAATGGCAGAAATGCCGTCCACAAAAACCATGTGCTTTGTCTAATGGGATTTTTGACACAAGAAAAAGAAGAAAAAAAAAATCAGAACGACAACAATAGCTTTTCCGCTTCGCGGCGGAAAAGCTAAAAAATCAGAACAACAACAATAGCTTTTCCGCTTCGCGGCGGAAAAGCTAAAATGTACTTATAAGTCTCTCCATTATATTAAATTCAACTGCTCATGAATGTCGTATAAAAGTAGAGTCAACCTTTATTTTCTTTTCCTTCTCAAAATGAATTATGCGTACGAAAGGTTACATTGGCTAGCAAACTGCACGCGCACCCATCCCAGCGCGTACACATGCTCCATGGTTGTATGCAGGCACACAGCGTCATAGCCACAGCGCACATTGCACAATATTTTTTGCAGTTTGCAACATTTTTGTATATCACCAATATTTTTTCTTAACGAACATGCTTTTCGGTCCAAGCAGGATCGGGCGCGAAACCCCCGGCATTGCAACGCCGGGGCCAGGTGCAGATGATGAAGTTAGCTGAAGAAGAACGTCGATCTCACGCAAGACACTGACACAACGCCTCTGTTGATTGGACGGCACGCAACAACCGAACAGTGCGTAACGACTAAGCCTGCTGTGAGATCTATCGTGACACGTGCTTATCTTCGATTTGTTGCCTTGATGACAATGGTGATTTTGCTCCTTGTGAAAATATAAATCCAAACGCTGCTGAACTGCTGTCGGGTGTGCTTGTGACATTCCCTCCAAGCTTGCCTTATGAATATTTAAGGTGACAGATTGTTTCTCCCATCGGTTTGGGAAAGCATATTCAAATAGTGTATTTTCTATTTTGCCGTGATCAAAAGGGTGTTGAAGGCTGCAAACAAATTTCAGAGTAAAATTATGAGACAAATCACAACTTTGGTAGTTTATTGAAAACTCACGATGTTTATGATGGAAAAAAGATGTTACAAACTCACAGCCATAGAATTGGAGCACATGTTTATTCCTTATAGAGTTTTTTGTCAATTATGGTGGAGAGAAATCGGTACACCGGTTTAGCGTCATCACTCGCAATCGTTCCGCTGTAGTACGCGTGCACAATCTAGCTCCAATTTCTTGTCGACTCTAATTTCCACCGTACCTGAATGTTGGAATCTGGCACACACTGGAAAGAAGCAGAAGTCTTTGCCCTCATAAGCGTATGGGGCGAAGAAGAAATCTTCCTCGAAACTGAGGACACACGACGGAAAAGAAGCCGGTGTACGGTGTGATCACTCGTCTTTGGGTGAGTTATAAATTCACCGGGAGGCATCACAAATAAAAAGCAAAACGAGAAATATATGTCTGTTGTGAAACAGAGCATAGAGCTTTTCCGCTTCTTTTTTTAACAAGTCATAGAATAGCCCCATTCCTACTCCAAAACGCTTGTACATATTTTGTGCACAAAGCCTATGGGACTTGAGTGTGGCATTCAAAAATTCATAATACATGTACAGTGTAATTATAAACAATGGTCCTTTGGTTCCAAACTTTAGATTTGGAATGTCTAGCACGATAGCTAACTACATGTACATACCCAATTTTGAGATGATCGGCCAATGCCTTATGTGTTTTAAAATCACACGTTTTGATGATGTCATGATTGCGTAACGACATTTTGGCTCCGGAAGGTGTTTCTAAACCATGTCCCCAATAGATATCAAAGAAAAAATGAAAAAAATTGACACCAACGGGATTCGAACCCGTAACCTCCACTCCTAACCCAAAATGCATGGCATATTTTGTGCACAAAGTGTATGGGACATCATTATATTTTTTCAAAAAATCATAATAATTCTGAACAATGGTCAATTGCTTCCAAACTCAGGATTTAGAATGTCTAGCCCAATAGCTAAATGCCCACCAAATTTCGAGACGATTGATCTTTGACAAATATGCGTTTTAAAAACACGCATTTTGATGACGTCACGATTGCGTCATGGCATTTTAGCCCCGGAAGGTGTTTCTAAACTACATCCCCAATAGATATAATCGAAAAAATAAAATCTTGTTCCGTTGGCCAAATATGCTCATTTCAGTGTGAAAATCTGAAAAGTTCATGACCTCATAAGGGATGACGTCACGGTCAATTGATGGCAATTTTTGGATACAC
Organism: Luidia sarsii; assembly: GCA_949987565.1. Taxonomy (NCBI): domain Eukaryota; kingdom Metazoa; phylum Echinodermata; class Asteroidea; order Paxillosida; family Luidiidae; genus Luidia; species Luidia sarsii. The sequence goes on from OX465110.1 coordinate 10,214,082, forward strand.
CTTTTCCCAACTTAGATACAGTGCAAAGTTGAAACCAAACGAACTTGTACTTTTGCTTTTAATGGATTTTGAAATTTGCCCCTTTAAAGCAATGTCACGTGACATGTGATGACGTCATGATGATATCAAGGTGTTTAGGATCAATTTCAGCATGGGCTTTATGCATTTGCCACGTTTGAAAAAAATCCAAGTCTGTTCAATGACCAAAGTCGTGCTTACAAAACCCCTGTGCATTGTCTATGGGCTTTTGGGGAGAAGAAGAAGAAAAACAACGAGAAATATATGTCTGTTGTGAAACAGAGCATAGAGCTTTTCCGCTTCTGTTTGTAACAAGTCATAGAATAGCCCCATTCCTACTCCAAAACGCATGTACATATTTTGTGCACAAAGCCTATGGGACTCGAGTGTGGTATTCAAAATTTCATAAAAAATATAAACAATGGTCCTTCGGTTCCAAACTTTAGATTTGGAATGTCTAGCACAATAGCTAACTACATACCAAATTTCGAGATGATCGGCCAATGCCTTATATGTGTTTTAAAATCACACATTTTGATGACGTCATGATTGCGTAACGACATTTTGGCTCCGGAAGGTGTTTCTAAACCATGTCCCCAATAGATATCAAAGAAAAAATGAAAAAAATCTCGCTCCGTTAGCCAAATATGCTCATTTCAATGTGAAAATCTGAAAAGTTCATGACCTCATAAATATTCATGAGATGACGTCACGGTCAATCGATGGCAATTTTTGGATACACCTTTTCCCAACTTAGATACAGTGCAAAGTTGAAACCAAACGAACTTGCACTTTTGCTTTTAATGGATTTTGAAATTTGCCCCTTCAAAGCAAGGTCACGTGACACGTGATGACGTCATGATGACATCAAGGTGTTTAGGATCAATTTCAGCATGGGCTTTATGCATTTGCCACGTTTGAAAAAAATCCCAGTCTGTTCAATGACCATTCCTAACCCAAAACGCACGTGCATATTTTGTGCACAAAGTGTATGGGACATCATTATATTTTTCAAAAAATCATAATAATTCTGAACAATGGTCAATTGCTTCCAAACTCAGGATGTAGAATGTCTAGCCCAATTGCTAAATGCCCACCAAATTTCGAGACGATTGACCTTTGACAAATATGCGTTTTAAAAACACGCATTTTGATGACGTCACGATTGCGTCATGGCATTTTGGCCCCGGAGGGTGTTTCTAAACTACATCCCCAATAGATATAATCGAAAAAATGAAAAAAATCTTGCTCCGTTGGCCAAATATGCTCAATTGAATGTTAAAATCTTAAAAGTTTATGACCTCATTAATATTCATGAGATGACGTCACGATCAAATGAGGGCAATTTTTGGATACACCTTTTCCCAACTTAGATATAGTGTAAAATTGAAACCAAACGAAATCGCATTTTTGCTTAAAATGGAGTTTGAATTTTGCCACTGTCACGTGACACATGATGACGTCATGACAATTTTAAGACAACTGTGCACTAGCCAAACATAGGCTCTATGCATTTGTCAAGTTTGAAAAAAATCCAAGTGTGTTCAATGGCAAAAGTGCCGTGGAGAAAAACCCTGTACAAAGTCTATGGGATTATTCCGACCAGAAAAAAAAGAAGAAGAAGAAGAAGAAAAAAAAAAAAATCAGAACAAGAACAATAGCTTTTCCGCTACGCGGCGGAAAAGCTAAAAATCAGAACAAAAATATAGCTTTTCCGCTTCCCTGGAAGCGGCGGAAAAGCTAATTAGGGCACTCAAGTCAGAATATAAGAACATCGTTAAGCACAACCAGACCTCTGGGAACGCCAGGAAGTCATGTACATACTTTCATGAGCTTGACCGGTTCTTGGGCCATCGGCCTGCGATCAACCCTCCCAGCAGTTCGGTCCTGGACGCGGGAGCCATCTTCTTCACGTATGATGTGGTTCCAGTTGGGTCACATTAAACGCATGCGCAGTCATGTGGGGTCACAACTTAGACATGTGCAGTTCTGACCCAAAAATTAGAAAAGTGGATCGCAATTCACTTTTCGATTTCTTTTGCCGTGTGCGGACTCGCGCAAAAAAAATAAATCGGTTTTTGAATCGCGATCCACTTTTCAATTTTTTTTCTAGTGGGAACGCACCTATTGAATTCTTCATGGGCCCCTGCAGTGGCCGCATACACGCGGGGATTTTGCGGTGGCCCCCGCCATGGACTTGGAAGCCCCCGCGGGTAACCCACGAGTACTTGCATTTACATGTGACCGGTACGTACATGTACATTGTACGTACTGGTACGTACAATGTACATGTACTGTACATGTATTGTACATGTACTGTACTGTACATGTACTGAGGATCTATAGGCATTTTGATCCCCTTCTGTTACACTTTGTTCTATGGACACATGTAAAGGTGGATAACGGTACTACTGTACTTACATTTTCATTGTAGAAGTATGGGTGCATGCTGCATGGTACAGTTACAGTACCGTACATGGTGGATAAATGTTGAATATTTCATCTAATAATAGGAATAATCACCACATCAATAATAATGTTTGGTGGTGATGTTCTTTTCTTGTTTTTGAGCTGTTTAATGAAGAACATGTGCATCATTGTTTTACATTGTACAGTATGTACATGTACACTATGTTTATGACGTCCTTTACTGCAGTAACCACCTTTCACATACCATGTTGTAATATTTTGTGTACAAAAAAGTACCTGAATACATTAAACCAGGATATCAACTAAAAATAATTCATTCAAACTATTACTGTTTTTAATGCAGATATACTTCAGATCAACTTGAAAAGAGATAAAGAACATGTATGATAACCACATAAATATTTTAACTTCCGGTTTCTTTACACTTAGCAAGTGGGTATTCAGTATAAATGAACTGCGGTTCGATTAACCTCTGCTTTTACCTTGCTCACAGGACCGGCACTAATTACAAGATGCAATGACAGTCTTCAGGTAATTGCTGTGATTAGAGTGCTATTCACTCCAGAGACAATAGCCTGATGACTATTTCTTGCTGTTTTACAAGTGAGCACGTCTTACTTCTAGTGAGTGAGATACATGGTGCAGTACTCAGGGATGGCTGAGAAGAGCTCTCCGCAGAGAAAGGTACAGGAAACAATTGATATTTCTCTATTCTGGTTGAAAAGGAGTTAAGAATTGTCCTATACACACGACTTTGTCAATTTCATTCTTTAAAGGGGAATGAAACCCAGAGAAAAATTTTTGGCTTATCTGATTGGGTGTTAAAAACAACCTACAATTACCTATGTGCTACTCACCTACGAGTTTCATAAAGAGGGAAAAATCGGTGGTCGAATTCGCATTCCCGCAAACCGCCATCTTTTTGAATGGCCCGCCAGTCACTGCGGGGGGTATGACATCGCAACGGAAAACTCCCGCATAGGCCCGGACGGATGTACCCCTTATTATACTGCATGCAGTTTGTATACACTCGCCAGCTGAACGATGCATGGTGTACTGCCAGGCTTTTGGATGTCAAAATGTCAGCGGGAAAAACCTGGGGAAATCTTTCCATGTAGTTCCCAACAAGGACAAGAGACCTGAGTTGTTTTGGAAGTGGGCTGCGGCCATCAAAGTTGAGAAATTTCTCAAAGTCGGCTACAAATACATTTGAAATGACGTGATATGTAGCGAGGTGATTGAGTATAGTCTCGATCTACAAACACTTTTACACGTGTTCGCGAAGCTGAGTGTAGCTTATTGGGGGTCAGGGGTCATGCACTTCCCTAAAACCCCACGCGTCACCAATAGCGTGCAAATTGCAGCACAAATAAAAATAAAGGCACGGTACTTTCACTGTATACCCCCCTTCTTCCTCCTCCATGGCACCATTATGTACGGTAGGGCTGGGCAGAAAACCCAGGTATCTGAAACCCGACCGAAGGCATCGGATACCCGGTTCCATATTTTGGAGTTCGGGTATCCGTTTTTTTTCTTTCAAACAACGTATCTTTACTTTGTTTATGAGATTGAAAGACGCAGTGGCATCCGGTTCAATACTTTAAAAGAGGAACCAAATTTTTAACAACTCAAAATTTGATTCTTGGCGTCATTGAATAGAGCTGTCTTTTTAGCAATGGTTATCATTAGGTGCAATCCCGCTAGAAAAGGAAAACCGTCGAAAAATGGACCGCATCATCGCGATTCAATAATCGATTTGTTTTTGTGCACGAGTTTACACACGGCAATATTTTTGGAAAGTGGATCGCGATTCAAAAATTATTGCTTTGCAGGCCACGGCCGCCGAACTGCACGTGCCTGAAATATGACCTAATCGGACTGCACATGCCTGGAATATGACCCTGCCGGATTTTTTTTCGTCGCGAAACCAACGCACTCCGATCCGCACCATGTGCAGTGCGATGATGCAACACGAAGGGCCTGTGTACCGCACGTACGCACTTGAATACACAGCAGTACGGGCACAGGCCTGAGGTGGTTTTTTTTTCAGCATGGTTCCCGCCTCAGCGGCCTCACACATGCGGTTTTAATCCTGGCCGAATGGAAGGGAACCAGTCTACAAGATGCACGTGTTGTGATACAGCACTCTCGCTGTTGATTTCACAAGTGATCGTTTTTGTTTCGGACACCATGATTCTAATGACCGCAGAATGTTAAAACAATGCTGCTTAATTGTTTTTGTCGTCAAAGAAACCCAGGAAACCTCAATTAAAGTTTTTTTTAAAATCGTGTTGCTTGTTGCCGATTTTATTATCGCTGTTGCTTGTTGCCAATTTTATTATCGATGTTGCTGATTTTATTATCGATGTTGCTTGTTGCCAATTTTATTATCGATATAGAAACTGAAAGCATGCCTGGCGTGGCGCTCTGATACTGCGATAGCGACCAGCGGGTATTATGCAATGTATTTCTAGGTTCTTAATTTCTTATGTTTTACATTGAATGGCGGGTATCCGGGTACCGACGATTTCAAAATTCGGGTATCCGGTTCCTCAAATACCCGATTTCGCCCAGCCTTAATGTACGGCATGTTCCTTCAGTATTTTTCTTGGCTTCGAGCCAGTGAGTTTGGCCAGCAAGTCCTCCTCCCAGTTAATCCTCCTCGGTGAAGTGATCGCTACAAATCACATCATTTCGACTGTATTATTTGTAGCCGCCTTTGAGAAATTTCTCAACTTTGATGGCCGCAGCCCACTTCCTAAACAACTCAGGTCTCTTGTCCTTGAGAGAACTGCATGGAAAGATTTCCCCAGCTTTTTCCTGCTAGTATTGTGACATCCAAAAGCCTGGCAGTACATGTTTAGCTCGCAAGTGTATAACTGCACGCGGTATATAAACATGTAGTCCAGGCCCATGCGGGAGTTGTCCGTCATTATGTCATACCCCCCGCAGTGACTGGAGGGCCATTCGAAAAGATGGCGGATTGCGGGAACGCGAATTCGACCACCAAATTCCATTATTTTTCCCTCTTATGAAACTCGTAGGTGAGTAGCACATAGATAATTTTAGGTTGTTTTTAACACCCAATCAGATAAGCTAACATTTGTCTCTGGGTTTCATTCCCCTTTAAGGCTCAGCGCATAAGCTGCTTGGTTTATAAGACAGTAATCTTGTTTATGGACAGAATCAATGTACATGTACATGTATAATTAATAAGCCATGATTTATTTTCCGAAAATTATGGTACATGTACATGTATATGATGAGATGCCAGACTATATAAAGTAGACTTGTATCTAGTCATTCACAGAGTCAAATACATGTAGCATGAACGTATTGAAGGTGATGAAGTGCCATGGATCATGTGTGGTTGAATTGCAAACTTCATTCATGCATTTTACATTATGCCCTGCGTGTTTGTTAAAGTCTAGTATTGTGTAGTCGTCTTGCAGTCTGGCATTATTTTTTTCATGATCTATTGACAAACTATTGATAAGTACACTATAGGATGATACACTCAGTCCCCTCTTTGCGTACATGTAGTTGCGGTAACTGTAACCCTCATCCTCCCGAAGGTCAGAGACCTAAGGGTTACGGACCGCTGTGTACAAAAATCTATTTAATTTTGTGTTTTCACCATTTTTGAAACACTACTGTACCGATTGCCCCCTTTTTCCACCCTTTTGAAAAGGGCAATCTAAGGGCAACACACAATCTAAGGGCAGGGATTTGATCCCAAATGTATACTGAATGTGATCAGATAACTCAAAATATCGTGAGTAAAATATTTTTCCGAAAAACGGGCAGAAACTCACCCAAATACTGTCTGAAAATGTCCAATTAAAGTCTCCGCCAGGTTCAGAATCTGAACCTGGCGCCTCGACCAATCAGCGTTTAGTCTCGTGACGTAAATCCCGCACGCCGGCTATTTGCTGTTTTGCAATAACAGTCCACACACGTGGTGTGCGCGCAGGTCATCGCCCTGTGAAGAGCAGACTTGTACTACAACACGTGTGCTGTACATGTGGTGTGCGCTGTACATGTACATGTGGTGTTCGCTGTACATTATGATGTGCGCTGTACATGTACATGTGGTGTTCGCTGTACATTATGATGTGCGCTGTACATGTGATGTGCACTGTATGTGATGTACTGTAAATGTGCAAGCATGATGCATGTACATGTACTTTTAGACAGAACTTTGCCAATTATGCTCAAATGAATGAGAAATTTCATGACCTCATGTACACATGAACTCCAGAGCAATACCCAAAACATCACATCTGCAGTTTTGTGGGCTTGACTTCTCTACAAATGCTCTATACATGTGGGGACAGCCTGGGACATTTTCCTATCAGTAACTTTTCTCCGAGTCCAGCGGTTACTTTTACCAGCCAACTACTGCCCAGGAAAAGTTACCTAGTCACTTTTCCCGAGATGAAAAGTCCAGTGCAGATAATGCATGCAGAGGGAGTTGGTAAAAGCGGCACATAGGAAAGGATACATCTGGCCATGGGAGCGGGGTCATGCTGTACAGGCCACCACTCTTGCGTTGTACTTGTGCATTGTTTCAGTGCAGTGCGGCACATGTACCGTAGGCCTGTGGCAGGTTTCCAGTGCGTTGCTGTGTGTTTTTGGTCACAATTATGGCGGACATTATTATTGATACAGTTGGAAATTTGGTTGGTGCTACCGGTGCATCATTTCTAGATGATAATTGAGGACGTCAGCGTCGTATTTTACGACGAAAGAAAGCATTACAACAGATGCCTCGGCTAACAATAGCTGTTGACGGGTCAATTGGGAAATTAGAATGTGCCCTCATGGGTCATTATACTACGAGCTCGATAACTTCTACCACGGTCTCAGTAAACTTTTCCCTTGTCAATAGTCCAAGTGCGGGCAGCGGTTACATTTGACCATTTTTAATTTTCACATCATCGCGGTAAAATCTTCCCCCCCAAAAAGTCCAGTTCGGACATGGCTTAAGTATCAGATGCCATAAACTGCCAAAATGATGTAACAAACAGCCCAAATACCCAATATTAAAAACGTGTACAAAACCTATGAGAAAAGAAAAGTTGCGTAACTTGACAGTTTTACTTGACACCTGATGACGTCAAGTCTGAAGTCAATTACTTGTAATTAAATTGTATGGGGCCAAAAATGCCTCTCTAATGTGACGTACATGTAACTCAACACCTGATGATGTCACCATTTCTAATTTCTTCTAGGACCATCTTTGGCCAGGCTTCTAAGTACATACATGTACATGTGTATGTGCCAAGTCTGAAGTGAGTCCACTAGTCCATTTGTGCTGCACGTACTGCGATATCTTATACAGTATACATGTACATGTATGTGTATATCAGTTGTTGTTGTAGTCGAGACCTTCATGTCCGAGACTGAGACCACAGCATCCGAGACCGAGACCAAGACTTCCGAGACAGAGACTGAGACCAAGACCGAGACCGAGACCAAAACCAAGATTTTCGAGACTGAGACTGAGACCAAGCATGCATGCAAATGTACATACATTGTAGGTCTGTAGATCATCCTCCCCAATGCAAAATCTCCCGGTTTTTCCCCACTGCGAGGTAACTTGGGCTCAAAATTAAAATAGATGTTTTTAATCAGAGGGCAATCATCCTTCCCGCTGTGAGATTTTCAAGTTTTCCATGCTTGGTTTTTCCCAAGGCGAGGTAACTTGGGCTCAAATGGATGTTTTTATTCGGAGAGCGATCATCCTTCCCGCTGTGGAATTTTCAAGTTTTCCGTGTTTGGTTTTTCCCACGGCGAGGTAACTTGGGCTCAAATTGATGCTTTTATTTGGAGAGCAATCATCCTTCCCGCTGTGGGATTTTCAAGTTTTCCGTGTTTGATTTTTCCAACGGCGAGGTAACTTGGGCTCAGATGGATGATTTCATTGGGAGGGCGATCATCCCTTCCCAGAGTGGAAGATTTTTTTCAGTCAAAAGACATACCAGTACTTTTTTTTTAAGGGAAGCTGACCTTACATTGTATCACATTTCAACAATGGAACCTTCATTCATCCTCCCCACCACAAACTCTCCCCAGTCATGGCGAGGTAACTTGGGATCAAATGGATTTTTTTATTCGGAGGGTGAGGATCCTCCCCACTGTATGCTCTCTCTTCTTTTTTTTCGCCTGGGCCAGGCTCGAAAAAATGGACTTTTTTATTCGGAGGGTGATCATCCTTCCCACTGTGGGATGGAAACAACTTTACAATGGACTCTGCAATCCATGCCACGGATTTGGATTTTTTTTTTTTCCTCTTGGTTAAGGCGAAAGTTGAGGGTGCTCATTATACACGGGTGCGCATTATACCCAGGATTTTACGGTATAAAATATCATTTGTTTGTTGCATGTATCATAATTTTCTATCAACTTTCAAAATATGACCGATTTAAAGTGGGAAGGATGATCACCCTCCAAATAAAACAAAACCCATTTGAACCCAAGTTACATTGCCGTGGTGGAAAAAGCAAGGAGAGCCTGCAATAGGATGATTGACAGCTCTATTGTTAAAAACGTGATACAATGTTTAAGGCGGCTCCTGTGTAGACTTTTTTCCTAAATTCTGGCGTTGTTTTTAGAATAGGACTTGGGACATGCGGGAGAGTTGTTCAACTAAGCCTTCATTGGGCCTATTTGATAATATTGATGATATACAAAAATGTTTCAAACTGCTTACTGACTAAAATTACCAAAATGTAAATCTTAAAATTTAGTGGGCCTGACGTTTCGATCCTAGCAGGACCTTTCTCAAAGGCAGAGTGACAAGGACAAAACAGATACATTGTACACGAAGGAAGGGGGGAGAGAGTGAATAGGACATAGATGAGAAACAAAGGACAAAGAGTGAAGCTGGTAGGGAGAGATAAAAGGGAAGGGCAAGGGTTAGGGTAGGGATTAGTGAGAGGAGGGGGAAAGATCAAAGAGAAGGGCAAGGAGTAAGGTAGGGATTAGTGACAAGAGGGGGAAAGATCAAAGTGAGAAGTGTGTTAGGACTGAACACAAAAGAAGGATTATCAGAAAGCTGCATGGTGTTAGTCACTCGTTACCCTCCTGGATGTTGAGACCATGTGGTTGAATAGTCCGAAGACGCTTCATCCACATTTTCTCACGGCTAAGACGGACAGCATTATTACGGTGACCAAGTGATTCTATGCCCAGTACACTCATATCTGACATCGAATGATCATTGAGATTGAAGTGATACCCAACAGGGGTGTCCATTTTACCGGTTTTGATAGTAGACCTATGGCCATAGATCCATTTTTTGAGGGTGTTTTTGGTCTCGCCAACATACTGAATATTACACTCTACAAGAGATGAGGTATATGATGTTTGAGGTAGTGCACGTGATAGAGCCATAGGTCGTATGGGTAGTTCCAGAAGAATGACCATTGAAAGAGTCTATTTCCTTGACATGTGTCTTGCAAACAATGCATTTCGAGGTACACTTAAATGTACCAAATTTGATTGGAGGTGACGAGTCCAAAGGGGGAACTTCTGCTCGGACAATTAAGTCACGCAGGTTACGGGGGCGCCTGAAAGCCAAAACAGGCGAATTAGGAATGGCTTCAGCCAGACGATCTGAAGTGTGGAGAATATGGTGGTTTTCCTTAGTTATCTTCCTGAGAGGAGGAAGAGAAGGGTGGTAGGAAGTAACTAAGGGAACCTTGGGCTTGTCCTTGGGACCTGGTGGCTTTTGTTTTAGTGCCGAACTTCTGGGAATGGAATAGACTTTAGCAATGGAGTTCTTCACTTGGCTAGAACTATAGCCTCTAGCAGTAGCAACCAAGTTACTGGCCAATACACGTGTATGGCAGCGAAAGTCAGACTCATTGGAACATATGCGCCTCAATCTGAGGGCCTGGCTGTAAGCTATACCTTCTTACTTCTTACAGTGTCTAGGGTGACAACTGGAGGAATGGAGATATTGATGAGTGTCGGTGGGCTTAGAATACAAGTCAGTAGTGAGTGTATTGAGGTCTTTCCAGATGGTGACGTCCAGAAAGTGGGTCTGTTGAAGAGACTGCTCCCATGTGAATTTGATAGTCCTATGGAAGGAATTGATGTGGTCAAAGAAAGCATTCAAGCTGCTACCGTCCCTAGTCCAAATGAAGAACACGTCATCTATGTATCTCCACCAAATCCAGGGACGGCATGGAGCCTCACTGAGCATGCGTTCCTCAAGGTCACCCATGAAGAGGCATGCAAAGGAAGGAGCCATGCGCGTGCCCATGGCAGTGCCATGCACTTGAAGATAGTGCTTGCCAAGAAAGGAGAAATTATTCTTGGCCAGCACCAGCCTCATGAGGGTGGTTTAGTCGGAGATGGGTGGAGAAGACTGTTTTCCTTTGGCCAGGGCCGAGGAGCAAGCTTGAATGCCTTCTTCCTGGGGGATGTTAGTGTATAGAGAGGAAACGTCAATAGTACCGATTATGGCAGTGGCAGGGATTTGATCCTTGACACTTTCCAACTTTCGCAGAAAGTCGGGAGTGTCATGGACGTATGAGGGGATTTGGGGAACCAAGGGTTTGAGAAAAGAGTCAATGAAAAGAGATATGTGTTCCGTAGGTGAACCATTGTCAGAGATGATGGGTCTGCCTGGGTTGTTGGCCTTGTGAATTTTCGGGAGAATGTAGAATCTGGCAGTTCTACAATTGATCGGTGTTAGAAATCTGTGAGCTTTTTTACTCAAATGATCATGTGATCGCATGACATCCAAAACTTCCTGAATTTGCTCTGAAAATTTGCCAATGGGGTTAGAGTCCAGACATTTATAGTGCTGGGGATTCTTGAGTTGGCGATTGGCTTCATCAATATATTTTTGATAATATTGATAATAAATTTCCTTTAAAATGGCAAAGTATAGAACTTTCTTTTGCTATGGTACGTCACGGATTCAGTTTCTGCCAACCGCCGGCTTGCAAACTATGGTGGGCCGTTACGCTAAATTCAAAAGACAATTAGTTTTACATTATGTATAACTATGTAACAAAAAGCTAGACGACCATAAGAATACTCAGCGATCTTCACAAATCATACCCAACACAAAATACAGATTGTTGAATTTATTTTTGGCTACAAACGATGTCAGTTGTCCATTATTGAAGCTGACGGCCGCTGCATACCAAATGTACGTCAATGGCTGCAAACGAAAGAAAGGTCTAAAATCTTTTGCGGACATGTCAGAAATCACAAGAGGCAATCATTCAATCAATTTCTTGATGAGTGGTATGGCCATCGTTGGCGTACGGGTTTTTCCTGTACATTTTTAAGCCTTAGGTCGCAAATTGATGTGCTTTCTTCTCTGATCGTTCGCGCATCATTGAAAAGCCTCAAGTGGCATTGCCTACAAAGCACTACACATTGGCAAGGACCAGAGTTTCAATGGCAAGCTCTGAGCGTGGAGCGAGGATAGGGCTCCTAAAGTCCTGGCGGTGCTCACAAAGACAGATTTAAAAGCAACTGCCAGCGCTCTGGATCGATCTTGGGTTGAAGGAGGGGGGGGTTCGGTTCACTGAAGTTTCAATTCCCGCTCCACAAACGGCAATTGCCAATGTGATCATGCCCCCCCCCCCCCAAGAAAAAAACCAACCATTTATCTCCTTGGCGTACAGGTTTTTTCCCCATACATTTAGGCCTTAGGTCGCAAATTGTTGTTCTTTCTTCGCAGATCGTTCGCGCATCATTTGCAAAGAGACATTCATACGTTTGACCCTCTCTCCCCCAACTCCCCCCTCCCCCAACTCTCCCCGAACTCTCCCCCCAACTCTCTCCCCACCCCCGATCGATTGCCACTGAAATTCGCGAATCGGTAGTAATCTTCCCAAAAGAAATGACGTCCGGGACTGGTAGTTTCTCCTTTGATGGATGGCTGCTGGATTTTGTGAATCTTCGCAAAGGAAATGACCGCCTGGACCAGCACAGTCTAGTTTCTCCCTCGGTTTATGGCAGCTGGTCTTCGCGAGTCTTCGCGGAGGAGACGACTCCCCGGACCGGTAATTATTTTCTCCTCGGACCTATGGCCGCTGAAGTCGTGAAAGTACAGTGTAGTTTCTCCCTCGGTTTATGGCCGCTGGTCGTCGCGAGTCTTCGCGGAGGAGACGACTCCCCGGACCGGTAATTATTTTCTCCTCGGACCTATGGCCGCTGAAGTCGCGAATCGCTGGTTCTCTTCGCGAAGGAAATGACTCCCCGGTACCCGCCGCTATACATTATTCTAATCCACCACACGACCTCGACCAGCTCGGTGGTCCAGTGGTTAAGACGTCCGTACTAGAATTCGGGAGTCACGGGTTCTAATCCCGCCCGAGCTGCCTGAAATATTTTTATCAGGCACCGGGCAAAGCACTGAGCATTCAGTGTTTACCACGTCAAGTAAGGGCAAAACCTCTTTGAATTACATTCTCCTCGACGCAAACATCATGTTATATCTATGATGCAACGCGGTACCGCCGCTATACATTATTCAAATCCACCACACGACCTCAACCAGCTCGGTGGTCCAGTGGTTAAGACGTCCGTACTAGAATTTGGGAGTCGCGGGTTCGAATCCCGCCCGAGCTGCCTGAAATTTTTTTATCAGGCACCGGGCAAAGCACTGAGCATTCAGTGTTTACCACGTCGAGTAAGGGCAAAACCTCTTTGAATTACTGTACATGTACATGTCCGATTCGGTGAAGTTCGAGCGGGCTGTTTTCGCACCTGGACTTTGTAGCCGCTCCATACCAGACGACCATGACCCAAGAACGCTGCACTCGGAGCAGGATCACACATCACCTCTCCACCAGGGTTGTTCATGAACAGCCGAGAATGCTTGCGCACGAACTTAACCATGTGTAGGCATACTGTGAACCATTGAAATAAGCAAACGTACTGCATGGAGTGCGTGAAGGTAAACACGATGCATTGACTAGTCTCTATTTCAGCCTCAATTTCATTCTTTATTGTGAAATGGATAGCGTACAAATGTCATATATGTTTGGATTAAAGACTATACTCGGCGCAGTTTGGCTTCCAAATGCTGAATGTGCATTAATTTTTGTGTGGTCTCGATGGGCCTCAAGGCTAAAACCCGAGACCACGGCATCCGAGACAGAGACCAGAGCTTTCGAGACCGAGATCAGCTTCCCGAGACCGAGACTTTGACCGAGACCAAGACTGAGACTGAGACCAAGACTGAGACCGAGACCAAGACTGAGACCGAGACCAAGACTGAGACCGAGACCAAGACTGAGACCGAGACTTTGATTGTTGATGAGACTGAGACCGAGACCAAGACTGAGACCAAGACCGAGACCGAGACCTCATAAAAAGGTCTTGAGACAGTCTTGACACCTGGTCTCAAAACCTACAACACTGCTGTATATACACATTACAATAATAACATATGGATATTGTGTGGATTAAATAAATACCACAAAAAACTTACTTACGAGACCAAGACTTTGATTGTTGATGAGACTGAGACCAAGACCAAGACTGAGACTGAGACCGAGACCGAGACCAAGACTGAGACCGAGACCAAGACTGAGACCGAGACCAAGAATGAGACCGAGACCAAGAATGAGACCGAGACCAAGACTGAGACCGAGACCAAGACAGACCGAGACCAAGACAGACCGAGACCAAGACTGAGACCAAGACCGAGACCGAGACCAAGACTGAGACCAAGACTGAGACTGAGACCAAGACTGAGACCGAGACTGAGACCGAGACCAAGACTGAGACCAAGACTGAGACCGAGACCGAGACTGAGACCGAGACCAAGACTGAGACCAAGACTGAGACCAAGACCGAGACCAAGACTGAGACCGAGACTGAGACCGAGACTTTGATTGTTGATGAGACTGAGACAGAGACCAAGACTGAGACCAAGACCGAGACTGAGACCGAGACTTTGATTGTTGATGAGACTGAGACCGAGACCAAGACAGACTGAGACCAAGACTGAAACTGAGACTTTGATTGTTGATGAGACTGAGACTGAGACCAAGACTGAGACCAAGACTGAGACCGAGACCGAGACCAAGACTGAGACCGAGACCAAGACTGAGACTGAGACTTTGATTGTTGATGAGACTGAGACCGAGGCCAAGACTGAGACTGAAACTGAGACCGAGACCGAGACCGAGACCGAGACCAAGACTGAGACTGAGACCGAGACCGAGACTGAGACCGAGACCAAGACTGAGACCGAGACTTTGATTGTTGATGAGACTGAGACCGAGACCAAGACTGAGACCAAGACCGAGACCGAGAACTCATAAAAAGGTCTTGAGACCTGGTCTTAAAACCTACAACACTGATGTATAAAACACATTACTATAATAATGTATGGATATTGTGTGGATTAAATAAATACCACAAAAAACTTACTTACTGTACTTGTGTCAGAGACTCCAAGTGATTGTCAGAAATTACTGATAATTATATTTCCATGTTCGATGACACAATGTTCAGCAGATGAGTTATACTTACAAAGTACAGTGATGAGTTATTGGGAAATGAAACTGGGTGTGTGCCATGTGCACAAACACATCTCTGTGATGGTTGCAAAATATCTTGTCATTCAATGCTGTTAGCAGTTACAAATGTGTTATTTTTTTTTTACTATACTTGACTTAACTTTTTTACCAACCTTAAATGATGTAACATTAAGGCTTTGTTATCATCAATAGTCAATTATGGTGCCATCTTTTTTCTCAATTGCTTTTTTTCTGTGTTCTTCATTTGCTTCTTGTGTCATGGAGAGGGAGGTTGCAGTCACAGTTATGTTAGGTGACATTCTGTTCATGTGTGGAACTGTTGGAAGTATTTGCCCTTGCAAAGTCCCACTCCACACTCTAGACACCAAGTTGTGATGCGTGTTCTCTTGAAGCCCTTGACTCACTTTGAAGCACAGACAGCACACATTTTACATTTCTTTTCTGGAATGACCTCCATTAAGTGGCGCACTGATTTTCTTGCTTCGATGGGACCTAAGCTTGGTCTTCCAACTTTTTGTCTGGGCTCTTGGTAGGCACCCACTAGTCCTTCCACTACCTGAACCAGGAATTGTGAGTGCATCATTGCTTTACCCTTCCTATTAGGATTCTGTTTGTAGCATATGTAGGCATTTGTGGCGATGAAACGGGTGAAAAACATTTTTGCGCCTACACTTGACTGTTCTCAGTTCTGCTGCATACTGGTCGGTCATCTGATCAGATACATGTACATGAACACCACCCATCCCTGCATTGTATTCTGCGACAACTTTTGGTATACGTTTCGTCTTGTTTTGTCTGCGGGTAACATC